>CP141137.1:32727164-33365808 GCA_035236585.1 Warburgia ugandensis
TTATAAGTTCATTCCATACTGGACTAGGCCGGAATAAGGTTATGTACATTCTCATTATGAGAAGGGATCATTCAAGCGTATGTAAATCGATACTATGTTTACATATGAATCCCTACGTCGTTACATTCCATTTAGGATTAGGAATAAGTGTAATCGGATGGACCTACTTTTTACATATCTATCATTATTTGGGTACCCTATTAACTTCTTTGGGCTTCGATTGAATTGAGAAATAGGTTTGATTGTACATCTTTTATATATATATATATAAGGTATCCTCTGGATAATTGAAATCAAAGCAATTTGATGTCCGGCTCAGGCCTATATGACATGACCGATCGATAGAAATACTCCAACACTCCACCTTTGTCATATATTCCATATATCACACTAGATAGATATCATATTCATGAAAATAACAAATCCAAGTTAGCATGGGGGGAACCCTAGCTGTCATAGTGGTGGCCTTCCCATGATTACCCCACCCGACATTTAGCCTCTCCTTGGGCATGGTATCCATCATATAAGTTTCAGGAAGCTAGTGGCCAAACCCTCATAACTTCCTTAGCATCGCATCCTCAATCTTAGCGCTGTGTAAAACAAAATTACAAGCCACCCTACTTGTATGTAAAATACATAGTACATATCAGACGATGTGTCTGTTTAACTAAGGCTGGAATGTTGTCTATGCCCTATTCTTAGGGTTTTCTTAGTCTTCACATCTCATTACCTTCACCACATTTGATTTGATCATTAGATTGGATCAATTGAATTAGATTATGAGGTTAGATGACTTAGTTATATCATATGGTTGGATCACTTAGTTATATTGTATGGTTGGAATCACTTAGTTAGATCATGTGGTTGGATCACTTAGTTGGATCATGTGATTGGATCATTATCATGCTAAGGTACCAAAGTATACTTTTATCATGAAGGTCTATAATTCTAGACAAAAGATCATGTATGTATACACATGAATCCTTAATACATTCTTGTACATCCACCTACCTCAAAGTAGTATCTTGATTCATACATCTCAAGTGGTATTCTTTCACATTGCCCATCAAGGTTTGGATTCATACATCTATCAAAGCATATGTATAAAGTTGTTTCCCTATACAAGTATGTATTCCTGTAAGGGATGCCCTAATTTTTCCTTGAATCATGTTTGATCAAGGGTTTGGGTTCTCTATCTACGTTTTTCTATATATACATACATAGTTTCCACATATACATAATACAATATGTCACTAGTATTCTTATTGTTTTTTATCATTCAACATCCTCTGGATCTTATCTGATCATCCTTATCTTGAATACAATTTTTCATTAGGATTAGATGATTTACGCACTTTTTATGCGCTTATTATTATTAGTCAACCAATTAATGTTTTACTGGTTGAGGGTACTTTATTTCATCCTAAGTCTAAACAGCTCCTCTTATGTCAAATTGATTAAGGCTTACTAGTTGAATGGTTGACACAAAGTGGTTACTTCAATCCTCATGTAAGGAGGCGTTTAGACCTCACAAACATCAATGGAAGGTGGGGGAAGAGCGTGGCTCTATTAGAGAATCCCCTTAACTACCATGTTTATCATCCACTAGGGTGACCTTAACTCAACCTTTCATAAGGTCCATGGAGTTTCATTATTCTCCTAATTTGGACCAAAGAATTTATATTTCTTATATTATCCTACTAACTATGGCCCTTACTATCATTAAGTCCATGTCATTCATTCCATATAAATATCCTTCCATTCTAATTTCATTTAATTACATTTTCAATGTAATTTCTATTATATAAGCATTAAAGCATAAATAAATAAATCTACAATTAAATCTCCTAAGCAATAAAAGACAATTATAATAACATTCAACAATTTATATGAAAATCCAATATGTCATAACTTTCCATCATGATCCAATGGTCTTAGTTGATCCTTATTCATTTTTCATCTCTTTTAGGGTTTTTCTTAATGTGATTTCATTATAAGATCATTGATGCATCTCATCAAATGATTTGATCCTTCTTGATCCAACCGATCAAGAAGATCTTAAGTTATTTTATCCAATTCCAGTTCATAAATCCATATAATATTAACTTCATATCTTCATCCAAACAAATCCATACTATCGAGGAGATTTCCATTCATTTTTATGGTTTTTACTACTTTTAAGGCTAGATCTCTTAATTAATCATAGATCAGACTCTTATAACCATTGATTCCATGTCTCATAGTGTGACGACCCGGGTTTTTGAAAACATGATTTGTAAAGTGTTTTGAAAGGCAGGGCCCTTAAGAGTGTAAAATTTTTTCGCAAAACAAAGCAGCGGAAATTCTTTTCTTTAGAACTTGTTTTGAAAACCCAAGTCACCACTTCATATATAACATAAGTACAATTTGTGTACAAAATAAAATTCCATTGAAGGAATATACTTTTATTAAACTCCAGGATCCATCCAAATGGTTCACAAGATCTGACCAAATCTAGTACAATACTTGTCCAAATTACATAATCCAAAACTCAAGCTCACCATACAATAAAACTCTCAACAAATAAAAATACATGTCTTCAAGGGTATACCTTGAAGATTATTCTCTTCAAGTCTTCTATAGTCTTCAGCTCCTAACTCTCCTTCTCGAATCGAGATATTGCAACAAGTACAATATCTCAAATAAGCAATGCTTGGTAGGGGATTCAAGAAACATAATAATTGACAATGTAATTCCAATCCTTCATAATCTCGTTATCCTCAAACATACTCTTTATTTTGTAAGTTATGTATATCTATATACATACATACCCTTCATGGGTAAACCAATTAAATTTGTGAAAATAGTGAAATATCATTCCCAACTAAGCCGATCAATTCTCTTTATTTTGAGAATTTAGTATTACAGCCTAATCTCATACTGGGAATTTCCCTTCTTGGGAAACATTGGTAATATACAATTACCTAGCATTTCATTATGCTATAACATAAGGCATTTCACTATGCCTGTTCCCATATGCATCATAGTGCAAAATAATCGAAAGGTTGCTATCTTTGCGGTCGATCCGTACTAGCGCGCTCGGATAACCGCCTGTTCACCACCGATACCACGGTGGAAAATATTATGTCACTACATGTATAAGGCCCGAACACTTTCGCGGTGGTGGCCTTCCCATAATTGCCACCACCCGACTTTTAGCCTCTCATTGGGCAAGGTATCATCATATCATCAAATTTCAAGGAGCGGGTGGCCAAACCCTCATAACTCCTCTAGCAATAGCATCCCCTAGGCTCATGCCTATTAAAACAAACTCACAAGCCTCCAAGCTTGTATGTAAAATAGATTCCATATATATCGGACCATACGTCTGTTTACTTAGGGCTGAAATATTTTCTAGTTCCCTATTCACTTATAGTTTAGTCCTTAACCATCTTATAGGTGTTTGGTTGGATCATAAGGTTTTCAAGAGATATACTACAAGTATTATCATTACTCTTGTCAACATAAGATCATGAGTACAATCATGAATATCTCATGTAAATGCATTCATCAAATCCTCCTACCTTTAAGGATTGATCTCTTTTTCCCAATCTTCCATGATCTTGACCGATGTATGTAATCTGTACATCCATACATATTGTCAATATATAAATTATGAACAATCCTATTGATCACTAGATCTGATGTTTAGAATGATCTTTAGATCATTCATATCTAAGTATTTTTCTATCTCTAAGTCTTTGTATGTTCATCTCCTTGATCTTGATCTTTCATAGATCCTTTGATTGACAATCTACTCATGTTGATAAAGATCAAGGTCCTAGATCTTCTATCGCCTAGTTCTTCTTTGATCTAAGTTCAGTTCTTGGATCATCCCTATGGAGGATGATCTTTGTTTTCTTCCTTGAATCACCTTTGATCAAGGGTTTGGATTATCTAATCTAATGAACTATAACAAGTATACTACTAAACATACATACTAAGTACAATATAGTGTTCTTATTCTTATTGTTCTTGATCATCCAAGATCTAATGGATCTTGTTTGATCATCCTTATCTTACTTACTGTTTTTATTAGGGTTAGGTAATTTACTAACCTTTTATGCTCTTATGATTATTATTCAACCAGTTAATGTGCATGGTTGAAGGTAGCTTATTCAAGTCTAAATCTAGACTGCTCCTCTTATTTCCAATTGGCTAAGGCTTACTAGTTGAATGGGTGAACACAAAGTGGTTACTTCAATCCTCATGTAAGGAGGCGTTTAGACCTCACAAACGTCAACAGAAGGTAGGGGAAGAGCGAGGCTCTATTAGATAACCCCCTTAACCACTATGTTCATCATTCACTAGAATGACCATAGCTCAACCTTTCATAAGGTTCCTATAAGCATGTTTACTCTAAGTACTCTTTCTAATGGATTTTAATTAAGTCCATGAATATTTATAATGTCATTCATGGGGTTTATTATTCTTTTCCTAATTTGGGCTAAGGATTTGATAATCCTTATATTGTCCTACTAACTATAGCCCTTACTAATTAAGTCCAAAGTACTTCATTCTTATTTGTGTCACGAAACTCTACTTTCTCATTAGAATACATTTTTTATGTTTTATGCTCTTTATCTCATAACAAGTAAATCTACTACTAACATTCAACCATAAATGAATTATAAATTTAAAGCATAAAACTACCTAATTTAACATTCAATGAAAATGAGACAAGGTACTTAAATTAAATCTAGCACCTTATGATAAGAATGAACACATATCATACTAAACTCTAAATGTTATACTAGCATGCTTTATAACATAATAATATAAAATGAAACTAATTATATTTACATTTTTAGAAACCTTTACTTATGATCCAACCATTTGATCTTAGATCTTTTCCTTTGATTAAGGACTTTAGTTATATTTAGAGAATTTTCTCTATTAAGGTCAAAAGATCACATTGATCTATTTTTATCATAATCCATCCATGATTTCCTTGGATTTCATCATATAAACATTTATTCTTTCCATCCCAAAGATCTGATCACACTTGATCTCATTGATCAAGTGGGTCCCTTTGTATTTTTATTTTTTTTGGGTTTTTCTACCATAAAGGGTAGATCCCTTATTTTATCCAAGATCTGTCCAAATTAACCATAGATATTACTTTATTACATTATTATATCATCGCTAAAATAAATTTCCAAGATCTGATCACCTCAGATCTTGAAGATCTTAGAAATTGGACGCTTATTTCCAAAATACAGAAAAATATAGAAATAAATTTTAGAAATATTATGACTTTATTAGAAACTAGACATTACAAGCTTTCCATAGCTTCTTTCGGATCTCAATTTGGAGTTCATATGACTCCACAATCCTAAATTGAAGTTTTCAGCCGTTCCTAGGGTCCAGATTTGATCTAGGCCCACCAGAATTAATCTCTCTAATTGAGGGTCCAAAACTGCTCCGATCTTTCTGAAACTTCTACCCTAGGGGTTTTAGACCATTCTGGATTGATTGGTGGAGTCAGATTTTTCATCTGAGCACTCCATCATCATGAATTAAGGGTTCTGTTGTTTACTTTATTTTTACCTTTTTATTACCAAAATTAATTACAGTAAAATAAAAATTACATAAAACAATACTAAAAATATATGAAAAGGATTTCCACTTACTTGATTGGAGAGAAAACCTCATTTATATGCCCAATTTAAAAAAATACCTTGTTGATGAAGATATAGCCTAAAATCCACCTTTCTTGCAAATACCATTGTTTGAACCGTTGGATCTTGAAATTTCTTCAGGAGTTTTGTAGAATAGATGTGTTGGGATGTTTTGAATGGTGGAATTGATCAAATTAGATCTAGAACAGAGTGCCTAATTGAATTTAGGTCTCTTGTTCTAATCTAAAAAGAAAAACAAGTTGGAAAGAGATCTAACTCTTGGAAATTTTGGGGTTTTGGAGAGGGATTCTAGATCTAATTTTTCAAGGAGATTGAAGATAATTTCGTGGGGATTTTATGAGGATTTTTGGAAGATTTTTGGGGTTGTATTTATAGGCATTTTGGGTCTTTTTACATGATTATAATATGTTATTTTTTTAATATAAAATGACATGAAAGTCTTCAATGCTCCCATGCCTAACTTTTCTTCCCCATGACTAGCTGATCTTTGTTGACCCATGTTTCACATGGGCTGCTGATCAAATTGGTTGTTGGGGACGTGGTGGTCCCCATGTGGGCCCCATGTGGGCCCCACATGGTGTAAAAAGTCCGTTTTGCCCTTTATGCATAAAACTTTGGGTTTTATTCCCATGATCTCGGATTTGAGTGTACTTAGTGGCGTTGGATTCATATTTCTCAGTACATTATAAATTTTGATGTTTCATATTTTGATTTTTGGAATATTTTGATTTTTGGGTAAAATTACTATTTTACCCCTTTTGTCCAAAAAATGAAAAACTTAAGGATTTCTCATCTGAATTCGAAATTTGTTGTGCTTACAGTCATTTTGAAGGGTTTCCTAAGTTTAATTTCAATTTTACATGTCTTATGATTTGATTATACTTTTATAAAAAGTATATTTTAAATAACCCTAATATTTCAAATTAAATATCTAAAACTCAAACTTTATTGATTTTTCTCAATCAATTTACAAAAATTGGGGTTATTACAATCTTCCCCCCTTACAATAATTTCGTCCTCGAAATTTGTAATACAACTCACTTAGGAGTTTTCACAATTCTTTCATATCCTTACACATGTGGCCTTGCCACTTATGGAAATTCTATTTCCTTTCGTCCCTTTTCTATACTACCTTTTTCTCAAAGGTTAAAATGCTCATCCATGACTAACCTTAATAATGCTCTATATAATAAAGCTGGTTATTGCTAGAATTTCCCAAAAAGATGATTAATAACTCTTATTGAGTTATCCCTTTTTGTTTCAAAACCTTCCATTTCACTTGATTGGTAATTTTCACCATTCTTTCCATACTTCACAATTTTCCATTATACCTTCTATTGCTCATCGTCATTCTTTTTCAACTTATAAAGTTTTGACATAGCTTTCCTACTATGTATTAACATATAAAGTTTGGACATAGCTTTCCTACTATGTATAGTCCTTAGACTTCCTATAATACATATTGGTAAGATTCTATAACTTCAACTATTGTTCTTTGTAACAACCTTCCAATCTTTGGAAGTAATTTTCTCTTTTCTTATTCTTCCATTATTTGGAAGGGTATACTTTATTTCTTCTTTACAGTTCATACTTCTTTACTATTTCCTTCTATTGACAACTTCTTATCAAATTAAATCCTTCAATAATAGTTTCCTTGTAATATCTTTCCTCATTTCCATCCATTATTTTTGTAACACCCTTTGAGTACCATTTTATTCATAATACTTGACTTTTTACATTTTTCCATCCAAGATAGTGTCATTTAACTCTGCATATATATTCTTGATCCTCTTTTGTTATTTCTTTCTCATAATTAGAACAATATTCAGAACATTCTCACAATCTATGATAATATTTATCTCTTTTCCTCTCATATATATATATATATATGTTTGTATGTCATAGGCTTCAAAATTTCTAGATTTTGCATTTCCTTATGCTTCTTTCAAGTGTACCTCATAGCCTTTATCATATCATACTAACTCTTTATTTGCGATATTCTTGATAATTTCAATTAAAAGAGTCCATATTGACTTTGTAATCATCCCTTCTTATGTCTTTACAAACACCATAATTTATCAACTAGTCTTTAATTCTCAACAATCTATTATCAACTCATTTAGGATTTATGTACCCAATGGCAAATCTTCACTAAAAGAATGTCCTTATGTTATAAAATCAATAAGAGATATATTTCTCTAATTGTCATTGTCATTTAATATTTCGATCTCATATTCCACCTTTGTTGGGTCAAATTCCATGCTATCCTTAAAATTTATATAACCTAAACTTTGCTTTCTTTAATCACATGTACACTTATAAGACAAGTTTTGTAAGTGTCTAACATATATGCCCTGAATTCTCTTGATTTCTTGAAATCTCTTTCCATATATCATTACCACTTCATTCAATATATTTCATTCTCCTCAAATTCATGAACATCTGTTATCTAACTCATAGAACTTTTAAAATTTGTTTTTGATTTTATACTTTGATGTTGCATTTCCAATTCCCAATTAATAATAAATTTGAAAATGATCATCCTTATAGAGAAAAAGGATACTTAATTTCCTCAACATCATTTATGCATCCTTATATTGATTCCTCCTTTTTCTTTTCCTAAAAGAAATTTGTTACTCTCATAATGTAAATTGCTATAATCACTCCATATCCTTAAAAAGTTGTTCTTTCAACTCATTCATATAATTTGATGTTCTTTTCCTCAACTATTGTAGATATTTTCTCATTCAATCTCATGTAAGATTGAAAATCTTCAAACTATCTTAAAATTTCTAGCCACTTATTTCTCCAACAATTTGGATTTATATCTCATTCACAATCATCTTTAAACTTAAATTTAACAACCAATATTTGTTTTCATTTCTCATGTTTTATTTCACCTTTCCTTCAAAAAATTATATTTCCCCTTACTATATTTCTTAAATCTTTCAATATCACCAACTCCATCATGTAATTGGAAGTAATATCTTTATTCATAGTTAGCTCTTCATTTGCCTTGATCAATAAGATGTACTCCTATTCATGATATTCAATGACTATATTTTTCTAATAAATATTTCTGTTTGTTTTCATGTTCCATGACCATGATAATCAATGACTTAATCAATGCTAATCAATGATAGTCCCAAAATTATTTTCAATAGCACCAAAGTTATTATATCAATAATTATTTAATCCTTGAAAATCCTCTAGTGCTAATTTCCACAATGATTTGTCATACCTTTATAATTTCTAACTCGGTGATTTCATAATTGTTGTACCATATATAGAGCTATAAATTTTTTTTTTTTAACCATATATTCTCATGGTTTAATTGTCTTTCTTAATACTTATTTTTGTCCCTTTAACATATCTAACTCTCTTTTTCCTTTTCATTTTATTCTAATATCAAAGATCATCTCTTCATGTTCTAAAATTTTATCATTTCTCCACTAATTCCTTTGCCTCACTAATTTTGGAGAAAAATACTTGCTTAACTCCTTACTCATATTTATTTCAAACTATTCTCATTTACAAATTTTGCACTTTCTTACCTATCTCCTTAAATTTCTTTCAAGCCATATCCTCTCTATTTTGATGATTAATTTCATTTAACTAATTTTCATAATACTATGCATGTAGCAATTCTAATTCCTACATTTATATTTCTTTATATATGTAATGTTAACTTTGAATTTTACAATACTTCTAATGTTTTCATCTTTAACACCTATTTCTCATAAATCTCCATTTCATCTTTTCTATAAGGTTAAATTTTTTCCTTTTTGTTTTTCATCCTCTTTTCCAATTTATCGTTTTTTACTCTTTATCTCCATTTCTTCACTTAGTAATGGTTATATACATACTTTACTTAATAATGGTTATATACATACTTGTATTAACGTACTTTGTATGTTTACTCAGGACTTTAGGTTAGACCTGAACATCATACCTTACATCTATTGTAATGTTTTTCCTATGGATTTCTATATCTTATTATTCCCTTTATTAGAATTCTTATTTGCTAAGTAGTATTTCTAGTCCTTTCACTAAGTATATCGACTTTCCTTTCACTAAGTAATATCGACTTATACTATACTATTCCTTCATTACACTAACTCTTTCTATATTTATTCTTAATTAATGAGTTTAACTCGTTCTATACTCATCCTTCACAAATGAGTTACTCTTTCTTCACAAATGAGTCTACTCTTTCCATATTCCTCAAATAATGAGTTTAACTCTTTCCTCACTAATGAGTCAACTCTTTACATCCTCTTCAACAAATGAGGCTACTCTTTCAAGACTTATCCTTCACTAATGAGTTACCTCCTTTTATACTTATATCTTAACTAATGAGTTTATCACATAACTCCTTCTCATCAACTGATAACTTATCTCTTATTCACTCACTTTAGGTTGAACCTGAGCCTGCGTACTTGGTATTTCTACAGAAGATGATGAACCTTGGGTTTGCTATAGGTGAGGAAGAAGGTTCTTCAACACCCTTGTCATCATCTCTTGTTATCATCTCTTCCACATTGCTCATTGTTACTCTTTCCATATTGTCAACTGGAGTATTTTGAGTTGCCTATCTTGTGATTCTCTTTGGTGGCATATGTTCAAAATTTCTATCAATCCTCTATACAACTATTTCTATCTTAATCTAGACATGGATTATAATCTCTCTTTTGGACATATTTGTACTGTACTGTGACTGGATGAATCGCTCTGATACCAATTGTGACGACCCGGGTTTTTGAAAACATGATTTGTAAAGTGTTTTGAAAGGCAGGGCCCTTAAGAGTGTAAAATTTTTTCGCAAAACAAAGCAGCGGAAATTCTTTTCTTTAGAACTTGTTTTGAAAACCCAAGTCACCACTTCATATATAACATAAGTACAATTTGTGTACAAAATAAAATTCCATTGAAGGAATATACTTTTATTAAACTCCAGGATCCATCCAGTGGTTCACAAGATCTGACCAAATCTAGTACAATACTTGTCCAAATTACATAATCCAAAACTCAAGCTCACCATACAATAAAACTCTCAACAAATAAAAATACATGTCTTCAAGGGTATACCTTGAAGATTATTCTCTTCAAGTCTTCTATAGTCTTCAGCTCCTAACTCTCCTTCCACGAATCCGAGATATTGCAACAAGTACAATATCTCAAGAAGCAATGCTTGGTAGAGGATTCAAGAAACATAATAATTGACAATGTAATTCCAATCCTTCATAATCTCGTTATCCTCAAACATACTCTTTATTTTGTAAGTTATGTATATCTATATACATACATACCCTTCATGGGTAAACCAATTAAATTTGTGAAAATAGTGAAATATCATTCCCAACTAAGCGGATCAATTCTCTTTATTTTGAGAATTTAGTATTACAGCTAATCTCATACTGGGAATTTCCCTTCTTGGGAAACATTGGTAATATACAATTACCTAGCATTTCATTATGCTATAACATAAGGCATTTCACTATGCCTCGTTCCCATATGCATCATAGTGCAAAATAATCGAAAGGTTGCTATGTCTTTGCCTCGATCCGTACTAGCGCGCTCGGATAACCGCCTGTTCACCACTGATACCACGGTGGAAAATATTATGTCACTGCCCGTATGGGGGGGCAAGACTTTCACAGTGGTGGCCTTCCCATAATTGCCACCACCCGACTTTTAGCCTCTCATTGGGCAAGGTATCATCATATCATCAAATTTCAAGGAGCGGGTGGCCAAACCCTCATAACTCCTCTAGCAATAGCATCCCCTAGGCTCATGCCTATTAAAACAAACTCACAAGCCTCCAAGCTTGTATGTAAAATAGATTCCATATATATCAGACCATACGTCTGTTTACTTAGGGCTGAAATATTTTCTAGTTCCCTATTCACTTATAGTTTAGTCCTTAACCATCTTATAGGTGTTTGGTTGGATCATAAGGTTTTCAAGAGATATACTACAAGTATTATCATTACTCTTGTCAACATAAGATCATGAGTACAATCATGAATATCTCATGTAAATGCATTCATCAAATCCTCCTACCTTTAAGGATTGATCTCTTTTTCCCAATCTTCCATGATCTTGACCGATGTATGTAATCTGTACATCCATACATATTGTCAATATATAAATTATGAACAATCCTATTGATCACTAGATCTGATGTTTAGAATGATCTTTAGATCATTCATATCTAAGTATTTTTCTATCTCTAAGTCTTTGTATGTTCATCTCCTTGATCTTGATCTTTCATAGATCCTTTGATTGACAATCTACTCATGTTGATAAAGATCAAGGTCCTAGATCTTCTATCGCCTAGTTCTTCTTTGATCTAAGTTCAGTTCTTGGATCATCCCTATGGAGGATGATCTTGGTTTTCTTCCTTGAATCACCTTTGATCAAGGGTTTGGATTATCTAATCTAATGAACTATAACAAGTATACTACTAAACATACATACTAAGTACAATATAGTGTTCTTATTCTTATTGTTCTTGATCATCCAAGATCTAATGGATCTTGTTTGATCATCCTTATCTTACTTACTGTTTTTATTAGGGTTAGGTAATTTACTAACCTTTTATGCTCTTATGATTATTATTCAACCGGTTAATGTGCATGGTTGAAGGTAGCTTATTCAAGTCTAAATCTAGATCAAGCTCCTCTTATTTCCAATTGGCTAAGGCTTACTAGTTGAATGGGTGAACACAAAGTGGTTACTTCAATCCTCATGTAAGGAGGCGTTTAGACCTCACAAACGTCAACAGAGGGTAGGGGAAGAGCGAGGCTCTATTAGATAACCCCCTTAACCACTATGTTCATCATTCACTAGAATGACCATAGCTCAACCTTTCATAAGGTTCCTATAAGCATGTTTACTCTAAGTACTCTTTCTAATGGATTTTAATTAAGTCCATGAATATTTATAATGTCATTCATGGGGTTTATTATTCTTTTCCTAATTTGGGCTAAGGATTTGATAATCCTTATATTGTCCTACTAACTATAGCCCTTACTAATTAAGTCCAAAGTACTTCATTCTTATTTGTGTCACGAAACTCTACTTTCTCATTAGAATACATTTTTTTATGTTTTATGCTCTTTATCTCATAACAAGTAAATCTACTACTAACATTCAACCATAAATGAATTATAAATTTAAAGCATAAAACTACCTAATTTAACATTCAATGAAAATGAGACAAGGTACTTAAATTAAATCTAGCACCTTATGATAAGAATGAACACATATCATACTAAACTCTAAATGTTATACTAGCATGCTTTATAACATAATAATATAAAATGAAACTAATTATATTTACATTTTTAGAAACCTTTACTTATGATCCAACCATTTGATCTTAGATCTTTTCCTTTGATTAAGGACTTTAGTTATATTTAGAGAATTTTCTCTATTAAGGTCAAAAGATCACATTGATCTATTTTTATCATAATCCATCCATGATTTCCTTGGATTTCATCATATAAACATTTATTCTTTCCATCCCAAAGATCTGATCACACTTGATCTCATTGATCAAGTGGGTCCCTTTGTATTTTTATTTTTTTTTTGGGTTTTTCTACCATAAAGGGTAGATCCCTTATTTTATCCAAGATCTGTCCAAATTAACCATAGATATTACTTTATTACATTATTATATCATCGCTAAAATAAATTTCCAAGATCTGATCACCTCAGATCTTGAAGATCTTAGAAATTGGACGCTTATTTCCAAAATACAGAAAAATATAGAAATAAATTTTAGAAATATTATGACTTCATTAGAAACTAGACATTACAAGCTTTCCATAGCTTCTTTCGGATCTCAATTTGGAGTTCATATGACTCCACAATCCTAAATTGAAGTTTTCAGCCGTTCCTAGGGTCCAGATTTGATCTAGGCCCACCAGAATTAATCTCTCTAATTGAGGGTCCAAAACGGCTCCGATCTTTCTGAAACTTCTACCCTAGGGGTTTTAGACTATTCTGGATTGATTGGTGGAGTCAGATTTTTCATCTGAGCACTCCATCATCATGAATTAAGGGTTCTGTTGTTTACTTTATTTTTACCTTTTTATTACCAAAATTAATTACAGTAAAATAAAAATTACATAAAACAATACTAAAAATATATGAAAAGGATTTCTACTTACTTGATTGGAGAGAAAACCTCATTTATATGCCCAATTTAAAAAAATACCTTGTTGATGAAGATATAGCCTAAAATCCACCTTTCTTGCAAATACCGTTGTTTGAACCGTTGGATCTTGAAATTTCTTCAGGGGTTTTGTAGAATAGATGTGTTGGGATGTTTTGAATGGTGGAATTGATCAAATTAGATCTAGAACAGAGTGCCTAATTGAATTTAAGTCTCTTGTTCTAATCTAAAAAGAAAAACAAGTTGGAAAGAGATCTAACTCTTGGAAATTTTGGGGTTTTGGAGAGGGATTCTAGATCTAATTTTTCAAGGAGATTGAAGATAATTTCGTGGGGATTTTATGAGGATTTTTGGAAGATTTTTGGGGTTGTATTTATAGGCATTTTGGGTCTTTTTACATGATTATAATATGTTATTTTTTTAATATAAAATGACATGAAAGTCTTCAATGCTCCCATGCCTAACTTTTCTTCCCCATGACTAGCTGATCTTTGTTGACCCATGTTTCACATGGGCTGCTGATCAAATTGGTTGTTGGGGACGTGGTGGTCCCCATGTGGGCCCCATGTGGGCCCCACATGGTGTAAAAAGTCCATTTTGCCCTTTATGCATAAAACTTTGGGTTTTATTCCCATGATCTCGGATTTGAGTGTACTTAGTGGCGTTGGATTCATATTTCTCAGTACATTATAAATTTTGATGTTTCATATTTTGATTTTTGGAATATTTTGATTTTTGGGTAAAATTACTATTTTACCCCTTTTTTTTCAAAAAATGAAAAACTTAAGGATTTCTCATCCGAATTCGAAATTTGTCGTGCTTACAGTCATTTTGAAGGGTTTCCTAAGTTTAATTTCAATTTTACATGTCTTATGATTTGATTATACTTTTATAAAAAGTATATTTTAAATAACCCTAATATTTCAGCCCGAAATATCTAAAACTCAAACTTTATTGATTTTTCTCAATTAATTTACAAAAATTGGGGTTATTACACATAGTCAGAAGATCATCAATGGATCAAAATTATATAGTTTGATCATTCCAAATTTCACTAATCATAAGAATTAGTAACACTTTTCTTTATTAACAGAATTTTACATGCATCAAAATATAAATTTTCTAAGTTCAGTAGGTTCTATTTATCACAAGGAATCCATCCTAACTTTTTGATCTCAATTTGGAGTTAAATTAAGATCAGAATTAGGATTTTAAGATTTTAGCCTATTTTAAGGGCTGAAATTTGATCTTACTATTTTTGGTTTATTTACTTGATTTAGAAATTTAAAAATTATACTATGATCATAATCATTAAGGTTTTGGGACCCTCTAAACACATCCATCAGTTCAGATTTCTATTTCAGGATCATCTTGATCATGATCCAATACTATTACTATAGATTTTTGTGATTATAACCAACTAATACAATTTAAAACATACATTTCGTGAGTTCAGTACCTAAAACAATTGAAAAGGAATCTAAAGAAGCTTTCTGATCTAAAACCAAAGCTATATTGAGCTCTTAATTGAAGATCTAAGATCTTAGTTCAAAATTGGACGGCTCAGATCATCCTAATAGAAAACGACAAAATAGATGGTCGGCACATGCCTGTTACCTAGGATTACCCGTCACTAGGTACGGGTGACCAGTGATAGGCGAGACGGTCTAGATTTGGACCGTCAGATTGCCCATCAATGAATCTCCCTCATCTTATAAGATCAAGGGCCTAGATTTCATCTCCTGGGGTTTTTGGGCCCTAGGAATCCATCCAATGGCTCAGAAGTTGCATCTGAGCTATGGATGGATGAGATCTGGACCCTTCATTCAAGATTCGTCGTTCCCAGCAGATCAACGGCTAGGGAGATCTCCAAGTGGCTAGAAAACAACAACAAACTGCCAGAAATGAAAAAGGAGAGTGAGGTGCACCTACTTGTGATGGTCCGGTGAGGAGAAGGTCACCGGAGGAGAAGAAATCAATCTGGAGAGAAATAGAAAACCCTAGACGCCGGCAAATGCACACAGTCATAAAATTTGCTGTTGCCGTTGCCCTTGCCGAAGAAGGTGGGGGACCATGGGGCTTTTGAAGATCACCATGTTCTAAAGGCATTCAACAGTACAAGATCACTGTTTAATGGCTAGATTGGCTGGAGTAGCTTGAAAAACATGCCAAAGATGGTGATTCACTAGTTCTTGTTCTTCGTTTGGGATTTTCGAACGATTTAAAAGGTGGATCATCATCAAACCAAAGGGCTTTTGTAGATCACCTTAGCCCGAACAAATTTGACGGTGAAGATCTAGTTCCAATGGTTAAAATGTGATGGTTAATTCAAATAGGGTTTCCAAGAAAAAACCCTAGCTCATCGGGGACGACGCGTTTCTAGATGCGCCCAACATCTCCAATGAGTCTGGAGTGCTAGTGCGTCTCCAGACGCTCTTACAAAGAAAAAAAACAAGAGGAGAAGAAGATAGAATTGGCGAAGATTGGGGAGGATTCTAAAGCTGAGATTTTGGGGCATTCTAGGGGACCTTGTGATGAACATCAGGAGAATTTTTGGGAATACTTGTAATTATCATGTTTGATTTCTTTTGATTATTAAATTGTCCTAGGATTCCCACTACCACCTCCTTCTCCAGTAGCAGGTGGTAGTGGTTTGACTCATGAAGGCTTGTTTTTTGGCCATTGAATCCCTTTGTGGGTCCCTTGTGAGCCCCACGGAGGTGTGGAAAGACCATTTTGTCCTTTTATGGAAAAAAATCAATTTTATTCTCCCATACTCGAAATTGAGCATACTTAGTGGCGTTGGATTCGTATTTTCTAGTACATTACAAATTTTGATGCCTTAGGTCTTGATTATTTGTAAAATTACCATTTTACCCTTTTATTCTTAAAAATGAAGAAAAATAAGAATTTTTCATCTGAACTCAGAATTTGTCGTGCTTACAGTCATTCTGAAGTATTCATCAAGTATGTTTTCAATTATACCTATCTTATACCTTGATTTCACTTCTATGAGAAGTGCATTTTTAGTAACCCTAATATTCCAGCTTAATTTTCCTTAAAATTTTTAATTTCATTATTTATTCAATCTCCTTATAAAAGTTAGGGGTGTTACAAGGGTTAAGTCCCCCTAAAAGGTTGTTAATTTTCCTCTTGATGCAGAGAATAGTTGTAGGTATGCCCTTTGTATCATATTCATTGCACCCTTAGAGCTTGTTGATGCTTGGATGTAACATCAGTTGACTCATCTTCTTATTACATATCATAATCTAGAGCATGGGTAAAAGGTAAGGGATTAGTTGAACCAAAACTGTCATAGTGTGTACTTTATTGGACAAGTGTTTAAGTCCAAATCGTGTGCTTACATGGAATCTTAGGAAATGTAAAGGGTTCTACTCTGACCTTCCAATGAGAAGTGTCCATTTATGGTGCATTATCGAGGAAATCATTCGCTTCGTCAATGGAGGTCTCTATATTAGAAGCAAAGTTAAAATTAGTGAGACATGCCTCAAGTGGATTATTGCTAGAGGATGGTAGGGATAAAGTATTCACTAGACTCTCTATCTCATGAGAATGTTTAGAGTTTGATATTATTGATATCCCTATCTGAGTGTTGATGGGCTTCACATAATCCTCAACTTGTTATGTATCCTTTTTCCATGCTATAAGGGCAATAAATATCTGACCCATTTGGAACTCCAACTGCACAATAGATTGTGAGTAGGCCAGCATAATTTGTTTTGCATCATTTTGGTAATTTAATGAACTCTACACAAACAAGCTTAGGGTCTCTTCTACATATTGTTTCCTCTATTGTGGAGGAAATGAGAGGTATAGCTCATACTATTGTGGCATTGGGGTGCTTTGAAATTCTTGAGGAAGGTGGATCCATGATTTTCATTCTCCCTCTTATTCCGAAGACCAAATTTGTTCGGATGTCTAGCACATCTAGGACAATTGGTCTCATTATAGGAATAATTGCTAGTGTTTGGGAATGCATTGGGTGCATTCACTTGCTCCGAATAATATGCAATGTATGTGGAGCATGATGGCCATGAAGTAGTGGGATGTGTTGGGCTAGAATAAGTACTAAGGCTTCCTAGATGATTTGTTTGCATGCCTAAAAGCATTTAACCTATTCAATTCACTATCCATCCTATTGGCCAATCTATTTATGCATTGGAAAAATCAGGAGTATCCCCTATTACTGCCTCATACATGTCCTCATAGAGTAAGAGCCAAGGAGTGAAATATTATGACAATGACTTTCTATTGCCTACTTCATTAGCCATATTTTTGGCAAGGTTAATTGGACCATTTGATTACGTAACACTCAAATTGTGGTCCACTTGATCATGCGATCTATAAATGCTAAATTAGGGTTTAGGGATTGATGACCTTGCATGCACCAATGAGTCCTAATCTATATGCAAATGCAACACACTTAAAAGAAACCAATAGTGAATGCAAATAGATATGACCTAAAATGCAATGAAATAAGAGATTAATGCAACTATCCTAATAAAATATGCAATAAGTACCAGTGGATGCATTCTATATTTGATTAAGCTATCACACATGTGCAAAACTAATTAACAATGCAAACTTAAAGAAAGGAAAAGGTAGGGAGTTTAGATAGCATTGATAGTGGTGTCCTAGATCATAGTCTTCTCCTACAAGGGTCAATCTATGTATAAAAAATCTCCAATTCCATGTTAGGATCATTCACCCTTTACCTGTATAATTATCCTTTTAAAATGAATTATGATTAAAATTAAATTACAATCTTGATCTCACTACATTTTTACTTAAAATAAAAAAAATATAGCAACTATCCTAATGTGAGCAACTCCTCCAAATCCTTTTTCAAATTCTTGCAAAAATAAAAAGAATAGTGAGTATCAATCAATCATAGGAATTAGAGAACATATACAAATCCTAACTAAATGCAAATATGAGAGATGCACCAAAAAATGCCCAAGTTCTGCCTCATATCTAAATAAAATTTCATTACGATCCCTACAACAGCGCCAAAAACTTGTTCTTGTTTTCTAAAATTATCACAAATGCACAAATCTGTTGAAATATAGATGTGCAAGTATAGATCAATCGTAGGAGAACTCAATTTGAGGAATAGGAATGCAATCAGAATCTAACTTAAATTATTCTAACCTAACTAAAAAATGAGAAACAATTAAGTAGATCTAATTAACTATCAATTACTATAAAAAGGGCAAATTAATCAAATTATGAAATCTACTATTTTGGAATCGACCATATTAATAATTACGTATCCATATATAAGAATTAATTATTTAGTTCACACAAATTAATATAACAACAATGGAATATCGACATGGAAAATGTATTCATAAAAAATTATATTTATGTATTTTCTTAATTTTAATTATATGCTTAGGTTAATTATTATGGATTCAAAGCATATCTTGTTTTTTTTTTTAAATCGCAAACTATCTAAAAATTATTCTAATTGTTATTTAATCATAGATTAGTCTCTAAACTATGGAACATATGTCATAATTTTCATGAAAAGAGTACTAACTATGTTTTTTTAAGTGATGTAGCATACCCTTGAAAATTGATAATTTATGTCTTAAATCAATTATTCACTTATACATGAGTAAAAATAATGACTTTATATGATTTCATCATCATCCTAGATGAAAACTCTAGATCCACATACTAAACAAGAAAAATACAATTAAAATTTTATTCTAAAACTATTACTAAATATGAAGAAAATAAAACAAAAGCATAAATTTATCTCGATCAAATTGTAGCCAAGAATCTCCATCTCAAATTTCAACAAAATCGGAAAAAAATCAAAGCACAAATTGCATCTAAAATAATGCAATAGTAAACCAAAATGTGACAATAGTAGTGTTGAAGTAAAGAGTTTCAACCACCTGATCTAAACTAAACTAAAAATTGAAATGTAACATCAGAGTCGAGATCTTGATCAAATTTAACAAATACTCATAAATTAGTTTCCAAAAAAGAATAAAAATTGAATGAGAAGTAAAGTGCACCTATATTTCTATACAGTGACTCCAACAATTCTCAGTTTCAACAACTTTCCTGTTAACAATAACTATGTGATTGACTACACCACTTTGGTCATTGATTTTGACCTATTGCCAATGGATTTTTATAGTGAATATTTGTGTTTAAAACAATTGGATAGCTTTGAATCCAATGGAATCAACCAAAGAGATTTTCATTGAGTGATGGATTAGAAAATTACGCACGAATACCCTTGTTCACCAACCACACACACCATCCATCTCCTTTCTCTTTGTTTTTCTTCAAATTATCATCCTTTTTTTGCTCCTTATCTTAGATTTGATAATATATCATGGAGAAGTGGTGTAATGACTCCAATTTTGTAACATTGAAATCCCAAGTTAGCAATGAAAAGTTCACTTTTTGGAGATAAGGGTATTTTGGTCATTTCACTATTCACCCTAAATGAACCCAAAAATCTAGAACCATTAGGTGCGTCTCAGAAAAAGAAATCCAACAAGACCAAAATCACCCAAAACGGAGTTAAAATGAGCAAGTTATGGCCCTTTGAAGTTCAGGGGCAAAAATATAATTTTCATTAAAAAACGGATTTAGCCCGAAAAACACAAGGGCCCATTTTAATACGGGCACCCCTCTTCTTCAACCTCCTAGAGGGTTCTAGAACGGCGGTGTTTGGAGGAGAAACCACCGCCATTCTGGAGGTTTCTCCACCAGCATTCAAGGGCGATGAGATCCCCCTCCAGAACCTTCTTATAGCTCTATAAATAGAGCTCTTGGGTGCCTCTAATGGCAGCCGAAAAGCTTGGAAAAAACCCATCGTGGAGAAGCAGCCAAGAGGAGAAAATGTGGAGAAAAACCCGGCCACGAACCAGGTATGCCCAAAACCCCTCCAAACCCGTCTCCCCCTTAGTCCTAGGCTAAGTTTCCCTAAATTTTTGCATGAAAAATCATGCAAAACCAAGCCCTAGAGAATCACAAAGGACGCAGGGACGATCCCTGGGGCGCAGTGGTTCGACAGGGTTGAACCAGGGTGTCCATAGAATGCCCAGGTCCTAGTCAAACCAAAACGCATGCTGTGCGTTGAGAAAACCCGACGGGTGCGTCCACAGATGCGCCCGCAAATGAAAAAGTCGAGCGGAAACCTCGTTTCGTTTGACCCTCTATGTACACTCAGCACTAAAAAGGCTATAACTTGAGATCTAGAGCTCTGATTGAGGCACCACGAAAGGCATTATGTCCGTGTCAATGACACGGACACACCCAAACTATAAAATACCTAATCAAGGCCCAATCTATGGTAGGCATGACCCTTGGACTATGGTAGTGGCATGAGGCCACTAAACCTTTGGAAACCTGATGATACCAAGGCCCAATTGGGACCTTAGGACACCCATAGGCATGGGGATGAACCCTTAATGCCTAAGTAGTAAGATCAACCACTCTAAAACCTATAAAAATAGGCCAAACTAACCTTGTTCCCCTAAACCATGTTTGGGAGCATACGAGGACAAGGGGATTAGCCCAATCTAGCAAGTAGGTACTCTATCGCTACTAGACTTTTAAAAAGAGCCATGATTGTTTTGAGACTGCATGTTTTAAGTATAAGTTATATGACTTGTTTAGCATGACGTAATCTTATAAACGAATTCAGCATGCATATGACAAATACATTATGCATAGATATGTTTTGCAAACAATTGCATATATTGCATGATTTGTGAGTATTGAGTTCTTGAAAATTTGCATGTCCTTGAGGGTTACCAAAAGACACTAGAGGGCCCAAATGACGTTGGGTAGGCAGTTGTGAGGACTACGCAGTTGTGAGGGACCCAAAGAGGACAGGTTTTGAAAAAGAGGTTTTCGCTTGTTTGATCTTATATGATTTGGGCTAATAAGCTCGTGGGCACTATGCCGAGAGGTTTCGGTTGGCCTCCCAGCCTCTACCACTATTAGGTGGAATGGGTACCACACCCAAAAAGGGCATGTCCCTATGTCGACTGCATGTGGTACAGGGGGCTACCACTGGTGTCACGGCACTAGGTCGATGTGTCATATGCCCCATGGAGGCTATGACCGAGTGTCCCCAGGTACCCAGGGACCACACGGCAGCGAGGTCGTGGGCATAGTGGGCCCTATGGTTTGAGGATTTACTTGCACTGCATATGGCATGACATGAGGTTGGTCGACCATACCATATATCCATGAGTTGGATTCAGTGGAGCATCTTATGCATATCATTATGTTATGATATATATATATATATATATGATAATTTTGATTTGGATTATGTGATTCTTTAAGTCATTAGTATTCCAATTCCACAATGGTTTTTAATCTCAATATTGAACTTGAGTATTCAAACATGCACATGTTTTGAAAAAGCATATGATTTTAAACATAGCATGCATTGTAAAACTAGTACTGATGGACTCCTACTGAGTATAGTATATACTCACCCAATCCTCAACATTTTTAAGACACAAAGTAAACACTTAAGGACAGAGTACGCCTGTGACAGAAGACACCAGATTAAGTGCAAGTAAGTAAACCCCTACCTTATCTTTCAATGTTACTTGATTGTATTTACTCTCTATAGCTGAGGCTGTGACTGACACTTTCTTGGGAATAGAGTCAATTTAAAACTATGCCATGGCTATATAATTTGAAAATGTATTTTTGACACTCAGGGTTTTTTATACGAAAGATTGTTTTCCAAAACAAAAATATTTTCATGCATTCCATATTTATAAAATAAGAGATCTTGCCTTTTCATCAAATTTGCATCATATAAAACCCGAGTCGTCACAGTTGGTATCAGAGCGCGGTTTGACGTTACTCACAGCCTAGTTATGAGGAGAATAACTTATAATCAAGTTTCATATATGAATGAGTAAGGGGTAATAGGATAACACATACTAAGGTCTGGTAAATTACCTTGTGATTACAGATGCCTAAAAAGAAAGGAAGCAATGCTCCAAGACCTGAAGCCCCACCAGTGGACTCCACTGGGTCGGGCAATGGGATGGCTGAATTGTTCCAGCAATTTCTACAACATATGGGACAATACATGAGTAGTCGAAGCCAAACTCCTACCACCTGAGATCCTTCCCCTGATAAAGCAATAGATAGGACTGAGGTTCAGTTAGAAAGGTTTCAGAAATTAGCTCCCCCATTCACAGGAGAAGATGAAGCATCTACAGTTGAAAAATGGTTAATTGATATTGAAAAGATATTTAAAGCCATGAACATAGTTGAAGAAAGAAAAGTACCCATGGCCACATTTGTGTTTAGGGGAGAGGCTACCTTTTGGTGGGAAACAGCAGAAAGGACTTATTTTGACCAGGGAGAAACAATAGGATGGGAAGAGTTTAAAAAGGTCTTTAATGACAAATATTATCCTAAACACGTAAGAAAACAGAAGAAAAAGGAATTTATGGACATAGAACAAGGAAATATGACTGTCCAACAGTATGAAAATAGATTCATCAGCCTCCGAAGATTTGCACCATGTGCTTGTGCTGATGAGGAAGATGCAGCAGAAAGATTTGTAGATGGACTCAACCCAAGACTCAGGAACAGAGTTCTAGGTTTCCAGCCTTCCATAGTAGCCAAAGCCATAGAGATGGCCTCCCTATACGAAAAAGATTATCAAAGGAACCAGGCAATAAAGGAAGCTAAGAACATCAACACCATGAGAAATAAAGGAAAGAGACCATTTCAGCCATCTGGACCCAGGCCACCTTTCAAGAAGCCGTTTGAAAACAAAGGATGAAGACCAGACTGGAAGACATGCCCTAGGTGTAACAGGAATCATTCAGGCAAACCATGTCCCACTTTCAACATCACTTGCTATAGTTGTCGAGAATTAGGACATTTTGCTAGGGATTGTCCTAAAAAGAAAGTTGAAGAGCGTAAAGGAGATCAAGTTTCAAAAAGCCAAGTATGTGTCTTTGCCCTCACTTCCAGTCAAGCCCAGGCTTCAAATGCAGTAGTTGAAGGTATTCTTTCTATCTATGATACACCTGCTAAAGTTCTATTCGATACAGGCTCCACTCATTCTTTCATATCCTGGGAGTTTGCATCATCCTTGGACATTATACCACAGGACCTGGACTTCACTCTAGAAGTCATGACTCCTGTAGGCCAGGTACTTCCCACCTATTCTTATCTCTAGGATGTCCCCATTTTGATCAAGGATCATTTGCTACATGCCAACCTTATTCACTTAGATATGAATGACTTCGACATCATCCTAGGTATGGACTGGCTAGCCTTTCATCAAGCCTTTGTTGATTGCCACCAAAAACGTGTCACTTTTACCCTACCTAATGGAGACACTTTCACCCTCCAAGGAAGAAAGGATTATTCTGGAGCATGTGTTATTTTTTCCATGAAAGCAGTTAAGCACATTGCTTAGGGATGCCCCTTCTTCTTGGCCAAGATTGAATCTATCAAGAGTCCCCAACCAAAGTTAGAGGATGTCGAGGTAGTCTGAGAATTTCTTGACGTATTCCCTAAGGAATTACCAGGTCTACCTCCACCAAGAGAAATTGAGTTTATCATTGACCTTATACCCGATACTTCCCCCATTTCCAAAGCTCCTTACCGAATGACTCCTGCAGAACTAAAAGAACTGAAGACTCAATTACAGGAACTACTTGACAAAGGGTTCATACGAACTAGCGTATCTCCGTGGGGAGCCCCAGTCCTTTTTGTTAAGAAAAAGGATGGCTCCATGAGATTGTGCGTAGACTATCAAATGCCAAATAGGGTCACCATTAAGAATAAGTAACCCCTTCCCTGAATTAATGATCTTTTCGATCAACTTCAGTCAGCCAGAGTCTTGTCTAAGATTGATCTACGATCCAGATACCATCAACTTCGAGTTAGAGAAGAAGATATTCCCAAGACAGCCTTCAGGACTCAATACGGCCATTATGAATTCAGAGTGATGTCCTTTGGTTTTACTAATGCTCCAGCTGCATTTATGGACCTCATGAATAGGGTGTTTAAGGAGTACTTAGATAAATTCATCATAGTGTTTGTGGATGATATCTTGATATATTCAGAAACTCCTAAAGACCATAAGGAACATCTAAGGATAACATTAAGCACCCTACGATCTCATAAGTTATATGCAAAATTCAGTAAGTGTGAGTTTTGGCTGGAAAAGGTTAATTTCTTAGGACACATTATTTCTCAAGATGGCATAGCAGTCGACCCCGCCAAGGTTGAATCAGTATAGAAATGGGAAAGACCTAAGACAATCACAAAAATAAGAAGCTTCTTAGGATTTGCTGGATATTATAGGAGATTCATCGAAGGTTTTTCACAAATTGCTTTACCTCTAACTAAGCTGACCAGGAAAGACACAAGATTTGAATGGACTGATAAATGTGAGGAAAGCTTCCAGAAACTAAAAAGAAGGTTAACTACAGCACCTATCCTTACCTTACCTTCAGGAAGTGACGGATTTGAGATATACAGCGATGCCTCGCAATAAGGACTAGGCTGCGTACTTATGCAACATGGGAAGGTAATTGCTTATGCTTCTCGGCAACTTAAGAAGCATGAAGTCAATTACCCAACCCATGACTTGGAATTAGCGGCCATAGTCTTTGCCTTGTGAATCTGGAGACATTATTTATATGGGGAAAAGTTTGAAGCTTTTACAGATCATAAGAGTCTTAAATACATCTTTTCCCAACAAGACTTAAACATGAGACAGAGAAGATGGATGGAATACTTAAAAGACTATGACTTCTCCATTCATTATCACCCGGGAAAAGCTAATTTGGTAGCTGATGCATTAAGTAGAAAAAACCAAGGGATATGTGCAAGTTTATTAACTAAGAGATGGAAGCTATTACAAGAAGTAATAATGTGGAAACCGGACATAAGTAAGCACAAGATCGTTATGGCAGGTCTAACAATAAAGTCGGCTGTTAATGAAAAGGTTAAGCAAGAACAGAAAGAAGATCCAGATATATAAGCTTTCATAGGAAAACTAAGGTTTACTAAAGGGGAAGATGGTAGCGTCTACATGCAAGGAAGATTAGTGGTACCGACTAATGAAGAGTTAAGACAAGAAATCTTAAAAGAGGCTCATTGGTCTAAGTATACTATACACCCAGGAGGAACTAAGATGTATGAAGACTTAAAGAGACAATATTGGTGGGAAGGTATGAAAAGAGACAGGGAAATTTGTGGCAAAGTGTCTAACATGTCGACAACTAAAGGCTGAACATCAAAGACTTGCGGGATTGTTACAACCCCTTGAGTTACCCGAATGGAAATGGGACCATATTACCATGGACTTCATCGTAGGGTTACCCAGGACCTCTAAGGGTCATGACATGATCTGGGTAATTGTTGATAGATTGACTAAGACAGCCCATTTCCTTCCTATACACCATACCCAATTCACTGACATCCTATCTCAACTATACATCAAAGAGATAATGAGTTTACATGGCATACCCCTTAGTATCACTTCAAATAGGGATAGCCGTTTCACTTCACAACTCTGGAAGTCCATCCAAAAATCCTTAGGATCTTCCTTGAACTATAGCACAGCCTTCCATCCACAGACCGATGGACAGTCAAAGCACATGATCCAGATAGTTGAAGAAAGCAGAGCTGGGATGAAAACCTACTGCTAGTAGAGTTCACGTACAACAACAGTTTTCAGTCTAGTATTGGCATGGCTCCGTACGAGGCGCTCTATGGGAGTCCCTGTCGATCACCCACCAGTTGGAGTGAAGTTGGAGAGTCCAAGGTGCTCCAGTCCGAGCTGGTGGAGCAATGCGCTGAGAAGATCAAACTTATAAGGAGACGCCTCCTCACAGCTCAAAGTCGACAAAAGAGCTATGCTGATCAAAGGAGGAGACCATTAGAATTCGACATAAGAGAGCACATTTTCCTGAAGATATCACCCACTAAAGGAGTTATGCGGTTCGGTATCAAAGGAACGCTTAGTCTGCATTACATAGGACCTTTCAAAATCTTGGAGAAAGTGGGAAAAGTGGCCTATAGGATCGCACTACCCCCTCAGCTATCTAAAGTGCATAACTTATTCCATATATCTATGCTAAGGAGGTACGTGCCTGACCCTGCTCATGTCATTAACCAGGTACCCATAGAGTTGACAGAGGATCTCAAGCTAGAGACGAGACCAGTTGAGATCCTGGATCGTAAGAGTAAGAAGTTGCGGAACAAGGACATACACTTAGTCAAAGTTTTGTGGAGAAATGCGCACATGGAAGAAGAGACTTGGGAACCGGAGTTAGAAATGCAAGAAAAGTACCCCAAGATCTTTTGACTGTATATATAGTACAATTTTGAGGGCAAAATTCCCCTAAAGGGGTAAGAATGTAATGACTCTGATTTTGTAACATTGAAATCCCATGTTAGCAATGAAAAGTTCACTTTTTGAAGATAAGGGTATTTTGGTCATTTCACTATTCACCCTAACTGAAACCCAAAATTTGGTCCTGCGAATGGTATCATTAGGTGCATCTTAGAAAAAGAAATCCAACAAGACCAAAATCACCCAAAACAAAGTTAAAATGAGCATGTTATGGCCCTTTGAAGTTCAAGGGCAAAAATGTAATTTTCATTAAAAAACAGATTTAGCACGAAAAACACAGGGGCCTGATATGGGCACCCCTCTTCTTCAACCTCCTAGAGGGTTCTAGAACGGTGGTGTTTGGAGGAGAAATCATCATCATTCTGGAGGTTTCTCCACTGCCAATCAAGGGTAGTGAAAGCCCCCTCCAGAACCTTCTTATAGCTCTATAAATAGAGCTCTTGGGCGCTTCTAATGGCAGCCCAAAAGCTTGGGAAAAACCTATCGTGGAGAAGCAACCAAGAGGGGAAAACATGGAGAAAAACCCGGCCACGAACCAGGTATGCCCAAAACCCCTCCAAACCCGTCTCCCTCTTCGTGCTAGACTAAGTTTCCCTAAGTTTTTGCATGACCCTAGAGAGTCACAAAGGACCCAAGGATGATCCCTGGGGCGCAGTGGTTCGACAGGGTCGAACCAGGGTGTCCATAGGATGCCTAAGTCCTTGTCAAACCAAAACGCACGCTGTGCATTAAAAAAACCCGACGGGCGCATCCGTGGATGCGCCCGCAAATGAAAAAGTTGGGCGGAAACCTCGTTTTGTTTGACCCTCTATGTACACTTGGCACTAAAAAGGCTATAACTTGAGATCTAGGGCTCCGATTGAGGCGCCACGAAAGGTGTTGTGTCTGTGTCAACGACATGGACACAAAGTATAAAATACCTGATCAAGGCTCAATCTAAGGTAGGCACGACCCTTGGACTATGATAGTGGCGTGGGGCCACTAAACCTTTGGAAACCTGATGATACCAAGGCCCAATTGGGACCTTAGGACACCCATAGGCATGGGGATGAACCCTTAATGCCTAAGTACTAAGATCAACCACTCTAAAACCTATAAAAATAGGCCAAACTAACCTTGTTCCCCTAAACCATGTTCAAGAGCAATCTAGCCAAGTAGGTGCTCTATCGTTACTAGACTTTTAAAAAGAGCCATGATTGTTTTAAGACTGCATGTTTTAAGTATAAGTTATATGACTTCTTCAGCATGACTTAATCTTATAAACGAATTCAGCATGCATATGACAAATACATTATGCATAGATATGTTTTGCAAATAATTGCATATATTGCATGATTTGTGAGCATTGAGTTCTTGAAAAATTGCATGTCCGTGAGAGTTACCAAAAGACGCTGGAGTGCCCAAAAGACGCTAGGTAGGCAGTTGTAAGGGACCCAAAGAGGACAGGTTTTGAAAAAAAGGTTTTCGCTTGTTTGATCTTATATGATTTGGGCAAATAAGCTTGTGGGCGCTATGCCGAGAGGTCTGGGTTGGCCTCCCAGCCTCTACCACTATTAGGTGGAATGGGTACCATGCCCAAAAAGGGCATGTCCCTACGTCGATTGCATGTGGTACAGGGGGCTACCACTGGTGTCACGGCACTGAGTCGATGTGTCATATGCCCCGTGGAGGCTATGATCGAGTGTCCCCAGGTACCTGAGGACCACACGGCGGCGAGGTTGTGGGCATAGTGGGCCCTATGGTTTGAGGATTTACATGCACTGCATATGGCATGACATGAGGTTGGTCGACCATACCATATATCCATGAGTTGGATTTAGTGGAGCATCTTATGCATATCATTATGTTATGATATATATATGATACTTTCGATTTGAATTATGTGATTCTTTAAGTCATCAGTATTCCAATTCCACAATGGTTTTTAATCTCGATATTGAACTTGAGTATTCAAACATGCACATGTTTTGAAAAAGCATATGATTTTAAACATAGCATGCTTTGTAAAACTAGTAGTGATGGACTCCTACTGAGTATAGTATATACTCACTCAATCCTCAACATTTTTCAGACACAAAGTAAACACTTAAGGACAGAGTACGCCTGTGACAGAAGACACCTAGATTAAGTACAAGTAAGTAAACCCCTACCTTATGTTTCAATGTTACTTGATTGTAGTTACTCTCTATAGCTGAGGCTGTGACTAACACTTTCTTGGGAATAGAGTCAATTTAAAACTATGCCATGGCTAGATAATTTGAAAATGTGTTTTTGACACTCGGGGTTTTTTATATGAAAGATTATTTTGCAAAACAAAAAGATTTTCATGCATTCCATATTTATAAAACAAGAGATCTCACCTTTTCATCAAATTTGCATCATATAAAACCGGGGTCGTCACAGGTGGGTTTTTTAGTAGTTTCCTCCTTTAATCTCTTTTGCTCCCTAAGCAATTCTAATCAAGCAGAGTTTCCAATTTAACTTGGTTTCTAATGTAGGAAACATTTCCTATTATTTATCTCTAATTCCTTCAAGCAACCCTTATAGATCATGTTTTTTACTTCAAAACTTTATAAGCTTGTAGTAGGTCCTTCCTTAAATCACTAAGGCTTTCATATGGAATGTCCAATCTTCTTATCTCCAATTTATTCTTAAGATCGAATCCCAAACATTCAATATTTTTCCTTTGCTCCTGGTCCAAAACTAGTAATTTTGAACAAGCCAAACCATTGATCATATCCATCTTGCTAATACCTCAACATCCATGACTAGTCATGCTTAAGATGCCACTTTCTAAGAGATTTTTTAGAGAGATCTTGAATTTTGAATGCTAAATCACCGTTGATTTTCTTGGAATACATCTCTACCATTTCTAATTGGAAAATGTTGAAGCTTAAGCCATCACTTTTGGATTTTGATCTAGATCATCTAGATTGATCTGATCCATCGATTTCAACATAACTTGATCAGTGGTCTAGAATGTTGATCACCTTGATCTAAACACTAATCTAGGACACCTATGTCACTTTTGACATATATATTAGAGGAATTGCCCAAATCTCGAACTAGCTTCCTGTTTGGACTTCAAATCACCAAAAATGTGCATTTTTTCAATTCTACTCTAATCCTGCAAAATACAGAATAAACCCTAATGAATAATAAATTAAGTAATTTTAGGGTTAAAAATGTAATTTTTAAGAATATTATATATAATAATTATATGTATATCAGACACCTTTGTAAAAGATGGAAAACTAGCTAGGTGTTTGAGTCTTTGATTAAGTGCATTGAATATGGGACTACTTGAAATCCAAACCATGATCTTACTTAAGGAATTTGGATAGCTAGGAGAAGATCTTAGGTATCCTAACCATAGTTGGAAAGGATGACTTACTTAAGAGCATCTTAATTAGAGAGTAAGATGATAAACCATAGGGAGATATTAAGGGCAAGGATTAAAAACCTACTATAATAACCTAGCTATGCGAGGAATGAAGATCTAGTTGGTGAGAAATCGTGAGCCACTAGTGCATTGAGTACTAGGATTTCATGTTAGAACCATAGGATATCCTAGAGAAGGACCCACTCATGCAAAATTGAGTTAGGCACCTTGTTTTTAAGAGGAATTAGGCACCTACTTTTTTGGAGCTTAAGAAGGAGTCAGAATGTGGATTAGAGTGACTTGTGGAGGATGGTTTTAGGTGGATTTAGACTAAGTGCTATAGAGAGTGCGTAGCATGGGATTTAAGAGTTGTGAGAATTTAAGGCTAAGATGCAACCTACAAAACATAGAACATACATGGATTAGAATACCAGGATAGAGGCCCAAGTTAGGAACACAATTATGCAAGATTGCATGCCTTGCAAGGACTTATTTTCCCATAGGAAGGCAACCCATCTAGAGCAAGCCAAAGCCCACAAGTCCTAAAACTCAAGAACCTTAACTAGTACAGGACTCTTAGTTAAGTTAAAAAACCAACTAATTCTATTGACCTTTGACCAAATACAATAAACCTAGACACCTAGCTGAGGCATGGAGGATTAGGGAACATTGTGGAACTCAAACACCCAACCAAATTAGGGAATTATGAAGGAGGAAACCTATAAAGCAATAGGACATCCAAAGCTTGGGAAAAAGGGAAGAAGAAAGGAAGAAAAGGAACAGGGAAGAAGAAAGGAAGAAAAAGTTGAAGGAAAAGAGGAGAACAAGGTAGGGGGATGGCTAAACCCATAGACTAGGATTTTAAAAGTTTTTAAAGAAAAACTTGTTATTGTTTTCAAAGATACTATATACTGTTTTCATGATAATTACAACCTTGTTTTTCCTATATGATGGAATCAATGCTTGGATAGAGATTTGGAAGCAATTTTTCAAGTGATGGTTATTTTTTAAGTGTATTTCATGCTAGCAAAATCTCCAAGTTTTGGTGGGGAAGGTCTCATGTTTTCATTGTGTTTTTATGCACTATGTTTTATTGCCTGTCTATCTGCACACTATTGGATCTTTACATGTTTTAGCATACTTATTAGATGTGTATTGTTGAGAAAATTATATTATTGTGTTCTTAAATTGATGCTTAATAATATCATTATAGTCATACTTAAAAAATTGATCGTTTATTAAGGAAAAATAGTGATTAATGTATTACCAAATTCAAGGATTTCCAACCCTAGTTACAAACTAAAGGACCTATAGGTAAAGATGCCTCTTAGGAAAAGCTCAAAGGAAAATCAATAAATTACTGACTACAAGTTTGACTGACAAGATGAAAACCCTGTGACACATCCCTCAACGGTTTAGATACCAAAACTTATGTCTTTTAAGTTGAAATTTAACAGTAGTTCCAAAACCTAATAAGGATATCTCATTTAAAATTTTGTGAAATTTGAATGAGAATTGATATAGGAAAAGGGTCGATATGTAGGGTAGTTTATTGACTGCCAAACGCACTTTCCTATTGAGTGTTAACTTAAAAGATTTGTGATCTAGGTATAATATAGACATCTTCTAGGGTTAAAAATTATATGGATGAGAAGATTATTCTATAAGTAAAAACATGAAAGAAACCAATTTCAAAAATAAGATGTTTAGGTTATCAGACTAATGAAAGTCAGAATGGTTACTAGTAATTGGATAATAGATTGGATAGTAGAATTATAAGTGCTAAAGTAGATACAAGATGATTCCTTTACCTGATAAACCTTATTAAAGGATTGGATAATAAAAAAATCAATTAATTAGTATCCAAAAAGGATATAATAAAGTAAACAAGTAATTAGACCAATATCAATTATCATATTCATAACACTATTTGTGACCTACTATAGGTGTACCTATGTTGTATGGATTGCATAAGTTGTAAAGTTGTACAAAAACTAATGATGGAGTTGAATTAGATTAAATACAATTTAGTTAACCTTTGAAAGGTGATAAGGCCCTCATAATTAATTTGATTTTATTAAGTTAGTAAGTAAGAACTTTGAATTATTGTCTTGGCTTTAGAGGTAGATTGCTATGTATTAAGAAAATGAGCATATGACGTGATTATAATAAATTAATTGATTTGTGAACTCTCATGACTTTGTGCTTTATGAGTTATGGATACCATCTATAATGTGTTTATGATGTTCATGAGCATCACTAATGAACTTGTATGATTGGATATTCTGGTGGCTTGATTTGCCCTATGTGATGCAATATGATGATATTTGAATGATTATGCCCAAGTTATATGATGCTTATTTTGTGGACCCTATATGGGTGAGTAATGTGATATATGCTCATATGTGTATCCTATATGGGTGAGTTATGAGATATATGCTTATATGTGGATCCTATGTAGGTGTAATATTTCATATGACATTGAGGTGTGCTAAGCTATTTTGGCGACTATAGTTAGTCGTGCGAGTGTTATTATGCCATGTGGCCTATGGTGTAGTTTTAATATTACTTATAAGTACATGAATGGATTGTAGTAGATGTATGTGAGTGAGGTTGATCCCACGAGGAATCTCACTACTTTGTATATTGGATGGATTTTTATGTAAATTATCTAACCTAGCTTAAAGAGTTGGTGTTTATTATAATCTAAAAATTTAATTAACATGGAAATGAAAGCATGCTTGAAAGGAACATGGAAGAAGGAAAAATACTAAAAGTAAACAAGCTAACGTTAGAAACTTTTCTTAAAAAAACACTATTTAAAAATAGCATTTTTCTAAGACTATAATTAGAAACTTTATGATAAAATGAAATTGGAAATTTACTAAAACTATTCTACCATGTAATAAACTTAAACAATGATCAAACAACATTGAACATAAATTAATCTAATCTACAAAACATGCAACTAAATGAATAAAACATCTAGGTGGTGCGCATGGGGGTAATGGGAATATGCATATGAAATTAAGTAACTGCCATGCATGAGAGATACATGAAAGGTGCCCATAAATCACATTTAAACTAATGCATGGAAAACTAACATGACTGATTTGTGGACCTAAGAAAGAATTACCAATTAAACAATAAACCTTCTAATGAACATACTTTATGTAATAACCCCATTTTTTGTAAATTGATTGAGAAAATCAATTTAGTTTGAATTTTTAGAAATTCTAGGCTGGAATATTAGGTTATTGGAAAATATATTTTAATAGAGACTAAAATATGATTTAAAACTTAGAAATTATTAATGTACTCAAAAAACCGATCAAAATGACACTAAGTACATTCAATTCTGAGTTAAAATAAAAAATCCTAATTTTCTTTATTTTTATGAAGAAAAGGGTAAAATGGTAATTTTACCCATAATCGAGATCTAAGACATCAATATTTAGAATGTACTCAGAAATACAATCCCAACACCGTTAAGTATGCTCAATTCTGAGTTTGGGAGAATAAAACAAAATTTTCTCCATAAAAGGGCAAAATAGTCCTTTCACACCTCCGTGGGGCCCACAAATGAATCCAGCAGCTAGAAAAAATGTAATAAGTGGTCAAACCACTACCATCTGATAGTGGAGAAGGAGCCGGTGGTGGAGGATCCAATGTTAATTTAATATTCAAAAGAATTGAAACATAATTATTATAAGTAATTATGAAAAATTCAAAAACATCTATAAATCCACCCCCAAAAATCCTCCAAAAATGTTCATTAAAATTAAAATGAAATTATATTGGCTCCCCCAAAAAATCAGATGTAGATTCATTCCCAAATTTCCAAATTTCCCAAAAATCCCCCTTCATCCAGTTTCTCTCTCCTCTCTCTAGATTGGAACAAGGGACCAAAATTCAATTAGGCACTCTGTTCTAAATTAAATCTTACCAATCGCACCATTCATATTGTCCTAAACTATTTTATCTACAAAACCCCCAAGGAAATTTCAAGATCCAACGGTGCAATCAACGAAAAATCACAAAACAAGCAGTTATTGGGCGATCTTATCATCACTAGGATATTTCTTTAAAATTGATATTCAAAACTTATGTTTTTCTCCAATCAGGTAGGTGGAAAATCTTCCCATACTTATTTCATGTTATTATATATATATATATATATTATATAAATTAATTTGAAATTAGTAATTATAAAAATAAAGTAAGGATAAGAACCCTTCATTTCTATATGATGGAGGGCTCAGATAGAAAATCTAAGCAATCCAATCGATCTATAAGGGTCCAAAACCCTTAAGGTAGAATTTTTAAGAAATTTCATAAAGTTTTGAGCCCTTGATTGAAGAGGAATTGATTAGACGGTCCAAAATAGACTGCCTGATCTTCTTTATAACTAGACCCTCGAAATGACTATGAACTTCATTCATCAATTGTGAAGTCATCTTAACTCTAAATTAAGATCAGAAAGAAGCTATGAAAAGCTTGTAATGTCTATTTTTAAAACCATAAAATTGATAAACATCTTCAAGAAACTTTCTGTTTTTAAGAAATAAGCTTCCAATTTTCATGATCTTCAAGATCTAACATTATTAGATCTTGGGGATATGATTTAATGATGAAATAATGTTGAAATAAAGTAAGATCTATGATTTATTTTGACAAATCTAAGATAAATTGAGAGATCTACCCTTTATGGTAGAAAAATCCTAAAAATACAAAGGGGCCCACTTAATCAATGAGATAAAGCATGATCAGACCCTTTGGATGGGTTGTACGAATAGGATTATGATGAAATCCAGTTAGATCATGAATTAAATGTGACAAAAACAAGTGGATATGATCTTTGGATCTTAATGGAGTAAAAGCCCTAAATGTAATTAAAACCCTTGATCTAAAGGAAAAGATCTAAGATCTAATGGTTGGATCATAAATAAAAGTTTCTAATAATCTTAATCTAATTAGTTTAATTGTCTTTTATTTGATAATAGAATTGTAAATGTGATTTATCTTATAAATTAGGAAGCATGATAGTGTAATTCTTAAATTTTAGTAGGCTATACTTTAAATGTTATTAGTTTGTTATTAGGTTGGTAGATTTAATTATCTTAGGGCTGTGTTAGCTTAAATTGAAGATTTTAGCATGATTCTATTAGATTAGTAGTAAAATTTCATGTATTTCATAACTTAGGATCATGCTAGTTTAAGTATAGTTTTATTCTATTAGGTTAAGTTACATTCATAGGAAGCATGTTAGTATAAATGGTTGCTAAACTTATATTGGATTTATTCTTTAAAGTTTATGATTTAATTGTTGTCAAATTTTATTAGTAGATTCAATTGTTAAGTAGTTGTTAAGATATAATGAGCATAAATCACCAAAAATGTAAACTAATGGAATATAGAGATTCATGGACAATTAAGATGAGTGAATGACTTTGACTTAATATTAGTAAGGGCTATAGTTAGTAGGACAATATAAGGATTATCAAATTCTTGGCCCAAACTAGGAGAATAATAAAGCCCATGAATGACATTTTAAATGTTCATGGATTTAATTAAAATCAATTAGAAAGAGTACCTAGGGTTAAAATGCTCATATGAACCTTATGAAAGGTTGAGCTAAGGTTACTCTAGTGAATGCTGAACATGGTGGTTAAGGGTATTCTCTAATAGAGCCTCACTCTTTCCCTACCTTCTGTTGAATTTTGTGAGGTCTAAACACTTCCTTACATGAGGATTGAAATAACTACTTTGTGTTCAACCATTCAACTAGTAAGCCTTAGTGAATTGGAAATAAGAAGAGCTATCTAGACTTAGGATGAAATAAGATATCTTCAACTAGTAAAACATTAATTGGTTGAATAATAATAATAATAAGAGCATAAATGGTTAGTAAATTATTTAGCCCTAATAAAAATTGTATGTAAGATAAGGATGATCAAACAAGATCCATGGGATCTTGAATGATCAAGAACAATAAAAGAAATAAATACTTTTTGATGTATGATATATATACATATTGTTTGCAATTTAGATCAAGTAGAATAGAAGATCTGAACCCTTGATCAAATATGATTTAAGGAAGAGAACCAAGGTCATCCTCCTTAGAGATGATCAAACAACTAAACTTAGATCAAGGAAAAACTAAATGATAGAAGATTTAAGCTCTTGATTTTTACCATTAAGTATAAATTGTTTATCAAAGGATCTGTGAAAAATCAAGATCAAAGAAAGAAATACACAAAGTCTTAAATAGATATGAAAGATTAGAAGATAATTCTAACCGTCAAATCTATTAATCAATACTATCTGAGGAAGATAGATCATTATAGGACACAAGATTTAGATCCTTTATATCAAAGGACAAGATTAGGCAAAGAATATAGATAGGATAAAAAATATAGGATTATTCAGAATGCATAAATATTGACAGTATGTATGGATTTACAGATTATATACGTTAGTTAAGATCATGGAAGATTTGAAGAGATGAATCACTACTTGAAGGTAGGAGGATTTTATGAATGCATCTACATGAGAAATACATGTTGAATACATGATCCTATGTCTAGAAATGTTGACAAGTGTAATGTAAATACTTGTATTAAATCCCTTGAAAACCCTTATGATCCAACCAAAACACATATGAAATGGTTAAGTTAGAATTGAGGAAAACCCTAAGTGAATAGGGAACTAGAAGGTATTCTAGCCCTAGATAAACAAACAAATTATATGATTAGTATAAAATCAATACATGGGAATTATTCATATAGAATGGTGATCCCTAAACATAAATACTTGTATTAAATCCCTTGAAACTTATGATCCAACCAAAACACATATGAAATGGTTAAGTTAGAATTGAAGAAAACCCTAAGTGAATAGGGAACTAGAAGGTATTCTAGCCCTAGATAAACAAACAAATTATATGATTAGTATAAAATCAATACATGGGAATTATTCATATAGAATGGTGATCCCTAAACATAAATACTTGTATTAAATCCCTTGAAACATATGATCCAACCAAAACACATATGAAATGGTTAAGTTAGAATTGAGGAAAACCCTAAGTGAATAGGGAACTAGAAGGTATTCTAGCCCTAGATAAACAAACAAATTATCTGATTAGTATAAAATCAATACATGGGAATTATTCATATAGAATGGTGATCCCTAAACTTATATGAACATTGGTATCATTCATTGTAAATGATGATCCCTAAGTTTGAAGTATAATCCTATCCTCGATATAAGAATACCAAAATACGAGGATGATGCTATAAAATGAAACGACATCTGATAAGTAAAAGAAAACTTTATATATGAGCAAGGAGGCTTGTGTTTTTTGTTTTAAACAGGCATATGCCTAGGGATGTTATGCTAGGAGGGTTACGAGGGTTTGGCCACCAGCTCTCTGAAATGTGATATGTATGATGATATTGTGCCCAAAGAGAGGCAAAATGTCAGGTGGGGCAATTATGGGAAGGCCACCACTGTGACGGTCTATCTGCCCATATAGACATGACATAGATGATTTTCCACATTTGGTATCCATGCAATATGAAAGCAGTTATTTGAGGGCGTTAGTACAGATCAGACTGCAATATAGTAGTCCTTTGAGTATTTTGCATTATGATGCATGGCATAATGAGATGCTAATACTGCCCAAATAAGGGAGCATTTTCCCAGCAGAGTGTGGATGTTTTATTAGCTAAGTATGGTTGAGTGTGATGATACTACCCAAATGAGGGAGTATTTTTCAACAAAGTCTGGATGATTGATCAACTCAATGTGTCTGAGTGTGATTATTGATGTTTGAGATATTAACTATTTTTAACCGTTTTGACTGTACATATATCTATACGACATATACAGTATGTATGTATGTATGTATGTATGTATAAGGATGTATATATATGACAAAGTAAAGAGATTACTCCATGAGTATGTTTATGAACAATGGGATTATGAAGTAGTAGGATTATACTGTCAAATTATTATGCTTCTTGAATCCCCTACCAAGCATAGCTTGCTGAGATATTATAAATGTTTATAATATCTCAGATACAGAGAAGGCGAATTAGGAGCTCAATACTTGAGAAGATTTGGAAGAAATATCAATTAGGGTTTATCCCTTAAAGACATGTATTTTTATTTGAAAGCATTGTATTGTATTGAGAGTTTTTAATGTATGGTGAGGTTTGAAATTTGGATTATGTAATTTGGACAAGTATTGTACTGATACCCAGGTTGTACTATGAACCATTGAATATATTCTAAAATTTAATAAAAGTGTAATCCTTCAATGGAATTTTATCTTGTACAAAATTCTACTTATGATATGTATGAAGTGATGACTTGGGTTTTACAAAACAAGTTCTAAAGAAAAGAATTTCCGCTGCTTTGTTTTGTGAAAAAAATTTACTACTAAGGGCGCCTTGCTTTTGAAAAATGTATTACAAAATGTGTTACAAAAACCTAGGTCATCACACTTTAAGACCTTGTGCATGAACCATGAGTTGTGCACATGGATCATGAGAGTCATGCATATGAAATTAAAGTTCTACATGATGTGTCGATGGGATTTGAAGACTGCGGATGAGAGCATGAATGAAAGGATGCATGGTGTGCTACAAACAAAAGATTGAACATAAAAAGCACGAATAACAACTATGAAGAACAAGATTTAAGCATGTAAATCATTCATGGACATTGGATATAATAAAAAAAAATAAACATGAAACAATTTTTATTTACTTGGCTAGAAAATAGCTACAAGTATGATGCTCACCCCAAGGAATGTGCACATCATTCAAAGATCAAAATACAACCAAAATAAATACTTTCAATCTTCCTTTATGTAATCCAACAATCCAATCCTATGCTAGCATGCATGTGGATCAAAGAATTTCCAAGGAAAAAGTGTGAAAAGAAGAGTTTCAGAATAATGGAATCAAGGAATCTAAGGCACTCAAATAGCTTGATCTAGTGATCACTAACTCTTGGCTGTCACTACAAGAGATTAGTGATCCTTAGGTTTAAGGTTCTAAGACTAGAATCAAAAGGCAAACAACAAGGAAGAAAAGGAACTTAACGCAATAAGAAAACATATCAAACCAAGAAACAAAACAAAACAACAACCAAAGGAATAAGCAATGTGATCTAACTTGGAAATTATGAGTGCAAAACCAAAAGAAGGGAGCAAGAAGTGAGGAGTGAAACTGCAAGTGGAGGAGGGTTGCTACCATGGAGAAATGTGTTGAAGGGTGAGGTAGGGGGAAAGGTGGGAGACTACTACTTTTTAGGAGTTAGAAGTCCCTCTATTATGGGATGATCCTCTAGATTGACAAACCTAAGCATCTTTTGTAGTGTTGTGCTCTTTCCCCAAGTGATAAGATTCTATCCTAAGGTTAAAAGAAATATAAGATAGCAATTACAAAATGGGGTACAACTCACGAAAGAAAGAAGAAAACAAAACAAAACAAAAAAGCTTTGAACACTTCCTTTCTTTTGACATGGAATGCACATGGTGAACAGGCCCAATTTTGGAATGATTTGAATGGTTGATGATTAAAAACATAATTTAGAATGAGATGATATTCGGAAAGTAGTAAAGATAGAGGTTAGAATGTGGAATTAGAAGGTGAGTAGGTGGCTAGGAAATAGGAACAACCAAGGTGGGATGTGCCTACTTGTAGGAGTTAGGCATGGAACAGGGAGAGAGGAAAGAATGAAAAGAAGGGAAGAGGGAGAAAGAGTTAGGACTCTTCTCCCATTGGTCCATGTTGCTTGCTTTCTTATTTAGATTTTCACCCAAATATCTTCCAATTTTCCTCTTCAAAATCACCTTTAATTTAGGATAATTGAGTAAAATTCTCCTCCAATAGTATCACTCCATGCAGCATTGGCTTAAGTGGTTTGAATGGCTCACTATGAGGACTCATTTGGTTTGGCTTGGCTTCCTTAGCATGTCACCTTCTCTCATGGCTTATATGGCTAAGTGGCTTTCATGTCTGGCATGTAAAAGGTGGTGGAAATGCATGGTTTGCACATGGGCCCATTTTAGTCACCTTTAGCTCTTCCCATTGCTTCCTTGCTTGTTACATGTTGGATTGATGACATTTTAGGCCTTGGCTTGATCTTCATTTCTCAACTTGATCAATCTCAATCATTGGACCAATGTCTTGATTCCTACAAAAGAATAAAAAATACTAATTAAATTATAAAAAATAATGATCATTTATATGCGTACTTTGGATTAGCTTATGAACCTATAAATTATCTAAACATTGAAATATTAGGTCAAAAATGCATGTGTTACGGATTTTCAAAAATAATCTTAGAAATAACACTATATTTCATAATACATGGGCTACTAATTATGTACTTCTTATACAAAATTAAACACTTATCAGTTCAGATTGGCTTCTAACCTCCAAATTGGATACCTATCGAGTTATGGCCCCTTCAAGGAAGTATGTGTCACGAATAGACTTCTTCTGATCTGATCCACCTCCTAGTGAGAGTAGTGTAGTTCGTTGATATCTGCAGATGAGTATAGATCGATGTTCTTTTCCACTAGGTGCATAATGAACACTCTGAGCTTTAGACATAATATACATGTTGTTTATCCTCGAGGGTTTAGATCATTGTCCATGTGGCTTGTGGCGAGATGCTACCACTATGATCTATGTGTTGTAAGTTATCTAGATATGTGAGTCTATTTGATACATTCATTCACTTTTGAGACATTATCTGTGACTAATGAACTATATGCTATATGTTTATAATTGTTATAGTTGATATAGTTCCATATAGTACATTGTTCACAAGATGATATTTGGATGTAGGGGTTTTTAAACCTACTTTAGGGATTTATCCATTGAGTATTTGTACTAATCACTACAACATTTTTTAGGCAAGGATAGTAGGATTTCACATAGATTGGATGACACAAGAGTCCTCAGAGGATTAAAAGCATCTGAGAAACGTACACCGAAGCGACTCTCATATTTCTTTGAATTAGTAGAAGACATTTGAACATTTAATAAAGTTTATTGTTGATGGACCTATAATAACATTGGCTATTATATCTGAGACTTTTATTGAATTATGAGTTGGTTTATTATTGTGACATTGAATCCTGTAATGTGCTCCTATTATATACTTACTTTGAATGTATGTAACGTTTTTTGTTAGGGATGCCTAGATTTTAAAGAAGTGGTTTTTGGAAGATAAGTATGCGATGCTTTTATCTTTTCAAATTTTTTTATAAAAAATGAAAAAAAATTCAAGGGTACCCTGATGTTTCCAAAAGTTGTTTTATAAATTTCTATTTTTGAGAACCCATTGCATCTCATTTTTAGACCTTTCCATTTATAATTTCCCATTTTAGTATGCTCCACATTAATGTGCATCATACGCTCTAGCATAAGAGATCATTTCTCTAGTTCATTCCGTTACATTTTAATAGAACCATAGTATATTTTCCCTTATGTTTTCATGTGAACTGTGTGAGCTCCTCTTCATGAATGACTTTAGCAATTGCTTATATTTTTTATGAATATAATTCTAAGTTTCCTAATCCTAATGAAAGGAAAACTCAAACTAACTAGGTTTTTAACCTAAAAGAATAAGGGATTTTGTTTTGCTTACAACCCTTATATCTTTAGTTCTTGGAGATCTCAAACTTAGATATTTGGTTTAGTGGACTCATTCAAGTAACTAGGAACTTAAGGCCCTTTTTACCTTAGGTGGCGACTCCTCTTTCATAATGCACTTTGGTTCACATGAATCTAGGGTAGAGATTTGAATAAACTCATTAGAAAAGATCAAATCAAATTTTCTTTAGTTGCCTTCAAAAGTTAGAGGCCTTAATACAAGTTAAAAGAAACACATAAATTCCATACAATGCATCTAAGATCCACTTTAAATAAGATCATAAATTCTAATGTAGGATAAGATAATAAAATCCTTTTGATTCTTGTGGTCACCTAAAAAATGTCCACAAGGGATACCCCAAGTAAATACATGGAAGTAATGCAATTTGACATCCTAGAGTTTCTACAATCTCCTCAAGTGCATTGTTCTTCATTTTAACACCATAAATGTTGGATTTCTATAAGTTTATTCTTTAAACTATGGTCAACTCATAGCATCGGACAACAAATTTGACTCTATCACCTTCTCCTCTTGTGTTCTTAGCTATTAACAAGGTATCACTAGCATAATCGAGGTAGGAAATCAATAACTAAGAATTGGGAACTTTGAATCCCAAATACATACCATGAGCAGCTACTATGTTTGTAATTTGATTGAATACTTCTATTACCAGGAGAAATAAGCATGGAGAGAGAGGGCACGCTTGCTTGATGCCCCAGAACTCTTAAAAAAGCATTGAGGAGCTCCATTGATTATAATAGAGAACCAGGCTAAGCCATTACATTATTCATTTCAAAGCCTCCATTTATTTTCAAAGTTTATTTCTTCAAGCACTTTGTCAATCAGCTTCATTTTACCTGGACAATCTTTTTTCTTCAAGCACTTTGTCAATATTGCATAAGATGTCTCCTTTCTTGGATCCATTCATCATGTCAAGGGTCCCATTTGCTATTAAGACCCCGTCGACTATATTTATCCCTTCTAAGTATGTTGATTGATTACTGGCAATAACCTTTTTGAGTGCCGCTTCAAATCTGTTTGTAAGCAATTTTTCTATGATTTTATAGCAACTTCCAATTAGACTTATAGGCCTGTAGTCTTTAAGTAGATTGCCACCTTTTTGCTTCGGTATAAGAACCAAAAATGAGGCACCAATGTGCTTATCCAGCACGTCTTTATTATGGACTCCCTTGACAAATTCAGTCATGTCCCCTTCAACAATTTCTAATATTCTTGAAAGAACTTTTGAAACTGTTCTATCAGCACCACAAGAAACCACCTTCTCTATTTCCTCCACTTGAAAAGGGAGTTGAATGCTATGTTTGGTGTCGTCATCAATCTTCTTGAAAATCAGGGTGTTGGGGAACTGAAGAAGAGAGCAATCAGATGAATAAAGTTTCTGGTAGAACCTGATTATTTCATCACAAATGACTTTTGGATCTTCAATTATGTTTTCATCTATCATAAGGCAATGAAATCCAGCTTGCTCTCTTGTGAGCACTAGCTGTGTCTGAAACAAAGCAATGTTTCTATCCCCTGCTGCAAGCCACTAGTCCTAGCCGTTTATCTCCACCTTATTTCTTCCTAAAATTCCAATTATTTCAGTCTGTCTTAGTTTATTTTCAGTTAACAAACCAGATTTCTCTTTCAATTTAATAGCAGAGAGAAGAGATTTAATCATCATAATGTTTTCTTGACTCTTTTTGTCCGTTTTTGTTGCCCATATTCCCGTCTCAATTTCATAGAGAAAGGAGAGATCTAAACAATATAATGTCTTATTGACTATCTTTCTCCATTTTTATGATCGTTTACAGTTTGTTCTTGAGGAGCTTCAACTTTAGAGCTAAACGTTCCTACATATGAAATTGGATATTTATTAACCCAAAAACTCAGAGAGGTTTCGGCTATTCAAACATCTTAAAAAAGTATCTTCTTAGTTGAATTTCGGGTGCTGTTTTCGTCGTGAACCAACTTGGAGCCATAAATTTCTCATCCAAATATACAACTGTTCCCTTTGAGAGGCCACTCAAACAACATAAAAAGAAAAAAAAGAAAATGCACCATACATGGGTGACTTGTGAAGCGATCTAGATTGTCCACATCTGCTTCCTATCTTGAAGGCCTGTAAAGATATTAGGTGCAACGACAAGTATATGCTCGGCGCAACACTTGTCCATCCAAGCCACCATTTGATGGATCCATCTTATGCAGGCCCACTCTGAAAGGTGCATCCGTCAATTTCAAGAAACGCCCCGTGTATTCTGCTTAGGGTCATCTAAAGGACAAGGGTCTTTGGGGGAATGACCAATCAAAGAAAGAGTAAGCCAAACAAAAACGATATGTATAGATTGTCAATTTTTCTCCAGGGGGGAACTTTTGCTTAAGATACTCTGGAAAACATTTTAGGATATGACCGATCCAATATGGAGCCAACCAGACAAACGGTTGGGATCACCAAACAACTATTCTAGGCTAGGACAACTTCAGTAAGAAAAATGACGAAACATTCATCTTAAATTTTTATTTCCAGCCACCTATACTAAATTGTCTGTTTCAGTACATTTTGGTTTGACAAGCAGCTAGGCATGTCTCCTTAGAAGGGGAAAGAGAGGAGTCTGCACATTTTGGCTAGGAAAACAGCTAGGCATGTTTCCTTAGTAGGGGAAGGATAACATTGTGCAGCCGTATGTTTAATTTTTAAGTCCACAAATCCTATTTTTCAAAGTTTACCCATTCCGCATTCTGTAGCCATATCAGATTCTTATAGAGGAAGGGAATCTGAGTCAAGTGAGACCCACAGTATAACAGCAAATACCTAACAAGAGTCCTTACAGAAAATAGCGTGTGGAATCCACATATATGTTGTCACCTCGGGATTTTTCGTGGCGAGATATCCTAGTGTCACGCTCAGCTGTGCCAGCCAAGTCCAGCTTGGTTTAGATTCTTCAACTAGACCGACATAAGTTCAGTAAACATCTTACGGCCCAAGCTTTTGTTGGTTTGTGACCGTTCATAACTTTTTATTGTGGATTTCTAATGGCAATCAATTAATGTATTATTGATCATCGAATATAGACGATCAAACACGATTATAGACAGAGGACTTTATTGCCCAAGAATTCTTTATAATCTATGGAGTCCCCGTACGCGTACATGCCATCGAGAGATAGAAAAGTTCACGCCCCTTTTTCAAGGGTGGTTTTAACTTATGTTTTTATTATTTTTCAAAAACAAAAACAGTAATTAGATCATCCAAATCCATTGATTCTTATTGAATTTTCTATTTCTAGTGTGTGGAACCATAATCTATAATACATAGAGGAAAATCTTCCTATCGACCTACGACCAACTTCAAAGAACTAATCTATGAAAGAAGCATAAGTAAAATAATGAGCATAAGTAAAATAATGTGTGAACACTTAATTTCAGAAATAAATGACTGGCTCATTGTTTTGTAATTGTTATAGATTCAAGCTGTTTATCTGTCTATGAGAACAACATGGATGCTGACCTACTATTTTGTACTTGCTGAGATAGAAGTCAACCGTCTGATTTCTCATTCATAGTAGAAAATTCTCTCACCCCACTCTCTCTCCACAAGAAAAAACTCCCCCGAGTCAATCAATGACTAACTTAGGAGTCTCATATAAACATTTATCCATATATTAAGGAGGTGCATTGAGTTAATAAAAAAATTAAATAAGAAAGTTAAATGAAACTTGAAGAAACAGAATGAAAGAATGGGCAGCGGCCTTAATCTCTATCTTGTACTTTGGATTAAATTAAAAAGTAAAGGAAAAGAAATGAGGAGCTACCTTAATTTATCTGCTCATAAACCGTTAAAACATTCATTGACTCTCGTTTTCTCTCTCTCTTATTTATAAGTGATACACGCGCATACGCATGTGTCTTTGCTAGTTTGAGGAAGATGAATACTACATTGAGGCACCTTACGTTTACGTGCGAGTTCTTTGAGGACAAGGCTCTCTAGAGCATTCGTAGAAGTAAACACAACCTAGAGCCTTCTTTTGGAACATCTAAGTTGTTCATCATGGAAAATAAGTTAAGTTATGAGATAAAAGGATCTAGACGATCCTAACGACTGCCTTTAGCTATTTAAATTTTTTTCAAAAAATGCATCGATGGATGAGCATGATTTTTAACTCAATAAAAAATAAGAAAGAAGCATCTAATCAACATAAAATTTCATGTTTATTCTAGCTACCATATTCCGAACATGATGAGTATCTTTATTGAGAAAAAACAAAACTTGCATATATAATAGACAAATAGAGGACATCGAAAGCACAATAACATGAAGATAAAAGCATATCATCACCACTATCCAAAGAAAGCCATCGTTGTAATGAGATAATGATAAGGAAGTTCAACCCAATCTAAGTAGTGGAAGCCCAACTGCAAGAAATGACACAACAGGGGATAACATATAACAGCCACTGATGGACAACTGGAAAAGAACTCTCACGCCAATGCCAAAAGGATCCTGTCGGGTATTGCTTATCATAGTGACCATAAGCATAAGGGACAGCTATGCCGCCAAGCTATCTTTTAGACCCATCAATGAGCTCATTCAAGCCCTCTGCTTTCCGACTTTGATCTTGGTCCTTTTATAAGCAACTTCTTGTGCAGCAAGAAATGTGAATAAATAAATAAATAAGGAAGAAGAAATACTATATTCCATCCACAAGATGAGTCTAGAATCTACAAGACTAAAAATGTACACAAAGTTTCACTGAAAAGAAGATAAGACCTTACAATTCCTTCAACTTAAATAGAATACCCACTACTAAATAGAAAACAAAGTTTTCAAATTAAAAAAAAAAAAAAAAAAACTAATATAAGTTGGCAAATCTAAAATAAGGAATCCTAACAAAATAAAATTTAAAATGTAGAGAAAAATAATTGCTTGGCCACTTAGGATCCTACATCAGTCCCCTCCATTTGAACAGAATGCATCCTCGAGTTGAGCACAACATCCATTGGAAAACACTAATCATCATGATGATCTCTCTCTCTCTCTCTCTCTGGTCAGAACTAGTGGTTTGATAACCATAACACCTTTGATAATTGCATGTCCCTTGTTTCTGCAAGTAAGCTGTAAACCTGGGCCACAAGACCCGTCAACAATTGTAAGACCTTTGATTATTTCAAGTTAGTTTTGATCCTAAGAACATAGTTAGTTGTTCTATCACATGCATCCGTGATCTAGGGGTCGTCCTCACTCACAGTGCAAGAAACATGAAAAAAATAAATAAGGAAGAAGATCACCATCTTCCACCTTGAAATACTATCTTGAATCCACAAGACAACAAAAATACACAAAGTTCTATTAAAAAATTGATAAAACGTTACAATGCCTTCAACTTAAGTAGAACATCCATTATTACATAGGAAACATAGTTTCCAAACTCAAAGAACCCTACCACGAGTTGTTGAAACTAAAAGAAGTAATCCCAACTAAATAAGGAACTAAAATCAAGAGAAAAGATAATTGCTTGGGCACTAGACATCCTACATCGTTTTCTTTTTTCTAGTATGTTTGTCATTGAGACATTAAGCAAAAGATGCCCACTATGTAACAATCTCGTGTCTGATATGATAATCAGCAAAAATAGCTAAATTTGAAGCCCATACTACTACATATTCTGTCCTATGACACGAAATTACTTGAGTCACCTTTTCTATCTTGAAATATTCGGTTGTGTTCTTTGTTTCAAACCACCCATAGAAAACTATAGAGTGAGAGATTTCATAACTGTTGAATTGTGTTAAAGTTAAAATCTAAGGGACTTTTTCAAAATACTCGCACTATTTTATTCACTTTGTCTTTATTGGGATGTTATTGATCATTATATTTATTCATTTAGCTATTATTTATTAGTGATAAAGAATGTTATTGTATAATAGCTAAAGCCTTTAAATCAATTCAATTCATTTTACCTTTTTCTTACGGCTTTTATCTTTGAGGGGCTAGCTACCCATGACCCTTTATAAGGAGCATTCCTAAGACATTCTCATTTAACCAATTTCTCTTCTTTCCATAGTAAAGCTAAGTCCTTGGTTTAGGTTCTCTAGAGTCAGCCCAATTAGAGACATTCTGTAATCTTTCTTCTATTCTAGAGTTTCTCAATCAGAGACACCCTCTACTTTGTTTTGTTTGAGAGTTTTCCCATTGTGACCTCTCTTTTAAGAAATCTTCAACTTGTGAATTTCTGTGGTTCTAAGTCCAAGCTAGAAAGATGACACCCGAGAGTGTTTGTTTTCCAGCACTCTAGCTTCTAGAGTTAAGATCTTGTGAAGTTCTTGTTTATATGAGTTTACCTAATCTTATTATACTCATGTTATTCAGCTTTTCATTAAAACTTTAGATTCTTGATCATTGATCTTGATTGTAAGGTGGTCTTAATTCTAATTGTGTTTTATATATGATCATACTTTTTGAGACTTGAAGGTACTCATTTCTTGGAGATATGCTACAAGAAAAGAGATATATGATCTCGGAGCTAGTATCTTTTTTGGTTTGATAAAGGTATTCATAAATTGGAGAACTAAGGTGGTGACCTTATTTTGATAGTGAACATTTACAAATGTAAAGATTGAGTCTAGCTTGATTTAATCTCATAGGTAAAGCTACAAGTATTCTTTGCACATTTGGGAGGTATCAATTATCTTGAAGAAGCAACATTTGTAGAGTATCTCTAAGCTAAGCTTGAATAATTCAATTTGTGCAAGTTAAATATTTTCCAACAATAAGCACTTTAACTTTGCACCTGCCATGCCATATTGAAACCTTCAACTAAGTGTGATAATGATTGTCATTGATTAAGGCAGCATATGATTTCTTTCTAAATATTGACTATGTTTTAGAATTGTTGGGTTGCAATTCGACCTAAAAGCTAAGGCTAATAGGAACTAAACCAACAAAATTCATATGTCTCGTACACACCCTCATGTGGAGGGTTCTTTTTCGGTTGTAGCATGTGGATTTCATAAATGGGAGGTCAATGGATTTGAACTTGCAACCTCTCGATCAATAAGGATTTGATACCATGTTAGTTTACCATTAAGAAAAAAAAAAAAAAAACCTTAAGTTGATAGAAAGTGGATCAATAATATTTATATGTCTAATAGGCACCAAAGCTACAAATGATAAACATCATCACATTGATTCTAGCATAGAACACAATTGTAAGGCATTTGCTAGCCTCTTTTGTGAAGGTTGTCCACATTTAGAATATAATTTGAAAGGCATAACCACACAAAAAAGCACCAATACATTGAATATTCAACAAACTCACTATAACTGTTGTTGTATAAAATGATCTAACAAAAAAACCATTGCCTTATCCTTCATCCAAACTTGATGGTCAATTTCATTCACATTATAGTAAATCTTTTTAGTCTTCATGACAAGAATATTATATTATTCCTCAATTTATGATGTAACGGTCTAATCTTAAGATCCCATTCAATTCCTTAGCTAGAACTTATAGGAATTCGGCTGATGAAATAGTGGAATGAGACCTTTTATAAATTCTATCATATTGCTACTTTAGTGGTGAGTCCAAGCCCAAGCATCTTCCTAGAAAAGAGATACAATCTTACTTGAAAGAATTCAGTCTCTTCTATCATTTTTGCGAGAATTGCCCAATTTTAAAAAAATTATCTTTGGTCTCTTCCATTATCACTCTCAAGTTCCATCCATTCAAAGTTTCTTTGTATTTTCTTCTACTTACTTGAACCTATAGTCTGCCTCTCCTATTTCCCTAAGTGTCATACCTATTTGGCTAACAAAGCATCTTCATGTCCTTTAAATGTGATAGACTGAAGCCTCATTTATGCTTTGATTTGCACATTTCATCCCATCAAACGAGATGAATCTTTCTCTTATTATTATCATCATCTTATTTTATTTTATTTTATTACTAGCTTCCAATTTTAAATAACCAAAAAAGAGCACTTAAAAATTAAGAATGAACACAGGAGGATGCTATTTAGTGCTACATTTACAAGATTAATTCCTCTACCTGGGGATAGAGTACACCTTTTCCAATGTAGTAATTCTTTTCTCTTCCTAGCGAGTATTCCATCATGAGGTCTCATTGGCCTCCTAACCCATAAGGGTAAGCATAGATACTCTAACAACAAAGTGAGAAATTGGCATCTAAAAATCTTTGCAATCTCCAAAGCCTATGTTAATTCACGCCAAAAGTTGATAGAGGAGGCTTCCTTAATTTTCTAACTCAATGATTGCTTCAAACCATCTTAGTGATGCTTAGGTACATTTCACAACAACTTGGTTAGTTATATGAATAATGGTGTCATCCATGTAGTGCAGGTATGGAATTTAGATATGTTGATCATAACTTCCTTGACCAATTGATGACTTAAAGTTCTTTCTATAACTTGTTGAAGCATTAATTTAGCATGATAAAGAGGAGAGGGAGAATGAATCTCTTTGTCAAAGTCATCTCTTTTCTTGAAAATAGCTATTCTTGATCAAGATGAACAATTCACTACTTTATAATATTCATTTTCCATTGTTTTCATTTTTGTCCAAAGTTTTTATCCTATAAGGTATGTACTCTTATACTCACCAACCAGTGCAAGCATATGCCTTTCCAAGATCTATTTTTAGAAGGTAAGCCAGAGCTTTTGATTTCTCATGAAAGGTTAAATCCTCATTTACAATGTGTGAACTATCAACTCTCTACAAGCCCTTCAAAAGTAAAATGCTCTTTAGATATGATTTTTTGAAGAACTCTTTTCTATCTCTATGTCTAGATCTTTTTAAATGACTTCACTGAGGTTAGAGATTAATCATACTGGCTAAAAATCCATTAGAGAGGCAACATTGTTCATCTTTAGGATTGGGATAATGAAAGTAGCAAAAATTACTTTACAAGTAAGGCCTTTATCATGAAATTCCTAAACACTTGACTAGGTTAGCTTTTCTAATTTCCTGAAATATTTCTAAAAGTATATATTTAATCTTTTTGGACTTGGAGATGCTTTCAAGGAAATTTTATGCATAATTGTTTCAATATCCTTAAACAAGAATGAAGCTTAAAGCATTATCAAATTCAAAGATTTCTTAAAAGTGTTAATGATCAAGCCACATATGAATATTGGATAAGGTTCCTTGAAACATGATAATCTCTTGATTGATTCCAACTATTTCCTTAGTCAATTCATTGTTAATGTCAAGTATATTAATCATGTTGGTGTTTCTTCTTGCGGATGCCATCATATGGAGCTAGGAGAAATTATGGACCCTTCATCCATTTACAACAAAAGCATTGATGCCAAATAATTTTCTCTCCACCTTTTGTGTTAGTCTTTTATAACTTTAATCTTTCTCAATATCTCTTGATCCATAGGACCACCACTTTCTTCTTCACATTTAAGACCAATGAGATCTTCTTGAAGAAATAACCAATCATAGTTGTGTGACGACTCGGGTTTTTGAAACATGAATCGTAAAGTATTTTGAAAGGCAGGGCCCTTAAGAGTGTAAATTTTTTTCGCAAAACAAAGCAGCGAAAATTCTTTTCTTTAGAACTTGTTTTGAAAACCTAAGTCACCACTTCATACATAACATAAGTACAATTTGTGTACAAAATGAAATTCCATTGAAGGAATATACTTTTATTAAACTCCAAGATCCATCCAGTGGTTCACAGTACAGCCAAATCTAGTACAATACTTGTCCAAATTACATAATCCAAAACTCAAGCTCACCATATAATAAAACTCTCAACAAAGAAAAATACATGTCTTCAAGGGTATACCTTGAAGATTATTCTCTTCATGTCTTCTATAGTCTTCAGCTCCTAACTCTCCTTCCCTGGATCTGAGATATTGCAACAAGTGCAATATCTCAACAAGTAATGCTTGGTAGGGGATTTAAGAAACATAATAATTGACAAGGTAATTCCAATACTTCATAATCTCATTATCCTTAAACATACTCTTTACTTTATAAGTTATGTATATTTATATACATACATACCCTTCATAGGTAAACTAGTTAAATTTGTGAAAATAGTCAAATATCACTCCCAACTAAGCTGATCAATTCTCTTCATTTTGAGAATTTAGTATTACAGCTAATCTTATAGTGGGAATTTTCCTTCTTGGGAAATATTGGTAATATACAATTACCTAGCATTTCATTATGCTACAACATAAGGCATTTCACTATGCCTATTCTCATATGCATCATAGTGCAAAATAATCAGAAAGGTTGCTATGTTGCAGTCTGATCCATACTAGCGCGCTCGGATAACAGCCCTGTTCACCACTGATACCACAGTGGAAAATATTATATCACTGCCCGGTATGGGGGGCAAGACTTTCATAGTGGTGGCCGTCCCATAATTGCCACCACCCGACTTTTAGCCTCTCTTAGGGCAAGGTATCATCACATCATCAAATTTCAAGGAGCGGGTGGGCCAAACCCTCATGACTCCTCTAGCAATAGCATTCCCTTAGGCTTATGCCTATTAAAACAAACTCACAAGCCTCCAAGCTTGTATGTAAAATAGATTTCATATATATCAGACCATATGTCTATTTACTTAGGGTTGAAATATTTTCTAGTTCCCTATTCACTTATAGTTTAGTCCTTAACCATCTTATATGTGTTTGGTTGGATTATAAGGTTTTCAAGAGATTTAATACAAGTAATATCATTACTCTTGTCAACATAAGATCATGAGTACAATCATGTATGCATTCATCAAATTCTCCTACCTTTAAGGATTGATCTCTTTTCCCTAATCTTCCATGATCCTGACTGATGTATGTAATTTGTACATCCATACATATTGTCAATATATAAATTATGAACAATTCTATTGATCACTAGATCTGATGTTTAGAATGATCTTTAGATCATTCATATCTAAGTATTTTTCTATCTCTAAGTCTTTGTATGTCCATCTCCTTAATCTTGATCTTTCATAGATCCATTGATTGACAATCTACACATGTTGATAAAGATCAAGGTCCTAGATCTTCTATCATCTAGTTCTTCTTTGATCTAAGTTCAGTTATTGGATCATCCCTATGGAGGATGATCTTGGTTTTCTTCCTCGAATCATCTTTGATCAAGGGTTTGGATTATCTAATCTAATGAACTATAACAAGTATACTAATAAACATGCATACTAAGTACAATATAGTGTTCTTATTCTTATTATTCTTGATCATCCAAGATCTAATGGATCTTGTTTGATCATCCTTATCTTACTTATTGTTTTTATTAGGGTTAGGTAATTTACTAACCTTTTATGCTCTTATTATTATTTTCCACCAGTTAATGTGCTAGTTGAAGGTAGCTTATTCAAGCCTAAATCTAGACTGCTCCTCTTATTTCCAATTGGCTAAGGCTTACTAACTGAATGGGTGAACACAAAGTGGTTACTTCAATCCTCATGTAAGGAGGCATTTAGACCTCACAAACGTCAACGAAAGGTAGGGGAAGAGCGAGGCTCTATTAGATAACCCCCTTAACCACTATGTTCATTATTCACTAGAATGACCATAGCTCAACCTTTCATAAGGTTCCTATAAGCATGTTTACCCTAAGTACTCTTTTTAATGGATTTTAATTAAGTCCATGAATATTTATAATGTCATTCATGGGGTTTATTCTTCTTTTTCTAATTTGGGCCAAGGATTTGATAATCCTTATATTGTCCTACTAACTATAGCCCTTACTAATTAAGTCCAAAGTACTCCATTCTTATTTGTGCCATGAAACTCTACTTTCTCATTAGATTACATTTTTGATGTTTTATGCTCTTTATCTCATAACAAGTAGATCTACTAATAACATTTAACCATAAATGAATTATAAATTCAAAGCATAAAACTAAATAATTTAATATTTAATGATAATGAGACAAGGTACTTAAAATAATTAAATCTAGCACCTTATGATAATAATGAAATCACATATCCTACTAAAGTCAAAATGTTATACTAGCATGCTTTATAACATAATCATATTTAAAATGCTATTATATAAAATGAAACTAATTACATTAACATTTTTAGAAACCTTTACTTATGATCCAACCATTAAATCTTAGATCTTTTCCTTTGATTAAGGATTTTAGTTATATTTAGGGAATTTTCTTTATTATGGTCAAAAGATCACATTGATCTATTTTTGTCATAATCCATCCATGATTTCCTTGGATTTCATCATATTAACATTCATTCTATTCATCCCAAGGATCTGATCGCACTTATCTCATTGATCAAGTGGCTCCCTTTGTATTTTTAGGATTTTTCTACCATAATGGGTAGATCCCTTAATATATCTCATAGATATCCAAATAAACCATAGATCTCACTTTATTTTAATAGTATATTATTAGTAAAACACATTTTCAAGATCTGATCATCTCAGATCTTGAGGATTTAGGTAATTAGAAACTTGTTTCTTTAATACAGAAAGTTTTTACTGAATAGTATGTCCATTTTATCATTTTATCAGAAAATAGGGGTTTCAAGCTTTCCATAGCTTCTTTCCGATATCAATTTGGAGTTCAGATGGTTTCGGAATTGGATCTGGAAGTTCACAGTCCTTCCTAAGGCTTAGATCAATGGAGGAAGCGCCCTTGCGGGGCGTCCATAGACGCAGACGGGACGAGTGGGACGCTCGTCGTCTGCACGCCCGTAAAGGCGATTTTCGTCTGGCATGTCCGCTTGTGGGTTTGATGGACAAGTCGTCGTCTCGCTTGGGACAACGCCCCATGCGCAGTGCACGCACTGTTTTAAATGGTGCATCACGTGTGCGTCTTGGGCGTCGTTAGATCTGGAGATCGGATAGTCCATTCTAGACCATCCAATCAATCCTCTCTCAATTGAGGGCCCAAAACGTCTCTGATCATTGTGAAAATTCTACCCTAGGGGTTTTGGACCCTTCTGGATCGATTGGTGTAGTCAGAATTTTTATCTGAGCAGTCTATCATCTAGAATTAAGGGTTCTGTTGTTTACTTTATTTTTATCTTTTTATTACCAAAATAAATTACAGTAAACTAAAAATTACATAATATAGTATTAAAAATTTATAGAAAGTATTTTCACCTACCTTATTGGAGAAAAAACCTTGGTTATATGCCCAATTTAAAAAGAATGTCTTGTTGATGAAGATAAGGCCTAAGATCCACCTTTCTTGCAAATTTTCATTGTTTGAACTGTTGGATCTTGAAATTGCTTTGGAGATTTTGTAGAATAGATATGTTGAGAAGTTTTGGATGGTGGAATTAATCAAATTAGATCTGGAACAGAGTGCCTAATTGATTTTAGGTCTCTTGTTCCAATCTAAAAAGAAAAACAAATTGAAAAGAGAGATATCTCTTGGAAATTTTGGGTTTTTGGAGAGGGATCTAGGTCTAATTTTTTAGGTAGAGTGAAGAAAATTTTGTGGGGATTTTATGAGAATTTTTGGAGAATTTTTGGGATTGTATTTATAGGTATTTTGGGTCTTTTTTCATGATTATAATATTTTATTTTTTTATTATTAAATGGCATGAAAGTCTCCCATGCTCCATTTTTTCTTCCCCATGCCCCATTTTTCTTCCCCAAGACCAGCTGATATTTGTTGACCCATGACTTCACATGGGCTGCTGATAAAATTGGTTTTTGGGTCCCTTGTGGGCCCCACATGGTGTAAAAAGACCGTTTTGCCCTTTATGCATAAAATTTTGGGTTTTATTCCCATGATCTCGGATTTGAGTGTACTTAGTGGAATTGGATTCATATTTCTCAGGACATTCTAAATTTTGATGTCTTATATTTTGATTTTTGGGTAAAATTACTATTTTACACCTTTTGTCCAAGAAATGAGGAAACTTGAGGATTTCTCATCTGAATTCAGAATTTATCATGCTTACAGTCATTTTGAAGGATTTGCTAAGTTTAATTTCAATTTTACATGTCTTATGATTTGATTATACTTTTATAAAAAGTATATTCTAAATAACCCTAATATTTCAGCCCGAAATATCTGAAACTCAAACTTTATTGGTTTTCTCAATCAATTACAAAAATTGGGGTTATTACAAGTTGTATGTCCCCCAATTATGTAAAATCCAATGATTCAATTTTACTTTCACATGTTTTGTCTTCACCTACAATAAAATGACTCATCTACTATGATAATTAATACCATTATCTATGACTTCATGACTATTTGCAATGGCATATAAGCCATAACAAATGCTACAAGAAATTTACTAAATGCTTCTACAATTTTAGTCATGGCTGATACCATTATTTGCCACTATATAATTAGCTATGTGGGACATATATAAGTTGTTGCAAATATTATGCATTTAGGTCAACTTTCTAGTTATCCTTTACTAGTTTTCTTGAAGTGCTTCTTGATAAATATCTTCTCTTTGATTATTGATCTCTCACTTTAATCGAACATTATAGTGTCCTTTCAACAATAAAGTTGTTATTGAACCACATTGGTTCAAATTTAAATGGGGAAAAGCCTAATTTAAAGTGTGAGTACTCTAAAATGAGTGGCCAATGATCAAATTTCTTTTGTTAATATGGATTTGGCATGAATTTGGAAATGTTTGGCATAGCCTAAATTGGAAAAATAAGAATTGATAGAGGCAAGCAAAAGAAGGGGATGTTTGGTGATTTGACATAACCATCCAAACCTTTGGCTTATCTAATCTATTCTTGTGATTTCTTAATTTTTCTTTTGAAAAAGGTATTTTATTGATGATAGATAGTAGCATTCCCCATGGCATTAAAACAATATCAAGATGATTAAAAGAACTATCCAATAGATGCAATGACAGAAGTTAATCTAACTATTAGCCTAAGTGCTAAAAGATATGAATTGTCCCAAGAAAGATCATCTACAACTTCATTTGTTGATCTCAATGTGTGAATGAATTTGATCATAGCCTTATCAATGATCCAGAGACAATTCATTAAATTCCAGAATCTCAATGGAGGAGGAGAAGAATTGCTAAACCAGGAGATAATATTTGATGACCCTCCTTTAGTTATTACATGAATCCATATTTTATTTCCCCAAATTTCAATACCTTGGACAATGGATTTTATATTAGCTTCTTTAGAGTCTCCAAACCTTGAAGGTCCTGGAAAATCAAAGATCATGTTTCCTTAGTGATCTCTCAAAATTCCTCTAGTATTAGATTGTCTCAGATTGCTTTGAGATGATCCATCAAAGTTCAAGTGAAAATAATCTAAAGGGGTGGACTCTGTCTAAGACTTGGTTTAGCTTTCATCAAAACATAGGAGATGATTTCCTTCCACTTACTAGAAATTTCATTACCGGAATACTACTTAAGTTCTAGGAGACTGATGAAATAGGGAAGCCCATCTAAAGATGTTGTCTTACAAAAGCTTGGAAATTAGAGAATTGTTCAAACATATTACATTACTAATAGTCCACATTCTCCAAAATAAAAGCCATAAAGACCAAGCTGTAAAAGAAAATTTTGCCTCTTCTATTAACGAGAGGTGATGACCATTACACAATAAGATCTTTGAATGAGTTTGGAGGTTCAAGGTGGCACTTTTCCCTTATTGGGGAGATTTCAAGCATATTTAGGAATTAGGATAATAGGTTTCTAGGTGGATAGAGAATTACAGACACACACTCATGCATAGTCTCACTATTAAAGTTGGGATTTTATAAGGCAATTTAAACACAACCATCATATTAAAAATAATAATAGATGATTTTTGAAAGCCATCTTATAAAACTTCACACTATAAGATAGTTTTCAAAAAATTGTCATATAAAAATTTATAGAAGATGGTTTCTTAAAATCATCTTATAAAGTTAGATTTTATAAGATTGTTTCCGAAACCATCTTATAAAATTGAAGTTTATAAGACAGTTTGTGAAAACTATCTTATAAAGTCAAATTTTATAAGACAGTTCTCAAAAATCATCTTATAATGTGAATATTTATAAGATGATTTTTTTAAAGTCGTCTTATAATGTGAAGTTTTGTAAGATGGTTTTTAGAAATCATCTTATGTTATTCAAATAAAATTAAGGTGGGAGAGAGGGAGAGAGTGATATTTAGGAAGAATATAGGATGGTTTTTGAAATCTGTCCTATATTAGAAGAAGGATACATAATGGTTTCTTAAAATCATCCTATATATATAGTAAAAAATATAGGAAATATAGGATAGTTATTCTTGAACCATCCTATATTGTGAATGCTACATATAAAATACAATGCCCTCCCTCCTCCAAAAAATCAAAACCATCCCTCTTACCCAGATCCAAACCTAAGAGAAGGAGAAAGAGCAGAAGAAGAGGAAGAAGAAGGAGAGAGAGAGAGAGAGAGAGAGAGAGAGAGAGAGAGAGAGAGAGAGAGAGAGAGAGAGAGAGAGAGAGAGAATGTGTGCACCCTATCTTGTAAATTACCATCCAAAACTCTTTGCCACCCAAAGCAAAGAGAGAAGAAGAAGAAGAAGAAGGAAAAGAGGTAAGAGAGACAGAGAAGGAGAATGTGCTCACCCCCACCTTGCTTGTCATTGTTCGTCTGGGGCTTTTCCCTTTAGGCAGCCTCCTCTCTCTTGATTTTCTTATGTCCATGCTTCTGTTTTTCAAGAGAACTTTGTGCATGATTTCCTACTTTGTTAATTAGTAAAAATCTCTAAGATTGATTATGCTCGATAAAAGACATTGAGAATAAGAAGACCCAAGTCTTAAATTTTCAATCTTCATTCAAAAAGGCATCCAATGAAGAGCTTAAAATATGCTACTTGTTGTATTTCTTGTAAATACTAATAGTATTTTGATTTTTTTATAAACTTGATTTTTTTTCAAATTTATTGTGTTTTTTTATTGATCCAAAGCATTGGTTGTGTTTTAAATCATGATAGGAAGAGTTTTATTTCAGTTTTTAGTGAGAAATCAAAGTTTAAATTGTTGAATTTCATTGAAGAAGCTTAAAAAGTACTATTTTGCAGGTTTGTGAAAGGGTATTGCAATTGAATATCTCATTATTGATTATATTTTGTTGAAATCTAACCATAGCATTAGATTCTCCATTGTTGAATTGTGTTAGATATCAAGTTCCACTTAAACTTTGCATACATAGTTTATCACAAGCAAAAAGCTTATTCTACCATTATAAGTTGGAAAGGGACAAGCATGTGGTTCTAAAATTGTTTCATATGCCTGTGATGTAATCTTAGAACATCTATCTTGAATTCAATGTCACTACCTAGGTTGAATAGATTATCCATATTCTATCTTTAGTTTCTATTTAGAATTCATTTATAAAAATGTACCTTCTTGGCATAATTTCTTTGTTGTTTTTACTTTGAAAAATGCATTATGTTCGTTGCAATTGAATTCTTTAAAATGATTTTAAAATGCCTTGTTTCCTTGGTGAGCTCACAAAGCCAGTCTTCTCTAATCTTGCTCCAAGTAAATATTGGGTGTTTTCTCTTATAGATCCTTGTCAAGTTGTTTGTAAGCCTACATGTAATAGTAATCCTTTTCTTAGTTGTAAACATTGTTGTTTAGTTAATATGATAGACAAATTGAGTATTGGGCATAGGAAATCTTGATGGCTTAATTTCTTATTGGGATTTGTTATTTTGAAACACCAGGAAAATCCATAAGAGGACTTAGTTCCTTGGTCATTGCAAGTATTGCCATACTTAAGTATCCCTGTGATTTTTATCTTCTTGGTGATTCATTCTTATGAATATTTAAGCGAAGCACCCTTGCATGTTGGAAGCCAATTCTTACTTGTAAGAACTCCCAAAATACTTATAGCACATGTTGCATGAGGATAACTGAAATTGGGTTATCTAGTTTTAGTCATATATTAAATAAAATATAGGAAAAATTGTCTTATATTTCCAGGTTAATATAAGATAGTTTTTCAAACATTGTCTTATATTCTAGGTTAATGTAAGATCGTTTTTCAAAAATTCTCTTATATTCTATTAATATAAGATAGTTTTTCAAAAACTATCTTTATTAACACAAAACATAAGATGGTTTATCAAAAATCATCTTATAAAATAAAGGAAAACATAAGACATTTTTTCAAAAACCATTTTATATTTTTCAAAATTAATAATATGGTTTTTGAAGACCCATCTTATATTTTATTCAATATAAGATGTTTTTGAAACTGCCTTATAGTTTTCTTTATTTTATAAGGTGGCTAGGTAGAAGATGATTTTTTAACCATCTTAAAGCCACTCATTGTAATAGTGTCTTAAACCCTAGTTACTCAGGTCAAAGACTCCTTGCACCACCATTTTAGGAAGGTTTTGCATTAGGTTTCTAGGTAGTTTTCTTCATTATATATGAATATTTTGTGTCTAAAATTGAGTATTTTTTATACTCAAGAAGAGTTAGAAAGTTTCTAAAAGCAATAGTTGCATTTAGTAACCAAAATTCGATATATTTGGATCACAAAATCTTGTAATATTGATAACTTTTTGGCTCCAAGATATTGAACTTTGGAGAAGTCATTTGAACGGACTAGATCAACCAAAGGTGGGAACCATTACTTAAAGATAGAACTCTCACGATAATTTTTTGGTTGCACCTTTGAGAAGTCTTGAACTTGTGACCTTTTTAAAATTATTTTAAATAAATAAAATCATAAAACATGTATTTACGTGTATGTGGAATTGTTTTAAAACTAAATAGTAGATTGTAGATCTTGGAGTTTCTCTAATTTTAGAGGAAAACTCAACTTTCATTTGAATCTAAACTCTCTTGTCTTTTACTATGCTTTGGCCACAATGCAAATGTTGTAATGACCTAGTTTTATTTTTAAAAAAAATACAATTATCTTTTCTTAAACTCTTATAAAAAGTCGAGATCGCTATTAGAAAATTTTATTTATGGAACAAATCATGTAGAAGAAGTTTTCATTGAATTATTTTCCAAAAAGACCCAAAGTAACCATCCTTAACATGCACATCAATAAATACAAAACTCATGTTGAGTGCCATAAAAGTCTATTTCATTTCAAAAAGCATTTATAAGGTTTATTAGTCATGGCCCAATTACATTAGATTAACCAAAAGAATACATTTGTAGACAACAAATGAATACAAGGAACTAAATCTCATAAGGTCTAGTGTTTCACACTTCTTCATCGATTCATGTCTCTGGAGTCTTTCATTCCCATTCTTTGTCTTCTTAAGTAGATGTGTGTTGATTTTAGAGATTGAGTATGCAAATATAGTGAGTAGGTAGAACTAGGACTACAAAAGCAGCATAGCATGCATTTCATATGTACATACTTATATGATTTTGTAAACTCTCACCTATTCATACAAAATCTCATGATTGATATCTTATTAGTTGTACCATGCAATGCATCATAATCATTCAATTGCATTCATACGGAATGGATCTTAATGTCTCTATCTAGATAGAAGCAGGACTCACCATCGTATGCTCACTAGGCCTATAGCTAACATCAAGAGGGTACTATGAACACTACAACCTAGATGCCACTCTTATGGCTTTGGGTATCTAACACCTCTAGTGGTTGTATGCTAGGCAGCCAAACTGTTCAACCTCCTAGCATAGCTCCTACCAGGCTTCCTTGTCTAGAGCATGAAATCTTAGATCCTTTGTACCCTATACAACATGCTAGTCATGCATTGACCACCTTGACTTCTTCTATCAAGGGTCTTGAACATGAGTAGTCAATTCAACAATATAATCTGACCATTATTGGAGGAAATATAGTGTAGTGTCAAAAATTTCAAAACAACACACTCAAATAGTCTATCTATCAATAAATCGATCGATTCATTAAATTTTTTCCAAAATAGTAATCATAGTATCAAAATACAGATCTCATCATACAAAATATAGAATTGAATAATATTTGTAGATATTATCGTGCAAAATATGAAATAGAGTGTCAAGTCATATTTGATTGCACAAATTGTCAATCAAAATCTAGCATGTAAATTAGAACCATATCAAGAATCTTAAACAAAACCATATTGCAAACATGTACAACGAAATCACATAACAATTCAAATTACAAATGGTACATTAGATCACATTTTCCCTTTTGATTCTTTTAGGGCTCTCATTTTCCTTAACTTAGTTTCCTTAGTCAAACCTACATGATTATCTATTATTTTACCACTCATAAGGGTAGTTACTGATTAGGTTTGTTCATGTATTGTCTTCTTGTTAGAAGTTGTACTAGCCACATACTGTCCCTTGGGGTTGAGAAATGGTTGACTAGGGAAATTTGCCCTTTCCTTTCAGTAAGTGTAGCATCAATTTGACCCATTTAGTACTCCAATGTTGTAATAGGTTTTAAGTGGGTCTACATTGTTTATTTAATGTTATTATGGAAATCTAATGTTCCCTGCATAAGCAAACTTAAGGTCTCTTATAAAGATTGTCTCCTCTGTTGTAGAGGAAACAATTGTTGTTGTACAGGTTGCTACTAAACTGGGGCTTTAGATAGTCCTCCATTATTGTTATTCTAAGACCAACAAAATTGGGATGCCTAGCTCATCTAGGATTATAAGCCTCAATATATGAATGCAGAACTAGAAGGGCATGAAGTAGTTGGATGTACGGGACTTGAACTAATTGAGAAAACCTCAACTTAAGGTGGCATCGAAGATCTATTAGAAAGAATGAATGCATCTAACCTCTGAGTAAGATTATCAATTTTATCAATCTTGTGGATTAACATATCAATTTTGCTATATAAGTCTAGAGAGGCCCCTAGCTCATATATACTACCCTTTTTTCTGGGGCATAGAATTTATTTCCATACTAGTAGAATAGTCCCATTGCAGGGAATTATCTCCAATTGTCTCAAAGAAATTCCTAGCCTCTAAAGAAATTTTTGTAATGAAGGCCCCTCCACTTATGGAATCAATCATATATTGGTTCTACTAGGGTTACACATTCACAAAAATACTATAGTTGCCATCACTTCTCAAAGCCGTAGTGAGGACACTTCAATAATAAGTCAATCCCTCTATGTTAGCATTCATAGAAATGTTGTTCACCTTCTTTTTACTAGAAGTTTGTTATTTCCCTCCTGAAAGCATTAATTTTGTGAATAGTGAAAATCATATTTAAGAATTTCCTGGATAGTTGATCCCATGATGTGATGGACCCTACCTCAAGTGAGTTGAGCCATGCCTTTACCTTATCTTTTAAAGAAAAAGGAAATAGTCTCAACTTGATGGACTCATCAAAATAGTTACAATACTTTAAGGTCACATATATGTCAAGGAACTCCTTGACATGGTGATATGGGTCTTCTTTATCCAATACATAAAAAGTTGGTAAAAGTTGAATGACCCCTAGCTTTAACTTGAAATGTTCTACATTAGTCATGGGTAAACTTATACATGATGGGGTGTTAATTTATAGAGGGGTAGAATAGTCTCTCAAAGGCTTAACCTCTACTGCTTCGTTGTCCATGTCTAACTTTGAGTTATTAATGTTAGCTTGATTCTATAACCCTTGTCTTATGGTCCATTTGATTTCTAGATTGAAGAACACTAATTCTGAATCCAATTATTGACTGGCTAGCATACATGGGTAATTGGTGTAATGGACTCTACTTTATATACAATAAAAATAAGTCATTGTATACAATGAAAGAGTACATTTTAAAAAAAAAATAGTTTAGAGAATCCTAAACTAGACAATGCAACTTATATGCAATTGATGCATACAAAAGACACACAAATAAACAAGGACACTCAATATTTCTAACTCTAATAAAAAAAAGTTGAAAGATTTATTTTTCTTCATTTTCTTTATAGGTGTGTGGCTTTTAGTTTATGTCCAACCTAGGTAGCTCCTCTTCTCTTTGAGATTTGCCCTACTGGTTGCCAATTAGATTCTAATCTTAATCAATCACTTCACACCCTCCTCAGATATCTATAGGTGATCAAATTCATCCAATGTTTTGACAAATCTGGTTATTTAAATACCACATAGTTTGATCAGTATGTAAAGCACCTTAAAGCTTATAAATGTGTCCTATTATGCAAGGAAAGTAGTAAATCTAATAAAAATCCTAGAATGCAACAAATTATAGAATACTTTCTATATGCTTTACATGACTATCCACAATGAAACTAAATTAATGTGATACTATTTTAGAAATTGGAAAGAAGGTAAGAATAACTCGCAATGGGATGTTGGAACTAGTCTTCTCATTCAAGGGTAGGTCCATGTATGTGCCACCTCCTCTTCCTAGTTAGGATGGCCCACAGTTGACTTGTATTATTACAAACCTTCTTTAAATTTAAATGAGTTGCAAAAAATTTACAAGATCGGCCTTACTACAATTCATTAAAATAAAAAACATCTGTAACTACCTAAGTCTTCCTCCAAGTCCTTTTCCAAATTCTTGAAAAAATTAAAAAGAGAAGTGTCAATCTTTAGGAATAAGGAAATAATGCAAAAATTAGAAATGAAACTACTCTATATGCAATCCAAAGATCACAACTAGTGACAAAGTAAAAAACAAAAAAACTTAGGTCTTAATTAAAAATTTGTTGAGAGTCCTTGGAATTGGTGCCAAAAACTTGGTGTGCTTTAAATATTATCATAAGTGCATTGATTTATTAGAGTTTAGACAGAACAATTATAGGGTTGATCCAATAGTGACTTTTTGATAAACGGGTTAGTTAAAGTCTAAGCTAACCTACTCTAAACTAGCTTACATTCAAGGAAAGCAATTAAACTTATGAACTAAACTAAATTAACTAACTAAAGCAAATAATAAGACAAGTAAAGTAAAATAAGGAATGTAAACTAAATAAGAATTTAAAAATACTTTCATTAATGTAATGAATCATAATGAAATGGAACACAACAACAAGAAAGAAAGAACAAGCAAATAAAGTAAAGACTTCCTTTAAAGTGACCACTATAGGATGGCGCTTCTTTTCATAGGCTTGAATTCTACTTTAAAGATTTCTTGTTTAGTCACTCTGTAAGGGCTTGTACACTTCTTTTCAACTCAAAGTACACTAATCTGCAACAAAGCTTTTCTCATCTCAAACCTAACATGCCACTCACCTAAAGGACCAATAGCCATACTTGAGGAAGGAATGAATCCTGGGCTACATGGAAAGTGGCACAAGGCTTTCTTCCTCCCCTTTTTGTTCCCAAAACCCAAGGAGAGAAAGAAAGTGGAAGTGTTTGTGCAGGGTAAAATAAGGTGGATACATGTAGAAGAGAGATGAATGCATGTATGTGTAAGGGATGTGGAAACATGCAAGAGTGGAGTGGAGAATGTGTGGAAATACAAGGAAGAAGGGGAAAGGCTATGCATGTCATGGAAAGGTGCAAGGGGGTAAGCATGCAAGGGAGAGGTTAAGGCATGTAAGGTGGAGTGTAAGGGGTATGCATGTAAGGCTTAGAGGGTTGGGGGCATGGAAATGAAAGGCTAGGATGTGCAAATGCGTGGAAGATAAGAATGGAGAGGGGAGTGTAGGGCAATGTGGAAGCATGGGTGCATGTGAGTGAGATTGGAAGGTGCAATGGAGAATAGATGAGAGAATGGTAGAGGGAGAAGACAGAAGGAGAAGGGATTGTAGGTTGAGACTCTCTCCTCTTCTCCTTGTAATGGACATAGAGATCTAAAGGAGAGATGGCGAAAGTGATCTCTCTCCCACCATTTCTCCGAGGTTTGGGTACAGTGATCTAGGAAAAAGTAAGAGATCCTTTTTTCTATCTTTCTCACCTCTTTTATAGATTTTCCAGGGTGGAAGCCCTAAGAGTTGAATGGCTAAGATCCAAAGGAGCATGGAAGAAAGAATAGATGAGATGGAATGAAATATAGGAGGGATAAGAAATAAAAGAAAGAAGAAGGTGCGAAATGCTTTGGAAGGGAGACGTTGGATGGGGAATGGTAAGTAGAAGAGATGGAGATGAGGAAAGATAAGGTAGAAGGAAAGGGAAATGGGTGGAAAGGAAGGAGATAGAGGTGAGTGGGGTTAGAAGATAAGTTGCTAAGAAAAGAGACAGAAGGTAAAGGAGAAATTAAAAGAAAAGACGTGGGAATTAGAAAAAAGTGGAGGGGACATAGGATTCAATGGTGTAGTAGTGGAAGTTCTGAAAGTCTGAAATAGAAATGGACCATTTGTTGGAAATGGATGGTGAAGATCTTTCCTCCATAGGATTTTACCTTGAATTTTTATGATGTGAATGGTGGCTAGGGTTTGTGGCTTTTCTTTACTTTATTGCAGGCCATTTGATCATCTTTACTGTAGCTTGAATAGATGAGATTCAGTTGAAGTGTTGTTATCTAAAAATGATCTTCTTTACGAATCTTTTTTTCTCCACTGTTGGATTCACATGCTTTGGAGTGGATGAAATAAATTCCATTGATATTTACTTATCCACTCTTGGTTTCTACTTATTTTTCTCCTAGCCCACCTTTATTTTTTTGACCAATAAGCTTCAAGGACTGTTGGACGCCTCCACCCATACATTGGGATGTTTTCCTTGTAAAAAGTAGGTGGGCAGCCCACCAAAAAAGTCTCCACTAATGAGGCTTGGTCCTAGTCTTCATAACTATCTATCTTCACATTAGTTCATCCTTGCTTGAGTTAGTTCTCATTAGTTGCTTAGGATATGCACAAATAAGGATAGATCTTGGCCTTTAAAAGCTTGGAAAGTAAGGATGATTTTCAACAGTAGATTTCCCTTAAATTGTCTCTATCTTCATCTCATTTATTTTCTCCCTCTCTTTCTTCTTTTTTTACATGTAAAAATGTGTAATGGAGAGGACATGCACCACCTTGCATGGAAAAGTCATCCAACCCCTTTGGTGGAGTCTAATAGAGAGTGAAAGGAATGTATCTTCATGTGGGCCCTAGTCTTCTAATGTAACACCTTAGGTTTTTATAACACATTTTTTATTTTTTATTTAATTTTTTTTATTAATAATAGTCGGGATCCCAAAATAAAAAGATTTTATTAATTATTTTATTAAAATATTTACTGAAAACCTCTAGGTATTATTGCCTTTTTTCAAAACATTATGACCTTGAATAAAACATAATTATAAATACGCAGCTATACATTTAAGACAATACACGTATTAAATCCAATGTAAATTCATTGGTGCCTTTATTTTCAAAACAATAAATATCCAAAATATAATAATGTGGCCCAAGCTCTATCCATCATAACATCTCACCATACTTAAATCAATGTCCATCATATGTATAACTGTCATAATCAAATCCAGAAAATAAAAGTATACAGTCCATAAAGTAAGTTCAAATTATAGTTCTTCTAATAACTTATGTCGAGCTATCTATCAGTCAAAGTAAAGAATTCCCCCACTACTATCACTGTCTCTCTACGATCTTGCCCTTCCTACTGTTGCACTCAAGATCTAAGGCATTGCAAAACAAAGCAATGCCTCAGCAAGCTATTGCTTGTGTAGGTACATAGATATTTAATGTAATAACAATGGAACAAAATTCGAATAATAGTGCAGATATAATGAGTAGATCAATTATCTATGAAAATATAATTATTATAAGTAATGTCAATAAAATCTCAAACATTATGTATGATAAAACAGGTATCTTATGGATTTAAAACATGATATGATCTAATATAAATGAGCATGCAATAACAATAGGGCAACCCAAGGTACATGGATCCCACGAGCGTCCCATACACTCGTATAACAGATCATGAGTACTCATATCCAACCTCTAAGTGTCGTCATACCCAGGCATACAATAACATCTCCATGCTCATCATGCAAGCACACAGAATAAGAGTATGGATCGTCATGCTATAGTAGCAACCCTCTAGGGTGTCAACCACTGTCGCTCCCCGTCGACACCATAACTGGAGACTTAATGTTCGTCCCCATGGAAAGGCCCGGACTAGTAGTGTGGACTATCCATATTACCAAACCCCTACCAAAAGCCATCTCTGGGCAGGTGTCTATCATTTCACAATCACATCATAAATTTCGAAGGGTGGGTGGCCGACCCTACTCCCTCCTAATATGACATCCACTGGGTGAGAGCACTTGTCATAAATCACAAAACACAAAAATTACTTATCTAAGAAAACTAGGAGCACTCGTGGCTCACAATCCCCAAGGCACGACCCTCATCCTGGAGATAGCCTTTCCAAGGACTAGCCACCAAGCCTTCACCATCATCCTTATGAAAACCCATCATTTTTAGTGGTGCAATAAAGAAAGATAATTTCTAATTATGCATAAAATATGTGGTATTAATCTTATAAAATAATCGATCATAAACTCATTCAATACATCATCAAAATCTAATATTGATCATGGCATAAAGCTTCGATTCTCACAAATCACTTACTAAATAAATAAGTGCAATTAAATCACAATCAATCATGATGTTATGACGATACAAGGTTTTCAAATCAAAACATAACATTAAATGTGGTCACCTACCTCAATGTGAGATCACCCAATTCAAACGTGTAATCCTCTTAGCTTGCATGCTCAGATGTACCTGTTAGTATCACAGTACTATTTTGTGTTATTCACTCCATCATAATGGAATCTATGGCGATCCAACCATTGGATCATTCTCTAAGATCTCTAATTATGATTTGGTCCTTAGGCCCAATGTTACTTGTTATAATTTAGTCCTATGTCATGTTCATTTATTCGTTTCTATGTGTATCTGATGTTTATACCTTGATCTGACAGTCAGATCATCCTCAGATCAACAATTTCCCAAGATCTTAGTTAGATCAATGGTATAGATAAATTTTTAGAGTAATTGCATCTAATTTACTCCTTAGGACCTTACTTTAGTACCATATATTATTTAGTTGTTCCAGTTCTAGGGCCTGATCACCCTTTGATTGGCCGAATCTAAGTTATTGAATAATGTTTCATGATTTTACTAATTTAAAATTGGTAAAATATAAGTTTTTAAGTCAAATTTAGGTCTACATTATCAAGACGATCACAATGGATGTTTCTGATCATAATTTGGACCGCTGTAGCTCCCAAAATCAAGCTTTTTTTTAAAAGACTTTATAAATTAATATATTAATTTATAAGGGGTGGACTGTTTGCACTGGTTTACTCAAGCGGCTTGGTTTACACTAGTTTGTACGGCATAAATCAGCGTCCCCAAGACACTCAGCTTCTAGAACGTGCCACGGGATGCACCGCGTGCATCCTGGTTGCCAAGACGCCAAGTGTCCCAGCTTTCCGTGACAGCGCACGGGGACCCTCCCATGCGCACATGCGCTATGCATGTGCACAACAAGGCACATCCATGCTTAGTTTGCATTGGGGCATTCCTCATGGCATCCCAGCGTCAATGACAGGGTGCCGACGCCGGTGTCATTGCAAAAGACGATGACCGGACTCCCCAGGTGCTCAAAAATCATGATTTTTGCACCCTTTTGCTTGGAATTTTATGTATATTCAGTTTTTCACATTCCTTTTGATTGATTTGGCCAAAAACTAAGGTTTTTTTCTAGATTTTTCTCACATTCCTAAAATTCTCCTATGTACTGTTCTTCATGATTTCTGGGGTCACCAGCCATTGGATCTCCCTAAAACTCAAAGGGTTTGTTCTTGGGTTCATCACGCATCAGATGAACATGTGGATTGTGGTTTCAACACAATTTCATCCACTTAATCCTACAACTATAGTAGGTTACTCAGATTCCCTGGAAGAATGATGAACCCACGTCATTCTTTGTTGTTAATTGATGCCAAACTCATGCCTATGTTGTAATTGGAAGGGGGAAAAAGAGGAATAGGACTTACCTAGGTTAGTCGGGTGGTCTTTGACACTGCCAGAGCTGTAGTTTCTAAAAAACCACAATTTGTAGAGGTTAGGGTTAGAGGGAAGGGACGCGATGGAGAAGATTATGGAGGAGAAGTTTGAGGGAGAGATCATGCTGGGAGGACGAAGGGGAGTTTTTCCTTTTAACATAACCCACTAACCTTCTCCTCTAGTGGCGTTGGCATCGGAAATGGAGGAGGTAGAAGCGGGGGTACCCTTATAAAAAACAGCCCCTGTATTTCGAGCCTCTCCAAAATTACTAAATTGCCCTTCTAATTTCAATGATTCATAACTTCTCCGTTTGAGCTCCGTTTTCTGCATTCTTTACACCGTTCAATTCCTATCGATCTTTACTTTTTACTTTTTAGGTTTTTTAAACCAAATTATGTACATAAAAATTTAATTTAATTTATTACTAATTTAGGATTTAAAATTTAGATATTACATATTACCTGTTCAGTTTTAGTAAAGCTCTTATTGTATATGCATTCAATGTATATAATTTGATCTTCCCTTAGATTCTTCTCAAGGAGGTGGATAGCTTTCATACATGCATAGGAAGTTCTATGACCTTTACTTTTGACAAGTATACCATTTTTTGAATAGATAAGGTCAGTCTTCCTCTTAGTGTTTTTGACTGCTCTGATTTTGATAACGACACCCATTTATCATTCTAATCATCCTAGACTTCATGGTTGGCAAGTCTACCTAGGATGTAGCTTGGAGTCCCAACTTGCACTTTTAAGGGTTACATTTGCTAAATTAGTGCATCTTGCAAAATGTAGAATTAATCCTAATTAGCGATGTTTAAGTTATTTCTAGGCCTAAATCTTGCTAAATATAGGGGTATGTGCAATATATATACATATATATATATATCATAGGTACCCAATGCCAAAAAGTATAAATTTTCTACATTAGTGGTATGAATCACTAAGTGACTCACAACACTAATTCAAGATAGCTGTAGGAATACTTTTTGAATGCTATATTAGAATCTGGGATATTCCTTGTTTGAAATTCTTTTCAAAACCAAAACAACATAACTTTTTATTCATCAAAAATCATTTTTAAAATTCCTAAGTGTCATTTCTTACCTAAAATCTAGCAGAGTTTTCTATAGTTGTTGGACATGTACATTTAATGCATGAAATGTAGAATCCCTAATAGACTCAAAACATTTTTCATTATTTTGGAAAACAAATACTAAAACACATTACATCCCAGAACCTTTAGTTATAAGCACATCACAATACATTCCACCTTATACAAATGAGTTCACTCCATGAAAGTAATTATACATTCACATTCTCTAATAAATCCTAAAGCTAATCTCAAGTGGTAAGTCTCACCTTTTAGAAACTAAAAATCCCAATCTCCTGAAATTTCAAACTTTATGGTTTGCTTTCACATTCTTAGCTTGACTTATACATCCTTACAATCTAATTCTTCAAGTATTAGATATTGTAACTAAATTACAATGTCTCAGCAAGCTTGCACTTGTGTAGGTGGCATAAGTAGTTATTTTAACATGCATTTTATGATTTGCATAATTGATGTATTTTGATAATTTATCACATTTAAAAAAATGCTTCTAATGTTTCAAAAAGATCCCATGATCCTGAACCGATCTTACCTGGGATCGCAAATCCCAAGTTTGTCTATGAAGAGCTGATCTAATTGTATTAGTGTCTAGAATTGATTTCTTCTGTGTAATTCTAACTGATAAGGCCTCATTGGTAAGTGCTACAAGATCTCGTGCATTGGAACCCATGGTTATGGACCCAAATCCATCTCATGTTGAAATTATAACTTATCAAATCGTACACTCATGAAATTAGTTTACATGTAAAAATTAGTATAATTGATAAATCATTAAATTTTTTATGATTTTTGAAGATATCACTACTATATATTTTCATGAGGATTCAAGCATTCTATGCCTTTATTGTTTCATTAACATCTAGTCTTACTAAGGTCATTTTCAATGCATAAAACCTAGAAGCATTCTAAATTTGTTCATAACATATAGCCATTCAAGATTGTTCATCATGCATGATCATTTCGAATATCACTATCCATGTCTAAATTGTTTGTCATTCGGTAGTCAAATCAATTTATAAAGATCAAGGTAGTCATCTAACATATTTTCCTTCATAACCATGCTACATTTCAAATGCATGTACGGTTCAATACATGATCATGCAGAATAGCTCAAAATGCTCAATTAATCCAACATAGTATGTTAAACATGGTAAAACCATCAGTTTAGAAAAATCAATATGCATTATAATTATAATTATAATGGTAAAACAATCTGCTAAATGTAAGCATTAAATCATAATAATTAAAGATGGAGTCAGTTAATAAAGTCAAATAGCATAACATATGCTCAAAGTCCAAACATTAGCAAACCAACAATTGATAAATCTTTGATGTGGCAAAAACAAAAGATGTCAGTGGTTCCAAAAGAGAATTATCAATTAAAGTTGCACATAAATTCTCCATATCAAATCAAGTTGAAGATCATAACCGTGAAAATCAGGAGGCATACATTCCTACCACCAAGATGAGGGCATATATCCTACCATCTAGATGGTGCCATATAATCCTACCACAAAGGGACTGGTTTAGACTCTTAAGAGTGATCAACATGTCCAACATGCCTCATAGGGCCCTTCTGTCACCCCTTAGCAACTACCATAGCCTCTATGTGGGCTTCTAGATACCATACTACCTAGATTCACTGTACCTCATGGGGCTACCTAGCTACCACTTAGGGCACTTCCCCATGAGAAGCTACTCATACTATCCATGTAGGGATGATATCAATATCATCTTTGGAAAACCCTATGCAACCCATCCTATTCTCATCCTAACCAGCCATGGTGAAGTAGTGTATTGTTGCTTAAATCTTTTTGTTATATTCATTTCTCATTATTATGATTTCATTCTTTAGAAATTGCACACTTAGAAAGTTTGATTTAGGAAAGTTGCTAAATTTCATTTGAGGAAGTTTTCTAATTAGGAAAGTTACAAATTTAGAAAGTTTTCACTTAGGAAACTTTTATTTTTAGAAAGTTTCTTTTTTAGAAAAGTTGTGAAATTTAGCATGTTCTAATTTTAGCATATTTCAAGTGTTAATTTTTAGTTCTTAGTTTAGGATAAAATATCAGGATCTTTAGCTAGGGTAGATAATTTAAGTAAGGACCACTAATATCACATCCATTCAATTCCTCATAGGATTGACCTCCTTGTGTGAATTACTATAACTAATTCATAAGCTTGCAAGTTAAGACTTAAAATTCCGACAAGTTTTTTCCATTGTAATAGTTTGTGTAGTGGACCATACCTTATATTATTTACCTATAGTATAGGTTTAAGGTGCACTAGTTTAGGATTTTATGTTATTTTTGCATTTATTTGCTATTTTCCTCATAGTCATTTCCCATTAGTATAATTGCATTCTTTAGAAATTGCACACTTAGAAAGTTTGCTTTAGGAAAGTTGCTAAATTTCATTTTAGGAAGTTTTCTAATTAGGAAAGTTACAAATTTAGAAAGTTTTCACTTAGGAAACTTTTATTTTTAGAAAGTTTCTTTTTTAGGAAAGTTGTGAAATTTAGCATGTTCTAATTTTAGCATATTTCATGTGTTAATTTTTTAGTTCTTAGTTTGGGATAAAATATCAAGATCTTTAGCTAGGGTAGATAATTTAAGTAAGGACCACTAATATCACATCCATTCAATTCCTCATAGGATTGACCTCCTTGTGCGAATTACTATAACTAATTCATAAGCTTGCAAGTTAAGACTTAAAATTACAACAAGTTTTTTGCATTGTAATAGTTTGTGTAGTGGACCATACCTTATATTATTTACCTATAGTATAGGTTTAAGGTGCACTAGTTTAGGATTTTATGTTATTTTTGCATTTATTTGCTATTTTCCTCATAATCATTTCCCATTAGTATAATTGCATTCTTTAGAAATTGCACACTTAGAAAGTTTGATTTAGGAAAGGTGCTAAATTTCATTTTAGGAAGTTTTCTAATTAGGAAAGTTACAAATTTAGAAAGTTTTCACTTAGGAAACTTTTATTTTTAGAAATTTTCTTTTTTAGAAAAGTTGTGAAATTTAGCATGTTCTAATTTTAGCATATTTCATGTGTTAATTTTTAGTTCTTAGTTTAGGATAAAATATCAGGATCTTTAGCTAGGGTAGATAATTTAAGTAAGGACCACTAATATCACATCCAATCAATTCCTCATAGGATTGACCTCCTTGTGTGAATTACTATAACTAATTCATAAGCTTGCAAGTTAAGACTTAAAATTACAACAAGTTTTTTCCATTGTAATAGTTTGTGTAGTGGACCATACCTTATATTATTGACCTCTAGTATAGGTTTAAGGTGCATTAATTTAGGAATTTGTGTTATTTTTGCATTTATTTGCTATTTTCCTCATATTGATCATTAATTACTGTTTGATTTTTGTGCGAATAAAATTGGTAAAGGTGTTGCAACAACCTTGTGGGCCATGAATTCATAAACATGGCCCATTATAATTTTAATATTAATTTTATTTAATTTTTAAATGGGTTGTAATAATACAAGGTAAGTGTGGGGTATGGTGGCCCACACTTGATCATCATTGAACCTCATTGTGAGCAATCTTCACCCAAATTATAATTTTAAGGATAAAGTGCATTTAGTGTAGAATTGCATTTTGATGGTAGTATAAATCATACATATTAGGGTCATGCATTGATAAATGTTGCATAATACTTAAGTTTGTTGCTTTATTTTAATCACTTATTTAACAAAGGCTAACCTGAGCTTGACTATAACCAAAACATATGTTGCGTGGTTATAGTGTCGCATCTGTTAAGGTGCTTGAACCTTTGTTATGCAGCATATAGGTAGGCATTAGTTTGATTTTTGTTCTACATTGCATGTTTATAGCTTTATGGTGAAATGAAACTTAATGCTAGTAAGGGTCCCATAGGAACCCTTATAAGATAAGGAAATGGATTTCATCACCAATTGCTTGGCCCACCTAGGAATCAATCAATGTCCTTATATGTCACAATCCTAACCTTTGAACATTAATTTAAAATAAAGTAGAAAGAGACTTAGGGTACCAACTCATAGAACCCTTTTAAAGGACACGATCTATTGTCACCCTGGTGGCTTTTGAGTACTGTGGTTATAGCGGGTATCTTAAAGTCCAAGTGATTTTCTTACTCTTTTTGTTAATATCAGTTGAGGTCCAAATGCCTTCGGACACAAGGATTGTACTAACCACTTTAGAGTAGAACCCAACTGGTAAGCAATAGTCAAATCTAAATAAAAGGAGCTGTTTAGATCTTGGTCTAAGAAGCTACAACCTATACAGTAAGAAAAGATAATCATGAAACTACTTGATTATTGAATACTAGGATTTGATTGTACAACACTTAGAGTTAGAGTCAACATCCAGTTAGGACATTTTGTTAGGAACTATGAAAGTTTATGCAAGGGCATCAATCTCAGAACTTAGAGTTAGCATCTTTCAACCCAGAGATTGAATACAACCATAGGCAAGGAGAAAGAATCCAAGTTCCTGACCCCATGGCCCCACCACAAGTAGAAGTTAAGTGCAAATCTATTAGAGACTTTTATGAGCCACTCCAACTCATAGTTCTAACCCTAATAAATGCAGATCACCTTGAGTTAAAGCCATGAGTCATATAATTACTCCCCACTTTTTATGGTCCAAAGCCGTAAGACCCTTACCTACATATCAAGGAGTTCCTTGATATTTATACCACATTTAAGTTCAGAAACTTTTCAGGCGATGCTATTAGGCTTAGGCTATTCCCATTCTCACTCAATGTTAAAGCCAATTCATAGCTAAATTCCTTGGATGTAGGTTCCTTTATAGGACCAATTGTCTATGAAGTTTTTAAACAATTTCTTCCCATTCACAAAACAAATGCCCTTCATCGGTAAATTTATAAATTTCCTACAAAGAGACGATGAACAGTATTAGGAATGTGGTGGATGGTGGAATGAATTGCTACAAAAATGTCTACATGATGGATTCGAGAAATGATACTTGCTGCAATACTTCTATGAGGCATTGATGCCTCAAAATAAGCAAATGGTACATGCTGTGAGTGGAGGGTCCCTCATCGTAAAAGATGAGAAAGAGGCCTAGAGTTCTTTTAGACATTGGAAAATAATTCCCATCAATGGGATTATTCAAATAGAAGAGAGAGAATCAATAAGCCTCTTAAGAAAAGGGGTCTATATGAGATTGGAGTGCATATAGATCTAGCCCATAAGCTCAACTTTGTATTAGGAAGAATGGATAAGTATGATGGGAGAGTAGAAAAACTTGAAACTATGTTTTAGTCCCTCATGGCTACTACATCTATTAAGCCTCCACAAGAGGTCTGTGCTCTCTATTCTAGCCTAGCCCATATGACCATATCTTATCCATCAAATGGAGAACTTAACAACTATTTTATCGAAAAAGTTAATGCATTAAATGCATATTGCAATCCTAGAAATAAAGTAATTCTAAAATCTATAATCCTGCATAGGTTAGGCATCCAAATTTTTCTTGGTCAAAGAATAACTACCTAGGGAGACCCTCTATGAACCCCTGTCGCTGAAACATTCATAGAGTTGCAATTCCCTAGCAACCACCTAACTTCCAACAATCTCAACAACAATAGGAACCATCTTTGGAGGAAAACATTCAAGATCTTTAAAGTAAAATGAAGATACTAACAAGGTTCTACACCAATTGCAAAATGATAGTTGCATTATAAGATAGAGGAAAGGGTTAGTTCCCTAGTCAGTCAATTCCTAACCCTAAGGGCCAAATTGAGATAGGGTCAATTTCTCAAACTTGAAACTCTCATGAGCATGCCAAGTCTATAACCACCCTTAGGAGTGACCGTCAAGTGGACAACAAAGTGGAGAAAGCTAAGGAAGGCAATCAAAACACAAGAGATAGAGAAAAGATTTAAATTTCCTTTGGAACCTATAGTGGAGGCACCTTATGTGCCCAAAGCCCCATTTCCTTAGTTACTGAATAAGGCTAGAAAGGGAGCAAACTTCAACAAGCTTATGGATGTATTTAAACATGTCCAAATTAATATTCCATTGTTCATTAGAATAAAAGATGTCCCTGCTTATGCCAAGTTCCTGAAAGAGCTTTGCACTAGAAAGAGAAAGCTAAATGTATAGAAGAAAGATTTCCTCATCGAGCAAATGAGCTCTTTAATACAACACAAGAACCCTTCAAAGTTTAGAGACCTAGGGTACCCTACAATTTCTTACATTATTGGAGACCATGTCATAGAGAGGGCATTGCTTGACCTAGGGATGAGTGTTAACTAGTTGTCATACTCTGTCTATGAGCAACGAAGGCTCAACGAGTTGAAACTAACCACTACCATACTACAATTAGCAAATAGAACAGTAATGATACCTGTCATTTGGTTGAAGATGTGTTGATACAGGTTGGAATATCCTTGAATTTTGTGAAATTTTAATTTTATTTAAATGAGAAACTGAATTCCAAGAGATTAGATTTCTAATAAAATTCAAATCAAGAGTTGAAACATGAATAATTGGATTGTGCTTGAAAAATGGAATCCAATGACACTGAGAATGCTAAAAATAAATTTTGGATGAAAAATTCATAATTATTTTAATTAAGGTAGTTAAATTAGTAATTTCACTATGTTTGGGGTCCACTTTACATGACATGTAGAGAGTAGGTAAGCAACCATAAATGTTAATTTAAAAACCTTCATGGAATTAAATGTAATGATTATCTAATTAAATATAGGTAATCATTATGTATATATATTTTTTATTTCAACCTTAAATGTGGTTTCATGCATTTACTTCCCACTCCTGCCGCCTTGCACATTTACGGCTCTCTCTTTCTCTCATGTTTATGGACCCCAAAAACCTAAAGAACCATAAACATAGATAAAATTGGATGATCCAAATGGTAGATCTAAATGGAACAAAATGGACTGTCATGATCGTACTTAGTAGTTTTTACGCACAAGATGCACACGACAAACATGCTAGAGAATAGGGCGTGCGTCATTTGCAAAATGTAGGGATGTATATGTGTCCTGGTGACTGTGACGGGCCCAAGTATGTCCTGGATGTGGTGCATCTTGGTGACTTCATTTTATCCCATTTTGATCCAGATTTTAATCTAGATAGTTGATTTTAATCTGAAACATAAAATTTGTAATCCAAGAGGCTATATAATCCCAAATATTGATTAAAGACATTTGTTGGATTCATCTCGATGATGCAGACTTGATTTTATGATGAAATTTATGATCTGATCCCACCTTAATTAGATAAAAACATAAAATAAAAATAAAAATGGATGACCTCGATCAGCCCAATCAAGAGATGATTGGACCTTAGAAATTGATCACTTAGATGATCTAGTAAGTAAATTGATGGATTTGATAGGCAGATCATCAAAATAAATTGAGATTTATGATCAAAACCAATGAACAAACTATGAACTATAGATCTAACTGATCAAAGACCGATTTGACCATCATATCAATAGATTACCTATTAATACAAATGTGAATCTTATCATACACTAAAATTATGAAGAATTTGGGTATATGAGACCCAAGTCAATTGATTGAGATACCTAAAGGAGTATAGATAATGATCCAACGAATGGATTGTCTCAAAAACCCTGATCTAAGTAAGATTAGACTCCTGGGTGATCAGGGAGCATAGATTTGATAAATTAAGACTAGATTTGACCATTGAATTCATGGATTAACTATGAAAATGGGACAAAGAATGATTATGAGACACTCATCAATGTGAATAAAGTAAAACTAAGAGATCCAGACCAATGATCTAAGATCAACTACCAAGATTGAAAATAAGATAAAAGAGTGGAGAAATTAGATTTACAATTGGGTGTAGATGAACACCAAACTATGTAAATGAAGAGTGAATTGTAGTCTTGTGAGTCAGAGATGACACACAAATGGTGGTAAGTAACGATGTATAATATGCATGACTTGATAGGTACACCAGACAGTATGGCTTAGAGAGGTCATAGATCATAGATTATTGTTTCCCTTATTGAGGTCGGGGACAAATTTTAATATTTATATGATTTTGTAAATATCAGGTATTTATTAAAATGTTGCATGTGTATTGATGATTGATGCATGTCTATCTGGGTCTTATGATTTCATTGAAACTGTTATTTAGCATGTGTACCTGATGCATCGTACTATCACCTTAATTATATGTTTTATTTGGACACATGATCATTTCAATACTGAGATGCTATGCTGATTTGTTTTATTGAGGATGTTCATCCATGGAACATCGAGGAGGCTTTGTAGCAAGTCCTTAAGAGATTGACCTTATGGTAAGGGCAGTGCTTTAGGATGGCGAGCCACAAGAGCTTCTTAGATTTAGTGCATTGTTAACTTCTCCTTGTTATCAGTTTTGATACATCGGTAATTTTTAGTATTTTTGTAGAGTTATGATGAGTTTTTCTACTATGTTGATGCTATACTAAGAGGGATGTAGGGCTGACCACCTGCCCTTTGAACAGATGATTAGACACTTGCCTAATAGAAGGGCAAATGCATAAGGAGTGGTATCATGGATAGTCCACTTTATGAGTCCAATCTATCCCTCATGCATGATGGACACTTATTCTCCCATTTAGGTGTTGGCGGGGAGTGGTAGTTGGTTACCATTATAGCACGGCAATCCATACATTTGTTTTGTGTTTTGCATGCAGCATTTTAGCATACTTGGATTGCTGTATCTTTGTGGACCCACGGTGTGATGACACATAGAGGATTGGTATGAGTACTCATGATAAGATGCGAGAGTGCGAGGCACACTCATAGGACCCTTGTGTATTGGGTGCCTTTTTATTCATGGCATGCTCTGTGCTATATTGCATACTTTTGGTGCTCTGATATTTGTGAGCCATGATCATATTGTGACATGCATGCCATGCCAATTTGATTTCATGGGATTATCATGATTTATCTGAGGTCTGATATGTTGTTTTAGATTTTATTCGATACAGTTCATCTGATTGATTTTGTGTTTGATCGTGGGACTTAGCAATTCATTTTTTCTACATCTATTTAATACATGGTATTTTATTATGAGATTTTGTTATTTCTTATCACACCACCAGCATGTATTGTTTAAATATTAAATGTCTATGTACCTACACAAGCAATAGCTTGTTGAGGCATTGCTTTGGTTTGCAATGCCTCAGACATTGAGCGGGAGAGCGAAGAAGGCAAATAAGTGGGAGGCCCATGAAGGTGGTGTTGACCATTAGCTTTTTGTAGGGATTGACATTTTGATGTATGTAACCAACTAGATTTCACTTTGGATAAGCACGTGGGTTGTGTGTATACACACACACACACACTTAGACCTTGCCTTTGACACTTGAACTTGTTGACATATGATTTTATACTTGGTGTAGTGTTATGATGGACAGTCCCTGCGCCATGTTACTTCCATTTTCTTAACTTTATTATTATCATTATATTCATGAAGTTTTTAACATTGATTTCACCTATCTAGCAATGCAAGTTGTTTATTATATTTGACTACGTTACATTTTATGGGTTGTATGATCTCGAGGTTTTAAAAAGGTGATGCTTTCGTAAATGATATCTTATATTAAATAAATCTAAATCTGTTTTGAGTTAAGGATCATGACTATTTTACAATTATTATTACTTCTATTATTGAAAGAATTGTGTTAGAAAAACGCAGGGTGTCACAACTTGATATCATAGACCAATCTACTCCATGATAACCACTCCAAGTGTCCACTTATATTTGATAGCCCATAACTCATTACTGAATAGGAATTTAGAGGAAGAAACTTATATTAAATTATATTGAAATTTTTGGTAGATGGCTCCTCAAAGGAAAACTAAGTCCACACCCGATCCACCAATTGCCATCGTTGTTGAGTCCTCAGGGTAGGGGAAAACGATGTAGATTTAGTGACCTCAATGATATAGGGCTTGATACCACACATACAGTAGTAGATTCGGGAAGCAGGGCAGGCCATGAAATCATCACCTATGGTGATAACTACCGTAGCCTTGGTGGACTCATCAACTCAGTCTTCCCATCAGGTGCTAAGATAGTAGTATGAAAGAAAGGTTATTTTCGATTTGATCTTATGTATCGGGGGTCCATTTCAGCGTCACAAACCTTTTTTACTTCTAGAAGCCTCTTTCCAATATTTATGTTATGAAAGAGGAAAATAAAAAAAGATCATTTTTCCTTATTTTATTTGATCGGATCAGAAAGAAACTTTGGGATTGCTGAATCACAGACAAGAGAAATATATAAAGCGACGGAACCATCATAGTATTTTTTTGACGTCTCCGAAAGGAAGGATGGTAAATGGATCATTAAATGATCTGGGTCGTGACCAGCACTTAGAGCTAATAACGGTGATGCCTTAGGAAGTTCCAATAGAGACAAACTACTAGAAAGATTTTAGAAAATGGTACAAATCTTCCATGGGGAAGGTGACATTGAGGAGGTAGAGAGATGGTTATTTGAAGTCAAAAGGGTGTTTGATGTTATGAAAGTTCTTATAGAGGACCAAGTGTGGATAGCTATCTACTTATTGAAGGGTAAGGCAGGCTTTGGGTGGTAAAACTTTAAGAGGATGTGTTCTTCCTCCACAGGAGCACTTACATAGGAAGCCTTTAGGAAGGCCTTTGATGACCATTACTTCCCAACTCACACACTATTGACAGTTCAACAATACTTGAACTGGTTTAAAAGACTGAGGAGATTTGCACCCAACACTTTTGCCTCAGATAAGGAAGCTGCTGACATATTTGTAGATGGATTGATGGCCTAGTTGAGGTATTAGGTGATTGTCGCATGCCTTGTAACAATACGAGAAGTAGTAGATATGACTTTGAAGTTAGAGCGAGATTTTCTTTAGACATGGGGAGGTTCAAGCCAGCCTAGTAAAGGCAAGAGAATCTTTGCATCAACACACTTGCAAAGGGCATTGGTTCAATAGTAGATGAGTAGATAGACGAGAGATACAAATCGGAGGGGATGCCCTAACTGCAGCGTTCAACACCCTGGATGGTTATGCCACAGGAGTGGCAAACCGCAGCAGCAGCATGAACAATAGTATTTACCTCTATAGAGATAGCCATTTAGATGTTTTGACTATGGTGAGACAAGATACTTTCATAGGGAGTGCCCCAGAGAGCAAGAGGATAGCTAGACTAAGGCTGGTATCAGTGCAGAGGCTGTGCCACATAGTCAGGGGTGAGTTTTCACCATTACAATGAGGCAGGCATAGGCCTCAAACTAGGTCATAAAAGGTACTTTCCTTGTCTCAGATAGGGATGCTAAGGTCCTTTTTTACTTAGGATCCACCCACTCTTTTATTTCATTTACTTATGCATCTTGTATTGATATGTATGTACATAAGTTAGCTTTTGGATTTGATATCATGACACATGTGGGAGAGATAGGTGAGGCTAGTGTGTACCTCCAAGGAGTACCAATATAGATATCAGGCATAAGTAGAAATATACTTGGACAACCAGTGACCTCATTTCAGTGTAGAAACAGTATCACTGGTGCATGTGTCATTTTTTCCATAAAGGCAACAGCTATACTATTGACATAGGTGAGGAGCCTTCCTTGCTTGTGTGATAGTGAAGGATAGTGAGCAACCCTAGATTGAGGATATTGATGTTGTGTGAAAGTTTGTAGATGTCTTACTTGAGGCATTACTAGAATTACCACCATGTAGGGCAATCAATTTTAGCATTGATTTAGTGCCAGGTACATCACCCATCTTTAAGGTGCCATAAAGGATGGCCCCAAGTTAGTTGAGAGAGCTCAAGGTCTAGTTATAGGAGTTGAATGATAAAGGTTTCATCAAGCCTAGTGGATCTCCATGGGGAAAACAAGTACTTTTTGTAAAGAAGAAGGATAGATCATTGAGATTGTGTATAGACTATTGGTTTTTAAATAGTGTTATGGTGAAGAACCGATATACCTTACCTAGCATTGATGATCAACTCTAGTCAGCACAGGTACGCTAAAAAATAACTTTGAGATTAGGTTACCACTAGTTGAGGATTAAAGAGGAGGACATCTCGAAGACTACTTTTAAGGCTTGCTATAGTCATTATGAGTTCTTGGTATGCCTTTTGGGTTGACCAATGCATAGGCAGTATTTTATGGACTTGAAGAATTAGGTCTTTTGGACTTATCTGGATAAGTTTATTGTCATTTTTTGTGGATGACATAATAGTTTACTCACCTAGCCATGAGGTGCATAGGAAGCATCTTCGTATTTGTGTTGGACACCTTACATCACCATCTCTTATTTGTTAAATTTAGTAAGTGTGATTTCTAGATGGAGTAGGTGCATTTCTTAGGCCACATGGTATCAAAGGATTGGCAGTAGTAAATTGGGAGAGACCTATGACAATGATTGAGATTCATAATTTTCTCTCATTGGTAGGGTATTATTGCTGGTTTATCAAGGGATTCTTGAGGAGTACGTTGCTTTTGACTACCTTAATCAAGAAGGACCCTAGGTTCATCTAGAGTGACGCATACGAGGAGAGCTTTCAGAAGCCCAAGAGGAGACTTACCTATGCATTGGTTTTGACACTGGTGGTTGTGGTTTATTACAATGCCTTTAGTAAAGGGCTAGGAGCAGTACTAATGCATCACGGGAAAGCGATCACCTATGCATCTAGGCAACTGAAAACACATGAGGTCAATTACCCAAACCATTACTTGTAGTTGGTAGTGGTGGTGTTTGCATTGAAGTCCTGAAGAGATTACTTGTATGGTGAATAGTTTGAGGTGTTTACTATCACAAGAGCCTCAAAGTACTTCTTTACCTAGAGCGATTTGAACATGAGGCAGCATAGGTGGATGGAATACCTCAAGGACATTGACTTCAGTATTTAGTACCACCCTAGAAAGGAAAACATTGGTGTGGATGCCTTAAAGAGGAAGTCGAGGGCAGTGATTGCCAACTTATCATTCAAGTTAAGATTCACTAATAGGATTTTATAGGCACAAACTGTGGTGTAGAAACTCAGGCCTTAGCAAATAGGTCCGACTTCACTAGAGGTCTAAATGGTGGCATCTGATTTTAGGGTAGACTAATACTCCCTACAATTAATGATTTGAGACATAAGCTACTTCAGGAGGCTCATTAGTCATAGCTCACAATTCATCTTTGAGGTACAATGATTTACCAAGTTCTTAGACAATAATTCTGGTGGAACGGGATGAAGAGAGATATTGGAGAATGTGTAGTGTGGTGTTTGACCTTTTAGTAGGTCAAAGCTGAGCAACAGAGACCTTCAGGGTTGCTTCAGACATTGGACCTCCCAAAGTGGAAATCGGACATATCACCATTGATTTCATAGCTGGCCTCTCAGGGACTACAAGTAGACCTAACGTGATATGGGTTATTATTGATAGATTGACAAGGTCATGCATTTCTTTCCCATCACATAGAATCAAACAGCTAACAGTTTAGTAAGATTTTAAGTCAAGGAGATCATGATTTTGAATGGAATCCCCTCGACTATCATTTGGGATAGGGACACCAAAATCACCTCTATGTACTAGTAGATTGTCCATGAGGCTTTGGGGTCGAGGTTGATGTTTAGCACAACATTCCACCCCCAAACATATGGTTAGATAGAAAGGACCATCCAGACTATTGAGGACGTGTTGAGGGCTTGTGTCATTGACTGGAAGGGTATCTGGGATGATCATTTATCGCTTATGGAATTTGCATATAGCAACAACAACTACATGAGTATTAGCATGGCCTTGTATGAGGCACTATATGGAAAACCATGTCGATCACCCCTATGTTGGAGTGATTGTGGGAGAGAGGTGCCTTATGAGGTTTGAGTTGGTGGAGCAGTGTGCAAAAAAGGTTTGACTGATTAGAAAGTAACTTTTAGCTGCTCACAGGCATCAAAAGAGCTTTGTTGAAAAGAGATGGAAGGATGTGAAATTTTCTATTATTGATCATGTTTTCATAAGAGTCTCCCCCATGAAGGGAGTGACGAGGTTTGGAAGTAAGGGTAAGCTCAGTCCTAGATTATTGGCCCTTTTGAGATTTTGAGGAGGGTCTGAGCTGTTGCATATCAATTGGCTTTACCACCACAGCTCATGGATATTCATGACATCTTCCATGTATCTATGATTTGGAAGTACATGCTAGACCCCTCCCATGCGCAGGAGCATATACTTGAAGAATTGAGACCAGATTTGACCTTTGAGGAGACACCGATATGGATTTTAGATAGTAAGGTTCAGGAGTCAAGGACCAAGATAATTCCACTATTCAATGTCCTTTAGTAGCATCACTCTACACAGGACTCCATGTGGGTGACAAAGGATGAGATGAGATGAGCATATCTTAAGTTGCTTGTGTAGTTGTATGGAAATTTTGCAGCCAAAATTTTGATGAGGGAAGCATGTCATCATCATCATCAAGACCTTATCCCAATTAGGGGTCAGCCACATGAATCTTATTCCTCCATTCCACTCTATTAAATAGCATGGCTTCATTTAGTCCCAATGTTTTTAAATCTTTCCTCACCACTTCTATCCACGTTCTTTTGGGCCTTCCCCTTGCCCTTTTAGAACCTTCTACTTGTATTGCCTCACTTCTTCTATTTAGTGCCATTGTTGGTCTCCTTTGAACATGTCCAAACCATCTAAGTCTAGTCTAGGAGGGAAGCATGTAATATCCCCAAATTTGTAATATTTTAATCTCATTTAATTGTGAAATTGAATTCCAAGAGATTAGATTTTTATAAACATTAGAGTTTGAACAAATGAAATCCAACCACACTAAGAACATAAAATCAGAGTTCGAACAAAAAATTCATAATTATTTTAGTTAAGTAGCCATGACATGTAGGGAGTAGGTAAGCATCCATAAATGGTAATTCAAAAGCCTCATGGAATTAAATGCAATTATTATCTCATTAAATGCAGGTAATAATTATGTATAAAATTTTTTTTATTTCAGCCTCAAATGCGATTTCAAGCATTTACTAGCCACCCCATTTACTCCTCTCTTTCTCTCCTTGCCTTTGTCGTCACCCGGTCAATGCAAGTGCCAGCCGCACTAAGCCCAATGCCACACACAAGGTGGTCTCCTCCCTTCTCCACCCTCCACCATTGTTGATTGGCGGATGCTGCCACTGTGGATCTAAGAACTATTCGCTGCATCATTGCCACAGTGATGTTATTCCCTCCCTTTTACTTCTTCCTCCTCCCTAGTGACCCTCACATGTGCTTCAGACTACTACACCTCTCCTCCCCTCCTTGAATGGCCAGGTAAGGTTTTATCTTACTTTTCTTTTTATTCTCCACTAGTCACACTAGCTGTTGATGTTTTCTGCAAGTGCATGGGCTATTGTAGTATAGCTATGCAAATATGGGTTGATCCCACAAGGACTCACTTTAAATGTTGGAGTTTTATATAAAAATTCAATTAATAAAAATAAAAATAAAGTGTGTAACAGAAATAAACTAACAATAAAATAAAAATTCTCAATTTATTTAACTGTTGCAATTTACAGAATTTCTAAATCCAAGAAAACATAAAATAAGACTAAACAAGTAGCCTTGGATATCACTGGCCCTTGATAGGCAAAATGTAGATAAGGTAAAACCAGAATATTTAGGGACACATCTATAAATAAAATAGAGACTCAGATGGAATTAAAATGGGGATACAAATGCAATTAAAATGAGGATGCAGATGTAATTAATAGAAGAGAAAGAAGGGTGATAGGCCAGCCCAACCCAATCTTGCTCGGGGGTTCAAGAAGAAGGAAGACCATGGAGAGGAGAGTATAAAAGGAAAAATGTGTTAGAGAGAGAAAGAGTCGTGTGAGAGAGAGAGACGTGAGATAGATGGAGAGATAAGAGAGTGTGAGGGGTGTGAGAGATAGAGAGTGAATAGAGATAAGAGAGATAAGAGAGAGAGAGAGAGAGAGCGAGAGAGAGAGAGAGAGAGAGAGAGAGAGAGAGAGAGAGAGAGAGAGAGAGAGAGATTGAAGAGAGATAGGTGAGAGAAACGTGTGAGAGTATGAGAGATGAGGTAAAAGAGATAAAGAGGGGTGGTGTCCAACAACATCCCAGTCTTGTTACAACTCTGCAATTCTTCAAGGTTCTTCTGTCCTAGGAGTCTTCAAATTCTTCTCTTTCCAGGAAGCTTTATCATCCTTATCTTGATCGTCTAAGCTGTGTTGTTTGATCTGCAATGCACATGACCCAAGTAGAATCATCTAAACCATTCATTACTCTTCTAAGTAGCTCCGATGATCAACTGACCATTAAAGTTTGTAATTCAATGGTTAGATGCCCAATTAAAGCTAAAATGAAATATTTTATGTAAAATCTTAAAATTGATGGCCTAGATGCTCTAATTGAACACTAAATTAGGGGTATTTTGACCAAAATTGAACACTTAACATACCCCCCAACTCAAAATTTTTTATTTTTTAGGTCATCTCCATTTTTTTTCTTGGAGAATTATCTTCAATAAATCTATGAACTTTTGCAAACTAATAAAGATGACTGAAGAATTGGAAACCCTACCCATATGCTAAAAACATTCCATTTGAGCTTAGATCTCAGACTGAGTGCGTGCGTATACAGTCTACACATAGAATAATCTTTATCTCTAAGTAGACTTCTAACTTTTCAACTCTATCTGAAATATGTTTTGACCTCAATCCTTACTAATGACACACACTCAGAAAGAAAATCTCTCAGATAGAGGCTTCAAATCATATCTCTCTTTTGATTATGTAAGAAGAGTCAATAAAAACTAATTTATCTCATATATACTCATGAAAAATGGGAGTTACTAAGGAATTGTTTTAATCCCTTTAGAATGGATACCATTACCTTTGAATATTTAGAAATACCACTCTTTTAAATCCTATCTATTCATTTCCACTTCAAGACTATATTCATCCTAGAATCAATACGTCTTTAATTGAGATGAAACATAGGCTTCGAACAAGGTACCAAAGAAAGGGTATAAGGGTATTCAAAGTTTCTTCATAAAATAAGTAGAGGTCTTCCACTAAAGTTGACAATTCTTCTTTTCTTTACTAAAGTGAATATTCCTTTTTCCACTTTTTTTTTCCTTCAAGCTTTTTCTTCTATAACACTTTTCTTTCTTTTCATACTTTTGAATCACTTTAAAGAATATTTCTTTTCTTGATATCCACTTTTCTTTCATTGCAACTAAAAGGAATTCTTTCATTCGTCTCTAACTTATTTTTCAAAGAAAATGGGTAATAGATAATTTATACTGGGTTAATATGGGTAAAGGGTAATTTGGATGACAAAAGAAAAGGCTTATATTGAAAGCTCAAATTGGCTGACTAGTAGTAAAAATACTTTTAGGTAGGCTTTATGTCTCTAGGTTAACAACAAGAATAGCCTAAATAATTTTCTAGGTTTCCTATAATCTATCAAATTCAATGAACTTCTAGAATTTTAAAGGTAGTATTCTAATTATTCAGGTAATTAGCCAAATTTAAGAGTTTGGGATCAATTTTCTTTAAGCATACTGACAAAAATTAAGAACATTTATAACCTCTCAAAAAGGATGAATGGCTCTAAAAATCACTTAGCTTATTGGTCTCCATTGAATTTCTTTAGAATTTATAAGTTATAGTCACTTATCAATCTAGACTATCTATATGCAACTACGTGTTCAGATGTGATCTGAGACTTTGCTTTCATGGAATACTTTAAAAAATGAGTACAATGATGAATTAATCATATTCAATTCTATTAATAAGCTAAATTTATCCAGATTACACTTCCAATTCTCATCATAGTATTGGAAATGACCTAAAATTTTTCGTTTAAATTTTTGTTTTTGAAAAATCAAGGAAAGCACCTAAAAATCGAGGAAAAGAAAAGAAAAAAAGAAGAATTTTCTAGAATTCTACACCCCCAAGCTGAGAGAAACATTGTTCTCAATGTTTTAAAAAGTAGGACCTAAAATGAATATGGGTGATGCAGAAAACAAAAAAAACGATAACCTTTGGGTTGCCTCCTAGTGAGTGCTAATTTTAACATCTTCAGCCAGACATATCTTAATATATCCTAATCTATACTCAATTGGTATTATGTTCTCCTAATCCTAACAATGAAATGACAAGATTGCTCACGCCATTTCAAGATCTTGCGATAGTCTACATATGGCCTCCACCTTGAAATTTTAGCTGGTGATATGAATATAATACAGTAGATCAACGCAAATGTAAAAGTAGTGGGACCATATTGTTGATCCCTCATCTTCAATATTTCACAGTAGTTAATATAATTGCTCCCCTTTGAAAATTGAGGTGAGGGTAACACAATGACTGCATGAACGACTGTGTATTTTCTTAGACCATATGGTGACAAATAGTCCTTATCTTGACGAAATTGAGGGATAATAATGACCATTCTATTTAGTTTATTTTTTTCCTCTATGTCCCTATCGTTGTCCTGAATTAGGGTAATAACCTGACTCTATCCTTCTCTAATAGGTTGTTCTTGTATTACTAGAGGCAGGGACAAGGTTTGGCTTATACCCTGGTTATCTTCTGATGTGTATCCTAGAGTAAGTTGATGCATATCAATTGATTGTGCTTTAAGCACAGGTACGATAGCAATTGGGCCTATATTATCATCTGATGTTTGTTCAAATAAGGCTGCTAGGTCCCAATCAGGTACATCTTCTACATTGAAAGGCTCAATTTGAATTTCATGCTTTATAGGAGGATCTACTCTAGCTTGTCATCGAGAAGTGTCCATCAAAGGCACAGTATCCAACAATTCATGCTCCTCCTCAATAGATGTATCTTCATTAAAGTCATAAAAGTAGGTGGGACACGCATCTAGAGGATTAGGATTGGATTTTTCTAAACCTTTATTCTCTTCATCAATGGAAGTCTCATCATTATCAGAATCAGGACATGGCTCAAGTATATCGAAGTTAGAGATTTCTAAGGATGGTTGTAGACTTTATGGCTCACAGGATCATAGAAAATTTCCATCCTAGTGTCAAGAATAAATGGCTCTATATTCCCCTTAATTTGTTTCAATGTTTCCTCGAATTCCTCCCTCCCTCGATTTATTTCCTCAGTGAAATCCTCCATCATTCATCTTATTTCCTTATTCCCTTTTGCTATTATTTCACACATATGTTGCATATTTTCTTCTAATAGTGGTTCTTCCCATAGAGGCAATGACTCGTAGGGTTGGTATTATTGTGGCTTCGGGGTACTGAAAAAGGACTGAGCAAGCTGAACAGATGATGGTTGACCTTGATATTCAGAATAATTGTGGTAGTGTTGACCAGGGTGAGACCATTGTGGTTCTTCCTAATATTGGTAATCCTGAGACCATGGTTGTTCATGATGCTTAGCCCATCCATTAGAGTCTTGATAATTTGTCTCAGAATAAAAATTACTAAGGTATGTGAATGCATTAGGTGCATCAACTGGCTCCTGATAGTATTCATTAAATGTGGAGCTTGATGGGGGCCAGGAAGGAGTGGAATAGGGATGCTCAGAATAGGTATAGTCATTATGATATTGAGGTTGTGGTGCAACTTGCCTAGAAGCTATTAACCTAAACAATTGACTTTCCATAAGATCTAACCGATCCATCTATGCATCTATGAAATCTATCCCCTTCTTGATAGGCTCTTTTTTTTCTTTCTTTCTTTTTTTTCTTTTAAAGATGAAAACTAACCTACATGATGCAATCTAACTTCCTAGAAATATGCACAAACAAAGGACACAATATAATCCTGGAGGCTAATAAGTAGCATATTAATTTTCTTGAATTTGTGTGGGGACAATGCCTTTAATTAGCCTACTCTAGTGCTCCTCCTCTTTTTTAAACTTGATTATTGCCTACCAGTTAGGTTCTTTACAAGGTGGTTAATACAACCCTCATGTAAGGAGGCATTTAGGCCTCACAAACATCAACAGAAGGTGAGGGAAGAGCGAGGCTTTATTAGACAACCCTTAATAACCATAGTGGTCAAAAGCCACTTGAGTGACAATAAATCGAGTCATAGTAAGAGGGTCCTACGAGCATGTGATAGCCCTGTAGGTCTCTTCTGATTGATTTTAATTTGATTTGAAGGCTAGGGTAGCATGCTTAAGGTGATTATCCTAGGTGGGCCAAGGAGTGGTGATGAAATCCACCCTTGATATTATAGGGGTAGGGTGCCCTTACTAATTAATTCCAGACTCCATGGCAGTTTGATCAGCATATATATCACCTTAAAGCATTAACCATGTCCTAAGATGCAAATAAAAGCGATAAACTGATGCAAAACCTAAAGATGCAACAATTATAAGAGGACGCTTTCTATATGATTTATACTACCAAACAATGCAAATTTACACTAAATACAAACCCTAATCTAGGAATTTAAATGAATGAGGAGACTTATAATGGGGTTTCTGATGAAGATCAAGTGTGGGCCACCCTATCCCACACTTGCCCTATATTATACAACCCTTTAAAATGAAAATGGAAATTGCAATTTACAAGGATCCTCACTATAAGCTTCACTCAAAAGGAAAAGAAAAATCCTAATCTAGGAAAGCAGAAAATTTCCATATTGATGAAGATTTTCTTGCCAATTTTCTCCACTTTCCTATTTCCCTGAAAAAGAAAATTTAGAAATAAGTACCAATTTCAGGAAATTAGGTGGTTATGCACTAAAAAAATTGAAAAATGCACTTAAATTACCAAAATGTTGGAACTCTATAATTCCTACACTTTTTTTATTTTTCTAATTTTATTTTTTTTGGATTTTTAATTAAATTTTATAAAAACTCCTTTGCAAGTCTCCGATAATGGCGCCAAAAACTTGTTGATATTTTTTAAAAGTGCACAGACTATTGTAGTATAAGTATGCAAATACGGGTCTATCCCACAAGGACTCGCTTTAAATGTTAGAGTTTTATATAAAATTCAATTAATAAAAATAAAAATAAAGTATACAACAGAAATAAACTAACAACAAAATAAAAATTCTCAATTTATTTAACTGCTGCAATTTACAGATTTTTTAAATCCAAGAAAAAATAAAATAAAACTAAATAAGCAGCCTTGGATATCACTATCCCTGGAAAGGCAGAATGTGGATAAGGTAAAACTACAATATTCAGGGACACATATGTAAATAAAACAGGGACTAAGATGAAATTAAAATGGGGATATAGATGTAATTAAAATGAGGACGCATATTTAATTAACAAAAGAGAACAGAAATGTAATTACATTTAAAGAGGAAGGCCAAAAATGAAATTTTATTAAAAATCTAATTTTAACAAAAACTAGGAAAAATCCAACGAAGAAGAGGGAAGTCAGAGGAGGAAGAAAAGAAGGAAAGGGAAGAGAGGAGGAAGGAAAAGGGAAGGGAAGAAAAGAATGGAAACCCATTTCGAGTTTCAGTCTCTTGGACGTCCGATGAAGAGAAAAATGCTAGAGATGAAGGGATTAGTGCACGATCTGGCTGATGATAGTGTGGTGCTGTCAGAAGAAGAAGGAGTACGATCCATTGAAGCAGCGAGAAAGAGAAGAGGGAGGAGCAGATAGAGGGTGTGGGAGTGATAGAGCATAGATGAGAGGAAGACGTGGAAGAAGGGAAGCATGGGAGTAGGAGAGGTGGTCAGCCTATATGGTGTGTCACGCACCTATGGCTGGCCAGTGGGAGAGATGGGTAGAGAGATGAAGCCATGCAATGGCTAGTGAACAAAGGGAGAGGTAAATAGGAGAGAGACAGGGAGAGTTTTAAATAAAATTCAATTAATAAAAATAAAAATAAAGTATATAACAGAAATAAACTAATAATAAAATAAAAATTCTCAATTTATTTAACTGCTGCAATTTATAGATTTTCTAAATCTAAGAAAACATAAAATAAAATTAAACAAGCAGCCTTGGATATCATTGTCCCTGGATAGGCAGAATGTGGATAATAAGGTAAACCTACAAGATTCAGGGACACATATGTAAATAAAACAGGGACTAAGATGAAATTAAAATGGGGATATAGATGTAATTAAAATGAGGACTCATATTTAATTAACAAAAGAGAACAGAAATGTAATTACATTTAAAGAGGAAGGCCAAAAATGAAATTTTATTAAAAATCTGATTTTTAACAAAAGCTAGGAAAAACCCAACGAAGAAGAGGGAAGTCAAAGGAGGAAGAAAAGAAGGAAAGGGAAGAGAGGAGGAAGGAAAAGGGAAGGGAAGAAAAGAATGGAAACCCATTTTGAGTTTCAGTCTCCTGGACGTCCGATGAAGAGAAAAATGCTAAAGATGAAGGGATTAGTGCACGATCTGGCTGATGATAGTGTGGTGCTGTCAGAAGAAGAAGGAGTACGATCCATTGAAGCAGAGAGAAAGAGAAGAGGGAGGAGCAGATAGAGGGTGGGGGAGTGATAGAGCAAAGATGAGAGGAAGATGTGGAAGAAGGGAAGCATGGGAGTGGGAGAGGTGGTCAGCCTGTATGGTGTGTCATGCACCTATGGATGGCTAGTGGGAGAGATGGGTAGAGAGATGAAGCCATGCAATGGATGGTGAACAGAGGGAGAGGTAAATAGAAGAGAGACAGAGGAGAGGTGGTTAGCCTATATGGTGTGTCACGCACCAATGGTTGATTGACGGGGACTTTGGCCAGTGGAGGTGTGTCACTCACCCATGCTGGCCAAACAAGGGAGGCAACAAGAGATAAAGGGAATGAAGAGAGTTAAGAGAATGGAGAGATGGGAGGGTGGTCGGCCAGTCACCTAGGAGTGGAAGAAGAGATCTGGAGTGGTGAGAAGAAGGAAGAGAAAGAAGGGTGATAGGCCTGCCCAACCCGGTCCTGCCCAGGGGTTCAAGAAGAAGGGGGACCATGGAGAGGAGAGTGTAAAAGGAAAAATGAGATAGAGAGAGAGAGAGAAAGAGTCGCGTGAGAGAGAGAGACGTGAGATAGATGGAGAGATAAGAGAGTGTGAGGGGAGTGAGAGATAGAGAGTGAAGAGAGATAAGAGAGAGAGAGAGAGAGAATCGTAGGAGAGAGAGATTGAAGAGAGATAGGAGAGAGAAGCGTGTGAGAGTATGAGAGATGAGGTAAGAGAGATAAAGAGGAGTGGGGTCCACCAACATCCCAGTCTTGCTAGAACTCTGCAATTCTTCAAGGTTCTTCTGTCCTAGGAGTCTTCAAATTCTTCTCTTTCTAGGAAGCTTTATCATCCTCATCTTGATTTGATCTGGATCATCTAGATCATCTAAGCTGTGTTGTTTGATCTGCAATGCACAGGACCCAAGTAGAATCATTTGAACCATTCATTACTCTTCTAAGTAGCTTCGATGATCATCTGACTGTTAAATTTTGCAATTCAATGGTTAGATGGCCAATTAAAGCTAAAATAAAATATTTTATGTAAAATCTTGAAATTGATGGCCTAGATGTTCTAATTGAAAACTAAATTAGGGGTATTTTGACAAAATTTGAACACTTAAAACTAGCCTAGTTTTTTTGGCTAGTGACCTATCAAAGGATGGATCTGACGAGGTAGGAAAGGACCATCATAAGGACAACTTAGATGGAAGATTTGAGCTATCCACATGTTTGTGGACCCCAAAAATCTAGAGAATAATAAAAATAAATAAAATCAGACGATTCAGATGGTATATATGAATGTAACAAAATGGACAATTGCAATCATGCCATCCATACTACTTAGCGATTTTTACTCCTAAGATGCACATGGAAAATGCATTAGCATAATACATGCATGTAGAGCACCTCGCATGTGTACGAATACCACATGCATCGTTCACAGAATGCTTGGAACACAAATGTGTCTTAGTGACTATGATGAACCAAGATGCGTCCTGGACATAGGTCACACATGCGGTGCATCTTGGTGACATTGTTTTAATTTGGATCATTGATTTAAATCTAAAACACAAAATGTGCAAGACATCTGTTGGATTCATCTTGACAATACAAACTTGCTTCTGTAATGAATTTTATGATCTGACCCCACTTCATTAAATCAAAATGTAAAAAATCATTGGATGAATTAAATTGGCTCGATTAGTATGTGATCGAGCCTTAGAAATTGATCAATTAGATGATCTAGTAAGTAAATTGATGGATTTGATAGTTAGATCTCAAAATAAATTGAGATTTATGATTAGAACCATTGAACAATATGTGAACTATAGATTTAATTGATCGAATCTCCATGGAAGACCGATTAACTATTAATACACATGTGACTATTATCAAACACTAAAATTATGAATGATTAGGATATATGAGACCTGAATTAGCTAATTGAGACACTTAAAGGAGCATTGAGAAATATCCAATGTATGGATCGCCTCAAAAAACCTAATCTAAGTAAGATTAGACCCTTGGGTGGTCAAGGAACATAGATTTGACCTTCGGATTAGTGGATTAGATATGGAAATGGGACAAGGACTAATTATGAGACACTAATTAATGTGAATAAAGTAAAACCAAGTGATCTAGACCATTGATCCATGATCAACTACCAAGTTCAAAGAATCAAACAAAAGAGTAAAGAAATTAGGTTTACAGTTGGGGTTAGATGAACACAAAACTTTGTAAATGAAAAATGAATTTTAGTCTTGTGAGTTAGAGATGATACATAGTGGTGGTAAATGATGACATGTAATACATGTGATCCAACAGGTACACTAGACATACAACTTAGATAGGTTGCACATCTTAAGGGCTATTTCCCTCTTTGAGGTGGGTGATGATATTTAATATTTATATGATTTTACAAATCGTGAGTGCTTATTGAAATGTTTCATGTGTGTTGATGATTCGATGCATGTTTATCTGGGACTTATGATTTCATTGGGACTATTATTCAGCATGTGTGCCTAATGCATCATACCATCACCTTAGTTACATGTTTTACTCAAACACATGATCATTTGAATATCGAGATACCATGCCAATTTTTTTTATCAAGGATATTTATCTATGGAATGTCAAGGAGGCTTGGTGCCAAGTCCTTAAGAGATTGATCTTATGGTAAGAGCAGTGCTCTGGGATGGCGAGCAACAATTGCTCCTTGATTTTGTGCAATGGTGACCTCTCCTTATTATCAGTTTTGATACATTGAGTGATTTTTATATTTTCGTAGATTTATGATAGGTGTTTTAGCCCTATGGTTGCTATGCTAGGAGGGATTTAAGGTTAGCTACCGGTCCTCTAACTTTGCAAGATGATTAGACACTTGCCCCATAGAGGGGCAAATGTGTAGGGAGTGGTATCATGGGTAGTCCAGTCTATGCATGCGGTCAGTTTTCCATGCATGATGGATACATAGTCTTTCATTTTGGTATTGGTGGGGAGCGGTAGTTGGTAGACCTAAGAGTTGGTTAGCATTGCAGCATGATGATCCATACATTTGTTTTGTATTTTTCATGCAGCATTGTTGCATACTTAGATTGTCGTATATGTAATACATGTAATTACACCAATATGAGCGATAAATTTATAATTTTACGAAAAAATGATAGAAATTAATTTTATTGATTTTAGAGTAGGTTTTAGAGGTGGAAATGAAGAATAAAATGAGTGCATTAACAAATTTAGTTAGATTCAAGTGTTGGAAGTGATTGTTAGGTTAATATGAGCAATTAGAAACAAAGATTTTAATAAATAGTATGAGATTTGATGATTTCTTTAAGATTGACCTTGAGTGGGTTCATAAAAGAAAATAATGATAAAATATAAATTGAGGTTAAATTAAAGAAATTGGTAGATCAATGATAAGGACAAACACTGAGCTAAACATCACTAAAATCCTAGAATAAAATTTCAACAAATTATCTTAGAATTTTAGAAATGGATCAATTGTTGTTCAGTGCACAATTGAAAATTTTCATCTTAATAATGTATAATTGAAAAATGTCAAAATAATAGGGGTTTTTATTGAAAATTGAGAATTGAGGTATATCTAAATTTGAGAATGGATGGGGGAGATCCAGCCAACCACGTGGGTAAACTTTCCCATGGCAGTTGTCTTGTGCCATGTGACACTTGTCCTACCTTCATAAGTATAAAATGAAGAAGAAAAAGATGGGACAGGCTAGAATTGTAGCCATACAAAGAAGAAGAAGAAGAAGAAGAAGAAGAAGAAGAAGAAGAAGAAGAAGACTAAGATTGACAGAGGGAGTGAGGAAGAAGATTGTTGGGAGAGTGTAGAGTGCGTAGGAGAAGTGGAAATCTAAAGGAGATTCAAGGATGTATTGTTGGTGAGTAGGACGTGAAGCTCCTATTTGAGTTGGAGCTCCACACAGAGAGCTAGGAATTAGCAATGCGTGAGAGGAAAAACCAGCTAAGAATTCCAGCCATTTAAACTCTATCAGGTAGGGGTTTTATAGAAAAATTACTAATGCATGCTTGGATTAGCCAAATAGAAGGATTCACAACTTTAAATTCAAAAGAACTATGCTTCCTGGAACTTGAACTAGTAACCTCCACATTCTGGAAATTCTTGCCATTATAGTTGAAATTTTTGCATGATTACTTAAACTTTTGTTACATGATAATCTTACATGATCTTTGGCTTACATTTCATGGTAGTAACTTATCTTTGAGTCAATTGAATCTATGCTTCTACTGGTTTTGAAGTGCTCTGTTGTTATCCATTACTGGCTCATTGTGAACAGTAGATGTTCATCATGCTAGCTACCTTCTTATGTCTCCATTTTGCTTCAAATTCATTTTGCTTCTATGTAAACATGTGGTGGATGCATTCATTTATAAATTTTTGAGTTGTATCTATGAAAATTTTGATTCAACAAGCAAAAACAAGGGCAGAGGCACACCCAATTTTTTCAGGCGTGGGATGCCCAAATCCCCTCAAATAAACTCATTGATTGATGCAAACCAAAACAATCTAGGATCTGGGTCTTCATGAAGTCATAACCAACTTTCAAAATTAGGTGAAACCCCTGTCAAATCCCTTTGTTTAGGTAGTGGTATGAGGACTCCAATAAGGAGGAAACAATACTATTTTCTGCATGCAGGCATGCAAAAATGACGTTATTTTCTACTACCTTTGAGTCCTCAACCTTGGCTAAAGAAAGGAGCACTGAATATGACCATAACCCTTAACATGTTAATGATCATAGTGTTGTTTGTTGCTGTGTAATTCTAATGAGAAATGGGTTGAGCATTGGAAATACATGCACCTATGGTTTTGAGTCATGAAGAATAGGAAAATTAATGTCTTGGCATAAATTGATTCAAACTTTAGGAATTTAAGGAAATAAATTGGGTTGGAGGAATGGAAATCAATAGAGAGGACTGAAATTCTTTGGGTTGGCAAGCCTTGTAACTCAGTGAACTTAAATTCATGAATCACTAAGACCATTGGAAACTCACCAGCAACGATGGAGAAGACGACTGTGATTTGTGAAATCCACAGAGTTCCAATCGCAAAACTTCATGGGTAAGAACTTTCACTGACAAGAACTTTCTAGGATCTTTAGAATTCCAGTCAAAAGAAAATCTTAAAATTTAAACCCATTTCAAGTTAGGAAGGTGACTACCAATACGGAATCTCCTTAAATGATGATATAAAGAATGTAAAACTAACTTCTAAATTGAGCAAATTGAGGGGTAATATGGTAATTTGTCTAGAAAGTGAGAAATTACCAAATTTCCCTTATGTAGAAATCTTGACAATTTGAAAATCTAAGTAGTTCTATAAATGAAACCTCATATGTTAATACATTTAGGTACAACTACCTAAGTCTCACACTACACCAAAGCCTCCTAAGACTATAGACCATACATTATTTCCTTAGGCCTTTTTAGTTAGGACTAGAAGCACTTCATAACCAAGCTAGTAATGACATAAGGCCGTACAACTTAGTTGTTGTTATGGAAAATTTGCTACATCTTAGTGGAAGGACATCCCTCCCTAAACCAAGATTTATTTGATATAATCATTTTTTTCTTGTAGTTTAATGAATCTATGGTAACCAAAATACAACATTAAGACCCAAGAATATAAGTATTAGAATGTTGAAAATAAAAATAAAGACATGCATTCATTAATAATATCTTGTAGCCCTTAAACCTTATAAACTATGCCAATATCATTAAAGTGTTACACTAGGATAAAAGTATTTTAACAAAACATCTCACATTATTGTACAAATACTGGTAGTATGCATCATGACATCATACTCATGTTTTGTGGCATCTCTCATACCTTGGGTTTATTTTACAAATCATGGTCTAGGTTTTGTTGATATTTAGGCTAGTGCTCTATGAGATGTTATAAATCCTGATAATTATGGATTTCATCGATGTTATGGGTGGGAACTCTAGGAGTGCTCTATGTCCTGGATTGCTCGGTTGATGCTTTATGAGTACCGTAGTGTTGGAGGCTTGCAATGTGTTGCGCATCCTAAGATCCTATGCTAGGAGATGTAGTTGGCCACTGACCTCTGAGATGATTTGATACTAGCCTTGCGATGGAGATAGTGGGTAGTAGGAGCATCTTTTGATGGGGAAGTGCCCATTGTGCTAGCCAGATAGCCCCCATGAGGTCTGACAAGCCATTGTTCGTGTAGGTATCCATGAGAAAATATGGAGGCCACGGTGGTTGCCTGTAGGTGACTGTAGGGCCCTGTGAGCATAGGTGTCTAATCTATGTAATATGTATGTGGGTCATGTCTCGAGTGTTAGACCTCATCCACGGTGATAAGACTGTATGCCATCTTGATTAGAGAAATCAGTTTTTTGATGACGATGCGGGCATAGCTTTGTGCATTTGTGGATTAAAGATTTTGCGCCTTTGATTCGATGGAATTGGTTTGACCTGCATAGATTTTAATATATTTGCATGTTTATTTCTAACTTTACAGCTGACATTGAATTGAGTAGATATTAGGGATCTTTATCAATCATGCATCAACTATTCATTTTTAGAATCATATATGTATGTATGCATCAATTATACATATGGTTATACTTATGCTACTGTTTGACCTATTTTAGGCATTCTGGTTTGTATTAATATTTCATCCTACTGTGAGTTATTGTTTTTGGTCACTCCCTACAACCAAACATTTGAGGTGACACCTCAGGTAGTTCAGGAACAAGGAATATTGGGAAGGCAATGGTGTCAGGATCACTTTAGACATGAGAAGAACATACCTTTTGTTGTAGTTACTTTTGCTAGAAATCCATGTATAGGATTTCCCTTTTTGAGTATTGTACATAACTCAAGATTTCTGTTGAAACTTTGGATGCTTGTAGCATAATTGTCCTATGTTACTTAAATGGATTGAGACTGTGTGGTAGATCCTCTAGCATGCATCTCTAACCATCCTTAGGTTCATTGACTATTATTTTACTCATATGTGGAGGTTTCCTTAGTAACACCTGGAATGAAGTTGGTGTGTTTTAAATCTACTAATATATATTATCGCTCTGATCCTATTTTCAAAAAAAATAAAATAAAGGAAATTTCCACTACATTCCAAATTAAAATGAATAAAAGTTTGAAAAACCTAGGTTTTCACCGCTTTTGGTGTCATAGCCCATGCCACACTAATCACAATTAAAGTCCTTAAGGGACAATGTGTTAACACTTAAGAAATTAAGATTGGGTACGTGTAGGAAACTTAGTTATGATAATTAGGGAAGAAGTCTCATTAGAAATCTCCCTCTTTGTTAAAGATGCCTCCCTAGAGACATAGTGCTAGCTTGTCATCCTCATCACATGATACATAGGTGGCAATAGATGGGGCCTGGGGGGATCTAGTGGATGAGGTCATCTATCTCTTATTTAGAGGATGACACAGAGATTGTGAGCCTTAGTTGGTACATTTAATGCAGTAGACATAGTAGACTTGGAGGGAGAGGAGCTTCCTTTAGTGGACAACCTCCTTAAGAGATTTAGGAGGATAGCTCCAAAGTTTTGAAGGACAAACAGCCCAGAGGTGGCTAACTCATGGCTATTTGATATGGAGATTATCTTTGAGGTCATGGCAGTGTTGGAGGATTGCAGGATAACAGTGGCTACTTTTGTCATCGTAGGTGATGTAGCACAGTGGTGGTCAATGGCTAAGAGGAATTACTTTGAGGGTGGTGACATTATTGCATGGGACTACTTCAAGGCCGTTTTTATGGATAGGTTCCTTCCTCCCCATCTTCAGGAGAAGATGGAAACTAGAGTTTATGACACTTGTGTAGGGCATGAGAACTGTAGCGTAGTACGAGGTCGAGTCTCTCTCAATTGCGTCGGTTTGCACCAGATGTGTGCTGTATAGAGTTGAAGGTGGCACAAGAGTTTGTTAGAGGCCTAATTTTTTATCTGAAGCATAAGATATTGACTTCTCAGCCCACTATAGTAGCACAGGTAGTAGAGCTTGCCTCCATCCTAGAGTGTGAGCTGAGACACACCAGCAGAGACAAGAGTAGAATTAGTGGTCCTAGGCCTATGTGTGACAACCCGGGTTTTTGAAACACATTTTATAATATATTTTTCAAAGGCAAGGGCGTTCCCTCAGTAAAAAAAATTTGCAAAACAAAGCAGCAGAAATACTTTTATTTTAAAACTTGTTTTGAAAATCCAAGTCACCACTTCATACATAACATAAGTACAATTTGTGTACAAAAAAAAATTCCATTGAAGGAATATGATTTTATTAAACACTCAGGATCCATCCAGTGGTTCACAGTACACAACCCATTGTATCCTTACAATACTTGTCCAAATACACAATTCAAATTACAAAGTTCTAAATACAATACATGCTCTCAATACAATGTTTCAAGGGATATACCCTTATTACTTATTCTTCAATAGTTCTTCAAGTCTTAAGCTCCTAAGTCTCCTTCTCTGTATCTGAGATATTGTAAACATTCGAACATTTACAATATCTCAGCAAGCTATGCTTGGTAGGGGATAAGAATGTAAGTTATTGACAGTAAAATCTCAATATTCAACTATCCCATAATTCATTCTATCATAAACACATTCACAGACCACTATTATTGATATGAGCATCTCATTTTCATATCATTTGTGTTCACCTTTATACATACATATTATATAAGAACAAATTCGTTAAAATTATAAAAATAATCAATAATCATTTCCATACAAAACTGATAAACTCCTTAAATTATAGGAGATTTGTATCTTAGCCAGTTACTATACTGGGATTTTTCCTTCTTGGGAAAAATATTGGTAATATATAATTACTTGGCATTTCATCATGCCATCCCTTAAGGCATTTCAGTATGCCAATTTCTTATGCATCATAATGCAAAATAATCAAGGACTACTATGCTTACAGTCTGATCCGTACAACGCGCCCAAATAACAGTTTAATAATCCACTTATACCATTCTTAGTGGAAATTATAATATCCATGTCCATATGAGAAGACCATGGCTGTCACAGTGGTGGTCTTCCCATAATTGCCCCACCCGACTTTTAGCCTTTCTTAAGCTTGGTATTCAATATCATCAAGTTTCAGAGAGTGGGTGGCCAAACCCTCTTAACTCTCCTAGCATAGCATCCCTAGGCCTATGCTTATTTAAAACAAAACCACAAGCCTCCAAGCTTGTATGAAAATAATACTTATACATATCAGACTATCTGTCTGTTTATCGAGTGCTAGAATATTTTCTACTTGCCTATTCACTTAGGGTTGTTCTCAATTCTCAACTTGACCATTTAATACTTATTTTCCTCATCATTTGGTTGGATCATATTTCAATTTGAGGTATTTACCTTTAATATATTGGTATCATACATGTCAATACTTCAAAACATAAGATCATGTATTAGACATGTATCTTCATGTAAAGGCATTCTTAATAATCCACCTACTTCAATAAGGTATTCTTACTTCTTGAAATCTGCCATAGTCTCAATCAACATGTATCTATCAAATCATGTATAATGTCATTTTTCTAATCAAGGGTACATACTACATGGTCTTTTGATCATCCTTATGTAGGATGATCTGAATCTTTCTTCCTTGAATATCATATATTCATGGGTTTAATATCATTTATACAAATACTATCTATATCATACATAACAATCTAATTTACATTGATATTTCTTTTTCCTTATTGTTTTTGATCATACAAGATCTCATCTTGTTCGATCATCCTTATCTTATTTACTATTTTTATTAGGGTTAGATAATTTGCTATCTTTTTATGTTCTTATTATTATTGAACCAGTTAGTGTCTTACTTTGTTGAAGATGATTTATTTCTTCCTATTACTAGACAACTTCTTCTTATTTCAGGATGACTAGTACTTACCAGTTAAAGTCTGCTCAAAAAGTGGTTAATACAACCCTCATGTATGGAGGCGTTTAGATCTCTCTTACATCAATGGGAGGTGAGGGAAAAGCACTTGGCTCTTGTATACCCCCTATAACCACAATGTTCAGAGTCCACTGGAGTGGTACTAGCTCAACCTTTGATAAGGTACCTATGAGCTCTTTACCTTAAGTCCCTTCTCTAATTGATTTTAATTAATTTTCATGGATGTGCACAATGTCATCCATGGATGTTCATTATTTTCCTACTTTGGGCCAAGGAAATGATAAATCATTCCTTATATTGTCATACTAACTATAACCCTTATTAATTCAAAATCATTCATTCATCTTAGTTGTCCATGAATCTCTATATTTCATTAGTTTATATTTTTGGTGATTTATGCTCATTATATCTTAACAACTACTTAGCAATTGAATAAAATTTGATAATAACTAAATCACCAACTTGAAAGCATAAATCAAATATAAGTTTAACAACTATATACTAACATTCTTCCTATAAAATACAATTAAAGTAATTATATTAAGAATATTATAAACCTTTAAATATAATCCAACCATTAGATCTTAGGTGTTTTTCTTTAGATCAACGGTTTTAATTATCTTTAGGGCTTTTAATCCATTAAGATCCATAATTCATATCCACTTGATTTTGTCACATTTTATACATGATCTAGCTAGATTTCATCATAATATCATCTATTTAATCCATCCCAAGGATCTGATCATACTTGATCTCATTGATCAAGTGGGTCCCTTTGAATTTTTAGGGTTTTTCTACCATAAAGGGTAGATCCCCTAATTTATCCCAAATCTGTCCAAATTAACCATAGATATTACTTTATTACATTATTATATCATCTTTAAAATAAATTTCCAAGATTTGATCACCTCAGATCTTGAAGATCTTAGAGATTGGACACTTATTTCCAAAATACAAAATAATTCAGGCATGGTTTTTAGACATATTATGCTTTGATTAGAAACTAGACATTACAATCTTTCCATAGCCTCTTTCTGATCTCAATTTAGAGTTCATATGACTCCACAATCTTAAATTGAAGTTTAAAGCCGTTCCTAGGGTCCAAATTTGATCTGGGCCCAGCAGAACTAATCTCTCTCAATTGAGGGTCCAAACCTTGTTAGATTTTCTTGAAAATTATATCTTATGCATTTTTTGACCCTTCTGGATTGATTGGAAAGCTCAGAATTTCAATCTAAGCTCTCTATCACCATGAATTGAAGGCTCTGGTATTTAGTTTATTTTTACAAATTTTCATTCAAATTAAATTACAGAAAAATAAAAATTACATTAAACCATAATAAATATGTATAGGAAGTAGTTCCACCTACCTGATTGGAAAAAACATATATTTGATGCCCAATTTGAGAGAATTATTGGTTGATGATAATATAGCCTGATTGTCCCCATTTTTGTGATTATCTGTTGTTGGAACCGTTGGATCTTGAAATTGATTTGGGGATTTTGTATATACTGTAGTATAGGAGGTTATGAATGGTGGAATATATCAGATTCTGCCTAGAACGGAGTGCCTAATTGAATTTAGGTCTCTTGTTCCACTTAGAAAGAGGAGAGAGAAATAAGAAAAATAGAGATTGGGGAGGGATGAATGAGAATTTGGGGCTGAAACTCAAGGGAGGGTTTGGAAATTTTGAGTTTAAGGTTATGAAAATTTTTGGAAAATTTTGGGACATATTTATAGCCAAATTTGAATTTTTTATCATTTCTTTTGATAAGATATTTTATTACTTTAGAAATTTTAATTGCAAATGCATTCTCCACTACCAGCAATAATGCATTGAGAAATTATTGTTGCTTCTAGAACGTTGGCCTACTTTGTGGGCCCCACTTTTATGTGAAAAGATGTTTTTGCCCTTTGAACTCCAAAATTGGAGAATAATAGGCAATATTTGTCTAAACTCGGAATCGAGCGTACTTAGTGGCATTGGAATCACATTTCTAAGTATGTCATGAATATTGAGGTCTTATTTCTTAGATATGGAATATGGGTAAAATTACCATTTTACCCTCAAATGGAAAAATTAAGGAATTTTCATTTTAACTCAGAATTGAATGTACTTAATGTTGTTTCATTGAGTTTTCCAAGTACATCCATAATTTCTATGTTTTAACTCATGATATAATCTCCATAAAAAGAGAATTTTCAATAACCTAATATTCTAGCCCAGAATTTCTAAAATTTCAAACTTTATTAATTTGCCTTAATAAGTTACAAAAGTTTGGGGCATTACACTATGTCAGGAGTAGTGTAGAAGAGGAAGTTTGACACTATGAAGGTGATTCAGTGACAAGGCTGACCAGCATGGGGGTAGACTAGAGGTAGAGGCAGTGATCGAGAAGTATGTTAGAGATGCCAATGTTAGTATCCAAGCCAGCCTTGTCAGGAACCACATCGATGTTACACTTGTGACCAACCTGGCCATATAGCATAGGATTATCCTAGAGCCAATAGATTGGGACAAGCACGATGAGATCAGGGTAGAGATCAAACACCATGATAAGGTCAGATCCCTAGGAGTCATGGGCAAGTATTCACTATTATCACTAACCAGGCATCTGCATCGAGCACCGTCATGGAAGGTACTATCCATATTGCTGACAAATATGCATGTATTCTTGTGGATCTTGGATCCACTCATTCATTCATCTTGAATAGTTTTGCTCCATGTATAGATGTGTCATTGAGTAGATTGGGCTTTTTTGTTAGAGGTTAGTACGCTAGTTAGCCAACTAGTTATGGTACAGGAATATATCTAGTGTATGACTATGGTTATTTCGGACAAGGTGCTGAGTATAAATCTCATTATCTTAGACATGACATATTTTGATGTGATATTAGGCATGGACTAGCTGGTTAAGCATCAAGTTCTTGTCAATTGTGGAAAGAAGCTAGCCAATCTATGTACCCCTGATGGTGACTTGGTGTATTTTCAAGGGAGACTAGATACTGCTAACCTGAGTATCATCTCAGTAGTGGCTACCAAGCTTACTGGACCTATGTGGTACGTGATTTTAGGGATGTGTTTCTGGATGAGTTGCTAGGATTAATGCCTAGGAGAGAGATGGAGTTCACAATCAAGTTACTACCTAGAGCAGCTCCTATCTCCAAAGCTCCTTATCATATGGAGCTAGTTGAGTTGAGGGAAATGAAGGTGAAGTTGTAGGAGTTGTTAGACCACAGCTTCATATACCCTAGTGTTTCACCTTGGGGAGTACCAGTCTTGTTTGTTAAGAAAAAAGGATGGCTCTTGGATATTGTGTGTTGATTATAGGGTACTCAATGGGGTAACGGTGATGAACAAGTACCCCCTTCCTCGCATTGATGATCTATTTTATCAGTTGCAGTTAGCTAAGGTTTTCTGTAAGGTTGGCCTAAGGACAGGCTATTATCAATTGAGGATAGGGGATGAAGACATCCCTAAGATAGCGTTCAAAACTAGATATGGCCACTATGAGTTATTGGTGATGCTGTTTGGGTTGAGAAATGCACCATCAGCTTTCATGGATTTGATGAACAGAGTGTTTAGAGATTTTCTCGATGAGCTCATGATTGTGTTCATTGATGATATTTTGATATATTTGAGTAGTTTAGAGGAGCATAGAGAACACTTGAGGACTCTCTTAGGCACTCTTGGAACATATTGGCTACGCCAAGTTCTCTAAGTGTGAATTTTGGTTGGATCATGTACATTTCCTAGGCATAATATATCCAAGGATGGCGTGGAAGTGTACCCACAAAAAGTCAAGTACATAACTGAGTGGGAGCAGCCTAAGACTATGACATAGGTGCATTTCTAGGTTTAATAGGCTATTATCATCAATTTATAAAGGGATTCTCTCATATTGCTCAACCTTTGATAGCCCTTACTAAGAAGGACCAGAAGTTCGTCTGGTCTGACAACTGTGACTTGAGTTTCCTAGAGCTAAAGAAGAGCCTTACCTCCATGTCTATGTTATCACTTCCTCAAGGCAATGGTGGATTTGTAGTGTATAGTGATGCATCAGGATAGGGACTGGGTGGTGTCCTCGTGCAACATAGTAGAGTTATTGCTTATGCTTTAAGGCAGTTGAAGAAGCATGAGCAGTAGTCTTTTCCCTTAAGATATGGCACATTATTTGTATGTGGAGAAGTTCAATGTTTTCACCTATCACAAGACCCCCAAGCACTTGTTTACTCAAAGTGACCTCAATATGAGGCATAGACGTTGGCTAGAGTACTTGAAGTACTTCAACTTCATGATCCAGTACCATTCGAGTAAGGCTAGTGTAGTGGCTGATGCCCTTAGCAAGAATTCAGTGGGTGTGATCGCCAATCTCACCATTCGATCAACATTTATGGATCAAATTTTATAGGCAAAATAGTCCTATAGAGAGACTCAGGCTATGTGACTAGATGGTTTTGAGAGAGGAGTAGATGGTGGGATCAAATATCAGGGTAGATTAGTTATGCTAGCAGTAGTAGATTTGAGACAAGATCTATTGAGGACAGCTCATCACTCTAAGTGGGCTATGCATCCACAGGGCACAAAGATGTATCATGACATGAGAAGACTGTTTTGGTGGCAGGGCAAGAAGAGAGATATAGGAGATCGTGTGGCTAGATACATTACTTATCAATTGATCAAGGTTGAACATCAAAGACCTAAGGATTGCTGTAGAGTGTAGAGCTTCCGGTATGAAAATGGGACCACATCATAATGGTTTTTGTGGTTGGACTACCTAGGACTCGTAGTGGACATGACATGATTTGGGTCAAGTGGATCGACTTACTAATTTAGCACATTTTCTTCCCATAAAAAAAGGACAGACCTTAGAGAGCCTCACTAAGCTATACATTAGGGAGATAGTCAGCTTGCATGGAGTTCCTCTAGTCATCATTTCAGACAGAGACATCAGGTTCACCTCTTGATTTTGGTAGATTGTACAAGAGGGTCTAGGTTCCTCTATGCATTTTAGTACAACATTTCACCCCTAGACTGATGGTCAGTCTGGGAGGACAATTTAGATTCTAAAGGACATGTTGAAAGCATGCACGCTGGATTGGAAAGCTTGTTGGGACGAACATCTACCACTAATAGAGTTCGACTATAATAACAGCTATCACTTAAGAATTGGGATGGCTCCATATGAGGCATTGTATGGAAAAACTTACCACACACCTACATGTTAGAGCGATGTTGGCGAGAGACAGTTTGTTAGATCCAAGTAGGCAAAGCAATGTGCATATAAGGTGAGATTGATTAGAAGATGTTTGATGGTAGGTAGAAGAGCTATGTTGACACGAGGAGAGATGTGGAGTTTCAGGTTAGAGACCATGTCTTTTTAAGAAATTTTCCAACCAAGGGTGTGATGATGAAAGGGAAGCTAAGCCCTAGGTTTATAGGACCCTTTGAGATTTTGGAGAGGATCAGTAGAGTGGCATATAGATTGGCACTTCCTCTTTTGCCTTCTGATGTGCATGATTTATTCCATGTTTCTATACTAAGGAAATACGTCATAGATCCTACTCATATCCTCGATCAGTTACCAGTCGATCTATGGCCAGATTTGACATTTCAGGGGCCACCATTACGAATCATTGACAGGAAGGAGAAGGTATTGTAAACTAAGACAATCCCCCTCATCAAGGTTTTTTGGCAGTATCATTCTTATGAGGAGGCCAAGTGGGAGGTCGAAGAGGATATGAGGCAACATTTTTTGGTGTTTTTTTGACTTTCTACACCCATAAATGCAATTTCGAGGATGGAATTTTTGTAAGGGAGGAAGAATGTAATACATGTAATTACACTAATATGATAGACAAATTTATACTTTTACAAAAAATGATAAAAATTTATTTTATTTCATTTTAATGATTCCAATAGGTTTTAGAGGTGGAAATGAAGAATAGAACGACTGCATTGAGAAATTTAGTTAGATTGAAGTGTTGGAAGTGATTATTAGGTTAATATGAGCAATTAGAAATGAAAATTTTAAGAAATAATAGGAGATTTGATGATTTCTTTAAAATTGACCTTGATTGGGTTAATGAAAGAAAATAACAATAAAATATAAATTGATGTTAAATGAAAGAAATAATTAGACCATTTATAAGGACAAACACTAAGCTAAAATTCTAGAATAAAACTTCAACAAATTAGCTTGGAATTTTAGAAATGGATGAATTATTGTTCATGGTACAATTGAAAATTTTCACCTTAATAGGATATAATTAAAAAATGTCAGCATAATAGGGGTTTGTTATTGAAAACTAGGAATTGGAGGATATCTATATTTGAGGTTGAATGGGGGAGATCCATCCAACGACATGAGTAAACTTTCCCATGACAATTGTTTTGTCCCATGTGACACTTATCGTACCCTCCTAAGTATAAATGAAGAGGAAAAAGGCTGGAATTGTAGCCATACAAAGAAGAAGAAGAAGAAGATTAAGATTGAGAGAGGGAGTGAGGAAGAAGATTGATGGGAGAAAGACTAATTTGGTGAGATAGTAGAGTGCATAGGAGAAGTGGAAATTTGAAGGAGATTCAAGGATGTAAGACTGGGTGAGCAGGATGTGAAGCTCCTGTTTGAGTTGGAGCTCCACACAGAGAGATGGGAATTGGCAATGCGTGAGAGGAAAAACTAGTTAAAAGTTCCAGCCATTTAAACTCTATTAGGTAGGTGTTTTATAGGGGAGAATTACTAGTGCATGCTTGGATTAGCCAAATAAAAATAGAGTAGGATTCACATCTTTAAATTCAGAAGAACTATGTTTCCTGGAACTTGAGCCAATAACTTGCGTGTTTTGGAAATTCTTGCCATTATAGTTGAAATAAACATAAACAAATTTCTTAATTTTAACTCATTAAATAAATTATGTATAGTTAGAAATTACTAATAAAAAATTTAATCTAGCAAGAGTTGATGACCTAAGCTAAGTGTAGCTCCTAAGTACAACTTGTCAAGATAAGGTTTGACTTCAAGTCACCTCCCTAACCATTTTTAAGAAGAAAATTATGTTTTTATGTTAGTTCATTTTATTGTATTAATTAATTATTTGGTTATTAGAAATTTTTTTCATGTGGACATTTAAATATGGAAACTCACATGATACCATACACATCCCATGTGAGGGAAATGGGAGAGTAAGTTAATTAGAAAAACTGTTACAAATAATTACCATCAAATGATAGCCCAGCGGTTATAGACAAACGGAGTAATAAATAAATAGTTATAAAATTGAGCCTTTAGTGATCCAATGGCTCAAAATAAAAGATGTTAAAACTAAAAACAATATGATGATTGAGATTAGAAAACTCATTAAATTAAGTAATATATTATAAGTTACAAATGTGTAAAAGAAAAGGGTTAAAAACTAAAATGAAATAAGGAAGTTTTCCTTATTTCATTTTTGCGTTAAACACCCAAAGAAGGAGAAGAAGGAGGAGACGAAGAAGAAGGAGAAGAAGAAGAAGAAGAAGAAGAAGAAGAAGAAGAAGAAGAAGAAGAAATTTTTTAGGGCTTTTGCATGGAAGCCCTATAAGAGGAAATAATCAAAGAGGGAAGATGGATTTTGTAGGAAAAGTAGAGAAAAGAGGGTTTATTTTGCAATTTTCTTCATGGGAAACGATAGCATATCTAGATTTGGAAAGTGTGCAAGGAAGAGTAGCATTTATAGGTAAGGGGGAAAGTGGGATTATACTTGTTTAGGTTTAACCTTCTTGTTTGTTTCTCTCTATTTTAGAATTGGTAATTGTATGGTTATATTTAACTTTGTATGTTGCTGAAAATCATTAGTTTAAATCTTTGAATCATGTTTTGTATAATAATAATTTGTTATTATAGACATTTAAATAAAAACTATGTAACTAAAATTAATTTAGATTTTTGTTGAAAATCAGTAGGCTTAAATCTATGAATAATTTTTTGTATGCTAACCATTTGTGATTTTGAAGTTTGCAAATAGTGATTTTGTAGTTGAAATTAATTCTGAATTTTAGTTGAAGTAGTAACTTAGATTTTGGAATCATGTAGATCTGGTATAGAGAAATTTCTAACAGAATCCATGTGATTAAAATAAATTACTAAGTTCCTTTTACTGGAATGATTAGGTTAAAGCTTCTAAATTATATTTTGTATCTTAGCAACCTATTATCATGGAACTTCTAAATAATAATTAAGTAAATAAAATTACCTTTACTTTTTTATGGGAATCAGTAATTTAAGTAGCTGTTATCATATTTTTATATAACAACTTGTCATTCTGAAATTTATCAACAACAATAGTGGACAAATTTTATACAAATCCTCCTATGAATTGGTTTCATATTTAGAATGACAATCCATTATCCTAAACTTTTAAACAGTAACAATATAGCTAAAAATAAACTTCAAGTTTTATTGAATTAAGTTTATATCTAAGGAAAGATGTTTTTGTTAGAAACTTCAATCGGTATCCATACGTTAAAACAGTTCAAATAAAAGAAAATTTTCTATGATTGAGGGTTCTGATATGGTCAGAAAATCTTAGATGGTAAACTACATATATATGAACAGTTATGTACTTGAGACTATGATAAATTGATTTATATATTAATAAATTAACTTATTTGAATCTCAAATTATTTCATTTCACATTATGTTTACTGAATCATTCTTGAAACCTTCATTGAAAAATTGTAATGTTGAGAGAATTATTTAATAATTCTCTATATGTGATTGTTCTCTGTTATATGATAGATAGTTTATTTGATTTATACTATTTAAAGTTTGATGTTTAGCTAATAGAAATCTATGATTCCAAATCTATTTTAAGCATAAGTTTTACTGATTTTAGTAGAAAAATCTATAAATATTACAAAGTTAAGGATTGATTTAGTACTATAGTACACGATCTACTATGACTTTGATATTGTATAAGAAATTAACTAGGAAAATCCTATATAAATGAAACTTGTATTCATCTATTGAATTGGACAACAACTTATGTATTGGTCCTTATATTCTTTTTACTATATGATCTCGTCTTATAATGAATGGAAAGTTTTGAAGCAATTGGCCTCTTTTACCAGAGTTCTAAATCAGTAAACTTTAGAACACACACACACACACACACACACACACACACACACACACACACACACACACACACACACACACACACACACACACATATACATAGTTTTACGCATTTAATTATGATAATCTAGATCTGTAAACTATGCTATGATTCAATTAAATTAATTGGTAGGAATCACTAGATTTCTGATAGTAGTAGTGAATATATGGCATTGATATACTGGCAGTCTCCAAATAAATTCCTATATTGATATATAGAAAGTTAGAAACTTTCCATACTAACTAGCTTATAAGACTATTTTATCAAACTGTCCAAGATGAGTAGCTCTATATGGTGGAGGCTATTACTAAGGTTTGTTACTAGACATCTTAAATGTTCCTTAGCATATAGTAATGCATTGGAAAGATCAATCATTGAACAAATAGAATTGTTATTGGAACTCTCGTTTTAGTCATTAAACTTGTATAAATCTTATTTAAGAGTAGATCTTCTATTCACTAGTGTCTTCTCAACATTTAATGACTTCGTACAAGTACTAAACTAGTAATAGAGTCAAAATTTCCTAACAAGAGATGCCACAAGGTTCGGACCTTGACTACTAAGCCTTAAGTTAAAGGATCAAATTAGTAACTATATTCAGTTTACTTTTATTAACTATAAAATGTTTATCTTGAAGAATATATGTCATTGATACTACAAAATTACATAACAAAAAAAAGGCGATTGATTGAGGAGATCTTTAAACTAAAAAAGGGTGTGTGACACTGTTTACTTTCTAATTAAAATAAAGAGTTGACTAGTTGTTATTTAAGATATATTGTTATACTTCATAGTTGGTAAATTTTGACTAAAGAGTGTGTTTGGGGTTGTGAATAGTATACGGTTTTGAAAGAAAGGAAATCTTTAAATCTTTATATTATATTGAATGTAATGAATGCTATTAGGTATCTTTACATCACATGAGTTAAATGCTAAAGTCCGTAAAACAGAGGAAACTCTACCGAATTTTAAACATAAATGTATGATTTTAGTATAAAAGAAAAAAAATTAGGGTAAAAAATTCAGGGTTGTCACAGCTGGTATCAGAGCCTAAGGTTCATACTACTCATAGCCAACCACACTAAAGGGTCAAAGTGTATCAAAGATGAGATGACGAGTCATAGGGACATCTTAACTTAAATAATTTAGGAAAATTCTTATAAGCAATATGTGTTGAAATATAGATGTCACCTCGTTGTAGTAGAACGAATATATCAATCCTTGTAGAAGAGTCTGGTTCTTATGGGAATTAAGCACCTACAATTGCACCTATGGAGGTTCAACAAGATATACTAGAGCCATCGGTACAAGCACAATTGACTGTTGGTGCACTGGTAGATTTAGCTAGTGAAGCTATGCAATTAATATTTCAACAAATGAAATAGAAGCTATATGCGTCATCAAAAGAGGGTTCTTCTGTAAGGGGTAAAATGACAACTTATTAGAACAATTCAAGAAGATTGCACTAAAGTTTTCTAGTGTTGAGGGAACCGAGGCAGCTGAGACTTGGCTCTATGAGGCCGAGAGATTATTCAAGGGAATGATGGTGTTAGGGGAGTGACAAGTCACTATTGCTACTTTTGCGTTGAGAGATGAAGCCACACATTAGTGGCCAATTGCGGAGAGAACATATTTCTCAGACATTGAAGTCATTATGTGGGATGAGTTTCAGAGAGTATTTGAATAAAAATATTATTTGCCTCATGTTGTGGAGCCGAAAGAGAGAGAGTTCATGATCTTGGTTCAAGGTTTTATGACCGTGGGAGAATACGAGACTCATTTCACTAAACTAAAGAGATTAGTGCTAGAGGTATGACCCACTGAGCTCAAAACTACTCAGAAGTTTGTTTGCGGGTTGAGCACGGCTATTCAAAGTCGTATTTTCATTTCACGACCAACTACTTTGGCAAAGGCTATTGAGTTAGCCTCTCTATGTGAGAGAGAGTAAAGGGAGATGAGAGCAGAAAATTTTCCTGCTGGAGGAAATAGGCAAAATTGGAAATGGAAGTAGCTGATCATTCCTAAACAACCACTGAAAGTAGTGGTTCCACTTCGTTCTATACCACCACGAAGATCAAATTTCAAAAGGAGGGAAGTTGATCAAAACATTGCAAACACTGTGGAAAGAAGCATCAAGGGAAGTCATGTTATGTTAAAGAGAGGAGTTGCTTTAGTTGTGGAGAGAAGGTTCATTTTATAAACAACTATCCTAAGAAAAGGAATGAAAATCAGCCTTAGAAACTAGAAAGTGTACCTCGTGGTTAGGAATGGGTTTTTCCCATGACTACTGAGTAGGCCAGAGCTTCAAATGCAGTCATCAAAGGTACTTTACCTATCCTTGGTCAGCTTGCTAGAATACTAATAGATTCAGGTGCTACACATTCTTTCATATCAAGACACTTTGCATCCACTTTGAATTGTACTATATTACCTTTGGGGTCTAGTTTAGTGATCAATATACCACATGGAGGACCCGTTATTTCGGATAAGTATATCTATGATATGGGGATTTAGATGGGAAATAAAAAATTCCTAGCTAACCTAATCATATTCGATATGACAAACTTTGACATCGTATTGGGTATGGATTGGTTGTTGAGATATGGAGCTACAATCAATTGTCGAAAGAAGAGGGTACGATTTGAGGAGATAGATGGCAACACTTATACTTTTCAAGGCAGACTTAACATTTCAGGAATTCATATTATATCTACTATGAAGGCCATAAAGTTCATTGCAAATGGCCATAGAGCATACTTAGTGAGCATGGCGTAGACTTAGGAGTCCATATAGAAGTTGGAAGATAGATGTTGTACAGGATTTTGGAGGAGTGTTTCCAAATGAGTTGCCTGGGTTGCCACCCAAGAGAGAGATGGACTTTACCATAGAGTTAATACCAAGTACAACTCTCATCTCAAAGGCACCCTACTGTATGGAACCTGTAGAGTTGAAGGAACTCAAAGAACAACTACAAGAATTGTTGGATCTGGGTTTCATCCAACCAAGTGTATTGCCATGGGGGGCTCTAGTACTATTTGTGAAGAAGAAGGATAGATCTATGCGGTTATGTATTGACTACCAAATGCTAAACAAAGTTACGGTTAAGAATAAGTATCCCTTACCATGTATAGATGACCTCTTTGATCAATTGCAGTTTGCAAGAGTATTCTCAAAAATTAATTTGAGGTTGGAATTCCATTAGTTGAGGATACACATGAGGATATTCCTACCATAGCATTTCGGGCCCAATATGGACATTACAAGTTTCTAGTGATGCCATTCAGACTAACAAATGCCTTAGAAGCATTTATGGATTTGATGAACCGCAGATTCCAAGAATATCTAGACTGGTTTGTGATAGTGTTCATTAATGACATCCTTATTTACTCATTGAGTGAGGAGGAGCATAGGGAGCATCTTAGCATTGTACTTAGCACACTACAAGAGCATCAATTATATGTAAAATTCAACAAGTATGAGTTCTAACTAGACAAAGTACAGTTCCTTGGTCATATTATTTCAAAGGAAGGAGTTTCAGTTGATCCTACAAAAATAGAAATCATTATAAAGTGGGAGAGACCAAAAACTATTACGGAGATTAGAACTTTCTTGGGATTGGCTGGGTATTATCGACATTTCATTAAAGGGTTTCCCATAATAGCTCAACCCATGACCAAATTAACTAAAAAGAACACTAAGTGTGAACAGAGCTTTTAGGAGTTGAAGAAGAGGCTCACATCAACTCCTGTTTTGGCATCACACTCAGGTACAGGAGGCTTTGTAATATATAGTGATGCTTTAGGAAAAGGCTTAGGGTGTATACTCATGAAACATGGGAAAGTAATAGCTTATGCATCCAGACAACTGAAGACTCATGATGTAAATTTGTAACGACTCGGGTTTTCCCATGCATTTTTAAATGCAATATCTAATTCCTAAGGCGGGATGTATCCCTATTTGAAAACCATTTTATAAAAACCATGCAACAGAAAACCTTTTAGTTTTAAACTCATTTTGAAAACCTCGAGTGTCATTTTCTTTCACAACAATCAAGGTAGTTTTTGAAAAGCTTTAGAAATCATAAGTGTTTTCCCCAGATCTATCCAATCACAGCACACAGCCCAACTATAATTAAATACAATTACATGACCAAAGGGTTGAGAGTTTACTTACATGTATAACTGTCTCCTTTTTAATTCACTTGCTCGTAGCACTAATATCTCCTGAGGCGTCGTCTATTTGTGAGTGGAACTATCCTGAAAAATGTTAAGGATAGGGTGAGTATATACTATACTCAGTAGGAGCCTATCACTACTAGTTTTATAATGCATGAGATGTTTTAAAATCATATGCTCTTTCAAAACATGTGCATGTCTGAATACTCAAGTTTAATATCGATATTAAAATCCATTGTCAAACTAAAATACTAACGACTTAAAGGATCACATAATCCAAAATCGAAAGTATCATATACATATATATCATAACATTATGATATGCATAAGATGCTTCATTGAACCCAACTCATGGATATCTAGTATGGTATGGTTGACTAACCTCATATCATGTCATATGCAATGCAAATAAATCATCAAACCATAGGGTCCAACTATGCCCACGACCTCACTGCCGTGTGGTCCCCGGGTACCTAGGGACACAGGATCATATACCTCCACAGGGTATATGACACTTCGACCCAGTGCCGTGACACTAGTGGTAGCCCCCTATACCACATGCAGTTGAAACAGGGACATGCCCTTTTTGGGCGTGGTACCCATCCACCTAATAGTGGTAGAGGTTGGGAGGCCACCCCAAACCTCTCTACATAGCGCCCACGAGCTTATCAGCCCAAATCATAATCAGATCAAACAAGCGAAAACCTCTATTTTTTCAAAACCTGTCCTCTTCGGGTCCCTCACAACTACCTAGCCCTCGGTATTCCAACGTCTTTTGGTAACCCTCAAGGACATGCAATTTTTTCAAGAACTTAATGTTCACAAATCATGCAATATGTGCAATTATTTACAAAGCATGTGTTTATCCCATGCATGCCGAATTCATTTATATGCTAAACAAGTCATCAAATAAGGTATGCTAAATAAGTCATATAATTTATACTTAAATCATGCATTCAAAACTGTCATGGCTCTTTTTTAAAAGTCTAGTAGCGATAGAACACCTACCTGGCTAGGTTGCGCTAACCCCTCTGTCCTCGTACGCTCCTGAACATGGTTTGGGGAATCAGGATTAGTTTGGACTATCTTTTATGGGTTTTAGAGTAGTTAGTCTTATTGCATAGGCATTAAGGGTCCATCCCTATGCCTATGGGTGTCCAAAGGTCCCAATTGAGCCTTGGTATCCTTAGTTTTCCAAAGGTCTAGCGGCCACGTGCCACCATCCTATTCTAAGGGTCATGACTACCTTTTATTGGCCCTTGATTAAAGATTTTATTATTTTTATGTGTTGGAATCGTCGGCACGGTCACAACGCCTTTGCGGCGCCTCAATCGGAGTTCTAGATCTCAAGTTATAAGCTTTTTAGTGTCACACATACATAAGGACCTTAAGAGTGAAAAGGCAGAATGCTAGCGGGCTGCGCATCAGTGGCACGCGCCCCAACTTCCTTAAGAAGCGAATAATCCCAAATTGCTAACGCCCTGTGCGTCTGCATCATGTGTCTCAGCGGGCGCGTCTGCAGGTGCGCTAGATTTCCCGCCCGTCTATTCCTTTTGTGGGCGCGTCCCTGGACGCACCCGTTTGGTTTTTTTCGAACGCGGTCGACGTGTTACGTTACAACTGGAACGTTTCATTCGTTGGGGGACCGGGGCATCCTCAGGACACCCTGGTTCGACCCTGTGGAACCAGTGCGACCTAGGGAATGTCCTTGGGTCCTTGGTGACTCTCTAGGGCTCTATTTTGCATGATTTTTCATGCAAAAATTGAGGGAAACTGAGCCTAGGACTACTGTGAAGACGGGTTTTGAGGGATCTTGGGCATACCTGGCTCGTTGCTGGGTTTTTTTCCTCATTTTCCCTCTAGGTTGCTTCTCCAAAACGGGTTTTCTTCAAGCTTTTGGGTTGCCATTAGAGGCGCCCAAGAGCTCTATTTATGGAGCTATAAGAGGGTTTTGGAGGGGGCTCTCACCGCCCTTGAATGGCAGTGATTTCTCCTCCAATCACCGCCGTTCTAAAACCCTCTAGGAGGTTGAAGATGAAGGGTGCCCGTATCAAAACGAGCCCCTGTGTTTTGCAGGCTAAATCCGTTTTTAAATAAAAATTACATTTTTGCCCCTAAACTTCAAAGGGCCATAACTTGCTCATTTTAACTCCTTTTTGGGTGATTTTGGTCTTGCTGGATTCCTTTTTCTGAGACGCACCTAATGGTACTATTTTCAGAATGATTTTTCTTAGTTCAGTCAAGGTGAATAGTGAAATGACTAAAATGCCCTTATCTTCAAAAATTGAACTTTTCATTGCTAACTTGGGATTTTAATATTACAAAATTGGAGTCATTACATTATTACCTCCTTAAGAGAATTTCGTCCTCGAAATTCCATAAATTATCATCTTCCTGGTATTGGTCTCTTAGATAACTTCTTGGTGAATGCATTCTCCCCCTTAGGAATCAAATCTAGGCTCATCCTTAATTTATCATTTCTATTGTTCTTCCTACAAGGCCTTATCTATAAGGGCCGCTTTCGATAGGTACTCTGATGCATACTCCCATACGTGCCAGTTTAACAATACTGCTTTCTAACGGTACTTCATCTATCTCGAAATCCTTAGATTCCTATACTTATCTCATCATGTATAGGATAGTCTCCTCGTAAGATCATGCTTCTTTGAGATCATATTATCTTATTTCTCCTATTTTGAATATCATAGGATAATCCTTTTCATTTAGTGATCTCTTTCATTATCCACAGGTCCAAAAAGTTACCTTCTTTCTATTGTGTCTAACTTTGCTTCTTACCTTTTATATTTGTCTCCAAGATACTTCAATAACTGTCATGGTATCATGTGCTCTACAGCCAATTCTTTGATTATCTTTGAATTTCAACTGTCTACCGTTTTTCCATATGTGAACCAAAGTTACATTCAAATAAACTCATGAAAGCCAATTAGTAGCATCTTCCATCGAGGACCTTATCATATACTGAAAGTAAAATGTCCTAACTCTATATCCAGTTTCATAATTATTGAATTCATTAAACGCTTTCCTTTGTGAGGATCTTATCCAAACTCATATCAAATGTTAATGGTCGATTCATCCTCATGAGTCATATGTTCTCATCTAGAAGCCTATCTCACTATTCTCATCAATTTGTCATTAGGATTGTCAATAATGTTCCTATTTATGCAAAGAAAAAAGTCTCTTATTCATCATCGAGTACCCTTACTAGGTCATGGTTGAATCCTTTGTCATCATCATCTTTGTTCTTTCTTTGCTTGATGGTTTTCTTTGTAACCTTTCAGTCCAACAGTTCTATACTCAATCTAGTAGGGTTAGTCCTTAGGAAATTCCTTAAATTGATTTTTCGTACTTAGTATATGCTCATAACAACTAACTATTTGTCTAAAGGCCACGTAACATCGAATCTTACCTTATAATGTGCTGGCCACCTTAACTTTCTCCTTTCATCCCTATGTCAATATATCATGCAATCTTTTATCAAGGCTTTATTGTCAATCATGTAGTCTGTATTTGTCAGGAGGTATCCTCATAGTGATTTTCTCAATTCCTCAAATTCTATTTTTTCAAGTGCCTCCTTATTTTATCTTTCAAGTGCCTTCTCATACTTAGCTTATAATAGCAGTTCTCGTTTAATAACTACTTCATCAAGTTATGCTGAACTATCAAATCATCAAATTTGAAAAACACTCAGGTAAGCATGAAACATTTTTTTGTAGACCTATAGAAAGACTTTATTTGATTACCTATTGATCTCTTTCCAGATATATCTTTGTCATAAGCTCAGGGGTCTCCAAAGTGATCGGTACTTATCTTCCTTTCTTTTCAATCCAAGTCGTCAGCATCTTTCAGACTCACCGTGATTTCTATGGTTTGTCATGGTATCTATTAAGGTTTGAAAAATGTTTCTCATTGGTTTAGATCACTCTTATTTTTGCAACTGTTTCAGTTGTTACTATATTTATTGTACTTGTAGCTCTTCCATGATGTGGACTAATCAACTTCAAAATGTGGCCTAATCGACTGGCCTTATACCCTCAAATGACTTAGCCTAACAAGTACTTAAGTCTAAAGACTTATAACATCCTTCTGAGTATATAACTTTGACTACTAACTCATAGATACTAACATACCTGATTCATTAGGGTGGGATACCTTTATTTAGTCAACCGCACTCAATAATGGTCTTAAGATATTTGGTCTTCCAATTTATGATAGCAAGACCTTCATTTGATCCTTGATGGTACCCTTCTTGCTGAAGATAGATAGATGGACAAGTCACTGTCTTGGCCTAATTCCTTTTTCAATATAACTTTATTTACTCATGTAGTGGCAAGGTGAGATATCATTGATATCAAACCATTTGTAGAATTTAATTTCTAGTTGGTCGCCATTCTTCTTTGAAAATTTCTTATCACATAATCTCCTGAAATTTGATACTCTACTCAAAGTCTTAAACCCCATATGCTTTCTTTCTATTATACGTATTTACAATAACATCATTGCCAACTCAACTATTATTATTCCTTTGAAGTTGATTGGTTATCTTCTCACTTGATTCAAGATGAAAGATTTGTATGTATCTTCATAAAGTCATGATCTTCTTCTTTTGATTATTCAATATTTATCGAATACTTATAGTTACATCTCTATCTCTTTCTCTCTTTTCTTCAACATCCTCATTTGGTCTACCTAGATCAATGTCTCTATATGCTTTGTTGCATATAATTGATACTTCATCATAAATTGAATGCTTCTCAGAAATTCTAAACTGTCTTAAGATCATTGAAATCCTCAATTGCCTATAGCCTCAATAAAATTCATACAATGTCTTAATAATGGCATTGACATTTTGGTCATGCTATACTTTTCATGTTAGGATCGATCTATTATTCACAGATCTATCATCCCCAATATTATTGTTAAAATCTTTTGGTAACACTGTCGAATATAGTTCCCTATCTTATTCGTCTTATATTTCTCATAATATGTCACTTGTATACATCTTCTGATTTGCTCCATAATACTCAAGTAGTTATTATTTGATATCACTTCACTTTTCATGAGACTTCAATTAAGGTATCCAAAATTGAGCTAAGTCTTTCAGGATCTATTCCTTTGTAATCTAGTATGAGTCGTAGTCATCTCCTAATATTATCTTGCATCCTTATCCCTCTTAGATTATCATCAAAATTCTTCTCAAAGTCTGTCTCTTATATCTCTTATCATACTCATATCATATCCCTTATGATAGTGTACTCATATTCTGATATTCTTTATGATGGTAAGATAGCCATCTAAGTTCTTCAATTTTCTCACCTTTGATGAGATTGCTTTATTGCAAGTTAGAACTATCTACTAACAAGTTCACTAACATCTTCATTCCTTCATCATTCTTATCATAATATAATCCATATATGAGTTTTCATATTTGCACCATACAACAATCCTTAATCCTTAAGTCATCTTAGATTAGATTTTGGATAAGGGTTGCACTATCCTCTGCCTAATTATTTGTTAAACCAAGCAGTGTTTCACCTATTTATTTAGGGTGAAATGCCTTGAGCATTAATATTGTAATCCTCAAATAGCAGTAGTCATCTCTACTACTTCAATTTATGCTACTCTTTTTTGATTTTCTCTATTGTCTATGACCCTTGGACATGCTGGACTGGCTGTGAAAGGATAAAACCTGGGCTCTGATACCAACTGTGATGACTCGGGTTTTCCCATGCATTTTTAAATGCAATATCTAATTCCTAAGGCGGGATGCATCCCTATTTGAAAACCATTTTATAAAAACCATGCAATGTAGCGGAAAACCTTTTAGTTTTAAACTCATTTTGAAAACCCCAAGTGTCATTTGCTTTCACAACAACCAAGGTAGTTTTTGAAAAGCTTTAGAAATCATTAGTGTTTTCCCCAGATCTATCCAGTCACAGCACATAGCCCAACTATAATTAAATACAATTACATGTCCAAAGGGTTAAGAGTTTACTTACATGTATAACTGTCTCCTTTTTAATTCACTTGCTCATAGCACTAATATCTCCTGAGGTGTCATCTATTTGTGACTGGAACTATCCTGAAAAATGTTTAGGATAGGGTGAGTATATACTATACTCAATAGGAGCCTATCACTACTAGTTTTATAATGCATGAGATGTTCTAAAATCATATGCTCTTTCAAAACATGTGTATGTCTGAATACTCAAGTTCAATATCGATATTAAAATCCATTGTCAAACTAAAATACTAACGACTTGAAGGATCACATAATCCAAAATCAAAAGTATCATGTACATATATATCATAACATTATGATATGCATAAGATGCTTTATTGAACCCAACTCATGGATATCTAGTATGGTATGGTCGACCAACCTCATATCATGCCATATGCAATGCAAATAAATCATCAAACCATAGGGTCCAACTATGCCCACGACCTCACGGCTGTGTGGTCCCTGGGTACTTAGGGACACAGGATCATATATCTCCAGGGGAATCTGACACTTCGAGCCGGTGCCGTGACACCAGTGGTAACCCCTTGTACCACATGTAGTTGAAACAGGGACATGCCCTTTTTGGGTGTGGTACCCATTCACCTAATAGTGGTAGAGGCTGGGAGGCCACCCCAAACCTCTCAGCATAACGCCCACGAGCTTATCAGCCCAAATCATAATCAAATCAAACAAGCGAAAACCTCTCTTTTTTCAAAACCTGTCCTCTTCGAGTCCCTCACAACTACCTGGCCCTTGCCATTCCAATGTCTTTTGGTAACCCTCAAGGACATGCAATTTTTACAAGAACTTAATGTTCACAAATCATGCAATATGTGCAATTATTTACAAAGCATGTGTTTATCCTATGCATGCCAAATTCATTTATATGCTAAACAAGTCATCAAATAAGGTATGCTAAATAAGTCATATAATTTATACTTAAATCATGCATTTAAAACATCATGGCTCTTTTTTATAAGTCTAGTAGCGATAGAGCACCTACCTGGCTAGGTTGCGTTAACCCCTCTGTCCTTGTACGCTCCTGAACATGGTTTGGGAATCAGGGTTAGTTTGGCCTATCTTTTATGGGTTTTAGAGTAGTTGGTCTTATTACTTAGGCATTAAGGGTCCATCCCTATGCTTATGGGTGTCCTAAGGTCCCAATTGGGCCTTAGTATCCACAATTTTGCAAAGGTCTAGCGGTCACGCGCCACCATCCTATTCTAAGGGTCATGCCCACCTTTGATTGGGCCTTGATCATAGATTTTATAGTTTGGATGTGTCCGTGTCATTAACACAGTCACAACGCCTTTTGCAGTGCCTCAATCGGACCTCTAGATCTCAAGTTATAAGCTTTTTAGTGTCACACGTACATAAGGACCTTAAGAGTGAAAAGGCAGAATGTTAGCACGCTGCACATCAGTGGCATGCCCCAGCTTCCTTAAGAAGCGAAAAATCCTGAATTGCTAATGTGCTATGCGTCTGCAGCATGCGCCTCAGCGGGCGCGTCTGCAGGTGCACTAGATTTCCCGCCTGTCTATTCCTTTTGTGGGCGCGTCCCTGGACGCACCATTTTGGTTTTTTTCGAACGCGGTCGACGCGTTATGTTCCGGCTGGAACGTTTCGTTCGTTGGGGGGCTGGGGCATCCTCAGGACACCCTGGTTCGACCTTGTGGAACCAATGTGGCCCAGGTAACGTCCCTGGGTCCTTGGTGACTCTCTAGGGCTCTATTTTGCATGATTTTTCATGCAAAAACTGAGGGAAACTGAGCCTAAGACTACTGTGAAGACGAGTTTTGAGGGATCTTAGGCATACTTGGCTCTTTGTTGGGTTTTTCTCCTCGTTTTCCCACTAGGTTGCTTCTCCAAAACAGGTTTTCTTCAAGCTTTTGGGCTGCCATTAGAGGTGCCCAAGAGCTCTATTTGTAGAGCTATAAGAGGGTTCTAGAGGGGGCTCTCACCGCCCTTGAATGGCGGTGGAGAAACCTATAGAATGGTAGTGATTTCTCCTCCAATCACAGCCGTTCTAGAACCCTTTAGGAGGTTGAAGATGAAAGGTGCCTGTATCAAAACGGGCCCCTGTGTTTTGCAAGCTAAATCCGTTTTTAATAAAAATTACATTTTTGCGCCTAAACTTCAAAGGGCCATAACTTGCTCATTTTAACTCCGTTTTGAGTGATTTTGGTCTTGTTGGATTCCTTTTTCAGAGACGCACCTAATGGTACCATTTTAAAAACCAATTTTCTGGGTTTAGTCAAGGTGAATAGTGAAATGACCAAAATACCCTTATCTTAAAAAACTGAACTTTTCATTGCTAACATGGGATTTTAATATTACAAAATTACCTGACACACAATTTGGAGTTGGCAGCGGTAGTGTTTGCATTTAGAATTTGGTGACACTATCTCTATGGAGAAAAGTTTGAAGTAAACATTGATCACAAAAGTCTGAAGTATATATGTACATAGAGTGACCTTATTATGAGACAATACCGATGGTTAGAATACTTGAAAGACTATGACTTTTCGATTCTATATCACCCTCAGAAGGCAAATGTGGTCGCAGATGCTCTGAGTTGAAAATCAAATGGAGTGTTGATGACCATACCAATAAGATAATTGTTTATAGATTGAATTCTCTAAGCACAAAAGGAATGTGAGGAGACGCATGCATTAGTGGGTAGTAAAGGCTTTAGTAAAGAAATTGTGGAAAACATAAGATTTCAAGGTAGGTTGGTAGTACCTCCTACAAAAGGTCTAAGACAAGAATTATTGAAGGAAGCACATACATGAAAGTATGCCATTCATCTTAGTGGTACTAAGCTATATCAGGATTTGAAATGGAGTTTTTGGTGGAATGGAATGAAGAAGGATAATGGAGATTGTGTTGCTAAAGGTCCTAATTGTCAATAGGTAAAGGTAGAACATCAAAAACTAGCAGGACTTCTACAAACTCTATAACTTTTGGAGTGGAACTGGGATCACATCACGATGGACTTTGTAGTTGGACTACGTAGAACCTCTAATGGACATGATATGATTTTGGTCATTGTGGATAGATTGACCAAATCCGTACACTTCCTACCAGTAAGACAGAGGTAATCTTTGGAAAGTTTGCCTAGACTTTACATTAAGGAGATAATAAGTCTACATGGAGTTCCTTTGACTATCATATTAGATAGAGATAGTCATTTCACCTCTAATGTTTGGTAGAGTGTACAGGAGGGACTAAGCATAGCTACAAGATTCAGTACAACATTCCATCCACAGGCTGATGGACAATCAAAGAGAATGATTTAAACACTTAAGGACATGCTATGAGCTTGTGCTATAGATTGGAAGGGTAGCTGGGATGAACACTCGCCTTTAATTGAATTTACTTATAATTACTGTTATCATTCCACTATAGGCATGGCTCCATATGAAGCATTGTATGGACGACCATGCAGAACACCTACCAGTTGGAGTGATGCTGGAGAGAGACAGTTTGTGAAGATTTAATTGATCTAGCAATGTGCCAAAAAGGTCAGGCTAGTCTAAAAGAGATTGTTGACAGCACAAAGTAGATAGAAGAGTTATGCAGATGAGAGACACTGCAATCTCGAGTTTGAGGTTGGAGATCATGTATTCCTTAAAGTCTTGTTAATAAAAGGAGTAATGAGATTTGGAGTAAAAGGGAAGCTGAGTACAAGGTTTATTGGGCCATTTCAAATATTGGAGAGGATCGAGAAGGTTGGATATCATTTGGCATTATCACCTCAGTTGTCAAACATGCATAATGTATTCCATGTGTCGATATTGATGAAGTACATTCCTGATGCAGCACATATACTTGATAAAATACCTACAGAATTACAACCAGACCTGACATATGAGATGAGGCCTCTAAGGATTTTGAATTACCAAGAAATGACTCTAAGGAACAAGACAATTCATTTAGTCAATGTTCTATGGCAACATCATTCAATTGAGGAAGCTGCTTGGGAAATTGAGGAAGATATGAGTAGTTTTCCTCATCTGTTTTCTAATGTATAGCATAAATTCAGTAATAACATTTTGAGTACAAAATTCCTAAAAATAAGGGAAGATTCTAATGGCCCACATTTTTGGAAAATAGAGAAACATTATATTTATAAATTATGCAAAATTTTAAAGTCAATTATTTACTATTATGGTATAAAAGTGAGTTGAAATAACCCTAAACAAATTTCTTAATTTTAAGTCATTAAATAAATTATATATAGTTAGAATATTACTAATAAAAATTTATTCTAGCAAGAGTTGACAACCTAAGCTAAGTGTAGCTAAGTGGTCATAAGTATAGCTTGTTAAGGTGAGGTTTGCACTTCAAGTTACTTTCTTGACCATTTTTAAGAAGAAAATTATGTTTTTATAAATTACTTATTTGGTTATTACTAATTTTTGCCGTGTGGACATCTAAATATGAAAACCCACAAGATACCATACACATCCCATGTGAGGAAAATGGGAGTAAGTTAATTAGAAAAACTATTACAAATAATTACCATCAGATGATACTCCGACGGTTATAGACAAGGGGAGTAATAAATAAATAGTTATAAAACTAAGCCTTTAGTGATTCAACAACTCAAAATAAAAGATGTCAAAATTGAAAACAATCAGAAGATTGAGATTAGAAAACTCATTAAACTAAGTAATAAATTATAAGTTACAAATGTGTATAAGAAAAGGGTTAAAAACTGAAATGAAATACGGAAGTTTTCTTTATTTCATTTTTGCATTAAACACCTAAAAGAAAAAAATGAAATGCAAAATAGTAGAAGAGAAGAAGAAGAAGAAGAAGAAGAAGAAGAAGAAGAAGAAGAAGAAGAAGAAGAAGAAGAAGAAGAAATTTAAGGCTTTTGCATGGAAGCCCTAGAAGAGGAAATAATCAAAGATGGAAGAGGGATTTTGCTAGAAACAAAGAGAACATAGGGTTTATTTTGCCATTTTCTTCATGGGAAACCATAGGATTTCTGGATTGGGAAAGTTTTGTAAGGAAAAGTGGCATTTATAGGTAAGGGAAAGAGTAGGATTTTACTTGTTTAGTTTTAACCTTCTTGTTTGTTTGTTTTCTTCATTTTAGAATCGGTAAGTGTATGGTTATATTTAACTTTGTTTGTTACTAAAAATTGTTAGTTTAAATCTCTAAATTATGTTTTGGATAATAACAATCTGTTATTCTAGACTTTTAAACAAAAAACTATATAACTAAAATTAATTTTGATTTTTTCTAAAAAATTAGTAGGCTTAAATGTGTGAATAATGTTTTGTATGCTAACCATTTGTTATTCTGAAGTTCGTAAATAGTGATTTTATAGTTGAAATTAATTCTGAATTTTAGCTGAAGTTGTTACTTAGATTTTAGAATCATGTAGATTTGATATAGAGAAAATTCTAACAAAAACCATATGATTAAAATAAATTTCAAAGTTTCTTTTATTAGAATGATTAGTTTAAAATTTATGAATTCTACATTGTATCTTAGCAACCTGTTATCATGGAACTTCTAAATAGTAATTGAGTAAATAAAATTAACTTTACTTTTTTTTATAGGAACCAGTAGTTTAAGTAGTTGTTATCATATTTTTATATACTAACTTGTCATTCTAAAAATTGTCAATAGTAACAATGGACAAACTTTATATAAATCCTCCTATGAATTGGTTTCTTATTTAGAATGACAATCCATTATCCTGAACTTTTAAACATTAAAAGTGTAGTTAAAAATAAACTTCAACTTTTACTAAATTAAGTCTATATCTAAGGAAACATGTTTGTGTTAGAAACATCAATCAGTATCCATAGGTTAAAACAATTCAAATAAAAGAAATTTTTCCATGATTGTGGGTTCTGATATGGTAAGAAAATCTTAGTTAGTGAACTACATATATATGAACATTTATGTACTTTAGACTATGATAAATTGATTTATATATACATATATAAACTGATTTGATTCTAAAATTATTTCATTTCACATTATGTTTACTGAATCATGCTTGGAACCTTCAATGAAAAATTGTAATGTTGAGAGACTTACTTAATAACTCTCTATTTGTTATTGTTCGTTATTATATGATTGATATTTTATTTGATATATATTGTTTAAAGTTTGATGTTTAGCTAACAAAAATTGATGATTCCAAATCTATTTTAAGCATAGGTTTTACTAATTTTAGCAGAAAAATCTATAAATATTACAAATTTAAGGATTGATTTAGTACTATAGTACATGATCTGCTATGACTTTGATATTGTATAAGAAATTAACTAGCAAAATCCTATATAAATGACACTTGTATTCATCTATTGAATTGGACAATAGTTTATGTATTAGTCTTTGTTTTCTTCTTATTATATGATCTAGTCTTATAAAGAATGGAAAGTTTTGAAGCAATAGTTCTCTTTTACTATAGTTCTAAATCAGTAAACTTTAGAACATATATATACATAGTTTTATGCATTTAATTATGATAATTCAAATATGTAAACTATGCTATGATTCAATTAAATGAATTGGTAGGAATCATGAGATTTCTTATAGTAGTAGTTAATATATGGCATTGATATACTAGCCATCTCCAAATAAAATCCTATATTGATATATAGAAAGTTAGAGACTTTCTATACTAACTAGCTTATGAGACTATTTTATCAAACTGTCCAAGATGAGTAACTCCATATGATGGAGGTTGTTACTAAGGTTCATTATTAGACATCTTAAATGTTCCTTAGCATTTAGTAATGCATTGGAAAGATCAATCATAGAACAAATAGAATTGATGTTGGAACTTTAGCTTCTGTCATTAAACTTGTATAAATCTTATTTAAGAGTAGATTTTCTATTCACTAGTGTATTCTCAACATTTAATGACTCTGTACAAGTACTAAACTAGTAATAGAGTCAAAATTTCCTAAAAAGAGATAGCACAAGGTTTAGACCTTGACTACAAGTTAAAGAATTAAACTAGTAGCTGTATTCAGTTTACTTTTATTAACTATAAACTATTTATCTTGATGAATATACATCATCAATACTACAAATTTATGTAACCAAAAAAAGGAAGAACTTATGATCCTTTCAAAATTGATAATTTAAAATATAGTCTATTACTCTAAATTCTATATAAACATCTTAAGTATGAATACTAAATAGATAAGAGAACAAATGTCCAGAAAGTGCTAGTATATATTAGTTGAAAATGTTAAAAATAAAATTTACTACATACATACATACATACATACATACATACATACATACATACATACATACATACATACATACATACATACATACATACATACATACATACATATATATATCATATCTCTATTTATTTGTAATTCAATGATGAGAATATTTGAATTTTAGATACATGTGGTAATGGTTTTAAAGAAATAAAAGATTTTGATTAGACCTTAAAACTTTGATTTTGTAAAAGAGAAATTTTGAGGTGAATGATTACTTAAGGAAGGTGTTGTATTCGGAAACATTCTAATGATTATATATTAGAATTTTATTGTTATGCTTAAATACGTAACTAGATCTGCAGAATAATCGATTAGGCATACATATAAATATTAGAAATAACTCAAGTTGTCAGTTAGACCTTTGAGAATTATTTTCCACTGGATGAGTGGTCTGTTAGACACTCACGCTAGCTATGTTGACATAGGACCAGCTTGGTTCCTTATTCCTTTTGATATAGATACCAGTATATGATTTAATGGTGGAGGACATGGGATAGACTCCATCCTATATTGATCCATTCCTTCCCATGGAGGCAATGTAGTGGGCAAGGTATTTGAGCACAATTTTTATACATTGCAGAGCCACAGCTTACCAATGGGCATTATGGTTTAAATATTTTTTTTTATGTGAGACATGTTCACACATGCCAGGATATCTTGGAAGATTAGTGATCAACTTTGATAGTTGATGCTTTGATAGATTGTGATTAATGATGCTAAATCATTTTATTGAAATCTTTATGTCATTGGAGATTTATTGAATTTTATGAACAACAATGTCTTGGGATGTATTAAATTATACTTCACAATCCTATTCTAGGTGATTTGATTTATATGGATACTGATGGAGTTAATATGAAAATCTTATGTCTTATAAATTATACTAAATAGATATGAATTTTGATTGACATGGTTTTATCTAACCTTATCAACTCCCACTGTAAGTTGTCGTACTTCACCCCCTCACAACCAACAATTTCAGGTGGAAGTTCTAACAAGGAGAAAAAGGAGATTGACTGAAGAGATCTTTAAACTAGAAAAGGGTGTGTGACATCGTTTACTTTCTAATTGAAATAAAGAGTTGTCTAGTTGTTATTAAAGATACATTGTTATACTTCATAGTTAGTAAATTTTGACTAATGAGTGTGTTTGGGGCTATGACTTGTATATGGTACTGAAAGCAAGGAAATCTTTATATTATATTGAATCCAATGAATGCTATTAAGTATTTCCACATTGCATGCCTTAAATTCTAATGTCCAAAAAATAAAGGAAACGCTGTTGAATTTTAAACAAAAATGTATGACTTTAATATAAAAAATTAGGGTAAAAAATTTAAGGTTGTCACAGTATGACCCTGGGGTTTTTAAAAAGTGATGATTTAGTAAAGGGTTTTTTATATTAAATAAATCTAAAAAAAAATTTGAGTCAAGGATCTTGAGTATTTTAGTACTATTATTATTGTTATTATGCTTAAAATTGTATTAGAAAAACCTGGTGTGTCACACTGGTGGACCAATTTTATTCCTTGTTTATTTCATTGTACTAGACACCCAACCTCTATTTGATCTTAGCTGTTAGATTCCAGTTATAGTTGGATATCCTATCTTGGTTATGTATAATGCCATTATTAACTGTGGGAATGGTTAATGAAATTGTCATTCGATAACATGAAAGTTAAGCTTAATGTATTTAATGCTAACTAATAACTTTTAGACCTCAATGATTCTTGTGAAGTGAATTCGATCGAGAGTTAAATTCACAATATCCATCCACCATCTTCCATCTCTGACCCAGTAGAGGGTCGTCTCATGAATTTTAATGGAGACTTCAATTTAGAAAAGTCTATTGAGGAGGTGAACAGCCTTTTAGAGGCTACTCCAACCATGGGTACTATCAAGTGTTCCATACCCTCTATGGAGCACCACAACCTTTGGCCTTAATACCCTTACCTAACAACCTCAAGTACTCTTATCTAGGTCTAGATGAAACCTTGTTATAATAGCATTAAATATAGATAAGGAACAGAAAAGAAAATTACCTAATGTTCTTAAGGAATATAAGACTGCTCTAGGGTGGACCATAGCAAACATTAAAGCGATTAGTCCAGCCATGTGCATGCATATGATACACTTGGAAGAAAATTCTGAACCTTCTAGAGAAACACAAAGATGACTGAATCCCCACCTGAAGGATGTGGTTAGAGATGAAATCCTTAAGCTTCTAAATGTTGGCATCATATACCCCATCTCTGATAGGACTTGGGTCAGCCTCGTTCAGGTTGTATGCGACAAATCTAGGGTCATGGTAGTGAAGAATGAGGAGAATGGGTTAGTACCCACCCACATGACCACCAAGTGGAGAGTTTGCATTGATTACTAAAAATTGAACGCGGTCATAAGGAAATACCACTTTTCTGTACCTTTTATTGACCAGATCCTTGAGAGGTTGGCCAAACATGGTTATTACTATTTTCTAAATGGATATTCTAGTTATAACAAGATTCTTATAGCACTTAAGGATTAGGAGAAGACCACCTTCCCCTATCCTTTTGGAACCTTTGCTTATCAAAGTATGCCTTTTAAGCTGTACAATGCTTTAGCCACTTTTGAAAGATGTATGTTGCACATCTTTTTCAATATGGTAGAAAGGTTTCTTAAGGTGTTCAAGGATGACTTGCTAATATTTGGTTTTCTTTTGATGACTGCTTGCACCATTACAACTTGCTACTTATAAGGTTTCAGGAGAAAATTTTAGTATTAAATTGGGAAAAGTGCCATTTTATGGTAGAAAGTGGTATAGTTTTAGACCACATTATATCACACAATGGGATAGAGGTAGATAAGGCCAAGGTGGATTTAATAGCCAACCTTACTCCACCAAGGACAGTGAAAGAAATTTGCTCCTTTCTAGGGAACAAAAGATTCATCAAGGACTTCAGCAAGATTGCAAAGCCTCTCTGTAATTTACTGACAAAGGAAGCTACCTTTGACTTTGATGAGGAATGTAGGAAAGGATTTGAGTAGCTAAAGTTCGAGTTGACCTCTACACCCATTATTTGACTGCTTGATTGGAGCACTCCATTCGAGATAACACACCATTCAAGATAATGTGTGATGTGTCAAATTATGCTATTGGAGCTTTTTTGGACCAACACATCAATAAAATTCCCCATGTGATATATTACACCAGTAAAACACAAAATGATGCACAAATTCAACCACAGAAAAAGAGTTGTTAGCTATAGTGTTTGCTCTAGATAAGTTTGAATCTTACTTGTTGGGGTTTAAAGACATAGTATACTTAGATCATGCAGCTCTTAAGTACCTCCTTTCTAAAATGGATGTAAAACATAGGTTGATCTATTGGATACTCCTACTATAGGAATTTGACTTGGAAATGTAGGACAAGAATGGTGCTGAAAATGTCGTAGCAGACCACTTATCCAGATTACTAGTGGAGAATACTAGTAGTAATGTGCATATAACTATATCCATTTTCTATGAATAGTAAATGCATATTTCCTAGTTACTTTGGTATGGAGACATACTAAATTATTTTATTACAAAACAAATTCCCAATCATTGGACCAAACAAGATAGGAAGAGATTTTTGACCGGGCTTAAATAATTTACTTGGGATAGTCTGTACTTATTAAAGTTCTATCCTAATTAGGAGCTAAGGAGATGCATACCAGATAGTGAGCATAGTAAGATCGTCTCCTTCTATCATGATCATGAATGTGGGGGCCATTTTAACTTTAGAAAGATAGTAGCAAATATATTGTAGTGTGATTTATATTGGCCCACCATTTTTAAAGATTCACATGCTAACCACACAGCATGTGTGAGGTGCTAACAGTTAGGAAATCTAAGGAATAGACACATGATGCCCTTAAACCCAATCCTTATTATAGAGCCATGTGATGTTTGGGGCATAGATTTTATAGGACTCTTTCCTAATTCCTTTGGGAATTTATACATCTTGGGGGGAGTGCACTACTTGTCCAAGTGGGTGGAGTTTGTACCCTACAAAACCAATCACCATAGTGTAGTGGTAAAATTTTTAAAGAAAAATATTTTTTCAAGGTTTGATACTCGATGAGCCATAATTAGTGATGGGGGGAAACACTTTTGTAATAAAGTGTTTGAAAATTTAATGAAAAAGTAAGGTATTAACCATAGGATAGCTACCCCATACCTCCACAGTCATTCTAAGTAGGAAAGATTAGCTTGTGAGACTCAACGACACTTTATGGACTTACCACACTACCTATAGAACGCCAATAGGCATGTCTCCTTACCGCTTGGTCCATGAAAGCCACTTACCTACAAAGCTAGATCAGATGGCATTGCATTATCAAAAAGCTCAATTTCAAATTAGATGCTGTTGGGACCCACCAAAAACTTCAAGTCAATGAGTTGGATGAATTGAGAAAGGATGCATATGACTCTGCACGACTATACAAAGGCCAAATGAAGGTTAACCATAATTGCCATATATCAAGAAAATCCTTCACACTTGAACAAAAGGTCCTGTTGTATAATTCAAGGTTACATCTCTTTCTAGTCTAACTTAGATATCGATGGACTAGACCTTACATAGTACGCACAATATATCCTTATGGGCCAATTGATATTGAGAAGGATGGTGAGATCCTCAAAGTAAATGGTCAAAGGTTAAAACTTTCTTAGAACTAATTAAACGTAAGATTGAAGAGACACTATTAGAGGCACCACATTATTATGACCCACCATAAAAAAATTTAGGGAACCTTACAGGTCATCATCCTTGCACTCATCATTACGTCTGTAGCACTCCCTAAGAGGCAACCTAGACGTTTTCCAAATCTTAGTTTTCTACATCTTTCTATTTTCATATAGGGTCCTATATTTTCAAACATTTAGGACAATGTTTTATTCAGGTTGGGGAGGGGGTGTAGATGTACACAGAGGTTTGGATTTTCCTGAGTTTTCTTGTATTTTTCAAAAAAAAAAAAGTTTGTGAGGTAGGGTTCCCTAATTGTGATAAGAATTTGATTTTTAGAACTTAGTAAGTCTACTATTTTCACCTCTTAATGAAAGCATATGGCTAGTTTTACATATTATTTATATTTTGAAGTATTTTATGATGGTTAATTCTTTGAAACTATTTACACACTAATAAAGAGGTATGACTTAGAGAACTTGAGGAAAATCAGTGGAGATCTATAACCAAGTGAGTCTTAGAGATTATCTTAATTTTGAGAGTTATAAGTAATTCCACATTTTCATCATCATACATAGTTTACTATGATCCTATTATCCTTGTTTTGGTTAACTGCTAAAATAAATAGGAGTAATAGCTTTCTTTCCAGAAAATTTATTGAATTTGATAAGCTTTATGAAACCCAGGGAATGATATAGGCCATCCTTGTGTAGACCAGATACAAAAAACTTACCTAATACATTATACCAATAGTTAGCTCCATGAGCTTATTATTAAGCCTTTTCTTTCTTTACCCCAAATAATTTAACCTAGAAAAACCAAGAAATAAATATCAATCGCCCATTTTTCAAAATGAGTAGAATTGGTTGGTGGAAAAAATGTTCAAAAAGGACAAAAATTTAAAGAAGTGAAAAAAAAGAGCAGAAGTCTTTCTTTCAAAGAAGTCAAAAGAAAAGTGAAAAGAAAGAAATAGATGAAATAAAAGAAAATAATTAAAAGGAAAAGATAAGAGTTTCACTCTAGTCAAAGAAAAATTGTCCAAAAATCAAACGAAGACCTCTACTCAATTTTGAACTTTTGAAACCCTTATATCTTTTCTTTTCTAAACCTATCTGAGGCAAACATTTTGTTCCATTTAAAGTTTTGTGGATCTTAGGTGGAACATAGCTTTAAAGAGGACATAAAAGGAAGGAATCAAGGTAAACTGCCTCTATTATTCTTGCTAATAACATTCACTCGAAGGGATCACTTTCATTTATCTTGTCAGCACTGAAGAATTTATGTGAAGCATTAGCCTTGTTCGATTTGGTCACATAATGAGAGAAATATGTGTAATGTCCTCTCTGAGAGCTTCATTTTTTAGAGTATACCTATGAGGACTTGTGGTTAAAAGATGTGACGACCTGGGTTTTTGTAACACATTTTGTAATACATTTTTGAAAGGTAGGGCCCTTACTAGTAAATCTTTTTGCAAAACAAGGCAGCAAAAATTCTTTTCTTTATAACTTGTTTTGAAAAACTCAAGTCATCACTTCATACATAACATAAGTAGAATTTTTGTAAAAGATAAAATTTCATTGAAGGAATACACTTTTATTAAATTCCAAAATCCATCCAGTGGTTCACAGTGCAGCCCGAGTATCTTTACAATACTTGTCCAACTTACATAATCCAAATTTCAAAGCTCACCATACAATAAAAACTCTCAATACAATACAATGCTCTAATAAATAAATAAAAACACTTATTCAGCAAGCTATGCTTGGTAGGGGATTCAAGAAGCATAATAATTTGATAGTATAATCCTAATACTTCATAATCCCATTATTCATACTCATGGATCAATCTCTTTACTTTATCATATATGTACATCCTTACACATACATATTGTATGTTGTGTGTGTGTGTGTATAGTCAAAATCATGAAAAATAGTTAATATCTCAAAACATAATCATACCTAATTTATGCTGAGTTGATAGAACATCCAGACTCTGTTGGACATACTCGCTCATTTGAGCAGTATCGGTAATCCACGATTACTTGGAATCTCATCATGCCATATTATGAGGCATTTCACTATGCCATGCATCATAATGCAAAAATACTCATAGGACTACTATGCATGCAGTCAGAATCCGTACCAGCGTGCCTGGATAACTACTTAATAATCCACTTATACCATCCTTGGTGGAAATCACAATATCCATGTTCGTATGGGAAGGACCATGGTTGTCACAGTGGCAGCCTTCCCATAATTGCCCCACCTGACTTTTAGCCTCATTAAGGCTTGGTATCCATCTAATAACAAGTTTCGGAGGGCGAGTGGCCAAACCCTACTAACTCTCCTGGCATAGCATCCCCAGGCCTATGCCTATTTAAAACAAATCCACAAGCCTCCATGCTTGTATGTAAAGTAATTCTCATACGTATCAGACAATCTGTCTATTTACTTAAGGCTGAAATATCTTCTAGTTTCCTATTCACTTAGAGTCTATTCTTCAATTCTAACTTAACCATTTCATATGTGTTTGGTTGGATCATGTGGGTTTCAAGGGGTTTAATACAAGTATTAACATTATACTTGTCAACATTTCTAGACATAAGATCATGTATTCAACATGTACATCCCATGTAGATGCATTCATAAAATCCTCCTACCTTCAAGTAGTGATTCATCTCTTCAAATCTTCCATGATCCTCATGTAAGGAGGTGTTTAGACCTCACAAACGTCAACGGAAGGGAGGGGAAGAGCGAGGCTCAATTAGAGAACCCCCTTAACCACCATGTTCAACATTTACTAGAGTGACCTTAGCTCAACCTTCCATAAGGTTTCTATGAGCATTTTAACCCTAAGTACTCTTTCTACTTGATTTTAATTAAATCCATGAACATTTAAAATGTTATTTATGGGGTTTATTATTCTCCTAGTTTGGGCCAAAGATTTGATAATCCCTATATTGTCCTATTAACTATAGCCCTTACTAATATTAAGTCAAAGTCATTCACTCATTTTAATTATCCATAAATCTTTATATTCCATTAGTTTACATTTTTGGTGATTTATGCTCAATATATCTTAACAACTACTTAACATTTGAAACTGCTAATAAAATTTGACAATAAATAAATCATAAACTTTAAAGCATAAATCCAATATAAATTTAACAACTATTTATACTAACATGCTTCCTATGAATGTAACTTAACCTAATGAAATAAAACTATACTTAAACTAGCATCATACTAAGTTATGAAATACATGAAATTTACTACTAATCAAACAGAATCATGCTAAAATCTTAAATTTAAACTAACATGGCCCTAGGACAATTAAGTCGACCAACATATTATAACAATCTAATAACATATAGAGCATAGCATGCTAACATTTAAGAATTATACTTTCATGTTTCTTAATTTATAATATAAATAACATTTGCAATTCTATTATCAAATAAAAAACAAGTAAACTAATTAGATTAAGATTATTAGAAACTTTAACTTATGATCCAACCATTAGATCTTAGATATTTTCCTTTTAATCAAGGATTTTAATTACATTTAGGGCTTTTACTCAATTAAAATCCAAAGATTATATCCACTTGTTTTTGTCACATTTAATCCATGATCTAACTGGATTTCATCATAATCCCATTCATGCAATCCATCCAAAGGGTCTGATCATGCTCGATCATATTGATCAAGTGGGTCCCTTTGTATTTTAAAGGTTTTTCTGCCATAAAGGGTAAATTTTTTTATTTTATGTCAGATTTGTCAAAATGAATATGGATATTACTTGATTTCAACATTATATCATCATTTCATTAAATCCCCAAGATTTGATCATCTCAAATCTTGAAGATCATGAAAATTAGAAACTTAATTTCTAAAAACAAAAAGTTTCTTAAAGAATTTTGTCCATTTTATGATTTCAAAAGAAAATAAACTTTACAAGCTTTCCATAGAATCTTTCTGATTTTAATTTGGAGTTCAGATGACTCCACAATTAAGGACTGAAGTTCACAGTCATTCTAAGGGTCCAGATTTGATCTAGGCCCAGTGGAACGGATGGCTATGATTAGTCGAGTGGAGTGGGATGGTCGGGCTGAAAGGTCGACGCATTCCCATCATTGGGATGCATGCAGTAATGCGTTCCCAGGACTGGCTATTGCGAGATTGTTCATTCAGGAAGATGTTGCATGCAGAGCACGCCCTAGCAAACGCTCCTGCAAGGCATATTTTTGTGTGGCATCCCGGGATCCAATCTTTTTAGGAAGATCAAGCAGTCCTTTTTGGACCATCCAATTAATTCCTTTTTAGTAAAAGGCTCAAAACTTGATTAAATTGCATGAAAACTCTAACCTAGGGGTTTTAGAACCATTTGGATCGATTGGGTAGCTCAAAATTTCCATCTGAGCCCTCCATCATCCAAGATTTAAGGGTTCTTATCCTTACTTGATTTTTATTATTTTTAACCTAAAAATAATTTTAGAAAAATAAAATTTATACAAATTAACATGAAATAAGTATGGAAATAATTTCCACCAACCTAATTGGAGAAAAATGTAGGTTTTGTGGCCCAATTTAAAAGAATATCCACTTAATGTTACAATCGCCCAAGAATCATTGGATCTTGAGATTTCTTTTGTGGTTTTGTTTATAAGGTAGTCTAGGAGAATCTGAATGGTGGGATTTGGGAGATTTGATTTGGGACAGTGTGCCTAATTGAATTTAGGTCTCTTGTTCCAATTGGAGAGAGGAGAGAGAAAATGAAAGCAAAGAGATTTTTGAGAGTTTTGGAAATTTGGGAATGAATATATATCTAGTTTTGTAGGGAAAGGAAGATAATTTCGTGTTAAATTTTATGAACATTTTTGTAGGATTTTTGGGGTTGTATTTATAGATTTTTTTGAATTTTTCATAATTACATGTAATAATTATGTTTCAATTCCTTTGAATATTAAATTAACATTGGATCCTCCACTACCACCTTCTTCTCCACTATTAGCTGGTAGTGGTTTGACCATTCATTACATGTTTTCTGATAGTTGAATTCATTTATGGGTCCCACGGAGGTGTGAAAGGACTATTTTGCCCTTTTATGGAGAAAAATCTATTTTATTCTCCCGAACTCGGAATTGAACGTACTTAGTGGTGTTGGAATTGTATTTCTATGTACATTCTAAATATTGAAGTCTTAGATCATAGTTATGGGTAAAATTATCATTTTACCCTTTTATTCATAAAAATAGAGAAAATTAGGAATTTTTCATTTTAACTCAGAATTGAATGTACTTAGTGTTATTTCAAAAAGCTTTTAGTGCACATTCATAATTTATAAGTTTTAAATCATGTTATAATCTCTATAAAAAGAGAATTTCCAATAACCTAATATTCCAGCTTAGAATTTCTAAAAATTCAAACTAAATTGATTTTCTCAATCAATTTACAAAAATTAGGGTTATTACAAAACATACTTTTAATGAATGTTAACCATATCTAATTAGAGGTCATTAATTATGTAGCCATACACACATGTGCACTTTAGGAAATAGCTAGAATAAAATGTCTTTAGTATGTGTATAATTTGTAGGATTGTCATTCATCTCCATTAAGTTGTGAAAAACTAATAGTATTCTAATGGATGATGATTCTTTGAGATAAAAAAAGGAGACTCAACCTTAGAGAATTTTATGGGTATATTCACTACAAACCCTTGTGAGGCCTAACTCACCTACTAAGGATAACCTAGGAGCTCAAGGGCTTGTTGCATGTGATAAATGCAAGATGACAATGACACTTTGTATACATTTTTGTAACACATACATTTTTTACCTCAAAGACCAAAAATTTGATATTTTGTAGGTTGAGAGACTAATACAAGGTAAATATGCAATTAGTCATATTTTTTTAAAATTTAATTACTATTTTTCACTTTTTGTAGGAAGTGAGATGATGATCGAATGGCTAAGATTGATTGAGATGAAAATTGACAATCAAGATGCACGCATGGTTTTGAAGGATTTTTAGGTTAAGAAGATTGGGAAACATTGATAAGTTTTCTTCAGCATTCTTAGAATCATTCAAATCATCTATGTAGTTAATTTCTATTCCATCTCAACTCATTAATTAAATCAACCCCAAAACCACCTTAAAACCATGTGCCCCAAAAGTCCTTTGAATGATGTTTAAGTTTGAATTAGTTGAATTCAATAATGTTAGGAAATTTTATTTAAATAGTGAATAAATGTTAGTTTTGATTAGTTTGTTTAGCTAATGGTTTTAATAGTTTGTTATTCAATGAATTTTTCATATTTAGAAAGTTACTAAAGTAGTGTTTTGCTGCTTAAATATTTTTGTTATATTCATTCCCATTAGTATAATTACATTCTTTAGAAATTGCACACTTAGAAAGTTAGATGTAGGAGAGTTGCTAAATTTTATTCTTAGGAAGTTTTCAAATTATTAAAGTTATAAATTTAGAAAGTTTTCATTTATGAAACTTTTATTTTTAGAAAGTGTTAAGTTTAACATGTTTTAATTTTAGCATATTTCATGTGTTAATTTTCCATTCTTAGTTTAGGATAAATATCAAGATTCCACTAATATCACATCCATTTGATTCCTCAAGGGATCGACCTCCTCATATGAATTACTATATCTAACTAGTGCACTTGACAGCTAAGACTTAAAATCATAACAACATTCATAAAATGTTTTTGAAATGTTTATGGGTATCATTTTTGAAAACCCTTATGAAACTACAACCAATCCACGAGGGATAACCTAGGGTTTTAAAAGATTTCTACATGTGCTAAATGTAGATGACAACACCTGCAAAAGTGATTAGGATTTCCTTTATATTTCCTATTTTGTAATTTTGCTTGAGGACTAGTAAAATCTATGTCTGGAGGTATTTGATATATATAGAAATATTACATACATACCTATATATTTAACATGTTTTAGCCCCAAAAATAACTTAATTTTTAATTAAAATTCCTCTTTAAGAGTCCTCATGAGATCCACTTGTATTTGCCTGTCTATACTCCAATAGCTCCATGCACTCGTGGTAACATTTAAAATTCACATCATTGATCAAGGAAGAAGATATGTTGAAGATGGCTTTCAGGACCAAATATGTCATTTGGGTTGACCAATGCTCTAGCCTCATTTGAACAAGGTTTTAAGACCATTTCTTAATAAATTTTTCACTATGAATGATAATTGTAATGACTTGGGTTTTTATAATACATTTTATAATGATAGGACCCTTAGAGTAAAATTTTTCGCAAACCAATACAGTGGAAATTCTTTTCTTTAGAATTGTTTTGTAAAACCCAGGTTACCACCTCATACATAACATAAGTAGAATTTTGTACAAGATAAAATTTCATTGAAGGAATATACTTTTATTAAACTTTAGGATTCACCCAGTGGTTCACAGTACATAACCCATTGTATCCTTACAATACTTGTCTAAATATGCAATCCAAATTACAAAGTTCAAAGTTCAATACATGCTCTTAATACAATGTTTCAAGGGATATACCCTGATTACTTATTCTTCAATTGTTCTTCAAGTCTTGAGCTCCTAAGTCTCCTTCTCTGTATCTGAGATATTGTAAACATTCAAACATTTACAATATCTCAGCAAGCTATGCTTGGTAGGGGATAAGAATGTAAGTTATTGACAGTATAATCTCAATCTTCAATTATCTCATAATTCATTCTATCATAAACACATTCATAGATAACTATTAGTTATATGGACATCTCATTTCCTTGTCATTTGTGTTCACCTTTATACATACATATTGTATAAGGACAAATCCGTTAAAATTGCAAAAATAATCAATAATCATTTCTATACAAAGCTGATCAACTCCTTTCATTATAGGAGATTTGTATCTCAGTCACTTACTATATAGGGAATTTCCCTTCTTGGGAAAATATTGGTAATATACAATTACCTGGCATTTCATTGTGCCAATTTCATATGCATCATAATACAAAATAATCACGGACTACTATGCTTGCAGTCTGATCCATACAGCGTGCCCGGATAACTGTTCAATAATCTACTTATACCATTCTCAGTGGAAATTACAATATCCATGTCTATATGAGAGGACCATGGCTGTCACAGTGGTGGCCTTCTAATAAATGCCCCACCCAACTTTTAACCTTTCTTAGGCTTAGTATTCAATATCATCAAGTTTCAGAGAGTGGGTGGCCAAATCCTCTTAACTCTCCTAACATAGCATCCCCAGGCCTATGCCTGTTTAAACAAAACCACAAGCCTCCAAGCTTGTATGTAAAATAATACTTATACATATTAGACTATCTGTCTATTTATTTAGGGCTGGAATATTTTCTACTTTCCTATTCACTTAGGGTTGTTCTCAATTCTCAACTTAACCATTTAATACTTATTTTCCTCAACATTTGGTTGGATCATATTTCAATTTGAGGTATTTACCTTAATATATTGGTATCATACATGGCAATACTTCAAAACATAAGATCATGTGTTAGATGATGTATCTTCATGTAAAGGCATTCTTAATAATCCACCTACCTCAATAAGGTATTCTTACTCCTTGAAATTTCCCATAGTCTTGATCAACATATATCTGTCAAATCATATGTATAATGTCATTTTTCTAATCAAGGGTACATACTACATGGTCTTTTGATCATCCTTATATAGGATGATACGAATCTTTCCTCCTTGAATATCATATATCCAAGGGTTTAATATCATCTATACAAATACTATCTATATCATACATAACAATCTAATCAACATTGGTGTTTCTTTTTCCTTATTGTTTTTTATCATACAAGATCTCATCTTGTTTGATCATCCTTATCTTACTTACTATTTTTATTAGGGTTAGATAATTTGCTATATTTTTATGTTCTTATTATTATTCAACCAGTTAGTGTCTTACTTGGTTGAAGATAATTTATTTCTTCCTATTACTAGACAACTCCTCCTTATTTCAGGATGACTAGTACTTACCAGTTAAAGTCCGCTCAAAAAGTGGTTAATACAACCCTCATGTAAGGAGACGTTTAGACCTCTCTTACGTCAATGGGAGGTGAGGGAAAAGCACTTGGCTCTTATATACCCCCTATAACCACAATGTACAGAGTCCACTAGAGTGGTACTAGCTCAACTTTTGACATGGTTCCTATGAGCTCTTTACCTTAAGTCCCTTCTCTAATTGATTTTAATTAATTTCCATGGATATGCACAATGTCATCCATAGATGTTCATTATTTTCCTACTTTGGGCCAAGGAAATGATAAATCTTTCCTTGTATTGTCCTACTAACTATAGCCTTTATTAAGTTAAAATCATTCATTCATCTTAGTTGTCCATGAATCTCTATATTTCATTAGTTTACATTTTTGGTGATTTATGCTCCTTATATCTTAACAACTACTTAACAATTGAATATAATGTGACAATAATTAAATTGTAAACTTTAAAGCATAAATCGAATATAAGTCGAACAACCATATACTAACATTCTTCCTATGAATGTAACTTAAGCTAGTGAAATAAAACTAACATGATCCTAAGTTATGAAACCATAAAATTGTACTTCTATCATAATGGAATCATGATTAAATCTCTAATTTATACTAACATGATCCTAAGATAATCAAATCTACTAACAAACTACTCATTTAGGGCATAACATACTTAAAATTTAAAGATTACACTATCATGCTTTCTAAATTAGAACATAAATTACATTTACACTTCTATATCCAATAAAAGACAGTTAAACTAATTATATTAAGATTATTATAAATCTTTAAATATGATCCAACCATTTGATCGTAGGTATTTTCCTTTAGATCAAGGGTTTTAATTACCTTTAAAGCTTTTAATCCATTAAGATCCAAAAATCATATCTACTTGATTTTGTTACATTTAATCCATGATCTAACTGGATTCCATTGTAATATCATCCATTTACTCCATCCCAAGGATCTGATCAGGTTCCTTTGTATTTTTAGGGTTTTTCTACCATAAAGGGTAGATCCCTTAATTTATTCTAGATATATCCAAATTAACCATGGCTATTACTTTATTACAGTATTATATCATCATTAAAATAAATTCCCAAGATATGATCACCTCAGATCTTGAAGATCTTAGAAATTGGACACTTATTTCCAAAATACAGAATAATTCGAGAATAAGTTTAGACATATTATGATTTCATTAGAAACTATACATTACAAGCTTTCCATATCTTCTTTCTGATCTCAATTTGGAGTTCATATGACTCCACAATTTAAATTTAAAGTTTACAGCCGTTCCTAGGGCCCAGATTTGATTTGGGCCCAGTAGAACTAATCTCTCTCAATTGAGGGTCCAAACCTTATTAGATATTCTTGAAAATTGTACCCTAGGGGTTTTGGACGCTTCTGGATCTATTAGAATGCTTAGAATTTCAATCTGAGTTCTCCATCTCCATTAATTGAAGGCTCTGCTATTTACTTTATTTTTACAATTTTTCATTCAAATTAAATTACAGAAAAATAAAAATTACACTAAACCTAATGAATATGTATAGAAAGTAGTTTCACCTACCTGATTGGAGAAAAATTGTATATTTGATGCCCAATTTGAGAGAATTACCGGTTGATGATAATATAGCCCGATTGTCCCCGTTTTTGTGATTTTCTGTTGTTAGAACCGTTGGATCTTGAAATTGATTTGGATTTTTTGTATATAATGTAGTATACGATGTTATGGATGGTGAAATTTATGAGATTCTACCTGGAACAGAGTGCCTAATTGAATTTAGGTCTCTTGTTCCAATTAGAAAGAGGAGAGAGAAATAAGGAAAAGAGAGTTCGGGAAGGGATGAAGGGGAATTTGGGGCTGAAATTTTAGGAAAGATTTGGAAATTTTGTGGAAAAGGTTGTGAAAATTTTTGGAAATTTTTGGGACATATGTATAGCCAAATTTGAATTGTTTATTATTTCTTTTGATAATATCTTTTATTACTTTAGAAATTTTAATTACTAATGCATTCTCCATTCCCATCCCACTCTCCACTACAATCTCCACTACCAGCAGTGAGATTTTGTGGTTTACAATGATGTCTTAAGTAAATGATCAGGATGTGTGTTGAAGCAACATGGAAAGGTAATTGCATATGCTTCTTGATAGTTCAAAGGCGATGTAGCTTTAAAATTACTCACAAGCGTACAATTCAACGTAGTATTAGAACATGAGAGAGGTCGATCCCACATGGAATCTCGTGGATTATCAATAGATTGGATCTTATTTAAATCACTTAACTTCATCCAAAGAGATAGACACACACACACACATAGAGTTAATGATTAAACTAGAAATTTGAAGTTAACAAGAATGGAAATATGCACAAATTTAGAGATTATGACTAAAGGAAACTTGCTAAAATCGAAGCTAAACAATGAAAATGGAAACTTACCTAAGTAACATTCATTTAACTAAAGGAAACCAATGCAAAATTAAAATAGATGAAACTAAGCAACTTAACTTAAAAAAACTACTAAAAATGACACTTTCCTAAATTAATATTTTCCTAAACTAGAAGTAGAAACATTCTAAAACCAAATTAGGAAACTTTCTTAAACTAAACTTATATGAAAAACATGTAACCAGTGAAATCTAATAAGATTTAACTAGAAATTAGAAACATGCATGTAAATGGAAACTACATTTAAGGAAACTTTCTAAATTTAACATTTCTTAATTCTAAAACTTTCTAAAGATGAAACATTCCAAAACTCAAAAAGGAAAATTTATAAACCTAAACTAAGATGAAAACAACTAAATAGCAACTACTAAAACTAAATTAAGCAAGATTCAAAGAGGAAAGTAACCTAGTACCAGGCACTTGATCAATGGCTTGTGCTCATGGTTCATAGGTTGAAAGATGAACAAATTTAATGCTTTAAATGCAAAATAACATACAAACTAAGCTATGAATTCAATAAAAAAATCTAAAATGGATTTCTAAGGATTCATGTTTTGATGGCTGGATAAAAAGTATAAAGATTGAAGAGAGAAATTTCCATATTTTAAGCACTAAGACCTTCGTATCAAATCAAGCATATAAAGAAACTGAAATAATAACTTTTATGCAAGATAACAACCCAGATCTAAAGTACCTTGATAATTGAAACTTTCCATTACAAGAATCGTTGAAGAATTTCATTGAATCAATGCCAAAATACACCAAGAATTGGGTGCATATTTCAGGTAATTGAGTATGGAAATTATGAACATTTCAAAGCTATAAAACTTGATCGAAACTACAACAAAAACTCAATATAATACTTTAAATATAATGTATGATGACATGCATAGAAAACCAAGAAAGGAATTCAAGAGATAGGATGGATGGGATGATGAACTAAATGTATAAAAAAATGCATAAAACTATGTGAAATTGAAGGAGAAAAACTTAAAATTCTTATGGGGAAAAGCAAGGCTGCAAGCTATTTCTTCTACTGGATGTTATTACTAGAGAAGAACTAACTTGAATCTCTAGTGAATGAATAAGAAAAACTAATGAAAGTGAAGCAAAGAAAAGAGGGATAGATGAGTGTAGAACTAAAAATCAAAATAATGGGAAATTAAGGCAGTGAAACTAAAACAATAAAACCAAACTACTGACCTGAACTAGAGAGCAAATAACCAAATAAATAAGTAGGAATCCAAAGGCAGAATAACACCTAAGAAAACTAAAGTCCATCTCTGAAGTTCACCAAGCAAAGGGTGCAATGTTTCAAGGTTGTCTCACTCAACCTCTACTTAAGAAATAATGTGGAATCCATGAGTATTTATAGATGAATTGTTTCCACTTTGGTGAAGGCTCATTCTAAGAAAGGGAGGTGGATCTAGAACTAGGAATTCAATTAGGAGAGTTAGGTAGAGAGTGAGGGAGGAAAGTTAGGTGGAAGATGATGCAAGCAAGGTGACATACGAGAGTAACATGGCTGGTTACCAACTTAAGTAAGGGGGGAAGATGTCTTTTTCTTGGAAAGGTGGGTGGAATTCCACCTCCTTAATTAAGTGGTTAATTGAGGTTGGAATGGAGAGAGAAAAAGGAGAAAATTTGATAGGAAAACTTAGGGTTTTTATGTCCATTGAGTGACTATAGATCTAGGGGTTTCCTATTTAGGAAAACCACCTTAATAAGCATCCAAACAAGGGGGAGGCTGTAACAACCCCAAAATTCTACTATTGCATGATGAAGGTATGAGTTTTCTAGGAGAATAACTTTTTATGGAATAATAATTAGGAACTAAAACATAAATAATTAGATTTTCCTTGAAAAATGGAATCCAACGACCCAAAGAACACTAAAAATGGAGTCCAAATGAGGAAGTTATGGGACTTCAAGGTTAGGGCTATTTTTGTAATTAATAGTTAAAAAAAACTTAGAATTTGGGAATTGAAATTACTAAATTTAGATTCTACTCTTTGCTATGAATCCAACAACCCTAAGTTTATTGAAATCAGAGATTGGACGAATAGATGGAAATTTTCTTACAAAATGGTATTTTAGTAATTTCACTAGTGGGCCCCATTAGTAGAAATCTGACTCGTACAGTCAAGAGACTTTGAAATGTCATAATTGGTGGTTAGCATGCTTTTGATTGAAATCATGATGTTTAAAAACCATCATTAGCACAAGCAATTAATGGAAAAAGAAAGGAAACAAGATAAGTAAAAGTAGGGGGCCATTTTGATAATGGCACCCCCACTTATGTGAAAAAATGTAGGGAACAGACCTAAGTCTATTCCCAAAACCCAACAGAGCCATGGAACCCAATGGGGAGAAAGAGAAAATGGGGAAGGATAAGAAGAAGAAGAAGAAGAAGAAGAAGAAGAAGAAGAAGAAGAAGAAGAAGAAGAAGAAGAAGAAGGAGAGAGAAGAGAGAGGGAGTAGGAGTGGGAACTCTCACGCCGGAAAATGCCATGTTCGTTTGAAAATGGGGATATTTGGGTTTTTACTTCATTGGAGAAACAGAGATTTCCATTGACAATGGCCACTCTGATCTCCAATCCAACCATTCAATATAATCTACTTAAGGGGGTAGTCAAAAGCCCTTTGTTTTCTTTGTGATTGGATGAGGATTGACGTTGGATCAAAATGATAATACTGCACACGTGAAGGGTTGCTGGAAAAATTCAAAAGAGAACTATTTTCTTTGGTGGTGATGGAGGATGCTGATCACTCAGCAAGTTTGATCCCAGGTGGCAACCATCCCTCTTCATCTCTTTGGCACCATTGCAAAAATATTTTCCAACCTTCTTCCCCAACATCAGCCGAAACCCAAAAGTCCCATTCTCTTCATCACTTATCCGAGAAGTTCTACCACTCCCTCTCCAAGACCTCGAAGAACCCAATTCTATTTAGGAGGAAGTTTATGAGAAGATAATGGATACCTTGGTGATGGATTTCATTGGAGGGAGGCATGGGCTACTAGTGACAATGGGACCGATGGGTTCAAGAAAGACCCATACGGTATTTGGTCATCCTTTAGCAAATACAAATTATTTTTTTTTACTCTATTTTCTTTCATTTTTTTTTGTATTACTTTACTTGAAAGATAGTGGAGTATATCTGCATTTTGGGATCATTCGTTGTTTCATGGACAGGGTTTGATTTGCTAAAGTTGGTATTTGGGATTTCAGATTCTGAGGTTATGTTCAAGGAAACCAATTTGTTTTCATCTGAAATTGGTTAGTTTAGGTTGCTCTACTCTTCTATTTTTTAGGAGAAAAGGCATTTTTCTGTGATTACTGGGAATATTTTTAGTTCAATAATATTCATTTCTCGAAATCATAGGCAGGAATGTTTGGATAACCCACTGTGATTTCTGAGTTTAGGTGGTTTGGAGCAAACTCTCATTCATTCTTTTGTTGGTAGTCTAATTTTCCATTTGGGTTTAGTTATCTAGTTTCTTGGGATTCTGCGTTTGTTGATTTTTGGGGTTTCTAATTTCTAGAATGCGAAAATAGCTATGATAAAGAGGCAAAGCTTGAGATTCCTTTTCCATTCAGCTGCTGTTATGGATTGTCATACTGTTTTGGGCTATAGAGGTGCATTGGCTATGAGCAAAACTCTTTCCCCAGCTACTTTCTTTGGGTTGAGTCAGATGTGTTTCCCAAATGGGCGATATCAAAATTATAGAAAGGTCATAGTTGATAAAGGCAGTGGGTTGGTGCTTAATCAAAGTAATCAAATAAGCTTTAGGGGTTGCTCTTATCACTACAATACCACTTCTACGAAGGCATAAAGTGGAGAATTTATGTTAAGTTACAGTATCAGCATTACACACTCGAACTATACAATCTTGTAGGGGCAAAAGCTATACAAAACAAGCTTATGGAAAGGATTTTAGGAAGAAGGGATTTTAGATTTGTCTAAATATCCAGGGGATCAGCTTCAACTACAAATGTATTAGAAGGAATGGGAATGAGAATAAGAGGGAGATTTGTTGTGTTTTGATTGAGGATAGCGAGTATGGGGTTGAAGAAAGTAAAGTGAAGACAAAGAAGAAAGGGAATTGGAGGAGGGAGAAATTTACTTGGACATCTGTTCTTTGATGGGTTCATTAATGGTTGTCAACATAAAAGCCATTGGTATTCGAATAAAGCTTACAATAGAGGGACTAAGGCAAGTTGCTTATCCTAAAACATGTTTTGTTCTTTTTGTTGATATAGCAGTTTTGTGCATTCTAACTTAATTTAATTACTTGAATAATATTGAAGTGCGTGGTCGATCGTGGAGAGGGCGATTAAAGCTAGTGGAATCGAAGAACGCATCACACGAGGTAGGTGAAAATTTAAGAAGCATGACTAAATAATAAGATTCATGATCTAAACATTATCTTATTTCTTATTATGAAAGTTGCAGCATTGAAATAGTATAAGTGTCCTTGAATATGTTGTAAATTGTGAATGATGGAAATTAGTTAGTTAAAATAATGTCATGCTTATAATTCATGCTTAATGTGCACCTACTATCTAACAAACATGATTAAGACTTGTACTTCTTATATGATTGTGAAATTATGTGATGGTACATGGGTACCATGTCAGTATGTGTGATGTATGAGTCTAGGTTTATAGGATACATCCTTAGTGGATTATCACCAAATAAGTGAGGATGTTATTCTTGTTATGAAATAAGTGAATAGGCAAACCGGCTACTATTATGATTATTTTACATTCGGGCATGGAGGCCTGAGAGTTTTGTGCATAAGGATGCAATGTTAGGAGAGTTATGAGGGTTTGGCCACCTGCTCTCTGAAAATTATGTTATGGATACCAAGAACTATGTGTTGCTAAAAGTTGAGTGGGGCAATTATGGGAAGGCCACCACCGTGATAGCCATCGTCCTCCCATACAAACATGGATATTGTGATTTGCACCAAGGATGGTATAAGTGGATTATTGAGTAGTTATCCAGTAGTGCTAGTATGGATCAGATTGCAGCATAGTAGTCCTTATGTTTGATGCACTGTGGTGCTTATATTATGGCATAATAATATGTCTTATATGATGTGGCATGATGATATGCCTTATATTAATATACTAGCAGAGACTGGATGATTATGAACCCCACATGATGAGGGGTATGATTCTGAAACCCAGTATAGTCTGGGGATATAGATTAGGAGACTTATTGATTATATTTATAATTTTGTATGTCTTTTGACAATTTCAATATACATGTAGTAATTCTATATGTATATGATTAAGGGCATAGTTTCATATAAGTTTTCGTATGGTTATATAAATGGGTAGAGCTGTTATGCAGAGTATGATTCATGGAATTGGATTAGTTTATTTAGATAACTTATAATTATGAAACATGTTAATAATTGATTTATCAATGGATTGTTAATGATTATGAAAGATGTAGATATTTGGTTTATAAATGGATTATTGAAATGTGAAACATATAGTAAATCCAATTCAATATAATTATCATGAAAATGAATATTCTAATTACTATGGAATAATTAATGTATATTAAGATTTAGCATGCTTCTTAAACTCCCTTACCAAGCATAGCTTGCTGAGATATTGTTAATGTTTTATGTTTACAATATCTTAAATACAAAAACACAGGAGAAAATGTACACAACAAGAGGAATCTAGCAACCATACTTCTACGATCAGGTATACACTTTAATAAAGCTTTTGTATTGTGTAGTTAGTCATTTGAATTGTGATATTGGACATTTAATATATTGTTATAGGGGCTGTACAAGTCAACCACTGGATGGGTCCTATTTTAAGAAATGAATATCTATCTTCTAGAAAAACTATATATATATATATATGTATGTATAGTGTGAGCATTGAAGTGACATTTGGGGATTTGGAAAAATGAATTTTAAAGAAAAATCTTTCACTATTTTTGAAAGTTAAAGGAAAAATAAGACCCATCCACCTTTTGAAAGTTAAAGCAAAAAATTTTCATGAAAAACCTAGGGTGTCATAGAGGTGTCACCTTCTAGGAAGGTGGCTCCCTCTCTCAATTAAAATCATGGAACCTTAAGATGGATGGGAGAAAGAGGAAGGAAAGTGTGAATTTCTCTCTTAATGGGTCCATGAATACATGATCATACTTTTAACTAAGATAGTTGCTTGAATTAGTGCTCCAATTGTGTGGCTCCATGTGGCAATTATCCGTAGCTCGATGGCTCACTTTAACGGCTCATTCCTTGTTGGCTTAAGTGGCTTCAATGCTTGGCTTCAAGACTTGAGTAGCTTGGCTTCCTTAGGTTTCCTAGTTGGACTAGGACACCTCATGTACAGTTCCAATTCCCATGCCAATGATGGAAATGTATGGCTTTTTGCATGGGCCATTTTAGTCATCTTTGATTTGCTGTAATCACCTTCTGCTTACCTTAAGATAATTTTTAGGAAGGGAACTCTATCCCTTACACCCCCCATGAGCTAACTGCATAGCTCAACCAGCCAAAAACTATGCAAAGTGTAATATAGGCCACCATGCATCTCGAGGTGGAAAATGTCTATTAAATACTGTGAAATTCTTAAATGCAGTGAGAAATTCCTCTCTTTAATTGCTAAAGTGAGGATTAGGGGAGAATAGTTTAACTAGTTAGGTTTAAGACTAGGATAAAGTTGATTAGTTAGTTAGTTTAGTTTTAAGATCATATTAGTTTTGCACGTGTATTATGTTTCATTCAATAGACCACATCAACAATTCATGGAACTATTCAAAAAATGCAATTATATTTCTTTTAACGATTTCCTCTTAGGTTTATTATTTTTAGTTTCCCACGGTATGTAGTTTTAAACACTAAGGACAATGTTAATCTAAATTTAGGGGTATGGTATTTCAAATTTTGATGCATTCATTCATGTTTATAAATCATTTTAGTAATGTCTAGTTGAAGATATTAAACTTAGCACTCACTACACGGCAACCCATAGTTTTTCGAGTCTCATTTTTCTACATTACCCAATCAGCATATATGAATCCTATGTTTCAAAACATAGAGGACAATGTTTAGGTTGGGATGTATAGATATGCATGAACATTTTGTGTTTTCCTTATTTTTGAAAAAGAAATTCAAGTTGTCAAGGTCAAGTTCCTTTATTGTGATGAGAATTGGGATTTTTGTATATTAGTATTTCTCCTACTTATTAATAGACATGCATATGGTTAATTTTTCATTTTATTCATGTTCTAAAGTGTTTATGAAGTTAAATCTCATAACATACATAGAGTGCATAGTCTAGATGGATAAATGGTTATGACCTAGGCATTTATTGAATCTAATAGACATTAAGAAACCTCAAAAAGGATATTGGCCATCCTTGTATCATCACAGAGATATAAAGCCTTACTAGTATAATACCACTAGTTAGACCCTTTAAGCCTCTTGGTAATGCTTTTCTTTTCAAAACCTATCCACCTTAACCTAGAAACCTAGTTAAATATCCATTACTTATGATTCAAAAATGGGTAGAGATGATAGAAAATGTTCAAAAATGACAAAAGCCTAAGAAGTAAAAACATCAAAGAAATACATAGAAAAAGCCTTCATTCAAAATGAATTATCAAAAAAGACAAGAAAAATTGTGAGCAAAGAAAGAAAGAAAATATTCACTTCAATGTGCTCAAAAGTGAAGTTGCCCAACATAGCTGAAGATCTCTACTCAGATTTGAAACCTTTGAATTATTTTACTTTTTCTTTCAAAGCCGCTTCTAAACCTAAATTTCATCCCATCTAAAGTCTTCTTGATCTTAAGGTTGAAGATAGTCTCAAAGAAGATATAAATACAAAGGAATTAAGGTGAATTATTTTTTCTAGTCTTGGGAGTGGCATCCATACTGAGGGATGATAGTCCTTTGTATCATTAATGCTCATAAGCTTATGTGAACCATTAGTATTGTTGGATCTGATCACATAGTGAGAAGATTTTGTTTGACTTTTTTCTCTGAGAACTTTATTTCTGACTGTTTACCAGTGAGACTTTGAGGTCAAGACTTCTTTCCATGGACTATAAGAATTTGTGTTTAGAAGTCTAGAATTATATAGCTTGTACACATACTATACTTTGAGATATAACTACAATAAATAGGCTTTAGTGTGTGGGTAATTTGTGGAATTTGTCATTCATTTTTATTAAGTTGCTAAAGCCAATATAGTACTAATGGAAGAGAATTCACTAAGAGAAACTAATGAACATCCCTATTGAATTTTGTGGGTATATTCATTGTAAACGCACATGAGGCCTAACTCATCCAGTAAGGGTAATTTAGGGAATTAAGGGCTTGTTGCAAATACTAATTGCAATCATGAGTACCTACGAAATTGATAGTCATTTGTATTTCATGATTTTTTGCATATTTTACTCTAGACTAGCAAAATGTGGGTGAGGGGGTGTCATAAGTAGTTAGTTTTGTATAAAAAATAACCAATTAGTAGTACATGTGTCATAAATTGTAGGGCATTATTCAAGGTTTTTCTAAAAATTCATGGCACATGCATTCTAAGCAAATAATAAATTTTTTTTTATATTTTGTAGGTTCAAAAGCTAATCCAGAGTAAGTAAAAATGACCCAACAGTCGAGATTGCTTTAGATAATAGATGACGCAAATCAACCAAGATAGTCTTCTAATATTATCACTCCATGTGGCTTGATGGCTCACTTTGATGGCTTATTTGTTAGTGGCTTGAATGGCTAACTCCTTCAAAATGAAAAAATTTAATGGCTTGGCTTGCTTATGTATCCTAGTTAGACTAGGAAACCTCATGCATGACTCCAATTCTTATGCAAAGTGATGATAATGCATGGCTTGTTGCCATGGATCATTTTTAATCACCTTTGATGCTTCCTATTGCCTTCATTTTCCTGCCCTAGGATAGTCATTGAACCTTGATCTAGCTTTGAAATGATGCCATTTTGTTTTTGACTCGATCTTTTGATCTTGATCTTCATTTCTCATCTTGATCAATCTCAGAATTTGAATCACCTTCTCAACTCCTACAAAATATGAAAATAAAATATAATTAAATCCTAAAAAATTATGATAAATTACATATTTACTCTAGATTAGCCTCTTGCCTTGCAAAATATCAAACTTTTGAATTATTAGGTTAGAAACACATGTGCTACAAATTTTTCCAAAAACCATAGAAATAACACTATATTTTATAACATAGGCTCCTTTTTATACAAAATTTACCACTTATCAAATTTTCAAAGATTGCTTTTTCTACATCACCTACTTATTTTTTTCATAATGCTTCATCATCCTATTTTTCAAACATTGAGGATAATGTTACATTTAGGTTGGGGTTGTAGTATTATATGGAATTTTGGTTTTCTTTTTTATAGTTTATTTTCCTTTAATGAAATTAAAAATAGAAAAAATGAGTAGTTTTCTAAAATCATTTTAAATTTTGGATTAGTTCCTTTACTATGATGAGAATCAAATTTTTTGAAGGTTAGTTTTCTTTTCAACTTTAAATTATAAATAAAATTTCCCATGCTAAGTTTATTATTTTACTCATTTCCTAAAGCATTTAATGGAAGCCAATCTTGTACCACACTTTTGCACACAATCACATGTATATAATCCAGATCAATGAGTAGTTATGACTTCAAGACCTTCAAGAAAATCAATAGCGACTTATAACCCATGTGAGTTTTAGATCATTTCATTCTTTGGAAAGTTACAGATAAATTCTAGTTTTCTTCCACATGAATATTTCATAATTGATCCCAGTGTTCTTTAATTTGTTCAATTACCAAGATTCACTATGACTATTACCCTTAATTTTTAAGAAGTTTCTTGTGATGGGCTTTATAAACCTAGGAAATGATTTGGCCGGACTTTGGTTATAAGCCAAAGTCATAAATCCTACCCAATCTAGTTATCCCTTTTGAACCTTGTATGTAAGCCATTTCTTTTATGAACCCAATCCCCTTTAACTATATTAACCCAGTACAAAGTATTAAATACCTAATTTATTTTAAAATGAGTTGGAGATTATTGAAAAAATACCTCTAAGTTACAATACAAGTAAGAAAGTGAGCATCTTCAAAGAAATATAAAAGAAAGAAAAATAGAAAAGTGCAATGAAATGTTCACTCTGGTATAATAAAAAAAAATTGTCAATACTTATAAGAAGACTTGTACTTATTTATGAAGGTTGTGAATACCCTGTGTATCTTTTTATCATAACCCAATCTTCAGCCTACATTTCATCCTAGTATAAGACCTATTGATTGTAGGATGAATATTGTCTTGATAAGGACATGAACAAATAAAAATTAGGGTGTAGTATCTATAACTTTCTTGGTAAATGGAATCCTTCCCAAAAGCATCAAGATAGTTACTTTGTAATTCATATTCTTCCATGACCATACACTGTGAGATATTTTTGTTGTTAACTCTAATCACATATTAAAAGAGATGTATTTTACCCTTCTGTCTAAGAGTTTCAATTCGAAGTATATGTCTAGTAGAGAGAATTGTGATCAAAACAAAACATATTTTGGATGGAGTCCTTGGGTTGCAGTTTATTTAGAGGTTAACATTTATTATATATATAGACTGAGATTTATGCCTAAATGAAATATCTTTAGTATATAAGTAGGGTCTTAAAATTTTCATTCATTCTATCAATATGTTAAACTTGGTAGATTGAGTAGGGAGAGAGAAAAATTCTTTGAGATAAATTTAGCAGTTTTCCTTTTTCTTAAAATTTGGGGCAAAATTCACTACAAACCTCACGTGGCTTACCTCAGCCACTAGGGGTAACTTATAGGTTTAAGGGCTTGTTGCATATGCTAAATGCAATCATGAGTACCAACAAAAATGATAATTTTAGCTCTTTTAATAAATGATTTTTGCATATTCTATTTAGGACTAGCATAGTTCTTGTTGGGGCTATGTAATGTGTGCATTTATGTACCAAAAATCCTAACTTTTACACTATTTTAGTGCATTTTATTTTTTATTTTCATACTCATAGGATGGATTTGTACTAAACTACTTACTTGTTATCTAAACTTAATTTGACGCATTTTTCAAGGTCAAATAGACATTCAAAGGTTATATGCATTAAACCATATGAAATAATAGTAATTCAGAATTATTTTTTTTGCATTTTGTAGATTATTGATCAAAAGTTATTAGTAGAACAAAGGGCTAGATTTAGTTTGATGAAAATAAACAATTTTGATAGTAACAAGACGAGGATTGCCTAAAAGTTATGCATAACATGTGAGTGTGTAGTGAAACCCAGGACTTCATACTTTAGACAAGCAAATGAGCCTTGTGTGAGCTATACTAGGAGGTTATATAGTTTGGCCACTTGACCTCCAAAAGTGGTAATTCTCTTGATTGGTGGTAAGTACCACAAGAGGTGACTCACAACACCCTTTTGAGACATCCATAGAGCCCATGACAATGTGGTGAGAAGTCCTTGTTGGGGTACGAAAAGGCACAAAATTGAACCATATTGTTCTTGAACATAGTTTGGATGCCATGAGATTTGGTTTTTATGCTCTTGGGGAGTAGGATTATGGGTTCTAAAAATGAATCTAGATTTTGGTCACTAGACTTGTACTCATGACTAGTTTGGCATACATTACTAATGGAGTGCTAGATGCATCACATGGATCAACTTAAAGGAGTCAACCATGTAGTTTTCTTGCATTAGAAAAATATTTTCGTATCATCAAGTCGTAATTCCGTAGATTTTGAGTTTTTAGTGTTCATTCTATCTACTAAGTATAACCCATATATACAACTAACAAAAGGACATTATAGATCAACTTTGAAAGATTAGGAGCAAGGATTAAGAGTCCCTCAAGATATGAAGCTTAACAGAAAAATGAGGCACTAGGTTATGTGAAATTTATATTTCTTAATTATGTTTCTTTGACTAATGTTAATGTATTCATGCACTAAGTTCTAGACTTTAATTGGGTTGTGATTAATAAAATAATAGGAGTTTTTCAAATTAAATTGATTTCTATGGGACTCAGGTGTGAGTCTGGTAATTTCCATCTGTATGGTTAGAATAAAACAATTTTACAAAAAAAGATTCTTCTATGTGAATGGTTTTTCAAAAGAAATTTTCAACATAGAGATCCTACCTTTCAAAATGAATTTAAATACTAATTTTGTATTTTCAAAACCCAGGTCATTATAGAACTCATGTTGTCCAAAATCTCTAAGGGACTGATGAATTGAGCACTCAATTTTTCTTTCATTGTAAACCTCATGCCCCCCTTGGTCAAGGATATCTTTAGAGACACATGGTCCCCTACTTCATACTCCAAGTCACTATGCATCTTATTGGCATAGCTTTTCTATCTGATATAAGCTACAAGTAATAGCTTTCGAATGAGGCTCACCTTATTGGTGCACTATTCCACCAATTTTGACTACACAAATTTGTTCTCATCAACTTCATTCTAGCAAACCAAAAGTGAAGTCCATGAAGCAATGGGAATTGTTATTGTTTGCAAACTCAACTAACAATAGACTTTCATCCCATTTCCCCATCCATTTAATTACACATTCTCTCAACATGTCTTCTAGAGTTTGAATCATTTTTTAGATTGGCCATCCATTTGAGGATGAAAGGTTGTATTGAAGCTCAATGATGATCCCATTAACTCTTGCACACATCACCATAACTACTAGGTGAACTGACTGTCCTTGTGGGAAGTGATAGTCACAACATCTTGTATGTAAACCCATGCCAAACTATTAAAAAGTTGATTCTGTCAGTTTGGGAGGAAGTGTGTTGATTTCGTCAGCTAATCAATTATCACCAACATCATGTCGATGTTTTGGGAAAACCCATAATGAAGTCCATTTTGATGTAATCCCACTTCCATTGAGGAAGACTAAGGGGCTGCAAAAGTCTCACCAGTATCTAATGCTCGACCTTGACCTACTGACTTGTCAAGAATCACTTCACGCACTCTCTTGTGTTGCATTTCATGCCATTGGTTGAGTATACATCTTCATACCACAAACCTAACTTGTGCATTATTTTAGTGTATTTTTTTAATGCATTTTCATACTCATAGGATAGATTTGCATTACACTACTTATTTGTAATCTAACTATAATTTGATGTATTTTTAAGGTGAGATAGACATTCAGAGGTAAATATATATTAAAAATATGAAATAACACTACTTAGGACCTTTTCAAAATTTTGTGGGTTGTAGATCAAAAGTTGCTTAGGGAATAAATGGCTCAATCGATTATCCATTGCATGCATGCACCACCCTACAAACCTTGAATGTGATGCCATGCCAGCCTAAGAAGAGTCACACATTTTTCTCCACTTTTGAACTCGGAAAGTCATATTACTAGGTCCCATCTAGCTTACTCATCCCTCTCTCTCTCTCTCTCTGACCATGAGAAGCAAATAGGACCACAAGGAATAAATGTACGTCTCACATAGACATTTTTCCTTTGATTTTTAAGCTAGAGAAAGTTTTTTTTCCAATGATTAAAAATGTATTATTTTGGAGGGAAAATAGGAAGCTACAAAACCTTTAAATTTTGGAATGGAAAACAAGATTTCGAAAGCTAACATTCAATAGGTTTTAAGATGATTCAAGGTCCAAGATTGATTACACTTAGGGCTCTCCTAAATATACCTACTTATGGAATTTTCTACATGGAAGAGGATTGGCTAAGAATGAGCATTTCTAGGAAGGAATTTTTGGCGGCTAGCAAAGAAATTCAAGGGTGGATGAACTTGGACAAGTTGTAGAAGGTCTTAGGAGATAAAAAAGAAAATCAATTTAGACAGACCAATAGAAGCATGATAAAGGAAAGAGGGCTGCTAGATGTTTCCTAAAGGCAGATGTTTTCCAATTGGAAATGTACTTTTACTTATGGTAATTGGACTTCCACAAGTTTAGGATGGTTATCATTGGATAAAGATGTTTCCTAAGAAGAGGAGGGGCTATTATTATAGGAGCTGAGGAGAAGACATCTTTTCTACAAGAAGAAATGTCTATGTTTTGGAAAGGGGCAGCATAGCATATTTCATTTTTAGAAGGGGGTTAGTAAAAATGTCTTTTTCTTGTAGTTGTTTTTGAAATCTTCTTTCGAATGCAATTCTTGTGGAAGGATGTGTTGTTTTTGAGGAGAGATCTTGGAAGATTAGAAGAAACACATTTTGGCCTGCTTGAGTCATATTTTGAGGGAGGCATGTTTCTCATTTAGAAAGGAGTAGTTATATACAAGAAAGTACAACATCTTGTAAGGAAGTTCCTCATAATGATGGTTTCTCCCTTGGGTTTGTTGGGAGAACATTTTTTTTTCACTTATTTAGAAGCAAGGAAGGACATCTATTAAATACTACTCAAGAGGAGATGTTCTTAGCAAGTATTGGACAGAATTTAGCCATGTTTTTCTAAGAGGAATAATAGGACACAAATCTCCTCTATTGGCTCTTACTCTAGGCTAGTTTATGCATCTTTCCTATTCTCTTAGCTAGACATTTTTCTACTTAGAATTTATTAATGGTAGGGCATTTTTCTTCTTAGATCTTGGTTTGTTTTGGGTTGGAGTAGAACCTAGAGCAAGGCTTCTTGATGCATGACACACCAAGGGAAGTTTGTTTTAGTCCTTTTCTTTATTTTCTTAATGTATTTTAAGGATCAAGGATTAAGATATAACCAAAGAGTTTTACTTTAGTTCATCTTGAATATTTAATTAGTGTTAAATTACTTAGATTTCATGCTTGATGTTATGATTTATGAATTTTGTTCTACATTGTTAGATGTGGATTTTTATTCACGTTCTACAATTTATATGCATGTTTTATTCTAGCATAGTTTAGGAACTAGTTAGCTACAATTTTAGCCTATAATTAAGTAGTGTTTTCTAGCCATTCTAGGATAGTTTTTACCATTCTCATGTATTACAAGAAAATTGGTCAATCCTAACTAATTTAGGACGTATTTTTCATTGTAGTTTTAGGTTAGATTTCCATAGTTTAGAACACTATTTTCCACTGTATTTTTGTGTAAACTTGTATCATGCTAGGCTAAATTCCATAGACTAGGATTGCATTGGTCCTAGCGTAAGTAAATCCCACTTAAAATTTATAATTCTTTTAAATTTTTTAGAATGTTTATTTAGAAGTTAATCAATATTTAGAAATGGTAGACTTATCCTTAGTAATATATTGTGATTTGATGTCATTATCTTTCATATTGGATTCGTGTGTTTAATCCTTGATTAATTATAGCTACATTTTACGTAGAATACTTAAGAGTTGATAATCTACCAAAATTTTAAAGTTTTATAATTTTTAAAATTAAAATTTTAGTGAAACCATTTTCCATGAAAATAATCATAGTTTTTATTTACTTCTTGAATTGTAAAGAAAAAATAATAATAAGTGGTGAATCCTACTTTTAGCCAAGTGATCTTTAATACTAGCCTTTAGTCTTAGTTAAGCTTTCCTAAATCAATTCAATCTAATCTCATTTGATCTTGTGATCACTTAATCTTGAATTATTTTTTATTCTTACATCATCTTAGGTTTATTAATTTAGATTAGTTGGGTGGCTTAATTTTTCACACATATCCTTCATGTGAATTCGACCCCTACAAAATATTAAAACTAATTAACCATGCATTTGTAGGATTGAACTACAAATACCATCCCCCAGAACTGTCCTTTCAAATCCTAGTATATTTTTATTCTCTCAGGGTGAATTGTATAATGTGACTGGTGTGCCTCCCTAAGGACACCTTGCCTTAATTCTGCACTCATGAAAACCACCAATCTTCCATGCATCTAAACACTATCATCCACTTCCTAGATGAAGCTTAGCTTCCAAACTAATGCTAGTGTCTCATCATAGTCCTTTTGCATCCAAATGACTCTCCCACCAATGACAGATCTCACTGCCAAGTTTACCATGAATGATTTCCCATCCTCTTGTTGAATTTTTGGTTTGTACCTGACCACTCCCTATTACAATTTCCACCTCCTGAAAATCATTCTTGAACATATCCCCTACATCTTTTGGCTCAATGCATTGTAAACCACATTAGCCTTTCTAGAATGATACTGGATGATGAAGTTATAGCCTTTCATGTACACCATCCATCTCCTCTGCCTCATGTTCAAACATTGCTGAGAGAATGTACCTAAGACTCATGTGATTCATGAACACATTGAACTTTTTGCTGTACAGTAATGCTTCAAAATCTTTAAGGCAAAAACCATAGTTATTAGCACTAGATCATGAGTAGAGTAATTTACCTCATACTTCTTCAACTATCAAAAAACATAAGCAGTCACCATCTCAATCTGCATCAACACATACCCAATCCCATGCTTGAGGCATCACTAAAAACCACAAATCACCCACTTCTTGACAGTAAGTACCAGTGTAGTGGTCAACCTCCCTTTTAGCTAGTTGAAGCTTGCGTAACATGCATTGTCCCACACAAATCTTACATCTTCCCCTATCAACTTAGTCTAAGGAAATGCAAGAGACTTCTGTAATAAACCTATATTATTATTATAACCCTAAATTTTGTAAATTGATTAAAAAAATCATTTTAGTTTGAATTTTCATAAATTATGGGTTAGAATATTAGATTATTAGAAAATCTCTTTTTATAGAGATTAAAACATGATTTAAAATTTAGAAATTATGAATGTACTAAAAAAATTGATCGAAATGACACAAGTACGTTCAATTCTAAGTTAAAATGAAAAATTCCTAATTTTCTTCATTTTATGAACAAAAGGGTAAAATGGAGATTTTACCCATAACCAAGATCTAAGACATAAGTATTTAAAATTTACTTAGAAATAAAAATCCAACACCACTAAGTACTCTCAATTTTGAAATCGGGACAATAAAATGGATTTTTCACCATAAAAGGGCAAAATGGTCCTTCATACCCCCGTGGGTCCCACAAGGGGCCCACAAATGAATCCAACAGCCAGAAAACATATAATGAGTAGTCAAACCACTACCAACTACTAGTGGAGAAGGTGGTGGTAGTGGAGGATCCAATGTTTATTTAATATTTAAAAGAATTGAAACATGATAAGTACATGTAATTATGAAAAATTACAAAACACCTATAGATACCCCTCCAAAAATGTTCATTAAAATTCACATGAAATCATCTTGATTAGTCTAAAAAACCAGATCTAGTTTCCTTCCCAAAATTCTCCCTTCTTGCACTTTCTCTCTCCTCTCTCTCATTGGAACAAGAGACCTAAATTCAATTAGGCACTTTGTTCCAAATTGAATCTCACAAATGGCACCATCCATACAATCCTAGACTACCTTATCTACAAAATCCTCAAATCAATTTCAAGATCCAATAGTGCAATCAACGGGAAATCACAAAACAAACGACTATCGGGATATTTTATCATCAAAGGGTATTTATTTCAAATTGTGCTTCAAATCTTTGCTTTTTCTCCAATTAGGTAAGGACAAGAATGCTTCAATTTTGGATGATGGAGGGCTCAAATGGAAAATTTGAGACATCCAATCTATCTAGAAGGTTCTCAAAACCCTAGGGTAGAAATTTCAAGAAATTTCATTGAGTTTTGAGCCCTTAATTGTAAAGGGATTGATTGGATGGTCCAAATGGACTGTCTGATCTCCCAAATCAAGTCAGAACCCAGCACACACTACAAAATGCAACACAAAAGCATGCCCTGTGGGAGCATTTCTACACGCGAGCACCACGTGCTACATCATCCCAACAGGACGACTGCGTGACAGTGCCGGTCACCAGGGGAGCACATTACTTGTTCGTCCTGGTGATAGGTGGGTGGCGATAGCTTTGCCTGATCAAATTTGGGCCGTTCACACCATTGGGCCTAGATCAAATCTGGACCCTAGGAACGACTGTGAACTTCACAATCCAATTGTAGAGTCATTTGAACTCCAAATTGAGATCGGAAAGAAGATATAGAAAGCTTATAACTTCTATTTTCTTCTAAAACCATAATATTGATAATAAAAAATAAAAAATAAAATTCTAAAAAAAATTTATTTTCAAGAATTAAGTTTCTAATTTTCATGATCTTCAAGATCTAAAGGATCTAAATTACTAATGATATAATGTTGAAATCAAGTGATATCCATGATTAATTTGGACAGATTTAAGATAGATTGAAGAATCTACCCTTTATGGTAGAAAAACCCTAAAAGTACAAAGGGACCCACTTGATCAATAAGATCAAGCATTATCAGACCCATGGGATAGATTGAATGAATGATATTAAGATGGAATCCATTGAAATCATGGATTGAATATGACCAAAAACAAAGGAATATGATCTTGGACCTTAATGGAGTAAAAGCCCTAAAATTAATTAAAACCTTGATTTAAAACCTTGATTTAAAAGGAAAAGATCTAAGATCTAATGATTGGATCATAAGTAAAAGTTTCCAATAATCTTAATCTAATTAGTTTCATTTTCTTTTCTTTTATAATAGTATTCTAAATGTGATTCATGTTATAAAACATGATAGTTTTTAAATTTTAGCATGCTATGTTCCATGTGTTATTAGATTGTTATATTAGATTGATATATTTAATTATCTTAGGGCTATGTTAGTTTAAATTCAAAGTTTTAGAATGATTCCATTAGATTAGTAGTAAAATTTCATGTATTTTATAACTTAGGATCCATGTTAGTATATTAAAGTATGAATGCCCTTAGAATGATATAGATGTACAATTCTCTTATGATTTAAAGTGTATGATTATTTGAATTGTCAAAGTATAGTATAAGCATCTTAATTGCCTTTAAGTTAGTAGATGTAATTGTTTAATAAGTGGTTATGTCTCAATATTCGTAAATCATCAAACATGAAATCTAATGAAATAGAGATTCATCGATAATTAAGATGAGTGAATGACTTAGACTTAATATTAGTAAGGGCTATAGTTAGTAGGACAATATAAGGATTGTCAAATCCTTGGCTCAAACTAGGAGAATAATAAACCTCATGAATGACATTTTAATTGTTCATGGACTTAATTAAAATCAATTAGAAAGAGTACATAGGGTTAGCATGCTCATAGGAACCTTATAAAAGGTTGAGCTAAGGTCACTCTAGTGAATGTTGAACATAGTGGTTAAGAGGGTTTTCTAATAAAGCCTCACTCTTCTCCTTCCTTTTATTGGCGTCTGTGAGGTCTAAACACCTCCTTACATGAGGATTGAAGCAACTACTTTGTGTTCACCCATTCAGCTAGTAAGCCTTAGCCAATTGGAAATGAGAGGAACAGTCTAGACTTAGGCTGAAATAAGTTATCTTCAACTAGCAAAACATTAATTGGTTGAATAATAATAATAATAATAATAAGAGCATAAAAGGTTAGTAAAGTATCTAACCCTAATAAAAATTGTAAGTAAGATATGGATATTCAAACAAGATCCATTGGGTCTTATATGATCAAGAATAATAAAAAGAAATAAATACTTCTTCATGATATATATATATATATATATACATTGCTTGCAACTTAGATCAAATAGAAGATCTAAACCCTTAATCAAGTATGATTCAAGGAAGGGAGCCAAGATCATCCTCCTTAGGGATGATCAAACAACTAAACCTAGATTAAAGAAGAACTAGATGATAGAATATCTAAGCCCTTGATCTTTATTAACAAGTATAAATTGTTGATCAAAGGATCCATGAAAGATCAAGATCAAAGAAAGGAATACACAAAGACTTAGAATAGAAAATACTTAGATCTAAAAGATTAGAAGATCATTCTAATGATTAGATCTATTGATTAATAGGATAAACACTATCTAAGGAAGATAGATCATGATAGGACAGAAGATCTAGATCCTTTATGTCAAAGGACAAGATTAGATAAAGAATATAGATAGGATAAAAAATATAACATTATTCAGATTGTATATATATTAACAGTATATATGAATTTACAGATTACATACATCAATCAGGATCATCGAAGATCTGAAGAGATGGATCAGTACTTGAAGGTAAGAGGATTTTATGAATGCATCTACATGAGAAGTACATGTTGTATACATAATCTTATGTTTGGAAATGTGGACAAGTATAATGTAAATACTTGTATTAAACCCATTGAAAACCCTTATGATCCAACCAAAACACATTGAAATGGTTAAGTTAGAATTGAGGAAAACCCTAAGTGAATAAGAAACTAGAAAGTATTCCAGCCCTAAGTAAACAGACGGATTGTCTGATACATATAAGAATTACTTTACATATAAGCATGGAGGCTTGTTGTTTTGTTTTAAACAGGCATAAGCCTAGGGTTGGTATGCTAGGAGAGTTAGTAGGGTATGGCCACTCACTCTCCAAATCTTGTTATTATATAGATACCAAGCCTAAATGAGGCTAAAAGTAGGGTGGGGCAATTATGGGAAGGCCGTCACTATGACAGCCATGTCCTCCCCATACGGACATGGATATTGTGATTTCCACTGAGGATGGTATAGGTGGATTATTGAGCAATTATCTAGGCCCGCTAGTATAGATTCTGACGGAATGCATAGTAGTCCTTTGAGTATTTTTGCACTATGATGCATGGCATACTGAAATGCCTTATGATATGGCATGATGAGATGCTGGGTAATCATGGATTACCAATACTACCCAAATGAGGGAGTAATTCTAGCAGAGTTTGGATAATTTATCAATTCAGAATAAGCTGGATATGATTATGTTTTGAGATATTAACTATTTTTCATGATTTTGACCATATTTATATATCTATACATAGTATACCATATGTATGTGCAAGGATGCGCATGTATGACAAAGTAAAGAGATTGCTCCATGAGTATGAATAATGGGATTATGAAGTAGTAGGATTATATTGTTAAAGTTTTATGCTTCTTGAAATCCCCTACCCAGCATAGCTTGCTGAGATATTGTAAATGTTTCAATGTTTACAATATCTAAAATATAAAGAAGGAGAATTAGGAGCTCAAGACTTAAGAAGACTTGGAAGAATAATCAATCAGGGTATATCCCTTGAAGAAATGTATTTTATTTGAGAGCATTGTATTGTATTAAGAGTTTTTAATGTATGGTGAGATTTGAAGTTTGGATTATGTAATTTGGACAAGTATTGTACTGATACCGGGGTTGTACTGTGAACCACAAGATAGATTCTAGAATTTAATAAAAGTAAATTCCTTCAATGGAATTTTATCTTATACAAAAATTCTACTTATGTTATGTATGAAGTGATGACTTGGGTCATTCAAAACAAGTTTAAAGAAAAGAATTTATGTTGATTTGTTTTGTGAAATTTTTTTACTACTAAGGGCCTTGCCTTCGAAAAATGTATTACAAAATGTGTTACAAAAACTTAGGTCGTCATAATTGGTATCAGAGCCATTCATCTAGTCACAGTACAGTACCCTTATGTCCAATATAAAGATGACAATCCAATTGGAGGATGAGAAATAATGAGTGAACAAGAACTAAGATAGTATTTGATGAGAATGAGTTATGTGAACAACTCATTAGTTAAGAATGAGTATAGAAAGAGTTATGTGATTGATTCATTAGGTGAGGAGTTAATGTAATTAACTCATGAAGTACTAGTGGAGTATAAGTAGATATTAATTAGTGAAATAACTAGGAGTACTACTTAGTAAGTTAATGTTATCAATATAGGGAATACTAAGTTTAGAAATAAGTTAGGAAAACCTTAGAATAGAGGAAGATGTAATCTATGATATTCAGGTATGACCTGAAATCTTAAATAAAGATACTTGTAGAAATAAAATACATTAATATAACTATTATTAAATGAAATAATGGAGATTAAGAGAAAGAGATGATAAATTGGAAAAATAGGATGGAAAGGATGAGGAAGGATAAAATCCAACCTTTATAGGAAATGTGAAATAGAAAGTTATGAGAAATAGATATTAAAGATAAAACCTTAGAATTATGACAAATTTTCAAATTAATAATAATAAATAATAAATATAAATGTAAGAGTTACAATTACTAAATAGATGTAGTATTATGATAACTAGTTAAAGGAATTAACCATCAATCTTGGAAATGATCTTATCTGCAAAGAATTTAAGGAGATAGGTAAATGTTTTCAAAATTTGTGAATGAGAAGATTTTTTAAAGATAAATAAGGAGATAGAATTTAGAGGAATATTGATTCAACTATATGATAGAATTGAAATATGAAAATAATTATGGACTATAAATTGCATTGATGATAGAATGGAAAGTGAAGACTTATAAATGAGCAGGGATATAAATATGATGAATTTAGAGAAGTACAATTCACATGGATGGTGAAATGATCATGGAAAATAAAAGAGAAATATTGATATGATGATTTGGGAAAATATAGTTATTGATTATCATAAATAGGAGTACATCTTATTGATCATGGAAAATAAAGAGCCATATATAAATGGAGATATTGATTCCATTTATATGATAGGTTTGGGGATATTGAAAGATTCAAGAAATATAGTGAGGAGAAATATATTTTGGAGGAATGGTGAAATAAACATTAGAAATGAAGACCTATAAACAAATATTGGTTGCTAAATTTAAGTTTAAAGATGATTATGTATGAGTTATAAATCAAAATTTTGGAGAAATAAGAGGTTAAAAATTTCAAGATATTTTGGAGATTTTCAACTTACATGAGATTGAATGAGGAAATATCTGTAGTAGTTAAGGAAAGGAACATCAAATTATTTAAATGAGTTGAAAGAACAGATTCTAAGGATTAGGAATGATTATAGAAATTTACATTAGAAACGTAACAAATTTCCTTGACATAAAAAGAAGAAGGAAGGATCAATGTAAGGATGCATTAAACATAAATGATATTATTGAGGAAATTAAGTACCCTTTTACTTTATAAGGATGAGCATTTCCAAATTTATTATCATCAATTGGGAATTGGAAATGAAACATCATAGTATGAAATCAAAACAAATTTTGAGTAATATGAGTTGAATAAATGATATTCATGAATTTGAGGAGCATGAAATATAATAGATGAATTCGTAATGATATATGGAATTGATTTAAGAAAATCAAGAGCATTTATAGAATATATGGTAGACATTTGTAAAACTTGTCAATCATCTGGTAAGTGTACATGTTGATTGAAGAAAGCAAAGTTTAGGGTCATATAAATCCTGAGAATGATATGGAAGTTGAACCAACAAAGATTGGAGATGAAACTGAATTGTGAGTTAACTTTGATAGTTAGAGAAATTTATCTCTTATTGATTGTATAGTATACTATAAGGACATTCTTTTAGTATAATCTTGCCATTGATTATATAAACTATAATGAATTTATGGTAGATTATTGAGACTTGAAGAATATAGGGTAAATTATGGAGTTTGTAGAGGCTTGAGAATAGATGACTACAAAGTCAATATAGACTCTTTTAATAGGAATTTTCAAGAATACTTAAAATAAAGGGTAGTATGATATGGAAAAGTTATGAGGTATGCTTGAAAGAAGCATAAGGAAATGCATAATCTTAAGAAGGAGAAATAAGAAAATCAAGTGCTATGAATAAAGAGGAAATCATAGTAGGAGAATAATAATGAAAGATGAGGAAGCGGTTATTACAAGGAAACTATTAGTTAATATTAGGATCTTAAAAGAAATTTTTAGAACAAAGAAATAGTAAAGGAGTATGATTATCTAGAACAGAAATGAGATAAGTACTTCCAGATAATGGAAGAACTAAGAAGAGATAATTACTCCCAAATATTGGAAGATTGTTATAAAAAAAAAAAATAATAACAGTTGAAATTGTAGAATCAAGTAATATGTCATTTTGGTAGATAGTCTAAGGACTATACATATCAGGGAAGATATGCCAAAACTATATATGTTGAAAAGGAATGAGGATGAGCAATAAAAGTTAGAATAGAAAAGTATGAATTATTGAAAGGTTGGTGAAAATGAGGAATAGAAATTTAGTATACTAGTCAAGAGAAATAGGAAGTTGTAAACAAAAGGATAACTCAACTAAAAGTTATTAATCCTTTTGAGAAGTCTAGCAAAGAATTAGGATAAGTGATTAATGCATTAGCATTATTAGTGAGATGTGTGCCTATGTTAGTAAATAACCCCAAAGTATGAATTTTACCTTTGAGGAGAAGGAAACATGAACTATGAATGAAAGGAAATGGAGGTTTCCTTAAGTGGCAAGTCCACATGAGAAAACTTATGAATGAGTTAGTGAAAACTCATAAGTAAGTTGAAATGCGAATTTCAAGGACGAAGTTATTATAAGGGGGAAGATTGTAATAACCCCAATTTTTGTAAATTGATTAAGAAAATTAATTTAGTTTGAATTTTCAAAAATTCTAGGCTAGAATATTAGGTTATTGGGCATTCTCTTTTTATAGAGATTTAAACATGATTTAAAAATTAGAAATTATGAATGTACAAGAAAAACCGATCGAAATGACATGAAGTATGTTCAATTCCGAGTTATAATGAAAAATCTCTAATTTTCTTCATTTTTATGACCAAAAGTGTAAAATGATAATTTTACCTATAACCAAGACCTAAGATGTAAATATTTAAAATGTACTCAGAAATATAAATCCAACGCTACTAAGTACGCACAATTTCAAGTTCGGGAGAATAAAATGGATTTTTCTCCATAAAAGGGCAAAATATGTAATTAGTGGTCAAACCACTACCAGCTACTAGTATAGAAAGAGGTGATAATGGAGGATCCAATGTTAATTTAATATTTAAAAGAATTGAAAATTGATAATTACATGTAATTATGAAAAATTGTAAAACACCTGTAAATACGCCTCTAAAAATCCTCCAAAAATATTCATTAAAATTCCCACAAAATCATCTTTCTTACTCTGAAAAATCATATCTAGATTCCATCCCAAAATTCCAAAACTCACAAAAATATCCCTTCTTGCACTTTCTCTATCCTCTCTCTCATTGGAACAAGAGACCTAAATTCAATTAGGCACTTCATTCCAAATTGAATCTCACAAATCACACTGTCCATTCGATCCTAGGCTACCTTATCTACAAAACCCAAAAATCAATTTCAAGATCCAATAGTGCAATCAACAAAAAATCACAAAACAAGTGACTATCGAGTTATTTTATCATCAAAGGGTATTTATTTCAAATTGGACTTCAAATCTATGTTTTTTCTCCAGTCAAGTAGGTGGATCTACTTCTTATACTTATTTCTTGTTGTTTTATGTAATTTTTATTTTTCTGTAATAAGTTTTTGGTTAAAATTTATAAAAATAAGGTATGGACTAGAACCCTTCAATTCTAGATGATGGAGGGCTCAGATGGAAAATCTGAGCCATCCAATTGATCCAAAAGGGTCCCAAAACCCTAGGGTAGAAATTTTAAGAATTTTCAATGAGTTTTGAGCCCTTAATTCTAAAGGGATTGATTGGACGGTCCAAACAGATTGTTCGAACTCCCAAATCAAGTCGGAACCCAGCACACGCAATGAAACGTGACATGGAAACATGCCCTTCAGGAGCATTTCTAAGCGCAAGGACAGTGTCGGTCACCGGAGGATTGCATTACACGTGCGTCCCGATGACAGGTGCGTGGCGATTCCTCCACTCAGCCTACTCTGCCCAACCAAATCTAGGCCATCCGTTCTGCTAGGCCTAGATCAAATATGGACCCTAAGAATGACTGTAAACTGCACAGTCCAGTTGTATAGTCATCTAAACTCTAAATTAAGATAGGAAAGAAGCTATGGAAAGCTTATAACTTCTATTTTTTTTCCTAAAACCATAATATTGATAAAAACATTCTAAAAACTTTTTTCTTTCAAGAATTAAGTTTCTAATTTTCATGATCTTCAAGATCTGAGCTGATCAAATCTTGGGGATCTAAATTACTGATGATATAATGCTAAAATCAAGTGATATCTATGATTAATTGGGACAAATCTAAGATAAATTGAACGATCTACCCTTTATGGTAGAAAATTCCTAAAAATACAAAGGGACCCACTTGATCAATAAGATCAAGTATGATCAGACCCTTAAGATGGATTGAATGAATGATATTATGATGGAATCCATTGAAATCATGGATTGAATATGACCAAAAATAAAGGAATATGATCTTGGACCTTAATAGAGTAAAAGCCCTAAAATTAATTAAAACCTTGATTTAAAAGGAAAAGATCTAAGATCTAATGGTTGGATCATAAGTAAAAGTTTTTAATAATCTTAATCTAATTAGTTTCATTGTCTTTTATTTTATAATAGTGTTGTAAATGTGATTCATGTTATAAAGCATGATAGTTCTTAAATTTTAGCATGCTATGTTCCATGTGTTATTAGATTGTTATATTAGGTTGATATATTTAATTATTTACGGCCATGTCAGTTTAAATTTGATGTTCTAGAATGATTCCAATAGATTAGTAATAAAATTTCATGTATTTTATAACTTAGGATCCATGTTAGTATAATAGAGTATAAATGCCCTTAGAATGATATAGATGTACAATTCTCTTATGATTTAAAGTGTATGATTATTTGAATTGTTGAAGTGTAGTATAAGTATCTTAATTGTCTTTAAGTTAGTAGATATAATTGTTTAATTAGTGGTTATGTCACAATATTCATAAATCACCAAGAATGAAATCTAATAAAATAGATATTCATGGACAATTAAGATGAGTGAATGACTTGGACTTAATATTAGTAAGGGCTATAGTCAGCAGGATAATATAAGGATTATCAAATCCTTGGCCCAAACTACGAGAACAATAAACCCATGAATGACATTTTAAATGTTCATGAAATTAATTAAAATCAATTAGAAAGAGTACTTAGAGTTAACAAGCTCATATAAACCTTATAAAAGGTTGAGCTAAGGTCACTCTAGTGAATGTTGAGCATAGTGGTTAAGGAGGTTTTCTAATAGAGCCTCGCTCTTCCCCTACTTTCTGTTGATGTTTGTGAGGTCTAAACACCTCTTACATGAGGATTGAAATAAACTTTCTGTTCAACCATTCAGCTAGTAAGCCTTAGCCAATTGGAAATAAAAGGAGCAGTCTAGACTTAGACTAAAATAAGTTATCTTCAACTAGTAAAACATTAACCGGTTAAATAATAATAATAAGAGTATAAAAGGTTAGTAAATTATCTAACCCTAATAAAAATTGTAGGATAGATAAGGATGATCAAACAAGATCCATTGGATCGTAAATGACCAAGAACAATGAGAAGAAACAAATACTTCTTGATGATATATATATATACATTTCTTACAACTTAGATCAAATAGAATAGAAGATCTTAGATCAAATGGTAGCTCTGAACCATTGATCAATTATGATTCAAGGAAGGGAACCAAGATCATCCTCCTTTGAGATGATCAAACAACTAAACTTAGATCAAAGAAGAACTAGTTGAAAGAAGATCTAAGCCCTTGCTCTATATCAAGTATAAATTATTGATTAAAGGATCTATAAAAGATCAAGATCAAAGAAAGGAATGCACAAAGACTTAGAATAGAAAATACTTAGATCTACAAGATTAGAAGATCATTCTAACCATCAGATCTATTGATCAATAGGATAAACATTATCTAGGGAAGATAGATCATGATATGATATAAGATCTAGATCCTTTATGTCAGAGGACAAGATTAGAAAAACAATATAGATAGGATAAAAACATAGGATTATTCAGATTGTATATATATTAATAGTATTTATGGATTTACAGATTATATACATTAGTCAGGATCATGGAAGAATCGAAGAGATGGATTACTACTTGATGGTAGGAGGATTTTATGAATGCATCTACTGGAGAAGTACATGTTGTATACATGATCTTATGTCTGAAAAAGTTGACAAGTATAATGTAAATACTTGCATTAAACCTATTGAAAACCCTTATGATTCAACCAAAACACATATGAAATGGTTAAGTTAGAATTGAGGAAAACTCTAAGTAAATAGGAAATTAGAAAGTATTCCAGCCCTAAGTAAATAGATGAATTGTCTGATACATATAAGAATTACTTTACATATAAGCATGGAGGCTTGTTGTTTTGTTTTAAATAGACAGAGGCCTGCAGATGGTATGTTAGGAGAGTTAGTAGGGTTTGGTCACCCGCTCTCTGAATCTTGTTATTATATGGATACCAAGCCTAAATGAGGCTAAAAGTAGGGTGAGGCAATTATGGGAAGGTCGCCGTTGTGACAACCATGGTCCTCCCCATATGGACATAGATATTGTGATTTCCACTGAGGATGGTATAGGTGGATTATTGAACAATTATCCATGCTCACTGGTATAGATTCTGACTGCATGTATAGTAGTCCTTTGAGTATTTTTGCATTATGATGCATGGCATAGTGAAATGCCTTATGATATGGCATGATGAGATGCTGAGTAATCGTGGATTACCAATACTACCCAAATGAGGGAGTAATTTTAGCAGAGTCTGGATAATTTATCAACTCAACATAAGCTATATATGACTATGTTTTGTGATATTAACTATTTTTCACGGTTTTGACCATATGTATATATCTATACATAGTATACTGTATGTATGTGCAAGGACGCACATGTATGACAAAATAAAGAGATTGCTCCATGAGTATGAATAATGGGATTATAAAGTATTAGGATTATATTTCAAAGTTTTATGCTTCTTGAAATCCCATACCAAGCATAGCTTGCTGAGATATTGTAAATGTTTCAATGTTTGCAATATATCAGATACAAAGGAGCATTAAGAGCTCTAGACTTTAGAAGACTTGGAAGAATAATCAATCAGGGTATATCCCTTGAAGAAATGTATTTTATTTGAGAGCATTGTATTGTATTGAGAGTTTTTAATGTATGGTGAGATTTGACGTTTGGATTTTTTTTATTTGGACAAGTACTATACTAATACCCGAGCTATACTGTGAACCACTGGATGGATTCTAGAATTTAATAAAAGTATATTCCTTCAATGGAATTTTATCTTGTACAAAAATCCTACTTATGTTATATATGAAGTGATGACTCAGGTTTTTCAAAAGAAGTTTAAAGAAAAGAATTTCGTTGCTTTGTTTTATGAAATTTTTTTACTACTAAGGGCCTTGACTTTGAAAAATGTGTTATAAAAACCTGGGTCATCACAATTATTACCTAGCAAGGCCTAGGAAACTCCATATCTCAGTCACTATCTTAGGTGTCTCCCACTTCTTTGCTGCCTCCACCAATGCTTCATCCATCGTAAGTCCATTATTTGAAATGATGTGGCCCAGAAAGTTGACTTGCTTCAACCAAAATTCACACATGCAAAATTGGTGAAGAATTAATATTTCCTGAGCTTGTCCAACACCACACATAAGTGTTCTTGATGCTTCATCTAACTCACTGAATATACCAAGATGTCATCCATGAACATGATAATGAATATATTAAGGAAGGTCTTGAGAACCCTATTAATAAGGTCCTTGAATTTTGCTAGAGCATTTGTCAACCAAGATGACATTGCGCAAAATCTATAGTGTCTATATCATGTCCCAAATGTTGTCTATGAGACATTCTCTTCTCTGGTCCGTAGTTAATGATACCATGACATTCTTTAAAAAGACCTTAGATAACTAACACTAATCAAAGAGGTCATCAATCTAGGGTAGAGGATATTTATTCTTTATTATAACTTTGTTAAGCATTGAGCAATGAACAAAAAGTCTCATTGACATGTACCCTGGATAACAAAAGCTAATTAAAGAGGTCATCATTCCAGGGTAGAGGATGCTTGTTCTTTGTTATAAGTCCATTAAGCATTGAGTAGTGAACGAAAAGTCTCATTAACGTGTCCTTCATTTTTACAAAAGGAACTAGTGCTCCCCAAGGTGAAACATTGGGTCATATGAATCCCTTTTCTAGCAATTCTTGTAACTAGATCCCTCATCTCTTTCAACATTTTTGGGGCCATTCTATATGGAATTTTGGAGGTGGGACTTGTTCCCATTTTGAATTTAATAGTGAAATTGATCTCCCTCTTAGGTAGCAATGATAGTAGCTCCTTAAGACACATTTCTATAAATTCCCAAACCACTACCACCTCTTGCCAGGGTTTGTCAACTTACACAGCCTCAAGTTTAGCCAAAAAGGTCTAACATCCCTTAACAACATGTCTAGCTACTGATGTGTCTTAATAATGATCAAAACTACATGGCTCTATTGGAGTGTAGAATCAGCAAATAGCATGGATGCCACGAGGACTCTTTGATAAGTGGAGTTAATAAAAATTTAGGTTATCTTGCTCCAACCTAGCCAAACATTCAATGAAATAAAGGATTTTAATTAAAACTAATGACATGGGGAGTATGGAAGGAAAGTAAAGACATAAAGGAAAGAAACAAGTAACTAACAAGAGGGAAATAACTAACCTAAAAAGTAATCATCAAGCTAAACAGCTAAGCAACTAGAAAGTAAACCTAAATTAGAAATAAATCAATTAAGGAAATTAGGAAACTATCTAAATAAAGAAATAAAACAAGGATAAAACTACAACTAACTAAGAATTAAAGTAAGAAAACAATTAAACTAAGATAGGAAAAGAACTACTTCATTAATTTGGAGAAATGACAAGGATTTCTTACATAAGCAATGAAGAAAGAAAGTAAAAGTCCAACTTCAGCTTGAATTCAACTTTAAGGCTCTCATGTTGTATTACTGAACAAGAGTTTGTACACTTCACTTCAGCCTAAAACACACTAAAGTTACCACCAACCTTTTCTCATCTTTACCCTAACAAGCCACAAACTAAAACAAATCCCATCCATTGATCCTTAGGGATAAAGTATTTAGGGAAGCTAAGAAAAGAGGAGCCTAACACCTTTCCTAAAAAATCACCACCTCAGGAAAGAAATAAGATGATGAAATATAAAATAGAAAAAGATATGGAATTTTCCATAAGTAATAAACTGTAAAAATATGGTAACTTCATGGAGTTTGAAAGAGAGGAGATAAGAGGTCATTCCTCTTTCAAATAGGGTAAACCATAAGGCTTCCTACCTTAAACATGAAATAGAATAAAAGGAAAAGAAAGGGGAGTAAATGACCCTTGGCTTAGGACTCACCAGTTCCAGTCTTACAAGATGAAGTAAAGAATAGGTAAATGGTGTAATCCTACCCTTCGACATGAATCCCTTAGCTAGGAATCTAGGTGACTTTATGGATGGATTTGGATGTTTTCTCAACCTTACCTTAGGAACTAGAAAGTCCCCTTAATGCAAAAAAATAAATAAATAAATAAAAATTAGAAGAAGAGATACAAGAACAATTCACATGTGAAATAACTAAGGACTATGCATGAAAATTTAGAAAGTGCCATGTTTCTAAATTAGGAAAGAGATAAATCTAAGACTCTAACACATAATTAGTTTCTAAAATGGTTTTAAAATGATCCTACTTTTAAATTCGCAAAGTTCTCTCAAAACATGGAAAGTAAGGATGGCAAATGAAATGATATGCTAGAAACTAATGTGTATGATACATGAAGAGATTAGACATACAAAAACAACCATGCATGCAACCATAAGAAAACAAAATAGGTTCCATGTGTACAATCCTATATGGTAAAAAGACACCCAAGAGAAAAGAGAGAAGAAAAAACATGCTATGATAAGATGGTGGTAGATCATAAGCTTCATGAGGTGGTGAAATGCATGCATGCATTCATGCATAGGGAGTTTGCCATCTTTTTTACCCTCATTTGAGTAGGACTTGTCCATTGGGTTTATGACTACTCTAACTTTAAAAATAACACCCAATGATCATTTTGAACCTCCAGGACTTTATGTTTTAGCAAATGGGCCTATGTTGTAGTTTGGTAGGTGAAATTGTTTGGTGTAGCTTTGAAATTACTCACAAGCACACGAATCAATATAGTATTTTAATGCAAGCAAGGTTGATCCCACAAGGAATCTCATAGATTTGCAATGTATTAGATTCTATTTAGATCAAATAACTTCAGCGAAAGAGATACAGATATGATTAAACTAGGAAATTTAAAGAAAGTAAGAAGGAAACATGCATGAAATTAGAAACTAAAATTTAAAGAAAATTTCTAAAAAATAAAACCAAACAATGAAATTGGAAACCAACCTAACTAACATTCATTTAACTAAAGAAAACTAATGCCAAATTAGAATGAATCAAATTAGGCAACAAATCTTAATGAAACTACTAAGATGAAAACTTTCCTAAACTAGAATTACAAACTTTCTAAAACCAATTTAGGTAATTTTCTAACACTAAACTAACATGAAAAAAAAGTAACCAATGAGATCTAACTAACTTAATATATATATATATATATATATATATATAGAACAATGCATGTGAATTGAAACTACAATTAAAGAGACTTTCTAAACCAAACACTTTCTAAAGGAGAAACTTTTCAAAAATGAAAAAGGAAACTGTCTAAACCTAAATGGGTTACTAAGTATTTAAGCAAGTAAGGTGTTTAGGTGGCTGGCAACAAAGCACGAAGTTAAGGGGAGAAAAATTCCATATTTCAACTACTTAAGAACACCAAACAATTCAAGCATAAGGAAGAAATTGAAACCACATCTTTTATACAATGAAATAACCCAAATCTAAAGTACCTCAATAAAAGAAACATTCTATAAGAATAATTCCCACAAAACTCTATTGATTCACTTCCAAATTTCACCAAAATTATGCTCATAAAACTATCTACAAATTTTGAAAATTATGCACTGTTCAAGGTTGCAAAACTATATCTAAACTATAATAAAAGTTCAATATAAAGATCCCAATCTAAATTAAATTGATTTACAATTAAAAATTAGAAAGGAATTTGGGAGAAAAGAAGGCTAAAAGGGTGAATTATCTAAGGGAAAATGGACCTAAACTAAAGTGGTGAACAAGAAAAAAGAAGGTGGAATTCAAGATGGGATTTCCATGTTCTAAGCAAGTTGTTCTCTATGTTATCACTACCAAAAAATAATTAAATTAAATATTTGTTGGCTAACAAAAAAAACTAATGAATTTGAAGTAAGAAAGGAGGGGGGTTGAAGGCTGGAAAATTGCACGTAATCTAAGGAACAATACAAGGAAAACTTAGAGAAATGAAACTAAATCAAATCAAGGAACTGGAGTGAAATTAATTAAGAAAATAACTAGAAAAAAAAGGAAGAAAATCACCAAAGAACATCCAAATTCCAGCAACAACTAAGCACCAAAAGAGAGCTTGATTTCAAGGTGTCTCACCCACCTCTCCTTGGAAAATTCTTATGAACCATTGCGGGGGAGGTGGGCGGCATATAAATGAGTGGGTTCTTAACTTAGGAAAGAGTGAATCCATGAGGAAAGTATCTCTAGGGTTATGGTAATGAATGTGGAAGGTTGGGACGAGTTTTGGAGGAGAAAATTTAGGTAGGAATGATGTCATAAAGATGACATAAGAGAGATAGGAGGTGATGGGTTGGCTGGTTACTAAATTTGGAAGGGGGAGGAGGCATCTTTTTCCATGGAAGTGGATCTCCACCCTTCTAATTGGATGGAATTTGAATGGTAGGAAGAGTGAAGAAAAAGGAAAAAAAGTAAGGAGGAAAAATCTAGAAGAAAAGCATATGGTTTTTACATATTTGTATGGACTTAGATCTAGGGTTTTCTAATTAGGAAACCACTTGATTTTGCCAACTAAGCAAGAAAAGGAGGGGGGGGCACGGGGGGGAGCATCCTCCTCTTTGATGCTGACTCATTCCTGAACTTGAAAACATGGAATCTTAAGATAAATGGTGGATTAGGGATGGGAAATGGGTTAGGAAAGTGGATTTTCTCTCTTAATGGGTCCCTTAATGCATGATTATCCTACCTTTTACATTCATCCAAAAAAATTCCTTGAAAATCACACTTTTAATAATGGAAAGTTGCTTGAATTGATGCTCAAATGATGTGGCTCCAAGTGGCACTCCTCCTTAGCTTAATGTCTGACATTGATGCCTCATTCCTTGGTGGTTTAAGTAGCTTCAATGCTTGAGTATCTTGTATGGTTTATCACCATTTTCATGGCTTTAGTGGCTAAGTAGCTTGAATCACTCCCATGGAAAGGTGGTGAAAATGTATGGCTTGGGCTTGGGTCCATTTCTAGTCAACTTTTGCTTCTTCGGTTGTCTTCTTGTTTATATGATTTTAAGTTAAACTCGCAAGTGCATGGATCAGGTGTAATATTCTCACGCGAGGAGGTCAATCCCATTAGAAATTGAATGAATGTGATGCTAGAGGTCCCTACTCTAAATTATCTAACCTAACCAAAGTCAAGAGATTTTTCCTAAACTTGAATGGAAATTACCACATGAACATGGAAATTATGCAAACTATAAACATGCTAAAATTAAAAAATTTCTTAAAATTAAGAATTATAAACTACTAGCATGCAAACTAGTTAACAATGAAATCTAAACTAAACTATGACTAAACAAATAAACTAATGAAAGCAATCACAAATCAAGTAAAGAAAGGAGAACTGTCCAAATATCATGCATGTGACCGTGGAATGGTATGCATGATTCATTGGATATGAATGAATCTAATTAACTACTTTGAACCTAAAAATGCCAATTTTACTAAGCAATCTAATAATCTACTTAGGCTCTTGAAAAGTTAGGTAAACATAAAGTGTATGGTGGACATAAGTATGAATTGAAAACTTCAAATAACTTCATTGAATCACATTATACATTCATCAATATAATGCCTCAATACATGTACTCCAAATTTGAAACATAAGTCTACTTGATTTCAGTCCAAAACTACAAGCTAAACCTCCTTCAACATCCCAACATCAATCATGAATAAGCTTGTTTTGAAATCAAGGGAAATTCCCACTAAAAAGTAAAGGAAAACTTGAGGAACACTAAGGAAAGCACAAAGGAACTCAAAGGATTTAAAAGAGATCTAAAGGCAACGAAAGTAAGGCAAAAGGCTAGATTCAAGGAGTCTTTCCCTTGGCAGCCACTTCAAGGGAAAAGCAACCTTGGAGCTTGAATAAACAAGCAATAAGAATTAATGGAAAATTCCAACAAAAGCATGGATCAACAAGAGGTCAAGGTACTTCATGGACAAGGACTTTCTGCTAATGCTAAACTCTTTTGGTTGTCACTACCAAAGAGTTATAACTCTTAAATCAATAGATTATGAACTTAAATTAAAAGGCTAGGAATCAAAGAAACTAAAGGCATCAAGCAACTGAGCATGAAACCAAGAGCAAACAATGCAACAATGGAGGTCAAGAATTGTAATAACCCCAATTTTTGTAAATTGATTGAGAAAAATCAATGAAGTTTGAGTTTCAGATATTTTGGGCTAAAATATTAGGGTTATTTAAAATATACTTTTTATAAAAGTATAATCAAATCATAAGATATGTAAAATTGAAATTAAACTTAGCAAACCCTTCAAAATGATTGTAAGCACAACAAATTTCGAATTCGAATGAGAAATCCTTAAGTTTTTCAATTTTTGGACAAAAGGGGTAAAATAGTAATTTTACCCAAAAATCAAAATATGAAACATCAAAATTTAGAATGTACTGAGAAATACGTATCCAACGCCACTAAGTACACTCAAATTCGAGATCATGGGAATAAAACCCAAAATTTTATGCATAAAGGGCAAAACGAACTTTTTACACCATGTGGGGCCCACATGGGGACCACCACGTCCCCAACAAGCAATTTGATCAGAAGCCCATGTGAAACATGGGTCAACAAAGATTAGCTGGTCATGGGGAAGAATAATTAGGCATGGGAGCATTGAAGACTTTCATGTCATTTTATATTAAAAAAAATAACATATTATAATCATGGAAAAAGACCCAAAATGCCTATAAATACAACCCCAAAAATCTTCCAAAAATTCTCATAAATTCCTTACGAAATTCTCTTCACTCTCCTTGAAAAATTAGATCTAGATCCCTCCCCAAAAACCCAAAATTTCTAAGAGTTAGATCTCTTTTTAACTTGTTTTTCTTTTTAGATTGGAACAAGAGACCTAAAATCAATTAGGCACTCTGTTCCAGATCTAATTTGATCAATTCCATCGTCTAAACTTCCCAACATATCTATTCTACAAGACCCCTAAGAAATTTCAAGATCCAACGGTTCAAACAACGGTATTTGCAAGAAAGGTGGATTTTAGGCTATATCTTCATCAATAGGGTATTTTTTTAAATTGGGCATATAAATGAGGTTTTCTCTCCAATCAAGTAAGTGGAAATCCTTTTCATATATGTTTAGTATTGTTTTATGTAATTTTTATTTTACTGTAATTAATTTTGGTAATAAAAAGGTAAAAATAAAGTAAACAACAGAACCATTAATTCGTGATGATGGAGTGCTCAGATGAAAAATCTGACTCCATGAATCAATCCAGAATGGTCTAAAACCCTAGGGTAGAAGTTTTAAAAAGATCTAAGCAGTTTTGGACCCTCAATTGAGAGAGATTAATTCTGGTGGGCCTAGATCAAATCTGGACCCTAGGAAGGGCTGAAAACTTCAATTTAAGATTGTGGAGTCATATGAAGTCCAAATTGAGATCAGAAAGAAGCTATGGAAAGCTTGTAATGTCTAGTTTCTAATGAAGTCATAATATTTCTAAAATTTATTTCTGTATTTTTTTGTATTTTGGAAATAAGTGTCCAATTTCTAAGATCTTCAAGATCTGAGGTGATCAGATCTTGGAAATTTATTTTAGTGATGATATAATTATGTAATAAAGTAATATATATAGTTAATTTGGAAAAATCTTGGATAAAATAGGGTATGTACCCTTTATGGTAGAAAAACCCTAAAAAAAAAAAAAATATACAAAGGGACCCACTTGATCAATGAGATCAAGTATGATCAGATCCTTGGGATGGATTAAAGGGATGATATTATGATGAAATCCAGTTAGATCATGGAGGAAATGTGACAAAATCAAGTGGATATGATTTTTGGATCTTAATGGATTAAAAGCCCTAAAGGTAATTAAAACCCTTAATCTAAAGGAAAACACCTAAGATCTAATGGTTGGATCATATTTAAAGGTTTATAATAATCATAATAAAATTAGTTTAATTGTATTTTATTGGATATAGAAGTGTAAATGTGATTTATGTTTTAAGTTTTAATTGTCTTTTATTGGATATAGAAGTGTAAATGTGATTTATGTTCTAAGTTAGAAAGCATGATAGTGTAATGTTTAAATTTTAATATGATATGCCCTAAATGAGTAATTTGTTAGTAGATTTGATTATCTTAGGATCATGTTAGTGTAAATTAGGATTTAAACATGATTTCATTATGATAGAAGATGTGTTTCATAACTTAGGATCATGTTAGTTTTATTTCACTAGCTTAAGTTACATTCATAGGAAGAATGTTAGTATATAGTTGTTAAACTTATATTTGATTTATGCTTTCAAGATGATGATTTACTTATTGTCAAATTTTATTCAATTGTTAAGATACAAGGAGCATAAATCACCAAAAATGTAAACTAATGAAATATAGAAATTCATGGACAACTAAGATGAATGAATGATTTTGACTTAATAAGGGTTATAGTTAGTAGGACAATATAAGGAATGATTTATCATTTCCTTGGCCCAAAGTAGGAAAATAATGAACATCCATGGATGACATCGTGCATATCCATGGAAATTAATTAAAATCAATTAGAGAAGGGACTTAAGGTAAAGAGCTCATAGGAACCTTGTCAAAGGTTGAGCTAGTACCACTCCAGTGGACTCTGAACATTGTGGTTATAGGGGGTATACAAGAGCCAAGTACTTTTCCCTCACCTCCCATTGATGTAAGAGAGGTCTAAACGCCTCCTTACATGAGGGTTGTATTAACCACTTTTTGAGCAGACTTTAACTGGTAAGTACTGGTCATCCTGAAATAAGGAGGAGTTGTCTAGTGATAGGAAGAAATAAATTATCTTCAACCAAGTAAGACGCTAACTGGTTGAATAATAATAATAAGAGCATAAAAGGTTAGTAAATTACCTAACCCTAATAAAAATAGTAAGTAAGATAAGGACGATCAAACAAGATCCATTAGATCTTGGATGATCAAGAACAATAAGAATAAGAACACTATATTGTACTTAGTATGTATGCTTAGTAATATACTTGTTATAGTTCATTAGATTAGATAATCCAAACCCTTGATCAAAGGTGATTCAAGGAAGAAAACCAAGATCATCCTCCATAGGGATGATCCAAGAACTAAACTTAGATCAAAGAAGAACTAGATGGGACCTTGATCTTTATCAGCATGTGTAGATTGTCAATCAAAGGATCTATGAAAGATCAAGATCAAGGAGATGAACATACAAAGACTTAGAGATAGAAAAATACTTAGATATGAATGATATAAAGATCATTCTAAACATCAGATCTAGTGAGCAATAGGATTATTCATAATTTATATATTCACAATATGTATGGATGTACAGATTACATACATCAGTCAGGATCATGGAAGATTGGGAAAAAGAGATCAATCCTTAAAGGTAGGAGGATTTGATGAATGCATTTACATGAGATATACATGATTGTACTCCTGATATTATGTTGACAAGAGTAATGATAATACTTGTACTGAATCTCTTGAAAACCTTATGATCCAACCAAACACCTATAAGATGGTTAAAGACTAAACTATAAGTGAATAGGGAACTAGAAAATATTTCAGCCATAAGTAAACAGACATATGGTCTGATATATATGTAATCTATTTTACATACAAGCTTGGAGGCTTGTGAGTTTGTTTTAATAGGCATGAGCCTAGGGGATGCTATTGCTAGAGGAGTTATGAGGGTTTGGCCACCCGCTCCTTGAAATTTGATGATATGATGATAGCTTGCCCAATGAGAGGCTAAAAGTCGGGTGGTGGCAATTATGGGAAGGCCACCACTATGAAAGTCTTGCCCCCCCATATGGGTAGTGACATAATATTTCCCACCATGGTATCAGTGGTGAATAGGGCAGTTATCCGAGTGCACTAGTACGTATCAGACTGCAGCATAGCAACCTTTCTGATTATTTTGCACTATGATGCATATGGGAACAGGCATAGTGAAATGCCTTATGTTATAGCATAATGAAATGCTAGGTAATTGTATATTACCAATGTTTCCCAAGAAGGGAAATTCCCAGTATGAGATTAGCTATAATACTAAATTCTCAAAATGAAGAGAATTGATCAGCTTAGTTGGGAGTGATATTTTACTATTTTCACGAATTTAACTGGTTTACCCATAAAGGGTATGTATGTATATAGATACACATAACTTACAAAGTACAGAGTATGTTTAAGGATAATGAGATTATGAAGTATTGGAATTACATTGTCAATTATTATGTTTCTTGAATCCCCTACCAAGCATTGCTTGCTGAGATATTGTACTTGTTGCAATATCTCAGATCCAGGGAAGGAGAGTTAGGAGCTGAAGACTATAGAAGACTTGAAGAGAATAATCTTCAAGGTATACCCTTGAAGACATGTATTTTTCTTTGTTGAGAGTTTTATTGTATGGTAATCTTGAGTTTTGGATTATGTAATTTGGACAAGTATTGTACTAAATTTGGCTATACTGTGAACCACTGGATGGATCCTGGAGTTTAATAAAAGTATATTCCTTCAATGGAATTTTATTTTGTACACAAATTGTACTTATGTTATGTATGAAGTGGTGACTTGGGTTTTCAAAACAAGTTCTAAAGAAAAGAATTTCCGCTGCTTTGTTTTGCGAAAAAATTTTAGACTCTTAAGGGCCCTGCCTTTCAAAATACTTTACAAATCATGTTTTCAAAAACCCAGGTCGTCACAAGAATAACCAAAGAGAGATGTTTAAAAAGAAAAACAAGTAACCTTTGAAAAGAGATTTGAAGCACAAGATCAAGTCATGGAACACTTGGGAAAGAGATTGCCTACCTTGAGGAGGAAGAGGATGTCATCCTCCAAAGTGAAGGAGCTATCTTTTTCCTCCCAAGGGAGAGATCCTCTAACTTTGATGTTTATGGGTCTTTTATACCTTTCTATTATATTTTCTAGGGTGACCTAAGAATATGGTGTGGTGGGGATGAAAACATGTAATTTGGATGGCCAAAATGGATGTATAGCTAGGGTTTTAAAGTGAGAAAGGTGGTGGTAGGGTGGTTGCCTTTTGGATGTGTTATAGTGGGGATGACCTTTCTTATGGGAGGCACCTCCCCCCTTCAAAATTCATTGGAACCCTTAAATTTAGGACGTTGGGTGGACAGGATAAGGAAGGAAAGAGAGAGAAAGGAGAGAAGATGGTGGGATAAAAGAGATAGGGAGGAAAAGGATAGGAAAATGAAATGAGGAGGGAAAATTTGATTGGCTAAGTGATTTCCTAAGACTTGGGGATTTGTTGGGTGGTTGGGGTGGGAGTTTAGGAAGGTGGAGTCTTAGAATGGTAGGACCCTTGAATGGAAAGTAAAATTTGTGGTGATATTTGGTGGTGAGGTGGAAAGTGAGAAAAAGGTGGGGAAAACAAGAAAAATAGAAGGGTCTCTTCCTATTGGTCCACATGCCACCTTATCCTAGTAAATTTTTCCTTGATTCTATTAAAAATATGCTCATAAATCCTAATGATAATTCTTCAAATTCTCCACTAATTATGGCCTTCCATTTAGCTTATCATATGTGGCTTAGATGGTTAACTTTGAGGGCTTCATTGACTAGGCTTCATGGCTAGCTTAGATGGCTTTCATAGTTTGGATTCATAGCTCAATCTCTTGGACATGAGTGGCTTGAATGGTTTTTCTTGAATTACATACCTTGTCACCTTCTCTCATGGCTTATATGGATAAGGTCACTTGAATGGCTCCCATGCAAAGGTGGTGGAATTGCATGGTTTCCTTCATGAGTCTACTTTGGTGACCTATGGCTCCTCTAATTACATCTATTTCTTGTCCTAGAGATGATCTTGACCTTCGATTTCATGTTGGGTTGATGATTCTTAGGCTTTGACTTAATCTTTTGATCTTGATCTTCAATGTTCATCTCGATCGATCTCAGCCATCGGATCATCATCTCACTTCCTACAAAAGGTAAAAACCTCTAATTAAATTCTAGAAAATTATGAATAATTACATACTTACCTTAGATTAGCTTGTAGATATAGAAAATATCAATTTTTGAGTCATTAGATTAAAAATGTGTGTGTTACAAATTTTGGTTAAAAACCCTAATTTACCCCTATAAATTGTAACACATGGATAACAAATTGGGTAGTTTTTATGCAAAATAGGAAGTCATCACTGGCCCCCCCCCCCAACCAAAATTTTTCTAATCCCAAGAAAAACATGCTAAAAATTATTTAACAAAAATAGGTACAAAGTGCCTCTTTCGTAGGTGCTCATGATTGCATTTAACCCATGTAACAAGCCTTTAAATCCTTATGTAACCCCTAGTGGATGAGTTAGGTCTCGTGAGGGTTTGTAGTGACTACACCTACAAAATTCATAAATTTTTTATCCTTTGTTCATTTGGGAAAATTTTCTTTTATTCAGCTCATCCTAACTTTAGCCTATTAATAAAGATGAACAAAAAGGTTCAAAATCCTGCCCTTATACTAAAGATATCTCATTATTTAAACTTTAAAAAGTAAGTGTATGATATAACTAATATATAATTATAGTTTTGAATTCAAATATAATCTAAATTACTCGAAAAGAAGTCACACAAAAAGGTGTAAATCTCTCAATAATATGTGAGTAGAATATTATTCATAAAATCCAAAAATCTTGCATGTTCCATACAAAAGAATGATATCTTAGAAAGGATGCTAATAATAGTCTCATGAAAGATATCAACTACTAAGAATGTTACACTCTACCAAACTCCCGATTCATTTACAACCATGTCTAAGTCATAGTGCTCCTAAGATTAAGTTAGGACATCTATTAGGACAAAACATAGAATTAGGTAATAGTTATAAAAAAAATGCATATAAAGGGAAACAAAGATTGTCTGAAAAATATGTAAAAGTCTTCTATTAGTGTATTCACAACTTTTTCATTTTTCCTCACACAAGTGAATGTTCTTCTTTTTTATTAGCTATCTTTTTCTTTTACCTTTTCACTTGTCTTTATTTATAGCCTTTTTGAACTTTTTCTATTTTTTCACCTTTTTAATGTGCATCTCTTGAATTGTATTGTTCATACTTTTTCCAATATATTGTTCAATATTCTCTACATATTTCAAAAACAAATAGTAATGGATATATTATGGGGTTTGAATATAGGTATAGGTTATTTGTCTAATAAAGAAAAAGGCTCATTGGGTTATCTAGTGGAAAAATAATATAGGGAAGGATAAAGGCTCTAGGTTTAACAAGAATGGCTTCTATCACTGCCTAGGTTTTATATGACTTAAGAATGATCATAAACTAAGGGATTATGGTATAGTCTTTTTTTGATTTCTCAATAGTTGAACAAGATGAAAAACAAGGAGACCAATTAAGAATTAATGTTTGCTGAAGAAAAATTTGAATTTATGTATAACCCTCAGAAAGGAAAGAATCCTCAAAACTCACTTGGGTTATAAGTCTCCACAGATGGTCTTCAGGGTGTCTAAGTCATATTTTTTCATCAACTTAAGCTATATATAGCCATTTGTGCAATTAATATTCCAAGTTAAATTTTTCATGAAATACTTTTAGAAAAAGAATAAAATAGTGAACTAATTGTAAATAACTCTATTAATAAGATAAATTATGCAAGATAGCTGAATACGCAAAAAAATTAAATTCTCATCTTTATTCAAAAAATTTTCAATTTTCAAAAATGCCAGCAAAACATCAAAATCTCATTTCTACACCCCTAACCTAAATTAAACATTTTACTCAATGTTTTAAAATATAGGAAACCTAAATATTGAAATGGTCATTCAGAATAATGAGACTTTCTATAAAACATTCCTAGGTTGCCTCCCAATGAGTGCTAAGTTTAATGTCTTTAGCCATACTTGGCCTATAACTAACTGACCATTTAAACCTAGACCTACCTAGTTCAACTAATTTTTCCTAATCCTAACCTTAACAATGAACTAACAAGATTTCTCATGTCACTTTAGAACCTCTCAGTAGTCTATATATTTCCTCCACCCTCAAAATTTTGGTGGTGGTAACAATAAGATGCCATGGACCACCACGACTTTAAACATAAGGGGAATCACATTGATGATTTCCCATCTTCAAAATTTCATGATAGTCAATATAACTACACCTTATATTTTGAGGCGGTGGAAACATGATGACTTCATGTACTACCATGCATTTTGTTAGACTATATAGAGATAGCTGGTCCTGTTTTGGTTCAAATTTAGGGATAACATTAACCATTATATTCAATTTATCCTTTTCCTTCATTCCCCTTATATTATACTAAAATTGGGGTATAAGCTAATTCTACATGTCCTTAAGAGTTTGTTTGTATTATTAGAGGCTGGAACATGGTTTTGCTTAAATCCTTATTATTTTCTGAGGTGTACCCTAAAGTAGATTGATGTAGGGTTAGTGCATCAACTGACTCTTCTTCTTCCTATTCCTTAGGACAAGTAAGGTTTCAATTGGACCTATATCCCAATTAGGTATGTTTTCTATGTTGCAAGGCTTAATTAGTATTTTAGGTTCTATAAGGGGTTCTACTCTTGCTTTCCATTAAGAAGTGTTCATTAATGACACAGTATCCAACCACTCATTCACTTCTGCAATGGTTGTGTATTCATCAAAGTCATAAAAATAAGCAAGACGTGTTTCTAGAGAATTTGCGTTGGATGTTCTATGGCTTCATTCTCTGCATCAATGGAAGTCTCTTCATGATAATCATAAGAAGGAATACGACATGGCTCGAGTAGATCTGAGTTGGAGGCTTCTATGGATGGTTGTGAACTTTGTGCCTCAAAATGATCATAGGAGATTTTCATCCTATAATTAGTAATAAATGGCTCTTCATGATCCCCAATATGTTTCATTTTCTCAGTCCTTTTCATAAATCCAGCAATGTTTTTGTTAATATTTTCCCATATTGGTTTCATTTCCTCTTCCCATTCCTCCATCTCTTGCATCATTTCACCATTTACCTTTTCAATGGCAGCCATGCCTTGTTCTATAATCTCAAAAATATGCTGTATATTCTCTTCCATTTGTGGTTCTTCATGCTATAAAGGAAATGACTAGCAGAGTTGGTATTGGTGTGGCATATGGATTCTAAAAAAGGGGTGAGCAGGTTGAACCCATGATGATTAACCTTAATATTCTTAGTAATCATAATAGTGTTGAACATGGTGGGATCATTGTGTTTCTTCCTGATATTGGTAATCCTAAGACCATGGCTATTCATGATGACTACCCCATCCATTATAATCTTGGTAATTTAATAAAAATTAAGAGGGTATGTGAATGCATTAGGTGCATCCACTAGCTCTTGATAGTATTCATTGTATGTGGAGCTTGATGGCCATGAAGGAGAGGGGCATTGAGGTTCAGAATAGGTGTAGTTATTATGGTATTGAAGTTGTATTGCATCATGAATATAAGCTATCATCCTAAGAAATTGGCTTTCCATATCTATCCTATCCCTTAATTTATATAATATATGAAATCTATCCCTTCTTAATAGGCCTTTCTCCTCAACTTTGTATACAACGAAACAAATCATTATATACAATGAAACAAATCCCCCAGGAGAGTGGTTAGAGAAAAGTGTTAATTGAGTTTTGATCATAGATTTGAAGAGATCTAATTGGATGGTCTAAAACGGGCTATCCAATCTCTGACAAATTAGACGAGAGCCCAGGACGCACTTTTGGAATGCCATATAAGGTCGTTCCCTATAGGAATGTCTCTACACATGTGACCCGCATGCTGGGCATTCATCTTGCGTGAAGGCCTGTCACAGGAGAGCGAACGCAACTTGCTTCCCAGTGACGGGGATGCGACCTGCCCCTCTAAGAGCTATCTAGCCATCGTTCTGCTGTGCCTAGATCAAATCTGGATCCTTTGAATGATTGTGAACTTCAAATTGAAATTCTAAAGCCATCTGAACTCCAAATCATGATCCGAAAGATGCTATGAAAATCTTGTAATGTCTAGTTTCTTATGAATTAATAAAATATAAGAAATATTTCAAGAAACTTTCTGTTTAAAGAAAATAATATTCTTACTTCCATGATCTTCAAGATCTGAGATGATCAAACCTTAAGGATCTGATCTATTTATGTTATAATGACAAGGATATGTGGAATTAAGGGTTAATTATGATGTATCTACAAGGTGTTGATGGAATCCAGCTTTATGTTAAAAATACCCTAAAAATTGTAAAGCAACCTTCTTGATCAATAACATCAAGCATGATCGAACCCTATAGATGGGTTGGATGGAGTTAATAATGATGAGATTTAGAAAGATCATGGATCAGTTATGAAAAAAACATGTGAAAATGTCTTTGGACCTTTAATGTGATTAAAACCCTAAGTTCAAAGGGATGGACATAAGCTTTAATGGTTGGATCATATTAAAAGACTTTAACAATATTAAATAGTTATTTTAATTGTCTTCACTTATTAATTGAATTATGAATTTGATTTATGGCATGAAATAGGATCCATGCTGGTTTAATTCTTCACTTATAATATAATCGCTTTACATTGCCTTAGATTATTTATAAATTGATAGAGTTGGCAATCCTAGGACCATGTTAGCGTAATTGTTATTAATTACTATAATTATCTTAGATTGTTAGTTGATTTGGAAATCATAGAGATTATGTTAGTTTAATTTGATTCCTTTAAGTTAAGTACATTATTTACTTAGGGATCATGCTAGTATAAATGTAAGTACCTTGTACCATTATTCTTAAGTTTACATTGGCTTAACCTTGGCTTATGCTTTAGAGTTTATACTTGATTTATTGTCAAATATTCTTAGTAGATTTAATTATTAATTAGTTATGACATAAAGAGCATAAAGCACAAAAAATGTATCCTAATGAGAAATTAGAGTTTCATCACACAAATAATAAGGATTGACTTGGAGTTAATTAGTAAGGGCTATAGTTAGTAGGAAAATATAAGGAATGGTTCACCATCTCCTTAGCCCAAAGTAGGAGAATAATAAACCTCCATGAATGACAATATGGATATTCATAGAAATTAATAAAAATCAAGTAGAGATAAATTTAGGGTATATATGCGCATAGGAACCTTATGACGTACGGCGAGGATTTACTTATTTTGGCATCAAATCTTCATTTCTAAGAAAATCAGGTAGGTGGATATCATCCCATATTCAATTTATGTGATGTTTGATATTTTTAATTTCACTAAATTTGATTTTCTGTTAATTTTTGGGAAAATCAAGTTCCAGTGAAAAACCCTCCAAATATGCATCATGGAGGGCTCACATTGAAAATTTGATCCTTCCAATTGATTTCGAAGGCTCCAAAACCCCTAAGAGAGTGGTTAGAGAAAAGTTTAATTGAGTTTTGATCATAGATTTGAAGAGATCTAATTGGATGGTCTAGAACAAACTATCCGATCTCTGACAGATCAAATGGGATCCCAGGACGCACTTTTGGAATGCCACATAGGGTCGTTCCCTATAGGAACGTCCATACACATGTGAACCGCGTGCTGGGTGTTCATCTCAAGTGAAGGCCTGTCACGGGAGAGCGAACGCAACATGCTTCCCAGTGATGGGGATGCGACCCGCTCCTCTAAGAGCTATCTAGCCATCGTTTTGCTGGGCCTAGATCAAATTTGGTCCCTTTGAATAATTGTGAACTTCAAATTGAAATTCTAGAGTCATCTAAACTCCAAATCATGATCCGAAAGATGCTATGGAAATCTTGTAATGTCTAGTTTCTTATGAATTAATAAAATATAGGAAATATTTCAAGAAACTTTTTGTTTAAAGAAAATAATATTCTTACCTCCATGATCTTGAAGATCTGAGATGATCAAACCCTAAGGATCTGATCTATTTATGTTATAATGATGAGGATATGTGGAATTAATGGTTAATTATGATGTATCTACAAGGTGTTGATGGAATCCAGCTTTATGTTAAAAATACCCTAAAAATTGTAAAGCAACCTTCTTGATCAATAACATCAAGCATGATCGAACCCTATGGATGGGTTGGATGGAGTTAATAGTGCTAAGATCTAGTAAGACCATGGATCAGTTATGATAAAAACATGTGAAGATGTCTTTGGACCTTTAATGTGATTAAAACCCTAAGTTCAAAGGGATGGACATAAGCTCTAATGGTTGGATCATATTAAAAGACTTTAATAATCTTAAACAGTTATTTTAATTGTCTTCACTTATTAATTGAATTATGAATTTGATTTATGGCATGAAATAGGATCCATGCTAGTTTAATTCTTCACTTATAGTATAATCGCTTTACATTGCCTTAGATTATTTATAAATTGATAGAGTTGGCAATCCTAGGACCATGTTAGCATAATTGTTATTAATTCGTATCATTATCTTAGAATGTTAGTAGATTTGGAAATCATAGAGATTATGTTAGTTTAATTTGATTCTTTTAATTTAATTACATTATTTACTTAGGGATCATGCCAGTATAAATGTAAGTACCTTGTACCATTATTCTTAAGTTTACATTGGCTTAACATTGGCTTATGCTTTAAAGTTTATAATTGATTTATTGTCAAATATTCTTAGTAGATTTAGTTATTAATTAGTTATGCCATAAAGAGCATAAAGCACCAAAAATGTATCCTAATGAGAAATTAGAGTTTCATCACACAAATAATAAGGATTGACTTGGAGTTAATTAGTAAGGGCTATAGTTAGTAGGAAAATATAAGGAATGGTTCACCATCTCCTTAGCCCAAAGTAGGAGAATAATAAACCTCCATGAATGACAATATGGATATTCATAGAAATTAATAAAAATCAAGTAGAGATAAATTTAGGGTATATATGCGCATAGGAACCTTATGACGTACGGCAAGGATTTACTTATTTTGGCATCAAATCTTCATTTCTAAGAAAATCAGGTAGGTGGATAGCATCCCATATTCAATTTATGTGATGTTTGATATTTTTATTTCACTAAATTTGATTTTTTGTTAATTTTTGGGAAAATCAAGTTCTAGTGAAAAACCCTCCAAATATGTATCATGGAGGGCTCGCATTGAAAATTTGATCCTTCCAATTGATTTAGAAGGCTCCAAAATCCCTAGGAGAGTGGGTCGAGAAAAGTTTAATTGAGTTTTGATCATAGATTTGAAGAGATCTAATTGGATGGTCTAGAACGGACAGTTCGATCTCTGACAGATTAGATGGGATCCCAGGACGCATTTTTGGAATGCCACACAGGGTCGTTCCCTGCAGGAATGTCTCTGCAAATGTGAATTGCGTGAAGGTTTATCACGGGAGAGTGAACTCATCCTGCTTCCCAGTGACGGGGATGCGATCTACTCCGCTAGGATCTATCTTGCCATTGTTTTACTGGGCCTAGATCAAATATGGACCCTTTGAATAACTATGAACTTCAAAATGAAATTCTAGAGTCATCTGAACTCCAAATCACGATCTAAAAGATGCTATGGAAATCTCGTAATGTCTAGTTTCTTATGAATTAATAAAATATAGGAAATATTTCAAGAAACTTTCTGTTTAAAGAAAATAATATTCTTACTTCCATGATCTTCAAGATCTGAGATGATCAAACCTTAAGGATCTGATCTATTTATGTTATAATGATGAGGATATGTGGAATTAAGGGTTAATTATGATGTATCTACAAGGACTTGATGGAATCTAGCTTTATGTTAAAAATACCCTAAAAATTGTAAAACAACCTTCTTGATCAATAACATCATGCATGATCAAACCCTATAGATGGGTTGGATGGAGTTAATAATGATGAGATATAGTAAGATCATGGATCAGTTATGATAAAAACATGTGAAGATGTCTTTGGACCTTTTAATGTGATTAAAACCCTAAGTTCAAAGGGATGGACATAAGCTCTAATGGTTGGATCATATTAAAAGACTTTAATAATATTAAATAGCTATTTTAATTGTCTTCACTTATTAATTGAATTATGAATTTGATTTATGGCATGAAATAGGATCCATGCTAGTTTAATTCTTCACTTATAATATAATCGCTTTAGATTGCCTTAGATTATTTATAAATTGATAGAGTTGGCAATCCTAGGACCATGTTAGTGTAATTGTTATTAATTAGTATTATTATTTTAGAATGTTAGTAGATTTGGAAATCATAGAGATTATGTTAGTTTAATTTGATTCCTTTAAGTTAAGTACATTATTTACTTAGGGATTATGCCAGTATAAATATAAGTACCTTGTTCCATTATTCTTAGGTTTACATTGGCTTATGCTTTAAATTTTGTACTTGATTTATTGTCAAATCTTCTTAGTAGATTTAATTATTAATTATTTATGATATAAAGAGCATAAAGCAACAAAAATGTATCCTAATGAGAAATTAGAGTTTCATCACACAAATAATTAGGAATGACTTTACTTGGACTTAATTAGTAAGGGCTATAGTTAGTAGGAAAATATAAGGAATGGTTCACCATCTCCTTAGCCCAAAGTAGGAGAATAATAAACCTCCATGAATGACAATATGGATATTCATAGAAATTAATAAAAATCAAGTTAAGATAAATTTAGGGTATACAAGCTCGTAGGAAGCTTAAATCATACGGTGAGGATTTATTTATTTTGACATCAAATCTTTATTTCTAAGAAAATTAGGTAGGTGGATATCATCCCATATTCATTTTATGTCATGCTTGATATTTTTAATTTCACTAAATTTGATTTTTTGTTAATTTTTGGGAAAATCAAGTTCTAGTGAAAAACCCTCCAAATATGCATCATGGAGGGCTCACATTGAAAATTTGATCCTTCGCATTGATTTCGAAGGCTCCAACACTACTAGGAGATTGGTTTGATCATAGATTTGAGGAGATCTAATTGGATGGTCTAGAACGGACTGTCTGATCTCTGACAGATTAGATGGGATCCTACGACGCACTTTTGGAATGCCACACAGGGTCGTTCCAGGAATGTCTCCGCACATGTGAACTGCGTGAAGGCCTGTCACGGGAGAGTGAATGCAGCCAGCTTACCGATGATGGGGATGCGACCCACTCTGCTAGGAGCTATCTAGCCATCATTCTGCTAGGCCTAGATCAAATCTGGACCCTTTAAATGACTGTGAACTTCAAATTGAAATTCTAGAGTCATCTGAACTCCAAATCATGATCCGAAAAATGCTATGGAAATCTTGTAATGTCTAGTTTCTTGTGAATTAATAAAATATAGGAAATATTTCAAGAAACTTTCTATTTAAAGAAAATAATATTCTTACTTCCATTATCTTGAAGATCTGAGATGATCAAACCTTAAGGATCTGATCTATTTATGTTATAATAATGAGGATATGTGGAATTAAGGGTTAATTATGATGTATCAACAAGGACTTGATGGAATCTAGCTTTATGTTAAAAATACCCTAAAAATTGTAAAGCAACCTTCTTGATCAATAACATCAAGCATGATCGAACCCTATGGATGGGTTGGATGGAGTTAATAGTGCTAAGATCTAGTAAGACCATGGATCAGTTATGATAAAAACATGTGAAGATGTCTTTGGACCTTTAATGTGATTAAAACCCTAAGTTCAAAGGGATGGACATAAGCTCTAATGGTTGGATCATATTAAAAGACTTTAATAATCTTAAACAGTTATTTTAATTGTCTTCACTTATTAATTGAATTATGAATTTGATTTATGGCATGAAATAGGATCCATGCTAGTTTAATTCTTCACTTATAGTATAATCGCTTTACATTGCCTTAGATTATTTATAAATTGATAGAGTTGGCAATCTTAGGACCATGTTAGCGTAATTGTTATTAATTAGTATCATTATCTTAGAATGTTAGTAGATTTGGAAATCGTAGAGATTATGTTAGTTTAATTTGGTTCCTTTAAGTTAAGTATATTATTTACTTAGGGATTATGCCAGTATAAATGTAAGTACCTTGTACCATTATTCTTAGGTTTACATTGGGTTAACATTGGCTTATGCTTTAAAGTTTATACTTGATTTATTGTCAAATCTTCTTAGTAGATTTAATTATTAATTAGTTATGATATAAAGAGCATAAAGCACCCAAAATGTATCCTAATGAGAAATTAGAGTTTCATCACACAAATAACAAGGATTGACTTTAATTGGACTTAATTAGTAAGGGCTATATTTAGTAGGAAAATATAAGGAATGGTTCACCATCTCCTTAGCCCAAAGTAGGAGAATAATAAACCTCCATGAATGACAATATAGATATTCATAGAAATTAATAAAAACTAAGTAGAGATAAATTTAGGGTATACAAGCTCATCGGAACCTTATGACATACGGCGAGGATTTATTTATTTTGGCATCAATTCTTTATTTTTAAGCAAATCAGGTAGGTGGATATCATCCCATATTCATTTTATGTCATGTTTGTTATTTTTAATTTCACTAAATTTGATTTTTTGTTAATTTTTGGGAAAATCAAGTTCCAGTGAAAAAACGCTCCAAATATGCATCATGGAGGGCTCACATTGAAATTTTGATCCTTCCAATTGATTTCCTTTTTGAGTTTCAAAAATTTTCATTTTTAGAAAGTTTTAGTATTAGCAAAGTTTCCTTCTTCATAGGTTTCCTTAAGTTAAATTACTTAGTTTAATTCATTCTAATGTTTCATTAGTTTCCCTTACTTGAATAGGTGTTAGCTAGGTAAGTTTCAAATTTCATTGCTTATTTTATTCTTATTAAGTTTTGTTTAATTGTAATTTCTAGTTTCATGCATATTTCCTTTCTTTTGTCATTCGCTTTTCCATTTTAAGTTCAAATCCAAATAATCTCTCTTTGGCTAAAGTTAAGCACTTTAAATATGATCCATCCAACATAAAAATTTATAAGATTCCTCAAGGGATCAACCTCTCTCGCATGCAAATATAACATTGATTTGTGTGCTTATGAGTAATATTAAAGCTACATGAAGTTTTTGGCACCGTTGTTAAGGAATCACAATGGATGTGGTTGGATCTTTATTTAGATTATTTATTTTTAGTGTAGTTTTAAACTTCACCAATGTTGGTCCCAAGCAGGATGAAAAAGGAGGAGAGTATTACATCAAGTGCCAACTAGCAAGGAAGAGGTGGAGATGATTTTGATTTTGTTATTTTTTTCGTACTTGCAAATGATATGCCTGTGTATATGAGTTTGTAATTGAGAATAGAAGGGAATGAAGTTCATTTGCAACTTCTTTAAAGTATGGCAACCCTAACATGACATGAATCAAAAACTAACATTCCCTCAAGCTAGGATGTCCCCCATAGGCGATGTGCTACATCAAATCCCTGGTCCAATGAAAAATGGTCAAGGGTTCTGAGGGTGTTCCCCTAAAAGCTATGCACTGCATCGTATCTTGGACTTAGTGAAAAATGAGCAAGGGCTACTAGAGCATTCTTTTGAAAGCGACGTGTTGCATCAAAACCTAGGTCTAGTGAAAAATAGGCATGGGTTCATGCCATGGAGGTTGCGAATTGCATGAGTAAATAAGCTATCTCAAGAGTATAAGATTTGTATCGCCACATGGAATATAGGGACATTGACAAGTAAGAGTCTGGAGTTAGTAGATATAATAAAACATAAGAGAGTCAACATCACTTGCATCCAAGAAACCAAGTGAAAAGGGGCTAAAATTAGAGATATTGATGGGTATAAACTCTAGTACATAGGAAAGGATAGTAATAGAAATTGCATATGCATAATAGTGGATAAAGAACTAAAGGATAAATTTGTGGTTGTTGAAAGAATTAGTGATAGAATTATAATAATAATACTAGTTTTAGGAGAGCAGATCATAAATGTTAGAAGTGGATATGCACCACAAGGAGGTTTAGAAGATGTAATCAAGAGATTGTTTTGGGTAGATAGGGAGAGAGACATATAAGAAATTCCCAACATTGAGGGGATACTTATAGAAGTAAACTTAGATGGCTATGTAGGAAAAGAAAAGGAAGGATATGATAGGATAGGATACATGGAGGTTATGGTACAGGAGAACAAAATGACAGGGAGGAAACTATCCTTGATTTTTCTTTGGCATATAATCTAGCCATTGCAGATACACTCTTTAAGAAGAGGGTATGAACACTTAATAACCTTTAAAAGTGGAATCCATAAAAGCCAAATAGACATTTTTCTACTTAGGAATACCAAAAGATCAATGTGTAAGGATTGTAAGGTGATACCTATTGAGAGTTTAAACTCACAACATAGGTTAATGGTTATGGATATCTATATTAAAATATGGAAGAAAGGAAATGAACTTAATAGGTATCCAAAAACTGAGTGGTGGAATTTAAAAGGAGAGAAAATAACCTCATTCACAAATAAGTTGGTGGGAGAAGGAAATTGGAACTAGAAACAGAAGTAAACACCATGTGAACTAATATGGCTCAGTCCATTAAGAAAGTGGCAAAAGATGTCTTAGGAGTATCTAATGATAAAAGACAATTAGTAAAGGAAACATGGTGGTAGAGTGAAATAGTGTAAAAAGTTATTAAAGAAAAAAAGGTGTGTTTCAAAGAATGGTAGAAGACTAGAAATAATGAAAACTATGAACAATATAAGAGTGCTAAAAAGGTTGCTAAGAGAATAGTTAGTGAGGCTAAGATTGAGAAGAAGCTATGACATGAGACAAGTTTATTAGAGAACTAATTTGATTTCATGCCTAGGAGGCCAACCATGGAAGTTATTTTCTTACTAAGACCATTGACGGAGAAATATAGGGAGAGGAGGAAAGACCTTCACATGCTTTTTATTGACTTAGAGAAAGCTTATGATAGAGTCCCTAGAGAGTTAATGTGGAGGGTGTTGGTTGAGAAAGGGGCTTTGTGGGGGTATATAGACATAATCATAGTTATGTATGAGGCAGCGGTAACAAATGTCATAATCACTTGTGGTAAGACCAGTGATTTTCCTATCACTATAGGATTGCACCAAGGATCGACATTAAGCTCATACCTTTTCATATTTGTTATGGATGAGTTAAGAAAACATCTACATAAGGAGATTCCATGGTGCATGCTATTTGTAGATGATATAGTCTTAATTGATGAGACAAGGGAGAGCATAAACACAGAGCTAGAGTTATGGAGAGAAGCATTAAAATCTAAATGATTTAAAATTGTTCGAACTAAGAATATATGGAATGTAATTTTAGCAAGGAAAGGAGTGGAACACTAGTTAAGATTGATAAACAAGAAGTCCCTGTAAAAGGACACTTTTGTACTTCAAATTAATGATTCATGAGAGTTAGGATATTGAGAGGGAGGTTACCCAAATATTCTAAGCTAGTTAGAACAAATGGAGATGGGCATCTAGAGTTTTGTGTGACCTGTGGGTGCCTCTCAAACTAAAAGTTAAAATTCTATAGGATGACCTTAAGGCCAACCATGCTTTTATGGATCAGAGTGTTGGAAAATTAAGGAATGTCATGTTCATAGGATGAGTGTCACAAAAATGAGGATGTTGAGATGGATGAGTTGAAAGATAAGAAAGGATAGAATTAGAAATGAAAACATTAGAGGCAACTTAGGGGTAGCACAAATAGGTAATAAAATGAGGGAGATTAGACTTAGATGGTTTGCACATGTCCAAAGAAGACCCAAAATAGCACTGATTAGAAGGAGCAAGGCAATTCAAGTAGAAGGTTCTAAAAGGGCAAGGGCAAGGCCTAAAAGAATGTGGATAGAAGTGGCAAGAAAAGATTTAAAAACTTTAGGACTAAATGAAGTCATGGTACTTAATAGATGGAAATGGAGGAACAAGATTCATGTGGCTGACCCCTAATTGGGATAAGGTCTTGATGATGATGATGATTTTTAGTTGTAGTTTTAGGTTGCATTAGATTATGGTTTTTACATTATATATACACTGTTAATTCCTCACAAATTAATCATATCTTACATGTTATGTACGAGGGGAATTGGCCAAAAGCTCCATCAACTATATTAGAATTTCCTTACTTTCTTAAATTAAGATTTTGAGTGAACTTGTAGTAAGGCCTAATTGTAATTTACAATTTATTATTCAATGGAAAATGGGTTATGATAAGTGTCTAATTTGAATAAAAATCATCCAATTAGTTACCCATGTTTTACAATTTATAAGGGTAAAATAGGGTTTTTAGACCAAAATTCATAACACATGCTTTTTTTTACCTAATGAAGTAAAATTTTGATATTTTGTAGGTCCATATGCTAATCCAAGATAAATATGTGATTAATCATATTTTTTTAGGATTTAATTAGAATTTTTAATTTGTGTAGGAAGAGAGATGACTATCTAACGACCAAGATTGATCAAGATCAAAATATTGAGTCAAAACCTATGAATCATCAATCCAACATGAAACTAGAGGTCAAGATCATCTTTAGACTAGTAACAGATGCAATCAAAGGAGTTTAAGGTGGTCAAAGTGGCCCATGAAGTAAACCATGCATTTCTACCACTTTTGCATAAGTTGCATGTAAGCCACCAAGCCATATTTAAGCTATCAACAAGGTGACAAGTTAAGGAGCCAAGCCAAGAAAGCTTCCAAATCCAGTCATAAATCCTAGCCAATGGAGCCTTCAAAGTTAGCCATCTAAGCCATTAAGCTAAGGTAAATGGAAGGCTAGGATTGAAGGAAATTCAGGAGGATTAGCCATGATATTTTAATAGAAATTTTTGAAGATAATTAAGGGAAATCCTATTAGGATAAATTGGCATATGGACCAATAGTATGAGAGATTTCCATTTTTTATGTCTTCTCCCCTTTCTCCACTTTTTCCTCACTTTCCACCACACACTTAAGATGCACTACGAATTTTGAATTCTATTCTAGAGTTTCATCTTTTTAAAACTCTACACATTGCTTAAACTCCATTCCAATGACCCAATCATTCTCCACCTCTTCGGAAACTGCATAACCAACCATAATTCTCCACTCATTCCCTCAATGTCTTTCCTATCTTATTACCCCAGCCACCTTTTCATTTTTTAGGGAACTTTAGTGATTTTTGAAGGGGAGATGCCTCTTCCTAAAAAGGTGGTGTCTCTGCATACTCCACCTTCAAATATAGCCACCTCTCACCCTTTTTTTCTATTTGAAAGCCTTAGTTTCACCACTATCTTAACCATCCAAAGTGAGAAGTTTTCATCTCCACCACACCTTATTATTAAGGTGCACTCGAGAAAATAAGAGAACAATTATAAAACTTCGACAAAATCCTAATGAGAGACTTTTACACTTAGGAAAAAGACACCTCCATAGGAAGGAGATTTTCCCTTCCAAAGCCCCTTCTCTCCACTTATTTTCTTGTTTTCGTGGATCTCCTATGGGTGCTCCTCTCTTCCTAAGGTGTGAAGCATCTCTCCAAGCTTTTCCATGCCTGGTCCTTAGGGTACTTGATTCTCCTCTCAAGGTTTGTTCATCTCACCTTTTCTCTTCTTTGATCTTAGACTTTTCATGCTAGCGTTTGCTTTGGTTTCCTTTGTTTTTCCTTGCCTTAAAGACTAAGATTCAAGGCTCCCTTGAAGTGATAGCCAAGGGAAGTTATCTTGAATCTAGTTTCTCCTTTTACCTTTCATTTCCTTTTGGTTCTCTTTAGTTTCCACTGAATTCCAGCCTTGTTTCCTTGAGTTCCTTTGAGTTTTTCCTTATTATTCCATAAGATTTGACTTCGATTACTAAGATTTTTAGAGTAGGAATCATCTTAGTTGTTTAGTGTTGGATTTAAAGAGGGAGAAGGAGTGGTGCATTTTCATCAAAAGTGGAATGCACCCTTCATGTATTCACTTGTATGAAAACCCTTGATGATTAATGAAATCTTACTTGGTTGATGAATGAGCATGAGTATTTCTTACTTGTTACATATTGAGAATGTCTTGAATTAGTATTACCTTGTGTTGTAATCATCAAAGATTCCAATTAAAAGTCTTAAGAAACCATGTGTCCAATCCAAAAGTGGAATGCATGGTTTTTGGTTTTGAAAAGATCATATGTTGAAGCATTGAATGATTTTGTGAAAGTTGATTATTCCTTTATTGATTTCATTATTCATTCAATCAGGCATGGTTTTAAATGAGTTATTGACTAATTAGATTCAAGTTGTTAACTTCTTTCATGATAAGAAAGTAGTTTAGTAGCGTTGATCATGATTAGTTTGTTTGAATGTTGTGCTTAGATTGTAGTTTTTAAAGTTTCCTTTTTCATATTATTAATTACTTTATTTAGAAGTTGAATGGTTAGGAAAGTAGTTGTCTAATGCATTTTTCCTTACATTAGTTGTTAATTTCATGCTTAGGAAAGTTAAGTTGGAAAAGTTGTTAAAATCGCATTTTGGGAATGTTCACTTTACTAAAGTTTTATTTTAAGAAAGTTTTAGTTTGGAATAATTTTATAAAGTTTCATTTAGGAAAGTTTTAATTTTAGAAAGTGTATGTTTTAGGAAAGTTTTGAATTTCAGCATGTTTCTAATTTTTGCTTATTTTTCATTTCCATACGTTATTTTTCGTTCTTAGTTTAGGGTACAAACGTCTTGAATTTTGGCTAGGTTAGATAGTTTAAAGTAGGGACCACTAGCATCAAATTAGTTCAACTCCTCATAAGATCAACCTCAATAACATGCTATATTGCAAATGATTTGTACACTTGCTAGTTTTATTTAAAATAACAATAGGTTATTTTTTATTCTTAGTTTAGGGTACAAACCTCTTGAATTTGGGCTAGGTTAAATAGTTTAAAGTAGGGCACACTAGCATCAAATTAGTTCAACTCCTCATAGGATCAACCTCAATAATGTGCTATATTGCAAATGATTTGTACACTTGCTAGTTTTATTTAAAATAACAATAGGTTGTAATAATACAAGTCAAGTATGGGATATGGTGGCCTGCACTTGATCTTCAACAAAAACCCTAGTTTAAATTTTCCTCACTTCACTCTATTTTTCCTAGTATAGTTTCATTTAATGTAGTTTGCATATTAGTTGGTAGAGTAGCTCATATAGATTACGATCATTCATTATAATTGTTGCATCTTATTCAAGGTTGTTGCATTAGTTGTTCACCTGTCTACCCCTTCGTTAGATAGCATATAGGAGGCATTAGTTTTTCTTTGTACTTGCATTGCCTATTTACAGCTTTATGGTGGATAGAACACATTGATAGTAGGGGCCCCACAAGAGACCTCATGACATAAGGACTTAATTTCATCACCAGATCCTTGGACCACCTAGGTAATTAAATTGATCTGTTTATGCTTATGACCCAGCCATTGATCTTAATCTAAAATCAAGTAGCAAGAGACCGAGGGTTTTGAACTCATAGGATGCTTTTTGATATAGGAGACATATTGTCACTCTAATGGCTCTTAACCTTTGTGGTTATAGTGGGTATCCAAAATCCAAGTGATTTTCCATGCCTTTTATTGATGGTTGTTGAGGTCTAAACATCTCCTACCATTAGAATTATATTAACCACCTTAGGTAGGATCTAACCGGTAAGCAATAGTCAAGTATGGATTGAAGGAGGAGCTGTCTAGCTTAGGTTTAAATGCAACAACCTCACAGATTAAAAAAGATCACCAAATCAAGCTTACTAGCATTAGGGATTGTTTGTTTGCATATCGTACAAAGTTAAGAGTCACATTCACATTTATGTTGCATCATTTGGATATTTTTCATTTTAATGCATGTCAGGTCATTGATCTTAGAATAGTGAGTTAGTACCATTAGATCTTAAAATTGAACATACCATAGGCAAGGGGTGAGAAATTAGATTCCTAACCCCATGGAAGAACCATCGGCAAAAGTTGAGCACAAGGCTATTAGAGATTTCTGTGCATCACTTCAATTAAATACTCTATCATACATCACCTAACCACCCACCAATTTAGACCACTTTGAACCTAAACCTAGAGTCATTTAGTTACTCCCAACATTCTATGGTTGAAATAGAGAGGATCCATACTTACAAATCAAGGAATTCTTCGATATTTGTGCTACATTCATATTTTGTAAAATGCCCTTCGTATGGAGATTATTAATTTCTCAAAAAAAATTCTAAAATGCCCTTAAATGGGACCAATTTTCCAAAAAAAATTTGAACAAATTCTTTCCGATACAAAAGGCTAATGCCCTTCATATGAGGATCATTAATTTCTAACAAAGAGAGGATGAACAATATTATGATTGCTAAGAAAGGTGGAATGAGTTACTGTAAAAATGTCCCCACCATCGATTTGAAAAATGGCAGCAAGTTTAGTATTTCCATACATTGACAGATCAAAATTGACAATTCGTAGATGTAGCTAGTGGAGGGGCCCTCATGCTAAAAAATGAAATAGAGGCATGGGATTTTTTTCAAACTTTAGATGATAATTTTTAGTAATGGGATTATTTTAATATGTGAGAAAGAAATACCCAACCTTGAAAAAAAGAGAGGCTTGTATGAAATAGGAGTGACCTCAGATATATCCCATAGCCTTGAATTTGTGATCAATATAATGAATAAGTTGACTCCTTCGGTGGAAGAGTAGACAAGCTTCAAAATATGTCCCAAACCTTCATGACTATCCAGGCATCCACGAAACCTCCACAAGAGGTTTATTCTATTTTGTTTTAGACAAGCACATTTAACCTCAACTTATCCATTCAACAATATGTATATTGAATATCTTTAAGAATAGGAAAATACAATAAGTGCATATCACAATCCCATCCATACTCTGAAACCTATAATCCAGGATGGGCTAAGCATCCCAATTTGTCAGAGTTGAATAACAACTACTAGGGAGGTACATATATGCACTCGTTGATTAGAACTTTCCTTGATCTTTGGTTCCAAAGTAGCCATCTAGTTTTCAACTTCCTTAGCAACCTAAGAAACCAACATTCTAGGAAACTTTGTAGTCATTTATGGAGAGAACTTTAAAACACCAAGATAAAATTAGATAGTCTCTCAATGAGAGATAACAGGATGCAAATGTCATTGCTCAAGCTATTGCAAAAGTTGAAATGCAAATGAATAGTTGACAGCTTGTTTAAATGATAGAGGAATGGGATAGTTTGAAATAGTTTCTAGTTCCCATACCCAAAGACCCCATGAGCAAGCAAAGTCAATCACTACCCTTAGCAATGGCCACTAGGTTGATGATAAGGTAGGGCGGACTAAGGAAACTATAGATGAGAATGAAATATTTGCAGCACAGGAGAAAGAGAAAAGATAGAAATCTCCTACTCTATCAAGCCTATAGAGGAGGCGCCTTATGTGCCTAAAGCCCCCTTCCCTCAATTGTGAAATAAGGCTAAGAAAGGAATCAATTTCAATGAGATATTAGAAGTTTTTAAACATGTTCAACTCAATATTCCATTAGTCAATGCTATTAAAGAAATTCCTATTTATGCCAAGTTTCTTAAAGAGTTCTACACACAAAAGTGAAAGCATAATGTGCAAAAGAAAGCCTTCCTCACCAAGTAGGTGAGCTCTTTAATCCAGCACTAGACCCCACCTAACTCTTGTGTTATTGGAAACCATGTCAATGATAGGGCACTCTTAAATTTAGGGGCCAATGTTAACTTATTACAATTTTCTATCCATGAGAAACTAGGGCTCGGTGCACTTAGGCCAATTAACACCACTTTGTAGCTAGTAGATACATCAATGAAGATTTCACATGGTATGTTTGAGGATGTTTTAATACAGGTGGACCAGTTGTACTTTCCTATAGATTTCATTCTATTGAATACCTAGCCTAAGTTAGACCCCAGTAATCAAATTTCTATCATTCTTGGACATCCATTTTTCACAACATCTAAGCCATCATCAATTGTAGAAATGGTGTGATGAAATTATCTTTCAGCAATATGAAAGTCAAGCTCAATGTTTTTAATTCCAATCATCTACATCTAAACCTAGATGATTCTTGTGCACTCAATTTAATTGAAGGTCTACTCCAAGATGCAAATTTTCCATCATGTATTCTAAATTTGATTTAGGCTTATCGAGTGCATTTTAACTATGACTTTGATATAGATAAGTCTATTGAGGAGGTAAAAAATCTTTTAGCTATTATGCCTATTATGGATACCTCCACATGGGGCCTTCTAGTGGAACCTCTTCCTCCATCTCATTCTATCCCAATACCATCAGTAGAAAAACCAACCACCTTGGTCCTTAGGCCTTTACCTAAAAGTTTAAAATATGCTTACTAAGACCAGATGAAATCTTGCCTATAATCACATCCACAAAACCAAATTAGGAATTGGAAGGAAAGCTTCTTGATATTTTCAGAGAGTGGTGGACCATAGTAGACATCAAAGGGATTAGCCCTACTATGTGTATGCAATGAATTCACTTAGAAAAAAATATGAAACCATCTAGGGAAACACAAAGGAGATTAAATCCTAACATGAAAGAGGTAGTCAGAGACAAAGTCCTTAAACTGTTAGATGTTGGTGTCATTTACCTCGTATCTAACAACACTTGGGTAAGCCCAGTTCAAGTTTCCCCTAAGAAGTTTGGAGTCACAACAATCCCAAATGAGGATAATGAGTTAGTTCCCTCTCACATGACTACTAGATAGAGAGTTTGAAAGGCCACTTTTCTCTTCCCTTCATAGATCAAATGTAGAAAGGTTAGCCAGTCATAGTTATTATTGTTTTATTGATGGTTACTCCCACTATAACCAAATCCCTATAGCACCTTAGGACCAGGAGAAGACTACCTTCACCTGCCCTATAGGAGTTTTGTATATTATTCTATAAAGCCAAAGCACATCGGTTAGTCAAAGAGACCAATCCTTCCTACTTGAGTTTACTGTCTTCTCCTATCTGAGCTTGATTTCGCTATTAGATACATCAACTTGCCCACTAGTTTAGGAATGGTAGGGAATTGAAACTCTATGGGCAACTCTATATTTTTTCATTAGGACTTCAAATACTTTGTTGTAAATATGTTTTGCTCCTTCATTAAAAATAACGTCGGGAGTGCTGAAGAGTCAGAAGATATTATCTGTCAAAAACTCAACCACCACTTTGTTGTCATTTGTCATACATCCTACTACCTCTATCCATTTGGACTCATAGCCCACTACCACTAGGATGTATAGATTTCTAAAATATTTAGAGAAGGGACCCATGAAGTCAATGCCCAAACATAAAAAATTTCAACTGTCAAGATTGGGCTTGGTGGCATCATGTCCTTATGACCAATGTTCCGTAACTTCTAGCATTGATCACATGCTTTACAATACATGTGAGAATCTTTAAATCGTGGACTAGAAAAATTCACATTCCAAACTCTCTGCACCTATCTTCTTTGCACTATAATGGCCCCCACATGCATAGTCATAGCAAAATGGGATGATTTTATTGTGTTCATTATCAGGACATCTCCTAATGATTTGATTAGATAGCACTTGAGCAAGTACTGATCGTCCCATATGAAGTTCTTGACCATGGCTAGTAAATTAGGCATGTCTTGTTTTGACCAATGGTTAGCAATTTGTGTGTTACAAGATAGTTGACTATGTTTGCATACTAAGGCAAATAGGAAATAGGTAGAAGTTGCTCATTAGGGAAAGTTTCTGTAATTGGTGTAGGCTCATTGGAAAACTCTGCTACCAACTTCGACAGGTGATCTACTACTACATTTTTGAAACCTTTCTTATCTTGTAGTTCTATGTCAAACTATTGTAGCAAGAGAATCCCTTGTATAAGACATCTTTAGTGCCATTCTTAGAAAGAAGGTACTTCAATGCTTCATGATCTGAGTAGATTATGACTTTAAACCCTAAGATATAAGCCCTATACTTGTCCAAGGCAAAGACCATAGCCAACAACTCTCTTTTTTGTAGTGGAGTAGTTGAGTTGGGTGTCACTTAGAGTCTTACTGGCATAATAAATCACATTTGAAAGTTTAGGAACTTGCTTTGCCAAAACAATACCTATCGCATAGTTAGATGCATCACACATGATCTTTAATGTTGCACTCCAATCTAGCAGTTGTATGATAGACAAGGAGATGAGTTCGGCTCTATGGTGTTCAAAGGCTTTCATACAATTTTCATCAAAGTTCAAAAATCATTTCCTTCATAAACAAATTAAAGAGGGGCCAAGAATGCTAAAAGCTTTAATGAATCATTTGTAAATCCAATGGAGCTGACGAATGAGTGGATCTTGTTCATTGTCCTAGAAGAGGGAAGATTAGAGATTAGGTCCACTTTGGCCTCGTCTACCTTATGCCTTGTTGTGAAATTATATGCCCTATAACTATGGAATCTTTGACCATAAAATGGGATTTCTCCAGTTTAGAACCAAATTCTTTTCTTAGTACCTCCTAAATAGTAGAGCTAAGTGGGCCAAAGACTCATCAAAATTAGATCTATATACTAAAAAGTCATCCATGAGTATCTCAATGAATCTCTCCACCAAATATGAGAATATACTCATCATACACCATTGAAATGTCTCCAATGCATTGCATAGCACAAAAGCCATGTGTCTGTGTGAATGCTCCAAATGGACAAGTGAAGGTTGTCTTCTTTTGATCCTCCAATGCTATTGGGATGTGGTTGTAGCTGAAATATCCATCTTTGAAAATAGTATTCACAACTAGATAACCTTTCTAACATTTGGTCTACGAAGGAAAGAGTAAGGTTGTCTTTCGTTGTGATTGAGTTTGGTTTACATTAGTTGACACCAACTCTCCATCTTGTGGTCATACTGTTGGGGACTAACTCATTATCCACATTATAACTACCAGGACTCTAGATTTCTCTGGGATAACTTGTGGGAGATTGACCTAAGCACCCTCAAAAATTGGGTAGATGATACTTATATCTAATACCTTTAGTACCTCTGCCCTGATGACCTCCTTTATGGGAAGGTTTAACAGCCATTGCAATTCCTAGCACATTTTAGCATTCTCTTCTAAATGAATTCGAAAGAATGCAAATGGTGGGGCTAATACCTTTTATGTCTGAGATGGACCACCTTATAGTTGACTTATGTTTCTAGAGAATATTAAGTAGCTTACCTTCCTATTCTTGATAGATATCGGAGGCTATGATTATAAGCAAGGTTTTATGAGGCCCTAAAAATGCATGTTTTAGACTTTGTGGCAATGACTTTTAGATCTAATGCGGGTGTTTTCTCCGGGGCTCTATCTTAGGTTGTCATTTTGGAGTGTCCACTACTATTATAGCTTCAAGTAATGGGACTAACTTGGTATGACTCAAAATATGAATGGAAAGTGTCATGAACTATGCTTTTTATGATATTCATATCAAAAGAGTCTCTGAAGTCTATTTATTGTGCAACATTAAAAAAGTTGAAATCAAGTTTCACATTGTCAAATGATAGTTTCATAACACATTCTAGTGGTTGATGATCTTGTTAGAAGTTCTTAAGAATGGGAAGCCCAAAATGATAGGGATTTAATTGTATGGATTAGATATAGGCTCCATGTTTAAGATAAAAAAAGTCTAATGGAAAAAGAAATTGATCCACCTGTATTAAGACATCTTCTAGCATTCCCCTAGAAATTTTTACTGATCTGTCTACTAGTTGGAGGTTAGTAGAGGTGGGTTTCCACTTGCCTAAATCTCATTGTTTGTGGACCAAATACAGCAACAGGTTAACAATGGCCCCTAAATCTACAACTGCCTTATCCGATCTATGCTCCCTATAACACATGAGATTGTTGGGCATCTAGAATCATTGTACTATGGAGGGGTTTGGTGTTACATTATGGAAATAGCTTGACTGAAGAGAATGGTCTTTTTATACACATTAATGTGTTGCTTTCGTGTACGTAGGTCCTTCAAGAATTTATCATAAGTAGAGAATTCTTTTGTAGCACTAAGTAATGGAACATTGATATTAACTTGTTTAAAATGTTCATTGTCTCATTATAAATATTCTCCTTCTTAGCTGTATAAAGTCTCTAAGGGAAGGAAGCCTTTGAAGCATGGGGTGCATTAGGAAAGGGTTCAAATGAAGAGGATGCAAATTATACTATTTCTTTTCCTTTCTAAATTTGTGTAAGCTTCTCTTTCTCCTCAGGTTGTGGGGTTGTTGTTGTCTAGTCAACTTTATTATCTACTTTGTTTTCACTCCTTAGGTTTTGATGGATTTGTCTTAATCAACAGTGCATAACTAATCTCATACAGACCCTTAAGATTTGACACTAGTTGACTAGGAAACTTATCTTTTTCTCTCTATTGTGGTGTAGTAGATAACTGAACCATTTGATATCCCACCATTACAATTGACTACGACTTGGTTTCCAAGGTTTGTTTTATTTGATTCTTATATTGTTTTATATCATTTTGAAGTTTCATAGTTCCTTGTATAAACATATTTAGTGTCTCCTCTAGTGATTGTTTCCTTTGTTGAGGTGGAAACTATTCAGGAGGCTGTTGCTATTGAGGCATGTTATTTTGGAGAAAAGGTCGCTTATGAGGATTCCCCAATGGAAACCCCTGGTAGTTATTCTTCACCATGAGATGTTACGATGCTTGGTCCATCCAAGGTTGTAGGGCTTAAGAATAAGAGTTGTTGTTGTTGTTTCGTTGGCAAAATGCATTCGTAACATTCACTTGCTTTGGGGGAACATGTCAATTTTTCCATACAAATCCAGAGTGACCCCTATCTCATATGATTCATCTTACTTTTGTAGATGTGAATTTTTTTCCATTTGAGTAGAGTAATCCCATTGCCAAAAATTCTAATTAAGGGTTTAAAAGAAATTCTAGGCTTCCACATCAGTTTTGGTCATGAAAGCCCCTCTATTAGTGTCATCTATCATACGTTAGTTCTCCGGGATGTTAGGCCTTCATAAAAATATTGAACCTATTACCACTTTTCAAATGTATGGTGTGAACATTTAAGAAGTAAGTCCTTCAAACATTCCCATCATTCTTAAAAATGCTCTCCTTTTTCTTGGAAATTTATAAGTGTATGCTTGAGAGCGTTGGTTTTATGGTTGAAGAAAAACCTTTTCAGGAATATCCATAATAGTTGATCTTGTGTGGTGATGAATGCTAAGTTGTGCCATGCCTTAGCTATATACTCATGAAAAAATGGGAATAGCCTCAACCTAATAGAGTCACCTATGAAATTGTGGTACTTGAAGGTAGAATATTTGTCAAGGAATTCTTTAACATGATAGTATGGGTCCCCTTGTCCAACCCATAGAAATTAGTTAGTAGTTAAATACCTCAAGGTTTTAACTCAAAGTATTCTGCATTAGTTGCAGGCAAAGCTATACAAGATAGTGATTTGAAATTAATAGGTGTAGAGTAATCTTTCAAAGGTTTCACCTTTACTACTTCGTCGGCCATTTCTATGGCAACAATCTCTTCATCTTCTAGAGTTCTTTGGCCTTGCCTCACTAGCCATTTGATCTCTGTATCTAAAGGTACTAGATCAAGATTAAGTGATTGAGAACCATGCATACATCAATAGATGAAGTATTTGTCTTACGTTTGTATACAATGATACTGAGTTGTTGTGTACAATGAAAAACATTTTTTTCCCTCTAGTACATGGGAGACCTAAACTAGAAGATGCAAACTAAATGCTAAATGATGCAAACAAAAGGGCACACACAATATTTTTTACCCTATTCCAAACAAATTTGAATTTCTTATGGGAGTGTAACTTTTTACGTCTAACATATGTAGCTCCTCTCTTTTAGTCCTGCCTTATTGCTTAATAGCTAGATCGTGATTGTAATCAACCACTTTACACCCTCCTTGGTCATCTATTGGTGATCTGAGCCGTCGATTGTGTTGGTAGAGTTAGACATTTAAATACCAACACACTTGATTAGATAGGGCCCACTAGTGGCAAAAGGTTGCCTCCTTCTAAGAGGGTCCTATGAGTTCTTAGCTACTATAGGTGTGACAACCCATGTTTTTAAATGACTTTTTAACAAATCTCTTTAAAAAGCAAGACCTCTACTTGAAAAATTTTTTTTGAAAACAAACAACAAAAACATTACTTTTTTTTTATTAAATGATTTTTACAGAAACCCCAAGTGTCATTATTAATTTAGAAATAAGGATCTGATATTAAAATGATCTTTCATTTTTACTGTAAATCTGGCAGGGTCTCCTCTATTTCTTAGATATTGCACATTTTTCACATGGATATGGTATCCATGATAGATGTCAAATCTTACAAATAAGCAATAAAGGAGACTCTATCTCCATTCAATCCTATCAGAATGATCTACCTAGTAATAGCCATCATCTCGTACCTTTCTCACATATATCCACATGCCCAAAATAATAAGTCATGAAGTAATGATCTAATACATGAATTATAAATGAACATTCACATGTTCTTACACTTATTTCGGCATCAATGTCGCTAATCTCTTTTGCAACTTTTCATTCTATCTTTCGCTGCCTTTCTTCTATTCCATTTCATCAAATTTGAGATATTGTAAACAAAAACAATATCTCAGAAAGGTGGTGCTTATGTAGGTGGAACAAGATACTTAAACAATAAAACACAATTCATGATTTACAAAAATCACTGCTTTTAACAATACATCATATCTGATCAAGATCAATATATATATATATATAACATCATGCTCATGTCAATTCTATAAACTTATAAAACATACATTTCACATTAAAATTGTTCAATCATTAATTCAAATGATTGGTAAGGACTAAACTCATTCTCATTAGATCATAAAGAAAATCTCAATTATAGTTTTAAGAAATATCAAATGCATAACCAAAACATATGTCTTCCAGATTTTCATTACTCACAAATCAATGTCAAATATCATAAGCTCATGAGCAAATTCATGTAGTAATATCCATTAAAAATTGGATTTCAATATGTAAAGTGAAAGTATGAAACATTAATGTGTTATGTCAATACATTTTATTCATATCACAATACCACAGTCTACATCAGATTCTCAACTCTATGAGAAAACTCAAAACATACTAAAATATGCACAAAACCTCAAACTACCATCCAAATAATCTTGTCAAATGTCAGTGATAAACACCTAAAAAAATTCCTAAAAAACTCCATTGGGGAATCATACAAAACAAATAATCAAAATACACCAAAATCTACAAACCTAGAAGCCTACTAGTGCCACACTACACTTGCTCTCATAAGCTACTTTCACTACTAGAACAATGGGGGTCCTATAACTCACCCCAAGCCTGGCCAACCTTGACAAGTTGTATATTTGTAATCTTATAAGTAAATTAGTATCTGTGATGGGCCATGACCAACTCTCACGAGTCACCTAATTTTCACTATAACTGTGAATCATTATTTGTAGACAGGCCAAACCACTCTCATGACTCACTTGATTTTAACCATATCAATAGAGAAAAATGTGGAAAAGGGCTAGGACAAAGTCCTATGAAGTGCCTAATTTTAAATATATCAATATAATACAGACTATACATGGGCTAGACCAACTTACCCAAATCATCTAATTTTAACCGTATATGTGATCACAGTCCATAAGCAGGCTAGACCAACTCTCAGGAGTCGCCTGATTTTAACCGTATCAATAAAGAAAAATGTGTAAAGGGGCTAGGACCAACTCTCTCAAGTTCCCTAATTTTAAATGTATCAATATAATATAGATTATACATGTGCTACACCAACTTACACAAGTCATTTGATTTTAACTGTATATGTGATCATAGTTTGCAAACAGGCCAATAGAACGCTCACGAGTCACTTAATTTTAACCATATCAACAATGCAAAATATGCAAATGGACCAGGACCAACTCTCATGAGTTTCTTGATTTTAAAATATCAATATAATATAGAGCATACATGGGCCAAACCAACTTACCCAAGTCATCTCATTTTAACTATATCTATGATCACCTAGACCACAGTCTTTAGATAGGGATAGGACCAACTCTTACAAGTCTCCTGATAGTCACTTGATTTTAACCATATCAACACAACATAGTATGTACATGGACTAGGACCAACTCTCACAAGTAACTTGATTTTAACCGTATCTGAGAATGAAAATCAATGAATAGGTCAGGCCACCTCTTATGAGTCATTTGATTTAAACTGTATTTGTGATCACATAGATCAGTCTTTCACAATAAAATTTTATGGAAAAGTGCTCAAAACAAATCATCAAACTTCGCTAATATCATCTAAAATAATTTGCAAAAATACATTCACAAATATGGGTAATCATATATGTGATGACCTGGGTTTTCTCTATGTATTTTTAAATGCAGGATCTAATTCCTAAGGCGGGATGCATCTCTATTTGAAAACCATTTTATAAAACCCCATGCAATGTAGCAAAAAATCTTTAGTTTTAAAACTCATTTTGAAAACCCTGAGTGTCATTTGCTTTCACAATAATCAAAGTAGTTTTTGAAAAACTTCAGAAATCATAAATGTTTTTCCCCAGGTCTATCCAGTCATAGCTCACAGCCCAACTATAAATAAATGCAAATACATGTCCAAAGGGTAGAGTGTTTACTTACATGTATGATTGTCTCCTTTTGATTTACTTGCTCATAGTACTAACATTTCCTGAAGCGCCTTCTACTCGTGAATGGAGCTATCCTGAAAAATGTTAAGGATTTGGGTGAGTACATACTATACTCAGTAGGAGTCTATCACTACTAGTGTTGCAATGCATGCTATGTTTAAAATCATATGCTCTTTAAAACATGTGCATGTTTGAACAGCCATGTTCAATATCGATATTAAAAACCATTGTTGAATTGGAATATTGATGACTTAAAGAATTGCATAATCCAAGTCAAAAGTATCATATATATATCATAAACATAATGATATGCATAAGATGCTCAACTGAATCCAACTCATGGATATATGGTATGGTCGACCAACCTCATGTCATGCCATATGCAATGCAAGTAAATCCTCAAACCATAGGGCCCACTATGCCTACGACCTTACCACCGTGTGGTCCCTGGGTATCTAGCTACATAGGATCATAGCCTCCACGGGGCATATGACACTTCGACCCAGTGCCTTGATACCAATGGTAGCCCCTTGTACCACATGCAGTCGAAGCAGGGACATGCCCTTTTTAGGAGTGGTACCCATTCCACCTAATAGTGATAGAGTTTGAGAGGTGTAATCACTCCAATTTTGTAATATTGAAATTCCAAGTTAAGCAATGAAAAGATCAGGTTTTGAAGATAAGGGCATTTTAGTCATTTCACTATGCACCTTGACTGAACCCAGAAATTTTGTCCCAAAAATGGTACCATTAGGTGTGTCTTTGAAAAAGAAATCTAACGAGACCAAAATCACCCAAAACGGAGTTAAAATGAGCAAGTTATGGCCTTTTGAAGTTCAGGGGCAAAAATATAATTTTTACAAAAAACGAATTTACCCTGCAAAAAACCCAGGGGCCCGTTTTGATACGGGTACCCCTTCATCTTCAACCTCTAGAGGGTTCTAGAATGGCAGTGATTGGAGGAGATATCACCACCATTCTTGAGGTTTCCCCACCGCCATTCAAAGGCGGTGAGAGCCACCTCTAGAACCCTCTTAGAGCTCTATAAATAGAGCTCTTGGGCGCGTCTAATGGCAACCCAAAACATTGAAGAAAACCCATTGAGGAGCAGTGACCTAGAGGGGAAAACAAGGAGAAAAACCCAGTAACGAGCCAGGTATGCCCAAGATCCCTCAAAACCCATCTCCACCATAGTTCCAAGATCAATTTCCCTAGGTTTTTATGTGAAAAACCATGCAAAATGGAGCCCTGGAGACTCACCAAGGACCTAGAGACATTCCCTGGGCTGCACTGGTTTGACAGGGTCGAACTAGGGTGTCCTGAGGATGCCCCGGTTCCCAAATGAACAGGACGTTCCAGTCGGAATGTCCCACGTCGACCCCATTTGAAAGTCGGGCTGGAAAACCCGACGCGTTTACAGACGCGCTTGCTGAGGCGCACACCACAGATGCACAGTGTGCTTGCGCTGCAGGTTTTTTCATTCCTCAAGGAAGCTGGGGTGCACGACGTAGACGCGCAGTGCCCTAGCATTTCGTTTTTTTATTCTTAAGACGCCTATGTACATACGACACTAAAACGCTTATAACTTGAGATCTAGAGCTCTGATTGAGGCGCCGCAAAAGACGTTGTGTCCGTGTCAACGAAGCAGACATATCAAAACTATAAAATCCCTAATCAAGGACCAATCAAAGGTGGGCATGACCCTTAGAATAGGATGGTGGCGTGTGGCTGCTAGACCTTTGGAAAATTGATAATACCAAGGCCTAATTAGGACCTTAGGACACCATTAGGCATAGGGATGGACCCCTAATGCCTAAGTAATAAGACCAATTACTCTAAAACCCATAAAACATAGGCCAAACTAACCTTGAGTCCCCAAACCATGTTTAGGAGCATCCGAGGACAAAGGGGTTAGCGCAACCTAGTCAGGTAGGTGCTCTATCGCTACTAGATTCTTTTAAGAGCACTATGATTGTTTTGCGAATACATGTTTTAAGTACATGACTTGTTTAGCATGACTTAATTCAGCATGCATGTGATAAATGCTTTATACATAGATATGTTTTGTAAATAATTGCATATACATTATGCATAGATATGTTTTGCAAACTATTGCATACATTGCATGATGTATGAGCATTAAGTTCTTGCAAAGATTACATGTCCTTGAGGGTTGCCAAAAGACGCTGGAGTGCTGAGGGCCAGGCAGTTGTGAGGGACCCAAAGAGGACAAGTTTTGAAAAGAGGTTTTTGGCTTATTTGATCGTACATGATTTCGGCTAGTAAGCTTGTGGGTGCTATGCCGAGGGGTGTGGGTTGGCCACCCAGCTTCTACCACTATTAGGTGGATGAGTACCACACCCAAAAAGGGCATGTCCCTGCTTCAACTGCATGTGGTACAAGCAGCTACCACCAGTGTTACGGCACTGGGTCGAAGTGTCATATGCCCCGTGGAGGTATATGATCCTGTGTCCCTAGGTACCCGGGGACCACACGGCAGTGAGGTCGTGGGCATAGTGGGACCCTATGGTTTCATGGATTTATGTGCATTACATATGGCATGATATGAGGTTGGTCGACCATACTATACTAGAGATCCATGAGTTGGATTCCATGAAGCATCTTATGCATATCATGATGTTATGATATATATGTATATGATACTTTCGATTTTGGATTATGTGATCCTTTAAGTCATTAGTATTTCAGTTTAACAATGGATTTTAATATCGATGTTGCACTTGAGTATTCAGACATGCACATGTTTTGAATAAGCGTATGATTTTAGAACATCTCATGCATTATAAAACTAGTAGTGATATACTCCTACTGAGTATAGTATATACTCACCCAATCCTCAACATTTTTCAGACACAAAGTAAATACTTAAGGGCAAGGAACGCTTATGATAGAAGACACTCAGGCTAAGTGCAAGTAAGTAAACCCTTACCTTATCTTTCAATGTTACTTGATTGTAGTTACTCTCTAATAGCTGAGGCTGTGACTAACACTTTATTGGGAACAATATTGATTTAAACTTTTCCATGGCTAGATAATTTGATAATGTCTTTTGACACTCGGGGTTTTTATGAAAGGTTGTTTTCCAAAAGAAAAAGATTTTCATGCATTTCATACTTATAAAACAAGAGATCTCACCTTTTATCAAAATTGCATCATATAAAAGCCCGGGTCGTCACAGGAGGCCACCCCAGACCTCTCAGCATAGCTCCCATGAGCTTACTAGCCCAAATCATATATGATCAAACAAGCCAAAAACCTCTTTTCAAAACCTATCCTCTTTGGGTCCCTCACAACTGCCTACCCAGCGTCTTTTGGGCACTCCAGCGTCTTTTGGTAACCCTCAAGGATATGCAATTTTTCAAAACTCAATAACCACAAATCATGCAATTTATACAATCATTTGCAAAACATGTCTATGCATAATGTATTTATCATATGCATGCTGAATTCATTTATATGCTAAACAAGTCATATATCAAATTAAGTCATGTTAATCAAGTCATATAAGTTATACTTAAAAACATGCATTCTCAAAAGAGTCATGACCCTTTTTTAAAGTCTAGTAGCGATAGAGCACCTACCTCGAAGTCTCCTGGAGTCGCGTCCTTCATCACTCAACCCTACCCTGGGTCTCATTTATAAACTCCTAGATATGAATGATAACAAGGAGTCCTTATCAATTTCAATCCATTTAGACATTAGATCGCTACATCTGCCTTTTAGGGTCTACGGTCCTTGCCTAATTCATTGTCAGGCTAGATCCTATGATATGGATCTACTAATCAATAGTTAAACTCTGTAAATTGTCCTCTGATCCTAACTTTAAAGTCTCATTTGGTCCGCGTGTCCCAGTTCCCAGGACACCCGTGCATCCTGGTTGAACCGCGACCGCCTCACATGCATGTGTGCCCAAAGGCCATGCCAGGGATAGTGTACGCACTATCGTATGCCTAGAACCCGTCCTAGGGACCCAATCCCAGGCGCAGGTGAAGCATGGCGTCCTTGGGATGCTTAGTTCGTACAGGGCCGGCTAGAACTGGCTTGGGGCGTTTTCTGGCCAGGAAATCAGGCTGGAAAAAGACCAGATCAGGCATGGATCTTGGCTTGGGGGAAGCTAAATGGAGAGAATGGAAAAATGGCTTACCTGGGTAGCCTAGGGACGCCCTTTTCCTAGCGGTGCGTTTCCCTCTACTCCTGTCGAAAATCTGTGTTGTCCGGAACCCATGAAGAAGGGGAAAATCCCAATGCCAAGACCGGAAAAGATAAGAGACAGGAATGGGGAGATGGGTAAAGGAATGGCCGGCATGACTTGGGCCTGGCTATTGCTGGAATAGCAGAGAACTGGGTTTTCGATATTTGCCGAAAACCCCAGTCCCAAATGACTGAAAAATTGTGATTTTGAAGAGGGGGAGATAGGGTATTTATAGGGGGAAGAAGGCAGTGCCCCTCAATGGCAGTGCCGCCATTTCCCTTGGTGTTTTCTGGAAAAATCGGGAGAGGAGGGTTTCTGGAGAAATTGGGAGGAGGAAGATGACAGGGGGTGCCGTTATCAAAATGGCCCCCTGCGTTTTCATTCTTTTTCAGTTTTAGTTTAAATTACAGAACTGCCCCTAATCTTTAAACGGCCGTAACTTCTTCATACGAACTCCGTTTTCGGCATTCTTTGAGGCGTTGGATTCCATTTCTCGAGTAGAATCTAATGGTACCAAGTTTACTTATGAATTCCTTCATTTAATATTTTAAATAAGGTAAAACATTCAACACAATTCTTTTCCCATAGAATGTCCAATTTTTGTTAAAATAGCGTAAATTGCTTGGGCATTACATTATTACCCCCTTAAAAGAATTTCGTCCTCGAAATTCCATAAATTATCATCTTCAAGGTATTTTGTCTCTTAGATAACTTCTTGGTGAATGCATTCTCCCCTTAGGAATCACATTTAGGCTCAACCTCAATTTATCATTTTTATTGTTCCTTCTACAAGGCCTTACTTATAAGGGCCGCTTTTGTTGCGTACTCTGATGCATACTCCCATTTGTACCACTTTAACAATACCAGTTTCTAGCTGTAATTCATCTATCTCGAAATCCTTAGATGCTTATACTTTTCTCATCATGTATAGGATAATCTCCTTGTTGGATCATGCTTCTTTGTTCATGTATAAATTACTCCATACTTCTTTGAGATCATATGATCTTATTTCTTCCTATTTCATTTTGAATATCATAGGATAATCCCTTTTTCTTCTTGTCTTTCATCTAGTGATCTCTTCATCATCCACATCTCCTTCTAATGGTTGGTTATATGTCATTAGTAAGTGTCCAACAAAAAAGGTTACATTCTTTTTATTGTGTTTAACTTGTATCTTAATTTCTTTGCTTCATGTTTTCCCCCAAGATACCTCAACACCTAATATCGTACCATGTGTCATCCGATTATATCAATGATAAAAGCCAAATCCTTGATTAACTTCGAATTTCAACTGTTCGTTGCTTTCCATATGTGACTTGATTCCTCAACCAAAGTTACATTCAAAATAAAATCATGAAAGCCAATTAGTAGCATTTTCCATCGAGGACCTTATCATATACTAAAAGTAAAATGTCCTAACTCTATATCCAGTTTCATAATTATTGAATTCATTAAACGCTTTTCTCCGTGAAGATTTTATCCAAACTCATGTCAAATGTTAATGGTCGATTCATCATCATGGGTCAAATGTTCTCGTCTAGAGGCCTATCTTACTATTCACATCAATTTGTCATTAGGATTTTCAATAATGTTCCCATTTATGCAAAGCAAAAAGTCTCTTATTCATAACCGAGTACCCTTACTAGGTCATGGTTGAATCCTTTGTCATTATCTCTTCATCCTTTCTTTGCTTGATGGTTTTCTTCGTAACCTTTCAGTCCAAAAGTTCTATACTCACTCTGGTAGGGTTAGTCCTTAGGAAATTCCTTCAATTGATTTTTTGTACTTGGTATATGCACATACAACTAACTATTTGTCTAAAGGCAACGTAACATTAAATCTTCACCTTATAATGTGCTAGCCATCTCACCTTTTCTCCTTCCATCCCCTATGTCAATATATTGTGCAATCTTTTATCAAGGCTTTATAGTCAACCATGCAGTCTGTATTGTCAGGAGGTATCCTCATAAGTAGTGATTTTCTCAATTCCTCAAATTTTTTCTTTCAAGTGCCTCCTCATACTTAGCTTGTAATAACAGTTCTCGTTCAATAGCTACTACATCAAGTTATACTAAAACTATTAAATCATCAAATTTGAAAAACACTCAGGTAAGCATAGAGAACTGGGTTTCCGATTTTTGCCGGAAACCCCAGTCCCAAATGACCGAAAAATCGTGATTTTGAAGAGGGGGAGATAGGGTATTTATAGGGGGAAGAAGGTGGTACCCCTCAATGGCAGTGCTGCCATTTACCCTGGTGTTTTTTGGAAAAATTGGGAGAGGAGGGTTTCTGGAGAAATCGGGAGGAGGAAGACGACAGGGGGTGCCGTTATCAAAACGGCCCCCTGCATTTTCGTTCTTTTTCGTTTTTAGTTTAAATTACAGAACTGCCCTGATATTTAAACGGCCGTAACTTCTTCATACGAACTTCGTTTTTGGCGTTCTTTGAGGTGTTGGATTCCATTTTTGAAGTAGAATCTAATGGTACTAAGTTTCCTTACAAATTCCTTCTTTACTATTTTAAATAAGGTAAAACATTTAACACAGTTCTTTTCCCATAGAATGTCCAACTTTTGTTAAAATAGCGTAAATTGCTCGGGCATTACAATATACCCAAGTATTGCCAAACAATCTTGTATGCTTTCCTTACAAGATAAACAATAAATAACATGTATCTTTACATGAATACTTAAATTTTCATTCACAACACAACATATATACTTCATTCATCACATATTCTAATGAAAGTCATCATAAAATCAAAATGCAAATAAACTGAAAAACATAGCCATCAAATCCACTTACTGATTATCTACTAAGATTTATAATTCATGCTTTCAACATTGACAACTAGCAAATTGATGAAGCAAACACATTCCCATTAAAATTCTTCATCATTTGCAATCTAGGTTATCTCCTAGCTTTCCATGGTCCAGAATTTTCTCTATGTAAATCCCTAGCACTAATGGGCGTAGGGTAACATGATTGCACTTATCCATGGCACTGATCACATTTCATTAAGTATCGATTTAATTAAGTTACTAGTGGTTATTGGACTACTAAATCCACATCGGTGATCATTGATTAGCCATGCACATCATTCCTTAAGCATCTATAGTTTCTAAATTGTGATGTTATAAGTTGCCTTTGTAGATTAGTGGCCATAAACTCTTAAGCTGTGACGACCCAGGTTTTTGAAAACATGATTTGTAAAGTATTTTGAAAGGCAAGGCCCTTAAGAGTGTAAAATTGTTGTTGCAAAACAAAGCAGCGGAAATTCTTTTCTTTAGAACTTGTTTTGAAAACCCAAGTCACCACTTCATACATAACATAAGTACAATCTGTGCATAAAATAAAATTCTAATGAAGGAATATACTTTTATTAAACTCTAGGATCCATCCAGTGGTTCACAGTACAGCCAAATCTAGTACAATACTTGTCCAAATTACATAATCCAAAACTCAAGCTCACCATACAATAAAACTCTCAAAAAATAAAAATACATGTCTTTAAGGGTATACCTTGAAGATTATTCTCTTCAAGTCTTCTATAGTCTTTAGCTCCGATCTCTCCTTCTCTGGATCTAAGATATTGCAACAAGTACAATATCTCAGCAAGCAATGCTTGGTAGGGGATTCAAGAAACATAATAATTGACAATGTAATTCCAATACTTCATAATCTCATTATCCTTAAACATACTCTGTACCTTATAAGTTATGTACATTTATATACATACATACCCTTCATGGGTAAACAAGTTAAATTCATGAAAATAGTCAAATATCACTCCCAACTTAGCTGATCAATTCTCTTCATTTTGAGAATTTAGTATTACAGCTAATCTCATACTGGGAATTTCCCTTCTTGGGAAATATGGGAAATATTGGTAGTATACAATTACTTAGCATTTCATTATGCTATAACATAAGGAATTTCACTATGCCTATTCCCGTATGCATCATAATGCAAAATAATCAGAAAGGTTGCTATGCTGCAGTCTGATCCGTACTAGTGTGCTCGGATAACTGCCCTGTTCACCACTGATACCACAGTGGAAAATATTATGTCACTGCCCGTATGGGGGGGTAAGACTTTCACAGTAGTGGCCTTCCCATAATTGCCACCACTTGACTTTTAGCCTCTCATTGGGCAAGGTATCATCATATCATCAAATTTCAAGGAGCGGGTGGCCAAACCCTCATAACTCCTCTTGCAATAGCATCCCCTAGGCTCATGCCTATTAAAACAAACTCACAAGCCTCCAAGCTTGTATGTAAAATAGATTTCATATATATCAGACCATATGTCTGTTTACTTAGGGCTGAAATATTTTTTAGTTCCCTATTCACTTATAGTTTAGTCCTTAACCATCTTATAGGTGTTTGGTTGGATCATAAGGCTTTCAAGAGATTCAATACAAGTATTATCATTACTCTTGTCAACATAAGATCATGAGCACAATTATGTATATCTCATGTAAATGTATTCATCAAATCCTCCTACCTTTAAGGATTGATCTTTTTTTCCCCAATCTTCCATGATCCTGACTGATGTATGTAATCTGTACATCCATACATATTGTCAATATATAAATTATGAATAATCCTATTGATCACTAGATCTGATGTTTAGAATGATCTTTAGATCATTCATATATTTTTCTATCTCTAAGTCTTTGTATGTTCATCTCCTTGATCTTGATCTTTCATAGATCCTTTGATTGGCAATCCACACATGTTGATAAAGATCCAGGTCATAGATCTTCTATCATCTAGTTCTTCTTTGATCTAAGTTCAGTTCTTGGATCATCCCTATGGAGGATGATCTTGGTTTTCTTCCTTGAATCACCTTTGATTAAGGCTTTGGATTATCTAATCTAATGAACTATAACAAGTATACTACTAAACATACATACTAAGTATAATATAGTGTTCTTATTCTTATTGTTCTTGATCATCCAAGATCTAATGGATCTTGTTTGATCATCCTTATCTTACTTACTCTTTTGGTTAGGTAATTTACTAACCTTTTATGCTCTTATGATTATTATTCAACCAGTTAATGTGCTGGTTGAAGGTAGCTTATTCAAGCCTAAATCTAGACTGCTCCTCTTATTTCCAATTGGCTAAGGCTTGCTAGCTGAATGGGTGAACACAAAGTGGTTACTTCAATCCTCATGTAAGGAAGTGTTTAGACCTCACAAATGTCAATAGAAGGTAGGGGAAGAGCGAGGCTCTATTAGATAACCCCCTAACCACTATGTTCATCATTCACTAGAATGACCATAGCTCAACCTTTCATAAGGTTCCTATAAGCATGTTTACCCTAAGTACACTTTCTAATGGATTTTAATTAAGTCCATGAATATTTATAATGTCATTCATGGGGTTTATTATTCTTTTCCTAATTTGGGCTAAGGATTTGATAATCCTTATATTGTTCTACTAACTATAGCCCTTACTAATTAAGTCCAAAGTATTCCATTTTTATTTGTGTAATGAAACTCTACTTTCTCATTAAGATACATTTTTGATGTTTTATGCTCTTTATCTCATAACAAGTAAATCTACTACTAACATTCAACCATAAATGAATTATAAATTTAAAGCATAAAACTACCTAATTTAACATTCAATGAAAATGAGGCAAGGCACTTAAATTAAATCTAGCACCTTATGATAAGAATGAACACATATCATACTAAACTCTAAATGTTATACTAGCATGCTTTATAATATAATAATATAAAATGAAACTAATTACATTTACATTTTTAGAAACCTTTACTTATGATCCAACCATTTGATCTTAGATCTTTTCCTTTGATTAAGGATTTTAGTTGTATTTTGGGAATTTTCTCTATTAAGATCAAAAGATCATATTGACCTATTTTTATCATAATCCATCCATAATTTCCTTGGATTTCATCATATGAACATTTATTCTTTCCATCCCAAGGATCTGATCACACTTGATCTCATTGATCAAGTGGGTCCCTTTGTATTTTTAGGGTTTTTCTACCATAAAGGGTAGATCCCTTAATATATCTCATATCTATCCAATTTAAACATAGGTATAACTTTATTTAAGTATTAGATCATTATTAAAACATGTTTCTAATATCTGATCATCTCAGATCTTGAAAATCTATGTAATTGGAAACTTAATTCTTAAATGCAGAAAGTTTTTATTAAATAACATATCTTTTTTATCATTCCATAAGAAAATAGAGGTTTCAAGCTTTCCATAGCTTCTTTCCGATCTCAATTTGGAGTTCATATGACTCCAAAATTGATCCTGGAAGTTTACAGTCTTCCTAAGGCGTGTATTTGATCTGGGCCCAGGAATGGACGGTCCAGATCATTCGGGCGGAACGACCAGGAGAAATGAACCAAGTGGGTCATTGAGCGCATCCGCTTGAAGTGAATGACTACGTGCTCTGGAGCGACGTCTATGGACGCAGACGGGACGAGCGGAACACCCGTCGTCTGCGCGCCCGCAAACCAGGCTGTCGTTGGGCGCGTCCGCTCGTTCCTTTGATGGACGCACCATTGTAGCGCTTGAGCAGACGTCCCACGCATATAACATGTGCCATTCCGACAGTGCGTCACGCGTGCGTCTTGGGCGTCGTCTGACCTGGAGATCAGACAGTCCATTCTAGACCATCCAATCTATCCTCTTACAATTGAGGGCCCAAAATGTCTCGGATTTTGATGAAACTTCTACCCTAGGGGTTTTGGACCCTTCTGGATAGATTGGTATAGTCAGATTTTTCATCTGAGCACTCCATCATCCAGAATTAAGGGTTTTGTTATTTACTTTATTTTTATCTTTTTATTACCAAAATTATTTACAGTAAAATAAAAATTACACAAAACAATACTAAAAATCTATGAAAAGGATTTCCACTTACTTGATTGGAGAGAAAACCTCAATTATATGCCTAATTTAAAAAAATACCTTGTTGATGAAGATATATCCCAAAATCCACCTTTCTTGCAAATATCCTTTGTTGGAACCGTTGGATCTTGAAATTTCTTTAGGGGTTTTGTAGAATAGATATGTTGGGATGTTTTGGATGGTGAAATTGATCAAATTAGATCTAGAACAGAGTGCCTAATTGATTTTAGGTCTCTTGTTCTAATATAAAAAGAAAAACAAGTTGGAAAGAGATCTAACTCTTTGAAATTTTGGGTTTTTGGGGAGGGATTCTAGATCTAATTTTTCAAGGAGATTGAAGAGAATTTGTGAGGATTTTATGAGAATTTTTAAAAGATTTTTAGGGTTGTATTTATAGGCATTTTGGGTCTTTTTTCATGATTATAATATGTTATTTTTTTAATATAACATGGCATGAAAGTCTTCAATGCTCCCATGCCTAATTTTTCTTCCCCAAGACTAGTTGATTTTGTTGACCCATGTTTCACATGGGATGTTGATCAAATTGGTTGTTGGGGACGTGGTGGTCCCCATGTGGGCCCCATGTGGGGCCCACATGGTGTAAAAAGTCCGTTTTGCCCTTTATGCATAAAATTTTGGGTTTTATTCCCATGATCTCGAATTTGAGTGTACTTAGTGGTGTTGGATTCGTATTTCTTAGTACATTCTAAATTTTGATGTTTCATATTTTGATTTTTGGAATATTTTGATTTTTTTGGGTAAAATTACTATTTTACCCCTTTTGTCCAAAAAATGAAAAACTTAAGGATTTCTTATCTGAATTCAAAATTTGTCATGCTTACAATCATTTTGAAGGGTTTGCTAAGTTTAATTTCAATTTTACATATCTTATTATTTGATTATACTTTTATTAAAAGTACATTTTAAATAACTCTAATATTTCAGCCCGAAATATCTGAAACTCAAACTTTATTGATTTTTCTCAATCAATTTACAAAACTTGGGGTTATTACATAAGCTATCACCAGATCCAATCTTAGATGATCGAATCTAGGGTTTACACACTCTTAATAGTCATAAGTGTTTAAATTTTAGGGTTTTAGTCTTTCCAACTATAGGATCAAGTTTTATAGCATGATAAGGGTGAATAATAGATTCAAAGTATGTGTATCTCAAAAGAATATGGTGGTTTATAGTTGTTGAGATTCTTAAGTGGTGAATCAACCATTAGATCTAAGGTTGCAGGCATAATTGGGTTAATTAGACAATCTAAGGCATTAGATTAAACCTATGAGAAATTAACTATGTCCAATTATTCATAAAATTTTTAGGAATTATAAGATCCATAGTGTGTACTGTAATAACCCCACTTTTTGTAAATTGATTGAGAAAATCATAAGGTTTGAGTTTTCAGAAATTTTGGGCAGAAATATTAAGTTATTGGAAATTTTCCTTTTATAGAGATTAAAACATGATATAAAACTTAGAAATTATTATTGTACTAAAAGAACTAATCGAAATGACACAAGTACATTCAATTCTGAGTTAAAATGAAAAATCCTTAATTTTCTTCATAAAAGGGTAAAATGGTAATTTTACCCATAACTGAGATCTAAGACATCAATATTTAAAATGTACTAAGAAATATGATTCCAACACCACTATGTACACTCAATTCCAAGTTCAAGAAAATAAAATGGATTTTTCTCCACAAAAGGGCAAAATGGCCCTTTCACACCCCGTGGGGCCCACAAGGGCCCACAAATGAATCCAACGCCTAAAAAACATGTAATGAGTGGTCAAACCACTACCAACTGCTAGTGGAGAAGGAGGTGGTAGTGGAGGATCCAATGTTAATTTAATATTTAAAAGAATTAAAACATAATTATTACATCTAATTATGAAAAATGCAAAAGCCCTATAAATACCCCTTCAAAAATGTTCATTACAATTCTCACAAAATCATCTTGCTTAATTTAAAAAACCAGATCTAGATTCCTTTCCAAAATTTCAAAACTCCCAAAAATCCCCCTTCTTGCACTTTCTCTGTCCTCTCTCTCATTGGAACAAGAGACCTAAATTCAATTAGGCACTCTATTCCAAATTGAATCCCATAAATTGCACTATCCATACAATCCTAGACTACCTTATCTACAAAACCCCTAAATCAATTTCAAGATCCTGCTATGCAATCAACTAGAATTTAGAAAACAAGCGACTATCAGGCTATGTTATCATCAAAGGGTATTTATTTCAAATTGGGTTTCAAATCTACATTTTTTCTGCAGTCAAGTAGTTTGAACCACTTCTTATACTTATTTCTTATTTTTTTCTATAATTTTTATTTTTTTATAATTAGTTTTAAGGTAAAATTTATAAAAATAAAGTATGGAGCAGAACACTTCAATTCTAGATGATGGAGGGATCAGATGGAAAATCTAAGCCATCCAATCGATCCAGGAGGGTTCTAAAACACTAGGGTAGAAATTCTAATAATTTTCATTGAGTTTTTAGTCCTTAACTGTAAAGGGATTGATTGGACGATCCAAATGAACTGTTCGATCTATTAAATCATGTCGGAACTTGGCATGCGTGACGAAATACGACACAAAAACGCGCCCTGCGGGAGTGTTTCCATGCACACGTGCCACGTGCAATGTTGTCCCAAGGGGATGACCATGCGACAACGTCGGTCACCAGGGGAGCACATTACACGTGCATCCCGGTGAGAAGCGCGCGGCTATCACTTTGCCTGGCCCACTCTGCCAGATCAAATCTGGGATATCTGTTCCACTGGGCCCAGATCAAATCTGGACCCTAAGAATGATTGTGAACTTCACAATTCAATTGTGGAGTCATCTGAACTCAAATTGAGATAAGAAAGAAGCTATGGAAAGCTTATAACTTTTATTTTCTTCTGAAATCATAACATTTAGAAAATTCTTCATGGAACTTTCTACAATTACGTATTAAACTCATAATTTTCTTGATCTTCAAGATCTAGGATGATTAGATCTTGGGGATCTGATTTACTGATGATATAATGTTGAAATAAAGTGATAACCATGACTTATTTGGATAGATATAAGATAAATTGAGGGATCAACCCTTTATTATAGAAAAACCATAAAAATACAAAGGGACCCACTTGATCAATGATCAAGTGTGATTAGATCCTTGGGATGGATTGAATGAAGGATATTATGATGGAATCCATTGAGATCATGGATTAAATATGACAAAAACATAGGGATATGATCTTTAGACCTTAATGGAGTAAAAGCCCTAAAATTAATTAAAACCTTTGATTAAAAGGAAAAGATCTAAGATCTAATGGTTGGATCATAGGTAAATATTTCTAATAATCTTAATATAATTAGTTTCATTGTCTTTTATTTGGTAATAGTATTGCAAATGTGAATTATGTTATAAAGCATGATAGTGTAATTCTTAGATTTTAGCATGCTATGTTCTATATGTTATTAGATTGTTATATTAGGTTGATGGATTTAATTATCTTAGGGCAATGTTAGTTTACATTTGAAGTTTAAACATGATTCGATTAGATTAGTTGCAAAATTTTATGTATTTTGTAACTTAGGAGCATGTTAGTTTAAGTATAGTCTCATTTCATTAAGTTAAGTTGCATAGGAAGCATGTTAGTGTAAAATGTTGTTAAAATTATATTAGATTTCTGCTTTAAAGTTTATTATTCAAATTTTATTAGTAGATATAATTGTTTAACTAGTGGTCATGTCTTAATATTCATAAATCACCAAAAGTAAAATCTAATGAGAAAGTAGAGTTTTATAACACAAATGCGAGTGAATTATTTGACTTGGACTTAATTAGTAAGGGCTATAGTTAGTAGGACAATACAAGGATTATCAAATCCTTGGCCCAAACTAAGAGAATAATAAACCCCATGAATGACATTTTAAATATTCATGGACTAAATTAAAATCAATTAGAAAGAGTACTTAGGGTTAACATGCTCATAAGAACCTTATGAAAGGTTGAGCTAAGGTCACTCTAGTGAATGTTGAACATAGTGGTTAAAGGGGTTTTCTAATAGAGCCTCACTCTTCCCGTACCTTCTATTGACATTGTCAGGTCTAAATGCCTCCTTACATGAGGATTGAAGTAACCACTTTATGGTTACCCATTCAGCCAGCAAGCCTTAGTGAATTGGAAATAAGAGGAGCAGTCTAGACTTAGGTTGAAATAAGTTGTCTTCAACTAGTAAAACATTAACTGGTTGAATAATAATAATAAGAGCATAAAAGGTTAGTAAATTATCTAACCCTAACAAAAATTGTAAGTAAGATAAGGATGAGCAAATAAGATCCATTGGATCTTGAATGATCAAGAACAATAAGAATAATAACATTGTATTGTACTTAGTATGCATGTTTATTAGTATGTATGCTATAGGTCAAATCTAGATCATTAGATTAGATAATCCAAACCCTTTATCAAATATGATTCAAGGAAAAGAACCAGGATCACTCTCCTTAGGGATGATCAAATAACTGAACTTAGATCAAAGAAGAACTAGGTGATAGAAGATCTAAGCCCTTGATCTTTATCAACAAGAATAGATTGTTGATCAAACGATCTATGAAAGATCAAGATCAATGAGATGGATACACAAAGACTTATAATAGAAAATATGTAGATTTGAAAGATTAGAAGATCATTCTAACCATCAGATCTATTGATCAATATGATTATTCAGATTGTATATATATTGACAGTATGTATGTATTTATTAATTACATACATCAGTCAGGATCATGGAAGATCTGGAGAGATGGATCACTACTTGAAGGTAGGAGGATTTGATGAATGCATCTACATGGGATGTTGTAATGCCCCGAGCAATTTACTCTATTTTGCATCCAATTAAGACAAATGAATTGGACATTCTATAGGAAATGAACCAATGCCTCAAAGAATGCCAAAAACGGAGTTCGTATGAAGAAGTTACGGCCGTTTAAAAATTAGGGGCATTTCTGTAATTTAAATTGAAAATGAAAAGGACAGGAAAAGCAGGGGGCCGTTTTGAATAGGAAGTAGTTCCACCTACCTGATTGGAGAAAAAACATATATTTAATACCCAATTTGAGAGAATTACTGGTTGATGATAATATAGCCCGATTGTCCCTGTTTTTGTGATTTTCTGTTGTTGGAACCATTGGATCTTAAAATTGATTTGGGAATTTTGTATATAATGTAGTATAGGAGGTTATGGATGGTGGAATTTATCAGATTCTACCTGGAACGGAGTGCCTAATTGAATTTAGGTCTCTTGTTCCACTTAGAAAGGGGAGAGAGAAATAAGAAAAATAGAGATTGGGGAGGAATGAATGAGAATTTGGGGCTGAAACTCCAGGGAAGATTTGGAAATTTTGTGGTTAAGGTTGTGAAAATTTTTGGAAATTTTTGGGACATATTTATAGCCAAATTTGAATTCTTTTATCATTTCTTTTGATAAGATATTTTATTACTTTAGAATTTTTAATTACAAATGCATTCTCCATTCTCCACTACATTCACCACTACCAAAAATAATGCACTGAGCAATTATTGTTGCTTCTAGAATGTTGGCCCACTTTGTGGGCCCCACTTTTATGTAAAAAGACGTTTTTGCCCTTTGAACTCCAAAATTGGAGAATAATAGGCAATATTCGTCCGAACTCGGAATCGAGTGTACTTACTGGCATCGGAATCGTATTTATAAGTACTTCATGAATATTGAGGTCTTATTTTTTGGATATGGAATATGGGTAAAATTACCATTTTACCCCCAAATGGAGAAAATTAAGGAATTTTCATTTTAACTCAGAATTAAACGTACTTAATGTTGTTTCGATCAGTTTTCCAAGTACATCCATAATTTCTATGTTTTAATTCATGATATAATCTTCATAAAAAGAGAATTTTTAATAACCAAATATTCCAGCCTAGAATTTCTAAAAATTAAATCTTTATTAATTTGCCTTAATAAATTACAAAAATTTGGGGTCATTACACATGATACCATATCAACTATTGAAGTATCTTGGGGAAAAATATGAAGCAAAGAAGATAAGAAGCAAAGAACATAAGTTAGACACAATAGAAAGAATGTAAATTTTTGGACACTTACTAATGACATACAACCAACCATTTAAAAGGAGATGTGGATGATGAATAGATCACTAGATGGAAGACAAGAGGAAAAAGGGATTGTCTTATGCTATTCAAAATGAAATGGGAGGAATAAGATCATATGATCTCAAAGAAGTATGAAGTAATTTATATATTAGTAGGAGAGTATGGTCATTTATGGAGACTATCCTATACATGATCAGAGGAACATGAGCATCTAAGGATGGGTAGTTACACGAAATACAGACAGAAACCAATAATGCCAAACTAGCACACATGGGACTATGTATTAGAGTATGCAGCGAAAGCGGTCCAGAAATACTTAAAGTAAACAAATAAGATAGATTGACGATATATATGTGTAAGGCCTTGTGGAAGGAATTATAAGAACGTGCCTAGGATTGATTACAAGATAGTATGATTAGCATTTTAAGGACAACATTATTCCAAGTATTGGATAACGAAATAATAGATTCATTGACAATAGAAGTATGTGAGTGGAGCAAAAGAATTTTCGTAGTTCAAGGGAGTCCTCAGGAAGAATATATATTATTAAGAAAACAACTGACTTGAAGAAAAGGATTTGTGAAATTTTGAGGATGAAATTCTTTTAAGGGGGTAATAATGTAATGCCCCGAGCAATTTACGCTATTTTGATCCAGTTAACACAAATGAATTGGACATTCTATAGGAAATGAACCATTAGATTCTACTTGAAAAATGGAATCCAACACCTCAAAGAACGCCGAAAACGGAGTTCGTATGAGGAAGTTACGGTCATTTAAAGATTAGGGGCATTTTTGTAATTTAAATTAAAACGAAAACGACAGGAAACGCAGGGGGCCATTTTGATAATGGCACTCTGTCTTCTTCCTCCTCTCGATTTCTCCAAAAACCCCAGTTTCTAGAGGTTTCCACCACCGCCAATGGCGGCACTGCCATAGTATGGCTATAAAAAGCCCTATTCCCTCCTCTTCGAATCAGATTTTCTGGCTATTGAGCGAGGGTTTCCTACTAGGCAAAACTTGGAAAAACCCCCATTTTGGTTTTCCCTATGCAGTCCGGCAATGGCCAAGCCAGAGTCATCCCTACAGGCCGGCCATTCCCATCTCTTCACCCCCCCCCCCCTTCTTCCTCTCATCGCACCAGGATGGTGGGTTTTCTCCCATCTTCGAGTATCCTGATGATCTAGGTTTTCAAAAGGAAAAGAGGGAGCTGCACCACCCAGATGAGGGTATCTCTGGCTAACCACGTAAGCCCCCATCTCCCTCTCTATCTCCCCTTCATTGTTTCCCAGATTCAGACTGGATGTGGGATGTTTTTCGGCCAAAAAACACCGCCCTCTGAGGACTGAACCAGACGGGTGGGAACCCATCCAAGGCAACGCATCCCAGGGGCATGATGCATGATGCATGCAAACACGGTCCCTGGCACGGCCTTTGGGTGCGCACGATGTGCAGGCATTGGTCCTGGTTCAACCAGGGCGCGCACACATCTTGGAAACCATGATGCGCGGACCTAATAGGACTATAAAATTAGGATCATAGGACAATTTATAGAGTCTAACCATTGAATAAGTAGATCCATATCATAGGATCTAGCCTGACACTAAATTAGGCAAGGACCCATGGACCCTAAATGGCAGATCTAGCGATCTAATTTCTAAATAGATCAAAATTGATAAGGACTCCTTGTTATCCATTCATATCTAGGATTTTATAAATGAGACCCAGGGTCGGGTTGAGTAATGGAGGATGCGACTCCAAGAAACTTCGATGTAGGTGCTCATCACTACTAGGCTTTTAAAAAGAACCCATGATTGCTTTGAGAATGCATGTTTTAAGTTTTAAGTTACATGACTTGTTTAGTATGAATTGATTTCATAAATAAATTTAGCATGCATATGACAAATACATTATGCATGGACATGTTTTGCAAACGATTGCATAAATTGCATGATTTGTGATTATTGAGCCTTGAAAATTTCCATATCCTTGAGGGTTACCAAAAGACGCTGGAGTGCCCAAAAGACGTTGGGTAGGCAGTTGTGAGGGCCAGGCAATTGTGAGGGACCCAAAGAGGACAGGTTTTGAAACAGAGGTTTTTGCCTGTTTGCTCATATATGATTTGGGCTAGTAAGCTCATGGGCGCTATGCCGAGAGGTCTAAGGTGGCCTCCCAGCCTCTACCACTATTAGGTGGAAAGGGTACCACGCCAAAAAAGGCATGCCCTTACTTTGACTGCATGTGGTACAAAGGACTACCACTGGTGTCACGGCACTGGGTCGAAGTGTCATATGCCCCGTGGAGGCTATGATCGAGTGTCCCCAGGTAACCGGGGACGACATGGCGATGAGGTCGTGGGCATAGTGGGCCTTATGTTTTGAGGATTTACTTGCATTGCATATGGCATGACATGAGTAGAAGACGCCTCAGGAAATGTTAGTGCTATGAGCAAGAAAAATCAAAAGGAGACAATTATACGTGTAAGTAAACACTCTACCCTTTGGACATGTATTTGTATTTCTTTATAGTTGGGATGTGAGTTGTGACTGGATAAACCTGGGAAGACATTTATGATTACAATATTTTTCAAAGAAACTACTTTGATTGTTGTGAAAGCAAATGACACTTGGGGTTTTCAAAATGAGTTTAAATGAAAAGATTTTTTGCTACATTGCATGGTTTTTATAAAATGGTTTTCAAATAGGGATGCATCCTGCCTTAGGAATTAGATATTGCATTTAAAAAATGCATGGGAAAACCCGGGTCTTCATAGATGTACATGTTGAACCCATGACCTTATGTTGACAAGTGTAATGGTAATACTTGTATTAAATCCCTTGAAACCCTTATGATCCAACCAAACACATATGAAATGGTTAAATTAGAATTGAGGACTAGACTCTAAGTGAATATGGAACTTGAAGATATTCCAGCCCTAAGTAAATAGATAGATTGTCTGATACGTAAGAAACCTATTTTATGTACAAACATGGAGGCTTGTGGTTTTATTTTAAACCAGCATAAGCCTAGGGGATGCTATGCTAGGGGAGTTATGAGGATTTGGGCACCCACTTTCCGAAATTTGATGATACCTTGCCCTATGAGAGACTAAAAGTTAGGTGGGGCAATTATGGGAAGGGCACCACCGTGAAAGTCTTGTCTTCCCATATGGGCAGTGACAAAATATTTTTCCACTGTGGTATCAGTGGTGAACCGGGCAATTATCCAAGTGTGCTAGTACGGATTGGACTACAGCATGGTAGTTCTTTGATTATTTTGTACTATGATGCATATGAGATAAGCATAGCGAAATGCCTTATGTTTTGGCATGATGAAATGCCAAGTAATTGTATATTACTAGCATTTCCCAAGAAGGAAAATTCCTAGTGTAGGACTAGCTGAAATACTAATTTCTCATAGTGGAGAGAATTGATCAGCTTAGTTGAGAATGATATTTGACTACTTTCATAAATTTGACTAATTTATCCATGTATAGAATGTATGTATAAAGATGTACATATATTACAAAGTAAAGAGTAAGATACTTGAGTATGTTTATGGACAATGGGATTATGAAGTATTAGAATTATACTGTTAATTATTATGCTTCTTGAATCTCCTACTAAGCATAGCTTGCTAAGATATTGTAAATGTTTTAATGTTTACAATATCTCAGATACAGAGAATGAGAGTTAGGAGCTCAAGACTATAGAAGACTTAAAGAGAATAATCATCAAGGTATACCCCTTAAAGACGTATTTTGTTTTGTTTGAGAGTATTATATTGTAGTGAGAGTTTCATTGTATGGTGAGCTTTGAGTTTTGGATTATATAATTTGGACAAGTATTGTAATGGATTTGGGATGTACTGTGAACCACTGGATGGATTCTAGAATTTAATAAAAATATATTCCTTCAATGGAATTTTATCTTGTACAAAAATTCTACTTATGTTATGTATGAAGTGATGACTTAGGTTTTTCAAAACAAGTTCTAAAGAAAAGAATTTTTGCTGCTTTATTTTGTGAAATTTTTTTACTACTAAGGGCCCTACCTTTGAAAATGTATTACAAAATGTGTTACAAAAACCCAGGTCATCACATGTGCTATATCCAATTATTCATAAATTTTTTAAGAATTATAAGATACACAGTGTGTGTTATGCCAAAATTGAGATCTCCAATAAATTATAGAAAATCGGTAATGATCTTAGTGGTAATCGCATTAATCCTTAGCTGATCAATCATTAAGATGGCTAATCAAGGGTGGATGGTAGTAGAATGACATGATCATGGCCGTACAATGCTATTGCATTTGGATCTTGATTGGATCAACCTTGATCATTGATCTTCTTGAAGGGTTTATCCCATGATGTTGAGAGAAACATGATGAATGGCTCGTATCTTCAATCCAAGTCATTTTCATTGTTGTGCATACAGTACTCAACAACTCTACTCACTACCATAGAGCTATCATTAGTGATGAAGAAAGGGACGTAGGGTGCAAGGGAGGAAGCAGAGGGATGATTGAAAAAGGTGGGATGACGGGCTAGGCATTGTTAGAGGTTGAACTTGAGCTACACAGAGCAGCACCTTAGGTGACACAAGGTAGCTGTCATTGGCAGCCATCTCACACAAAGCTTAGGGAAAAAGGAGGAAAGGGGGTTAGGTTGTTTGTGGCTGGAGGTGAGGATGGTGGTGACTAGTGGCTCTGCTCCATTCATTGTCTGTCGACAAATTTGAGGGAGAGAGTAGAGAGGAAATAGGGGAAAGGGTAAAGGGTTGGGTTTGTTTTGGCATGATTGAGTTGGAGGGAAAAAGGTAAGGGAAAATAGTGGTTGGTATGATGATCTACTGGTGATCGAAGGTGGGGAAGAGGAGAGGTAGATAAAAATAAGAAGAAATTGGAAAGAGGACTCCAATTTTGGTTTTAGAAGGGTGGGTGCCATGATCAAAATGGCTCATCCCTTTTCTAAAACAATAAACTAAGTTCTTTTTCTATCTTATTTGTACTAAAATACCATCTGTATTCAAAATGTCATAACTTCTTCATTCGAACTCCGATTTCATAGTTGTTAGTATCATTGGAATTGATTTTCTTTTTTTGGTATAACTTGAATTTTAAGGTATCAAAGTCAAATTATGAGTTTTGAAAGAGATCACTCCTAAGAAATTCAATCCTAACAAATTTTTAATTTCTGATTGCATTCCAAAAAATGTAATATAATCACATAGAAAAGAACCTAAAAATGAGGGTTGTTACATTCTCCACCCCTAAAGGAATTTCGTCCTCAAAATTCATTTCACATCAATTTAAATAATTATGATTCCAAAGTTTAAACTCCTCATTGACATAGGTTTTTTTGTTCATTTGTATTGTAGCAAGCCACTTCTATTGCATAATGCACAAAAAAATAAAATAAAATAAATTTCTACCCTTTGTCTGTCTTAATAATTCCCTCATTTGTCATCATACCTTCTATCTATGCTCAAATAATTCCATGCACATGAAAAGAACTCAATGAATAATCAAACTCATAATTATGCTCGTTTGACCATGACTCAAATATTTGTATGGAATAGATTTCATAGTTTAGGGTTGACTATGGATCATATATGAAATACTCTTGCTGAGATTAGTAATCAGTATTTCATTAACAATATTTTCATAATATGCATACAACATCATAGGAATCACGTGGATTCAGTCACTACATAGTCTGTACTCAAGTTATAGCACTCATAGATAAGTCATCATCATCATTTCTAATTTCTTGTGATTCATAAAATGACATCCTCTGAGACCATAAAATGAAATTTTACATGCAACCATTCATTGGGATCTTTCTTTTCATATACATGTCAGAACTACACTTTTAAACAATCTCTTCTCATAAGAAGTATAAAGTGACATCAGTCACTCATTAAGTCACCCAGATAAACCATGTTGTGGTAATAGCTGTCAAAATCCATGGGCAAAGCTTTGCACGTCAACATCAACAGGGAAATCTGATGATGAACCTCACAACAGATCAAGAAGATTGTCAACAATACAACCCATAATGGGCAATCTCAATGCAAAAGTATTTGACCTAGAATAGTTCACTTTATCGAGGCAGAAAGTAGAAAGAACATCCTTGCATCACTAATGAACTTAATCATGATGGATCAATTGTTAAACCTGACAGCCCAAAAGGGTAAATAAAAAGGGCTGAAATCTTAAAATTTCAATTCCGATCTCAATTGAGATCCAAATTGAGATCAGAAAGTTGTGATGGATTCCTTGTTATAATCCAAATGGACTAAACTTATAAAAATTTAATTTTAATTAATTAAAATTTATGTAATTAAGTGGATAAGTAACTAACATCCTTGATCTACAAGATCTACGATGATTAGACCACCAATACCTTGTTGGATGATGATGTTATAATATAATAAATAATATCAGTAGATTAAATGGTATTTATTAGGCAGATCTTAAGAGATGTAGCCTTAAGAGTTACTAAAATCCCTAAAAATGAATAGTATCTCCTAGATCAAGATGATCCAGGATGATTAGACAGCATGGATGTATTTTGATGATGATCTTGAGATAAGATCATAGGGATTTAATGAATGGATGATGTGGATTTGGGCTAGATCAAGATCTATGCTCTTAAATGGTACAAAGTAACCTAAGATCTCCTTGATCGGGTAGATCAAGGAAGATCAAATCAATGGATGAGATAAATCCATGATTTAATAATTAAATTACATCAATATAATATATTGGATCTAAAATAAAATGAAGGATCAAGATCTAAAACCCTAAAGAGATGAAAAATAAATATGGATCAATTAAGACCCTTGGATCATGATAACATGTTAGATTTCTATTTCAATTATTGAACATTATGATAATTGTCTTTCATTTCTTAGTTGAATTATTTATTTAATTGGTTATTTAATTATTTATTTAAGTGTTTAGCTAATTGTTTATTCATGCTTTAAATTTATGCTTCAATGCTTAAGTAATTGTAATTTCATTGAAATCGAAATTAAATGAAATTAGAAGGAAGGGAAATTCACATGGAATGTATGACATGGATTTAATGATAGTAAGGACCATAGTTAGTAGGATAATATAAGGAATATAAATTCCTTGGTCCATCATAGGAGAATAATAAATCTCAATGAATGACATTTTAATTCATGGATTTAATTAAAAACAATTAGAAAGAATACTTAGGATTAAATGCTCATAGGAGCCTTATGAAAGGTTGAGTTAGGGTCAAGCTAGTGAATGATGGACATAGTGTTTAAGGGAGTTATCTAATAGAGCCACACTCTCCCCCCCCACCTTCCGTTGACATTTGTGAGGTTTAAACGCATCCTTACATGAGGATTGAAGTAGCCACTTTATGTTCAACCATTTAACTAGTAAGCTTTAGCCAATTTGACATAAGAGGAGCAATCTAGACTTAGAATGAAATAAGCTACCATCAACCAATAAAACATTAATTGGTTGAGTAATAATAATGAGAGCATAAAATGTAGTAAATCATCTAATCTTGATAAAAATTGGAAATCAAGATAAGGATGATCAAACAAGATCCATAGAATCTTGGATGATCAAAAACAAATAGTAATGTAGTATTGTAGAGTATGTATGCGTATGTAGAAGAACAAAGATAGAGAATCCCAAACCCTTGATCAAATTTGATTCAAGGAAAATTAGGGTATCATCTATAGGAAAACATACTTGAATAGGGAGATAACCTTGTATATATAGTATGACAAATGGATGAATCCAGACCATGATGGACATTGTGGAAGAATACACTGGAGATGTATGAATCAAGATACTACTTTGAGGTAGGTGGATATACAATGATATATTAGAGATTCATGTATAGATATACATGATTATCTGTCTAAAAATATAGACCTTCATTATATCAGTATGCTTAGTACCTTAGCATAGTCATGATCCAAACAAGTGATCCAAAACTTATGAACCAAAATAGATGATCCAACTAAGTGATCCAAAATACATGATCCAACTAAGTGATCCAAAATACATGATCCAACTAAGTGATCCAAAATAATATAATCAAACTAAGGCATCCAAAACATATGAATCAATTAAGGGATCCAAAACATATGATCCAATGAAGGGATCCAAAACATATGATCCAATTAAGGGATCAAAAATATATGATCCAATTAAGGGATCCAAAACATGTGATCCAATTAAGGGATCCAAAACATGTGATCTAATTAAAGGATCCAAAACATATGATAAGTGATCCAAAACTATATGATCAAATTAAGTGATCTAACCAAAGGATCAAACAAATTGATCCAACCTCATAATCTAATCGACTTGATCTAATTTATTGATCAAGTTTAATGAGGTGAAAATGATAAGATATAGAGACTAAGGAAACCCTAAGAATAGGGTATGTACAATATTCCAGCCTTAGTTAAACTGACAGATCGTCTAATATGTATGAAGACTTGTGGATTTTGATTTACATAGAGATAGAGACTGGGGTTGCTATGCTAGGGAAGTTATGAGGGTTTGGCCACCCACTTCCTGAAACTTATATGATGATACCATGCTCAAAGAGAGGCTAAATGTCGGGTGGGGTACTAATGGGAAGGCCCCATTGTGACAACCATGGTCCACCCCATGAGGACATGGATTGATTATTCCATAGTTGGTGTCAGTGGAGGATTATACAGTTATACGGGCGCTATACGGATTGAGGCTGTAAGCATAGTAGTCCTAATGTATTTGCATTATGATGCACGTATGATAGGCATAGTATGATGCCATGGCATGATGATGTGCCATTACATGAGTTCCTAGAATGAACACCCCTATGATAATTGGCTATGTATTGCTCTCCTAAGTGGGAGTATAGCCAGGGGAAGGAACAAGTATGGCATGATGATATGCTATTACATTGGCTCCTAGAATGAAAACCCCTTATGAGGATTGGCTAGGTATTGCTCTCCTAAGTGAGAGTATAGCCAAGGGAAGGAAAAAGTGTTGTATAATCTTTGGCTAGGTATTGCTCTCCTAAGTGGGAGTATAGCCAGGGAAAGTAACAAGTTTTGAGCAATCTTCACTATATTAAATAATTTTTCATGTACTATATAAATAACGTATGTACCCTATGTGGAGATATCTTATGAATGGATAACTATGATGAAATAAGGTCTGAGGTATATACTCTTATGTTGATGAAGTAGTGTGTTTTTGTATCCCCTACCAAGCATAGCTTGCTGAGGTATTGTACATGTTTCCATGTTTACAATACCTCAGATACAGAAAAGGAGGGTTATAAGCTCAAGACTATAGAAGACTTAAGAAGATGTGGATGAATAATCAAACAAGATACTTCCTCTTGAAGACATGTATTTTATTTGAGGGAATTGTATTGTACTGAGAGTTTTTAATGTATGGTGAGGTTTGTAAATTTTGGATTATGTAATCTGGACAGGTATTGTACTGATACCGTGTTGTACTGTGAACCACTGGATGGATCTTAGAAGTTTAATAAAATCATATTCCTTCAATGGAATTTTATTTTGTACACATATTGTACTGATGTTATGTATGAAGTGGTCACTTGGGTTTTCAAAACAAGTTTAAAAAGAAAAGAATTTCTGCTGCTTTGTTTTGCGAAAATATTTTACTGAGGGGATGCCCTTGCCTTTGAAAAATATATTATAAAATGTGTTTCAAAAACCCGGGTAATCACAAGAAGGGAGTCAGGCTTTTGCTAGTAGAGGTGAAGATGGTGCCAACTAGTGGTTCTACTCTACACACCATTTGTTAGCTGATTTGAGGGAGATAATAGAGAGGAAATGGGGAAAAGGGAAAAGGATTGGGTGCATTCCTGCTTGATTGAGCTAGAGAGAAAATGATAGGGTAAAGGGATGGGAAAACACCTATCAGCAAAATTATTTGCCGGCAATTGAAGGTAGGGAAGAGGAGAGAGAGGAAGAAAGGTAAAAGAGGGCATCATTTTTGGTTTCAGAAGGGGGATTCCATTATTAAAATGGCACCTCCATATTCAAAATGTCATAACTTCTTCATCCAAACTCCGATTTCATTGTTCTTAGTATCATCAGAATCATTTTTGGGTACAACTTTAATTTTGAGGTTCCAAAGTCAAATTTTGATTTTTCAAAGAGGTCACTCCTAAGAAATTCAATCTTAACAATTTGTTTCAATTTCTTATTCCATTCCAATAAAAATATATTATAATTACACAAAAAGGAATCTAAAAATGAGGTTTGTTACAATAACTCTCTTCTAAGTAAATTTATTTTTAATTGGTTTAAGGTTAGGGTTATGCGTAAGGTGATGTTTAAACTAGGTAGGCCAAGGATTGGTGATAAAATCCACCCTTGATCTTGCAAGGAAAGTACCCTTACTAGTTCATTAAAGCATTCTCAAATAGTTCAGTCAACATATATTCACCTTAAAGCATGTAAATGTGCCCTAATATGCACAAAAAGTAGTAAATCTAATGCAAACCCTAGAATACAACAAATAAGGTAATCCTTTTTGTAGCTCTATACTACTATCCAAATGCAACTATATTAATGCTAACCTAATCTAGGAAATGGACAAAAGTTAGGAAAGCTCACACTATGGTCCTGGAATTAGTCTTCTCATACAAGGATTAGTCCATGTACAGGCCACCTCCTCTTCTAAGTGAGGATGGCCTATTGTTGACCTCTATTATTACAACCCTTTTTAAATTGTATGTATAAAAATGATAACTTCAACCTCACTACAATTCACTCTAAATAAAAATAGAAATTATCCTAAGGTCTTCCTCCAAGTCCTTGATCTTGTCCAAATTCCTACACAAATGAAAAGGAAAGTATTAACTTCTTTAGGAAAAAGGAAACTATGCTAAAATGGAAACAATTTTATATGCAATCCTAAGACCATAACTAGTAGTAAAGTGTTACAACATAAATTTATTTAATACTCCATTGTGAGTCCCTAGCAATGGAACCAAAAACTTCAATTGTCTTAATAATTATCTCAAGTGCACAGCTCTATTGGAATATAGAATTGATAAATGCAAGTCAATACCATGAGGACTCATTGATAAATGGAAAATCTAGCTTAGAATTTCTCTGTGGGTGTCTCATGTTGTGCTACTCAACAGGAGCTTTCATACATCTTATCAACCTAAAATAAACTACAGTTATCACCATCCTTTTCTCATCTTTAGCCCCACATGCCACAAACCAAAACAAATCGCATCCAATGATCCGAATTATTAAGGAAGCCAAGAAAAGAGGAGTCTGACACCTTTCCTAAACAATCACCACCCTAGGAACAAAAGAAGATGATGGAAATGAAAATAGAAAAAGCTATGGCATTTTCCTTAAGCCAGAAACTCTCGAAAGAGGGTAACTTTAAGGAGTTTGAAAGAGAGGAGATAAGAGGTCATTTAACTTTAGAATAGGGTGACCCATAGAAGAGGCTTCCTATGTTCAACATGAAATGGAATAAAAGGAAAAGAAAGGGGAAGCAGTGGCCCCTGGCTTAGGAGTCACAAATTTAGCCTTACAAGGTGAAGCAATGAATAGGCACATGATGTGATCCTACCCTTCAACATGAAGCTTAGCTAGAAATCTAAGTGTCTTTATGGATGGATTTAGATGTTTCCTCAATCATACCTTAAGAATTAGAAAGTCCCCTTAATGCCATAGAATGACAAAAGAATCCCTTCCTTTTTCCTAATTCCAGATATAATATATATATATATATATAGTTGAAGAGATATGAGAATGATGCACACATGAACTAACTAAGAACTATGCATGTAAAATAAGAAATTGTGTGAGTTTTATGAAAATGAAAAGTGAAGGAATAAGGAAGATGGAACTATAGTGTTTTAAAGTGAAGAGAAGCCAGAGTAAGAGATGGGAGTGAAGGATGAATGCAACCTAGCATGGACAGTTACCATGGGTGTGAAAGTAGAGTTGTGTGAGCATGTGATTCTAATGAGAGAGAAACACACATGAATGAAATGTACATGCAACCGTAACCTATTATATGTGCAAACCAAGTGTGCAATGTATGGAAAACCTAAGATACTAACATGTTTGTAACTTCTAATGCAATTCTAGAATGAATGCAAGGAAAATTGAAAGTGTAACTAAGCTAAACATGAGTTTCTAAAATTAGAAAGTGTGATGTTTCTAAATTAGAAAAGTGATAAAGCTAAGAATCTATCATGCAATTAGTTTCTAAAATGATCCTAAAGTGATTCTAAGATATATGGAAGGAAAAATGGAAAGTTAACAAGAGCAAAAAAGAATGAATCTAGAATCTAAACATGAGATTCTAAAATTAGACACTACCCTACTTCTAAATTAGGAAAGCTCTCAAAACATGGAAAGTAAGGATGATAAATGGAATGATATACTAAAAAATAATGCATATGATTCTTGAAGAGATTAAACAAACAAAAACTATGATGCATGCAGCCATAAGAATCCAAAATAAGTGCTAGGCATGCATTCCTATATGGTGAAAAAGATGCCTAAAAGAAAAGAGAGAAAATAAAAATACATGCTATGATAAGATGGTATATCGTGTGTGTAAAACCTAAGTGATATGCTGACCTAGAATGATGGATAGGGAAGGATGGCTGAATGCTTACTAATCTATGAAAAATTGCATGGAACTATGAAAGATGCTAAAATAGAAAGCGTGTGTAATCTAATGGAGGATGTATGCTATGCATGAGAGATCTAATTAGAAAATAATAAACTTGCTTCCTTAAGTGAGTGCATGCTAGAGTATGATGCAAGGAAGAGAAATAAAAATTAAATAAGCAAGAAAGCAATTTGAATATGTTAGGACTCTACCTTTATTTCAAAAGTATTGGACACTAATAATTGAAGGGATCTTGGGTGAGGGTGATATTCCTCCCTCTATTTCTTCTATCTTTGACTTTGTATTTTAGGAAAAGTTGAAAGATCCTAAACTCATTCATAGTACCCCTATTTATCGATTTTTAGAGTAAAAGTCACAAAGCATGTGTAATGACCATAGTTTTTAAATCTCATTTCAAATAATTATGAAATAATTTTGCTAAATGCAAAGTGGAAAATTGTCATGATAGAAAGATGGCCAATTGAACCCCACAACCTCAAAATTTGAATTGTACTCGAAAAAAAGATACCAATGATACAAAGAATTTAGAAATCGGAGTTGGGATGGAGATGTTATGACCTTATGAATGAGAAGGGTATTTTAGTAAAAAAATTACTAAAGTAAGGGGGGCCAAATTGATATTGGCAGCCCTCCCCACTTAGGTACAACAAAACAGGCAACACGATCTATTAATCTGGAGCTCAACCGATAGAGAAAAAGAAAAAAAAAAAAAACAAATGAAGAGGAAGAAGAAGAAAGAACGGAAGAAAGAGAGGAGGAGGAGAAAGAAGAGAATATGCTAGAGGAGACTAGCACACCAGCAAGGGAAAAAAGGGGATTTCAACTATCAAAGTTGTAAGTCGTCACCAGAGATGATGATAGCCCTGATCCTAGATGAACATTCCCTTCAACTCAAGACTACGACTAAAGGCCTTAAACCTATTGGGCAATCTGAGTAGCTTTTCACCTTTGATTGGAGTGGGAACTAACATGTGACCTATAATCAGAGACCATCATTGAAAAATGACAATCAATCCATTGAAGAATGAAGGCTACAGACATGCTTAGGATGTAGATATGTAAAACCCAACTCGTGAAATTCATTTTTTGCTTAATCCATACTATTCATGCTAGATCCAAGTTCTTTTCTATGATTTGAATGTTGATTTTTAGATCCATGCTTAGATAAACTAAAATCATGCTTATTTAACTTAGATCTAGCTAAGATTTGTCAATTTAGGCTAGAAACTAATCAAACAATCTCAGCCATCAAACCAGGTACTATTGACATAGTGACCCTATGACACCTAATAGATGATGAAGCACCACAGATGAATTCTTTGACCTTAAATTGAATATAATATGAAAAAAATTATAAAATTTAGATAGAGCTTGATTGGGAGATCTCAACCATTGATTGGACAATAAAGGAATAAGGACCTAGTGACTTCCGATTAGTGATCAAATGCCACCATTATGTACTCTGACCTTTATTAAGTAAACATACATTGAAATTTTTAAGATCATGGAACTAATTATTAGGAAACTCATTGATTGAATGAGGACCGTTGACTTACCACTATACACATTGTTTAGTCAGTGATTAGAACTCTAGTAACCTTTCTACTCCTATAATTAATGAGCCTTAACCCTTAATAACCAATCCAAACACTCGAAGAAAATAAGATAAGACCTTGAAACACTAAGTCAATTCACCATGAATTATTTGATTAAACTTTTAAATCTAGATCATTCATTAATGGGGTTATCTGAATTGTAAATGCAAACCTAAACCATTGGACCATTGATTAATGAATGCATAGTGGATCAGGGAATGAATTGATCATATATTCTCTTATGTAATCTATGATCAGTGGAAAATTAGATAGTTTATGATGATTTAAACCATCAAGCTTTAATTAAAAATAGATCTCTTATGTACTTATTAATCTATGATTCAACATTGACAAGAACTTTAGAACATCAATAGAGAACGTTGATCGACAAGTGAGTGGAAGAAGAGATATAACTAAATCGAGGAGCATATCAAAGTAGGTAGGTAGTTTTAACTTCGATATGCTTTTGTGATACTTGAAATCTATTGATGAATATTCCATCATGTCTGAAAATAGTTAAAATTGAGATTTTTGGTGATTTTTTATTTATATAGTGAGTATATTTGTATTTCATGCAACTTCTCACATTGGAATACCATGTTGATGTATTTATTAAATTGAAAACTTGTACATGAAGTATTTGAAATTGCATGGAGCTTGTGATTTGTGAAATTAAGATGAGTGAAGAATCCTCATACTCAACCCTTGTTAGGGTTGCTTTTACATGGCCATATCATATCCTAAGTTTTGCATTGCATGATTTCACCAATGGATATATTTCTATGGTTTCATCAATTATAGCGGCATGTGATGATGCGTAGAATTATTATGTTCAGATAGACATATTGGGGCCAGTGCTGTGCTAAGAAGGTTGAGGACTGATTATCTCCCTTTTGAAAGTGTATATATATGTGTTAGATACCTGGTTAAAAAAGGTCAAATTCAGGTTATGATGACATCATAGGCGAGGTCATGGCCTAAGGCACTATGTACCCATTGCTCGGATGGTGTAAGGAGTCTATCTCCTTAGTATTGGCATGATAGCCATGGACTTCATTGGGCCTTATCTATCACACAGAGAGTCCATTATCTTGAGATGTGTATGGAAAGTGCAATGGCACAGGTCTGTGACACCCTGAAATTTCAGGTTTATAATTAGTACTCATGACCAAGGGTAAATAGTTGGATTATGAATGTTTCTATACTCGAAAGATCTCAAGGAGGTTTTGATGGTAATATATAGATATGTGTGTGTGTGTGTGTGTGTATTTATTGAGATACATTGATTATATTGAAGCATTATATAATATAAATGTTTTTCATCTATTGATTTTTAATGATGATTCACTCTCCTATTTTGGTTGAGTATATCTATGAGATGATGCATTACATAAGTTGTGGCAATCTTTCATATCTTATAAAATACCTTGCAAAGGTCACTATTGTCTTCAAAACAATATGCATGGATATTGAAATTGATAATTTGAATTGGTTTGGCTTGAAATTGATTGTAAAGCATGATTAAGGTTTTGAATTTTATTATATTGCTCATTATGCATCATATTTTACCCAACTGCATAACATGTGATTATGTATCCCTTTTGGATTTTAAACTGCATAAACTTCATATTTTGATGGTGAAACTAACTAATCAAGTGCAAACTTACATGGACATTGTAAATTGTTACAATGTCTCATTTCTAAAGAATAAAAAAAGGAAAAGGGAAGAGAAGACTGTGCTAGAGATCTTAAGAGAAAGACAAAGGTATATCAAATAGCTTTGCAATGTAGTTGATGATCTTGTGAACTAATGTAATACTTTGAATTAATATGACTTTACTTTATGGACATGTGGACATGTAAATTCAAATTATGGAGGTGTGCCTGTAAAACTTGATTTTTAAAACTATGCACATTTAAATTATGTATTCATGTGAATGGATGGAGGTAGAGTCTCCTTTATTATTTATTTGATTTAACCTACGTTTATTATGGTCTTTGCACTCGCATGTGTAAAATGAGTAAGTTAAAACAAAGGAGACTACCAAATTTTTGGTAGAAATGTACAGCTCATTTCTCAGACAATCTTAATTTTTAGAAAAGAAAAATGGTACTTAGGATTTTTAAAAGTATTTTCACAAAAAATATTTTTCATTGTTGTTTTCAAAATATTTTTCCAAGCTCAAGGCCCCACATTTGTAAAAGATTTTGTATAAAAACATTATAAAAACTTGGGATGTCATAGTTGGTATTAGAGCCTAGTCAATCCTTTCACAACCAATCCATCATGTCCAAAAGTTGTATATAGTCAAACAAGTGAGAATGAGTGGCTTAGATATGAGTTATATGAATAACTTAGAGGGGTAATGTTGATGAATATGAAAAGAAATGCAGCCCAAGAGTGTTGGCAATTTTTAAGAAAACACTATATTTATGGTCCTTATATGAATAATAGGAGTATTCTTATGAGATTAGTATAGTTCTTAGAGTTAGGACTAATAGTATAAGAGTACAAAATTAGTATATCTAAATGAAAACTTTGTCAGTTGATAGATCCACTCACCTGGGTGACCTTCTAAGGATTTAAATTTTAAAATTTTGAAGATGTGTATAAACCTTCGAAGATTATGACAACTATTGCAAGATAATATTATGATTATAATGAAAAGATTAAAAAATAGTCACAATTGAAGAGATTTTGGGAAAGTAAGGAGAATTATAGCATTAGCCTATGGATATGTTCATTGGAAATATAATATATATATATAGAAATTAATGAAATAATGAAAATTTAATGTACATAAATTTGTTGATCTATGAGGTGCGAACGAGTTAGTCATATTATATATGAAGATAATGATAGCCAGTCATCATTGAGAAGTGAATGCCAATTTAATTATCCTCGAGGGTTCTAATTATGAACTAAATGTGAATAGTTTTTGGAAGATATGACAACTAATTTATAAAAATGATTATTAAATAGTGATAAGGATCAGGAGACGAATGGTGAATTGAAGCATGAATAAAAGAAATTTAATGAATAAGTTCAAATGATTTCTTTTTATATTGGAAGGAAGCATAAAGAAGTTTATTTGAATGTTATGCTACATGGAAGTGTTTAATATTGTTGTTTATTTGACTTTATATCAAAAGTGTTTATTGCATGTTGTGAGTCAAGTAAAGAGAGAAACTGACTAAAGTAGATAAGGAGAAAGGATTATATTGCAAGAATAACACAAGATGAAGATAGTTATAGTTGATAGACATTGAACAACAAAAATGTGATGATGCAATTTTCAATGACTAGGGAGAGGTTAATCTTGAAGGATTAATTTTACTAGAGTGAGTTGCTAGAGTTATAAATAACTTTTGGATAGTGTGATCACAAAATAAATCAATCAAGGGAAATATAATGAGGATAATGGGGAAGGATCCGAACATGAACATAATCAATGAACTATTATACGGATAAGAGAATTTTAACATGGGTATGAATATATTGGTAATCTTAATGGAAAATTGATGAAAGTATGAATATTAGAAGGTTCTAATGCTAATCTAGATGAGAATTTTTAATTTAAGATGATAAATTTATCATAAATTTTACACATGATTGTGAATGAATTCTTAAAGTAGAGCATTATTTGATGAGATCAGTATCCATAGAATATGATATATTGTTATAAGACTTTTTAAGCATAAAAATACTGTAGTGAATGCTTACTATTATTGAAAGAAGATATTTCTTGGTCCCTTTAGGAATTTTAATTCAAATCTAAAATGTGAATATCATTTGAGGACATAACAACTATTTTATAAAATAGTTTAGAAATAATAATGAGAATAAGTATATAGTTAGAGAAATAAAGCATGAGCACAATCAATATATTCAAATGACATGGAAATTTTTTGTGGAGATAGTGTAGTAGAAAATTTCAATACTAATTTATGAGGAAGTATTTGATTTATAATGGACCAAAAGTGTGTATGCATCGTCTATTATGTACAATGAATTTTGTGGAGAGATTAACAAAAAAGGATAAAGAAGCATGATTTCATGCTAGTTGCAATGAATTAGAAGAGGATAATTTTGAAATATTAATCTTATATGGAGTGAGTTGTTCAAAATTTAAAACATATGTTACTAATGTTGAAATGACTTCTAGTGAATGTGGCCAGCGGATAAATCATGAGTGAAATGAAACTTGATGAAGAGGATGATGATGTTTAAATATATAGGTTCAAGTACTGCTAATGTGAAAGTGTTGGATTAGGGGTGAGTGTTTGCATTACTTCTGGGTAGGCGTGGACTTCAAATATAGTTGCAGGAGTACACATAAGGTTACAAATATGTATGTTGGAGTTTTGTAAGACCCAAGTTCCACACACTCATTTATGTTCGTTGTTCTTACATCTTGTGTGGACTTGTTGTACATGCCTTGAGTTTTGAGTTGGATGTGATGACACTGGTAGGAAAAGTGATTTCAACTAGAGAGTTTCTTTACGATATGCATTTTTGTTATTGTGGGTGAAAGGATGGATGTCTATCTTATCCTCCTTGATATAGATGACTTTGATGTTATTTGGAAAATGAAGTGGTCGGTTGTGACGACCCAGGTTTTTGTATCACATATTGTAATACATTTTTCAAAGGCAAGGCCCTTAGTAGTAAAATTTTTCTGAAAAACAAAGCAGCCGAAATTCTTTTCTTTATAACTTGTTTTGAAAAACCCAAGTCATCACTTCATACATAACATAAGTAGAATTTTTTGTACAAGATAAAATTTCATTGAAGGAATATAATTTTATTAAATTCTAGAATCCATCTAGTGGTTCATAGTATAGCCTAATTCCATTACAATAATTGTCCAAATTACATAATCCAAAACTCAAAGCTCACCATACAATGAAACTCTCATTACAATACAATATTCTCAAACAAAACAAAATACATGTCTTCAAGGGGTATACTGTGATGATTATTCTTCCAAGTCTTCTTCAGTCGTATGCTCCTAAGTCTCCTTCTCTGTATCTGAGATATTGTAAATATTCAAACATTTACAATATCTCAGCAAGCTATGCTTGGTAGGGGATTCAAGAAGCATAATAATTTGACAATATAATTTTAATACTTCATAATCCCATTATTCATACTCATGTATCAAACTCTTTACTTTGTAATATGTGTACATCCTTATACATACATACTGTACATGGATAAATCCATCACATTTATGAAAGTAGTCAAATAACATTTCCAACTAAGCTGATCAATTCTTTCCACTATGAGAAATCAGTATTACAGCTAGTCCTATACTGGAAATTTCCCTTCTTGGTAAATACTGGTAATATATAATTACCTAGAATTTCATCATGCCAAAATATAAGGCATTTCACTATGCCTATCTCATATGCATCATAGTGTAAAATAATCGAAGGACTACCATGCTGTAATCTGATCTGTACTAGTGCACTTGGATAACTGCCCTATTCACCGCTGATGCCATGGTGGAAAATATTATGTCACTGCCCATATGAGGAGACAAGACTTTCATAGTAGTGGCATTCCAATAATTGCCCCACTCGACTTTTAGCCTCTCATAGGGCAAGGTATCATCAAATTTCGGGAAGCAGGTGGTCAAACCCTCATAACTCCCCTCGCATAGCATTCCCAGGATGATGCCTATTTAAAACAAAACCACAAGCCTCCATGCTTGTATATAAAATAGGTTTCATACATATTAGACAATTTGTCTGTTTACTTAGGGCTGGAATACCTTCCAGTTCCATACTCACTTAGAGTCTATTCCTCAATTCTAACTTAACCATTTCATATGTGTTTGGTTGGATCATAAGGGTTTCTGAGGATTTAATACAAGTATTAACATTACACTTGTCAACATTTTTAGACATAAGATCATGTATTCAACATGTACATTCCATGTAGATGCATTCATAAAATTTGCCTACCTTCAAGTAGTGATCCATCTCTTTAGACCTTCCATGGTCCTGACTGACGTTTGTGATTTATAAATCCATACATACTGTTAATATTTATACAATCTGGATAATCCTATCTATATTCTTAGTCTAATATTGTCCTTTGATATAAAGGATCTAGACCTTTTGTCCTATCATGATCTATCTTCCTCAGATAGTGTCTACCCTATTAATCAATAGATCTGATTGTTAGAATGATCCTTTAATCTTTCAGATCTAAGTATTTTCTATCCTTAGTCTTTATGTATTCCTTTCTTTGATCTTGATCTTTCATAAATCCTTTGATCAACAATTTATACTTGTTGATAAAGATGAAGGGCTTAAATCTTCTATCTTCTAATTTTTCTTTGATCTAAGTTTAGTTGTTTGATCATCCCTTAAGAGGATGATCTTAATTCTCTCCCTTAAATCATATTTGATCAAGTGTTTGGATCTTCTATTCTATTTAATCTAAGATCTTCTATTCTATTTGATCTAAATTGCAAGCCGTATATATTTAACATCATTAAGAAGTATTTATTTCATTTTATTGTTCTTAATCATTCAAGATCCCATGGATCTTATTTGATCATCCTTATCTTACTTACAGTTTTTATTAAGATTATATATTTTACTAACCTTTTATTCTCTTATTATTATTATTCAACTAGTTAATGTTTTACTGGTTGAAGATAACTTATTTTAGCCTAAGTCTAGACTACTCCTCTTATTTCTAATTGGCTATGGCTTACTAGTTAAATGGTTGAACGCAAAGTGGTTACTTCAATCCTCATGTAAGGAGGTGTTTAGACCTCATAAACGTCAACGGAAGGTAGGAGAAGAGCGAGGCTCTATTAGAAAACCCCCTTAATCACCATGTTTAGCATTCACTAGAGTGACCTTAGCTCAACCTTTCATAAGGTTCCTATGAGCATTTTAACCCTAAGTACTCTTTCTAATTAATTTTAATTAAATCCATGAACATTTAAAATGTCATTCATGGGGTTTATTATTTTCCTAGTTTGGGCTAAGGATTTGATAATCCTTATATTGTCCTACTAACTATAGCCCTTACTAATATTAAGTCAAAGTCATTTACTCATCTTAATTGTCCATGAATCTCTGTATTCCATTAGTTTACATTTTTGGTGATTTATGCTCATCATGTCTTAACAACTACTTAACAATTGAATCTACTAAGAAAGTTTGACAACAATTAAATCCTAAACTTTAAGCATAAATCAAATATAAGTTTAACAACCATATACTAACATGCTTCCTATGAATGTAAATTAACCTAATGGAATAAAACTACACTCAAACTAGCATGATCGTAAGTTATGAAATACATGAAATTTTACTATTAATCTAATGGAATCATGCTAAAATCTCAAATTTAAACTAGCATGGCCCTAAGATAATCCAACCTAATAACAAACTAATAACATATAGAACATAGCATGCTAACATTTATGAATTATACTATCATGCTTCCTAATTTACAACATAAAGCACATTTACAATTCTATTATCAAATAAAATACAATTAACCTATTTAGAATAAGATTATTAAAAACTTTTACTTATGATCCAACCATTAGATCTTATATCTTTTCCTTTTAGTCAAGGGTTTTAATTAATTTTAGGGCATTTACTCTATTAAGGTCCAAAGATCATATCCCTTTGTTTTTGTAATATTCAATCCATGATCTCAATGGAGTCCATCATAATAGCATTCATCCAATCCATCTTGAGGGTCTGATCATACTTCATCTTATTGACTAAGTGGGTCCCTTTGCATTTTTAGGGATTTTCTACCATAAAGGGTACATTCTTCATTTTATGCTAGATCTGTCAAAATAAATCATGGATATTGCTTGATTTCAACATTATGTCATCATTAAAATAGATCCCCAAGATCTAAACATCTCAGATCTTGAATATCTTGGAAATTGGAAACTTATTTCCTAAATACAAAAAGTTTCATGGAGAATTTTCTAAATTTTATGGTTTTAGAAGAAAATAGACATTACGAGCTTTTCATAGCTTCTTTCCAATCTTAATTTGGAGTTCAGATGACTCCCCAATTGATTCCTAAAGTTCACAATTGTTCCTAAGGTCCATATTTCATCTAGGCCCAACGGAATGGATGACTGGGATCAGTTGGGCGAATCTGGTCTGGCAGAACCGTCGCTGCGATCCCGTCACCTAGACAAATGAGGTAACAAGATCCCCGAGACCAGTGTTGGTGCGTAACCATTCTGTTGGGACAGCGTCGCACACAGAGCGTGTGGGAAGATGCTCCCGCAGGGCGCATCCCATAGCAGCATCCTCATATCCCAATCATCTTAGGAAGATATGACAATCCATTTTGGACTGTCCAATCAATTTCTCTTCAATTATAGGCTCAAAACTTGACAAAAATTCTTAAAATTTCTACCTTAGGAGTTTTGGACCCTTCTGGATCGATTGATGGATCAAATTTTCCATCTGAGCCCTCCATCATCCAAAATTGAAGGGTTCTTACCCTTACTTGATTTTTATTATTTTTAACCTAAACTTAATTTTAGAAAAATAAAAATTACATAAAATAACATGAAACGAGTGTGGAAAGGGTTTCCACTAACCTAATTAGAGAAAACTTCGGTTTTGCAGTCCAAATTAAAAGAGTACCCACTTGATGATCAGATAGCTGAAGAATCACTTGTCTTTGTGATTTATCATTGTTTGAACCATTGGATCTTGAAATTGATTGGAGGTTTCATAGATAAGGTAGTCTAGGGTCATATGGATGGTGGGATTTGTGAGTTTTGGTTTGAAACAGAGTGCCTGATTGAATTTAGGTCTCTTGTTCCAATCTAGAGAGAGGAAAGAGAAAGTGAAAGAAGAGAGATTTTGGAGAGTTTTGTAAATTTGGGAAGGAATCTAGATCTGGTTTTTTTAGGGTAAGTAAGATAATTTTGTGAAAATTTTAATGAATATTTTTGGAGGATTTTTGGAAGTATATTTATAGGTATTTTGCATTTTTCATAATTACTTGAAATAATTATGTTTTAATTCTTTTCAATATTAAATTAAAATTGGATCCTCCACTACCACCTCCTTCTGAGCTACCAGCTGGTAGTGGTTTGACCACTCATTACATGTTTCTAGCTGTTGGATTCGTTTAAGGGCCCCTTGTGGGCCCCACAGGGGTGTGAAAAGACCATTTTGCCCTTTTATGGAGAAAATTTTATTTTATTCTCCCAAACTCAGAATTGAGCATACTTAGTGGTGTTGGAATCATATTTCTTAGTACATTTTAAATATTGATGTCTTATATCTCGGTTATGGATAAAATTATTATTTTACCCTTTTATTCATAAAAATGAAGAAAATAGGGGATTTTTCATTTTAACTCGAAATTGAACGTACTTAGTGCCATTTCAATCAGTTTTTCGAGTATATTCATAATTTCTAAGTTTTAAATCATGTTTTAATATCTATAAAAAGAGAATTTTCAATAACCTAATATTCCAGCCCAAAATTTCTGAAAACTCAAACTTTATTGATTTTCTTAATCAATTCACAAAAATTGGGGTTATTACATCGGTAACACAGGTGACAATGGATTTTCACAGGTAGATTATTTTTTGGTGTATCACTACAACCAGTTATCTCATTTGAGGTAGAAAGAGTATCGTGTTAATCCTACTATAAAGACATTGGAACACGTATGTAAGGAATGTCAAGTTTCCTTAGTAAGTGTGATTGTGTTAGAGGTTGAGAAGCCATGGATTGAGAAGATAAATATGGTTCAAGAGTTCTGAGACATTCCGTGAAAGGAGTTTTCTAGATTATTGTTGTAGAGGGACTGATGTTATAATTGAGTTGGTGTTGAGCATAGCTCCAAAATTTAAGGTGCCATACTAAATGACTCCAATCAAGCTAAGAGAGTTCTAGAGCTAACTATAAGAATGATTGGATATGGATTTCTTTAAACTTAGTGGATCCTCCTAGGGATGCCAATCCTCTTCGTGAGGGACAAATCAATGTGACTATCATTGTGGATTTATTTTAGGGTTCTCAAAGTTTGCATTACCCTAATGTCAATAATGATGAGGCATATTCACCATTGCACCCATCTTGACACCACCTTCAATAAATGATAAATAGATGACTTATTATGTTGTGTTTTTATTTGAGGCTTGGAGATGTGCCATGTAGGACGAGAGAGTTACTATCTACACATCTAGATAGTTGAAAAAGCATGAGGAGAGTTATCATACCAATATTATACATATGTAATACTTGGATTTAATTTCTCATTAGATTTGGGATATGAAGGTGATTCGTGATTTATTACAAGATTACTTCATTACATGTAATTCCAATATAGCTCATGACTTATATTGTGGGTTACTGATGAGGAGGGCCTATGAGTGCGATCGACGAGGTGGGTGTAAGTAGTACTCATAGGCTTCTAGGTGGTAGGCTTCTAAGTGCTCACAATAAATTTGTGTTGTGAGATGAGATTATTGGCATGGAAATACCTCTTTCATGATCTGATAGAGCTGATTTGGCATAATATGCCTATTTAATGAGTTGTATGCTCTGTGATATTTGGGCATGGATTTGATGTTCTGAGATGCAATTTGATTGCCTCTCCATTATACTACTACTTTTATTTTTCAAATTGTTGAGTATTAGAGTGCCCAACAAAAGCAGCTCTCTAATTATGAAAGCAAAAAAAAAAAAAACTACACTATTAAGCAGCATAAATGTTTAAAGTCAGAATCAGGTGATTTTTGAGGATTTCATTGAGTAAAGAGTTGTGAGATTCAGAAATGGAAGCAAAGAACAGAAATTCCTTTTTAATTGAACCCCCTTTTTGAAATAATTCAGTTAAAGTGACCATATGGAATTGAAATATGTGATGAGAATGGGATGTTTCTAGAATTGTTTGAAAGTTAACAAGAAAAGAGTCTCAAGGATGAAATTTCTATAAGGGGAGAAGAATGTAATTATCGTAAATTTTAAATTCCATTTCAAATGATTACGAATTAATTTTGATATATACAAATTGGAAATTTTTCATGTTTAGGTTACATAGAATTTACCTTTAGAAACACACTTAATTGAACCCAAAAACTCAAAATTTGATTTGTACCCAAAAAAAGATTCCAACAACATGAAGAATCTCAAAATTGGAGTTAGGATGGAGAAGTTATGACCTTATGAATGAAAAGGGTATTTTTAGTAAAAGCATTACTAAAGGAGGGGGGCCAAATTGATGCCGGCACCCCTCCCCACTTAAGTAAAACAAAATTGAACTCATGGTTTATTCCACCCAAGCTCGATTGACAAAGAAAATAAAAACCCAGTGAAGAGGAGGAAGAAAAAAGGAAGGGGATAGGAAGAGAGTGAGATTGTGCACTGGAGGAGATTGGCTTGCCGGTGAGGAAAAAAAAGGGATTTCGGTTACCAGAGTTGTGGGTCATCGTCAGAGACAATGCTTGCTTGGATCACTGACCAAAGCCAATCATTCCCTCCAACTCAAGAGAGCAATTAAAGGTCCTAAACCTATTGAGGAATCCATATAGCTTTTGACCATTGATTGGAGAGAGAACGAATGCATGACTGACAATCAAAGACCAATGTTAAAAAATGATGATCAATCTGTTGAAAAATGAAGCTTGCAGACACACCTAAAGGTAGATATGTAAAACTCAACTCGTGAGATTCATTTTTTTTGCTGGATCCATATTGATCATACTAGATCTAAGTTCTTTTTGATTATCTGATTATTGATTTTTAGATCCATCCATATATAAACTTAAAGCTTACTTATTTAACTCAGATCTAGGTGAGATTTGTCATTTAAGGCTAGAAAATGTTCAAACAATCTCATCCATCCGATCTAGTATTGCTGACATAGTGACCCTATGACACCTAATCATTCGATCGGATAGTAAAGGAATAAGGACCTGGTGACATTTGATTGGTGATCAAACACCACCATTATGTACCCTTACCTCTATTAAGTAAACATACCTTGAGATTTTTAAGTTGAGGGAACTAATTATTAGGAAACTGATTGATTGAATGAGGACAATTGATTTGTTCCTATACACATTGTTTAGTTAGTGATCAAAACTCTAATAACCTTTCAAGGGTCTAATTAATGAGCCTTCACCCTTAATAACCAATCTAATCACTCGAAGAACATAGGATCAGACCTTGAAAGACTAAGTCAGATTACAGTGACCTATTGGATTAAAATTTTAGATCTGGATCATTCAGCAATGGGCTTATTTGAATTATAAATGCAAACCTAAACCATAGGACTAGTGATTGGTGAATGGATGACGGATCTATGACTAAATTGATCATATGTTCCCTATGTATTCTACGATTAGTGGAAAATTAGATATTTTATGATGATCTAAACCATTAGGCTTTAACTAAAAATAGATCTCTTATGTACTTGTTAATCTATGATTCAAAATTGATAAGAACTCTAGAACATCAATAAAGAAGGTTGATCGATAAGTGAGTGGTAGGAGAGATATAACTAAATTGAGGAGCACGTCAAAGGGGGTAGGTAGTTGTAACTTCAATATAATTTTGTGAAATAGGAAAATTATTGATGACTATTCCATCATGTTTTAAAATAGTTAAAATTAATATTTTTGGAGATTTCTAATTTATATAGTGAGTATTTTTGTATTTCATGTAGGTTATCACTTTGGAATACCATGTTGATTTATTTATTAAATTGAAAACTTGTACATGAAAATGTATTTGAAATTGCCTAGACTTTGTGATTTATGAAATTGTGAGTGAGGAATCCTCATACTCAAGCCTTGTGATGGTTGTTTTTACATGGCTATACTGTATCCTGAGGTTTGAATTGTGTAATTTCACTAATGCATGGATTTCTATGGTTTCATTAATTATATTGACATGTGATGATGCCTAGTATTATTATGTTATGACAGTCACATTAGGTTTGGTGGATGCTGTGCTAGGAAGGTTGAGGACTGATCATCCCCTTCCAAAATTATGCATATATGTGTTAGACACCTAGCTAAATAAGGCCAAATCCAAGTTACCATGACATAATGGGCATGGTCATGGCCTGAGGCACTGTGTACCCATCGCTCGCACGGTGTAGGGAGTCTATCCACTTGGTATTAGCATGATAGGCATGGACTTGATTGGGTCTTGTCCATCACACAAAGGGTCCATTATTTTGAGATGTGTATTTATACGTGATAGCATAGGTGCATGGCACCCTAGGATTTTAGGTCTATAATGAGTACTCATGACCAACAAAAGATGGCTAGACTATGAGTGTTTCTGCATTCATGAGAGCTCAAGCAGGTTTTGATGGTAATATGTGTGTGTGTGTGTGTGTGTGTGTGTTTATTGAGATACTTTGATTTTATTGAAGCATTATATAATTTAAATGAATTTTTTCCATTGATTTTTTATAATGATTCACTATCCATTTTGGATAAGTATACTTTCGAGATGATGCATAACATGAGTTGTGGTGATCTTTCATATCTTGTAAAATACCTTGCAAAAGTTACTACTGCCTTCGAAATAATATGCTTGGATATTGAAACTTATAATTGGAATTGGTTTGGTATGACATTATTTGTAAAGCATGATTAAGATTTCAGAGTTTTATTATACTGCTCATTATGAATCATTTTCTACCCAATTGTATAACATGTTATTATGTATCCCTTTTGGATTTAAAACTACATAAACTTCATATTTCAATTATGAAACTACCTACTCAAGTGCAAGCTTATTGAGACATTGTAAATTGTTACAATTTCTCAGGTTTGAAGAAATAAAATAGGAAAAAGGGAAGAGAAGACTGTGCTAGATATCTCAAGACATGGACATAAAAGGTATATCAAATAAGTTTGCAATGTACTTGATGATCTTGTGAACTAATGTAATAATTTGATTGAATATAACTTTGATTTATGGACATGTGGACACGTAAATTGAAATTTTGGTGGTGTGGCTATGATTGGATTGATCTTAGTCATGAATTGTTCTTTTTGTTTAGTTAAAAAACTTGACTTTTAAAACTATACACATTTAAATTATCCATTCATGTAAATAGATGGAGATAGAGTTTCCTTTATTATTTATTTGATTTAAACTATTTTTATTAGGGACATCTCGCTCACATGCATAAAACAAAGGAGACCCTATTGATTTTTTTTATTGAAATGTAGCACTCATTTCTCTAAAAATCATGATTTTTAGAAAATAAAAATGACACTCGCTAGTTGTAAAAGTCATCTCACAAAAAATGTTTTCTGTTGTTGTTTTCCAAACTAGGGCCCCACATTTGTACAAGATTTTGTGTAAACGTATTATAAAAACCCAGGATGTCATAGCATGAATGGTTGAAACTAAGCTAACTTAATTAGAAAACAATGAATGCTATGGTGTAGCTTTAATATTAATTGCAAGTGCGTGAATCAATGTAGTAATTGCATGCAAAGGAGGTCAATCCCATGAGGAATCTTATCGCTTTGTATATTGGTTGATTCTTTCTTACTCCACTTATCCTAGCCAAAGAGAGATTGAATTTGATCTAAACTAGGAAAGTAAATAACATGGTAAAGGAAACATGCATGGAATTATAAAATAAACTACAGAATCTTTCTAAAGCTAATATATGATGCAACTAAATTCAAATTACAACTAAAGAAACCTAAACATGAAGTAAACTAATCTACAAAACATGGTACAATCGACAACATGTTGGGCATGATTCATGTAATGAATTCAAAATGAAATATTGCACACGAAACACAATAATTTATTGGATTGAAATTCATACAAAATTTTGTGCAGATGTTGCATAGAAATTGGAAAGGAAAATTATGCATATTCAAATATATAAATCTAACCCAAAACTAAGTTTACCATTCCCTATCCATTAGCCAAATGTGCATGTGTGTAATCCAAAGAAACATCCAAGGAGAAAGAGAGGGAAAAAGTTGAGAATGAGAGCAATGAAATCAAGGGGATTCGAGGAATAATAATTTGATTCGAGGACTACATTCTCTTAGTTGTCACTACAAGAGAGTTGTGGTCATTTAATACAAGGATCCAAAGCTGAAATCAAAAAGCAAACAAGGAAAACTAAGGAACCTAAACAAGTAGACGAGATAACAAGGAAAAGATTTAAGGAATGAAATGAGGAAAGAAATAAATAGACACTAACTTGGAAATTGTAATATCCTCAATTTTTAACCCTAAATAAGTAACAAAATAAATTAATTAAGTTAAAAATTTTACAAATAGAATTTGGTTTCAAAATCACTAAAATTAGAAAGTACACATCGATAGCAATTGAATGGTATAAAGAGCTTCGAAAATAGAGTTCAGATGAGGGAGATATGAACATTCTAAGATTAGAGGGCAATTCGGTAATTAGGCAGGGACACAAATTAGAGGAGGTCGTTTTGATAACTACAACCCCTTTCCATCCCTAACCCTTAACAAGCACAGATAGGCAGTGATCTGCCCTTTCCTGCAAAGGAATCGCATCTACAACTGCATAAACACGTTCCTCTTCCATTCCCATGCCAAACAACTAGAGAAAAACCCTAGCTTTTCCCTTTGCACGCACTAGAGAACCCTGATCGCCTATCTCTAGCTCTAATCAGGTAAGCCACTCTAACTTGTTTTTCACTTTGTTTTCCAACTTTTTCCTCACAAATTTGGGCTGGATCTGGGTTGAATGTCCTTTGGATGACCTAGGAAGTCAAAACCATGGAACATGGTTAGACCCACATTAAAGACATCTCCAATAAGAGATTTGAGCCATCAATGTGATCTTTGGACCCAAAGCCCTAGGAACAGCAAAAATAGATAAAAAAATTGGAGCATCTGGGGCTCCGATCAAGCCAAAAGAAATTGGATGGCTCGGGTCCATCGTTCCCAATGGACGGTGCACCTAAGATGCCGACTAGGATGCACAGGGCCATACACAAGCATGTGAGCTCTTATGCACTCTGTCTCGGCCTACAAAAATTCGTGGCGCATTCTGGCATTTGTGCGTACTGGGGACGTTGGTATAAACTGGTGTAAACCCCCTCTGCTGGTGTAAACTAGAGTAAAAATTGATTTTTGATCTGATTTTGATCTGAAATAGTTTTTCTGAGATTCTAAAGGCTACATAAGCCCAATCTTTGAACTAAAAGGTCTGTTAGAATTGTCTCAATGATGTGGATATAATTTTAGCATTAGAATCTTGATCAAATCACATCTAATCAGATCAAATTCATAAAATAGTACCAAATCACTTAGATTTGACCATTCAAAGGGTGATCAGCCCCATGACTTGAACAACTAGATAATATATGATAATAACTACGGATCTTAAGATTAGATTAGGTGTATTTACTTAGTAATTGACCCAAATCATTGATCTAACCCAGATCTTAGGAAATTGTTCATCTAAGGATGAGTTGACTGTCAGATCAGGTGTAAACTTTATATGCACACAAAAATGATCAAATGAACAAGTGATAGAAATGATTATTAACAATTAATGATGGGATTAAGGGTCAAATCATAGATAGAGATCTGAGAGAATAATCCAACGATTGGATCATCATAGATTCCACTAAGATGAAATAAATAATACAAAATAGTACTGTGATACTAACAGGTACATCAAAGCATGTGATCTAAGAAGATTACACGCTTGATTTGGGTTATCTCTCATTGAGGTAGGTGATGATGGTGAAAACATCATCATCACTTGCTTTAGTTATATTAAGAAAAATAAATTTTTTTATTAAGGTAATTAAAGGAAGGGGCTGAATTTGATAATAGCACCCCCCCTCAACCTAAGTGGGACGGAAAAAGATGTTAATTTTGTTCCAGAGCCTGACACAACCAAATGAAGGAAACTAAAAAAGAAGAAAAGAAAAAGAGAGAGAGAAAAGAGAGGAGGAAGCCGGCAATGAGAACTCAACACCAAGAAGGAGGAGAGAGAGAGGGAGAAAAAGGGAGAGAAGAAGAGATTTCCAATAGCAAAAATCCCATTTTTCATCGGTGGAGAAGAAAACCCTTGTCACTGTGAAATATAGTTTGTCAACAACAATGGTGACCCCAATTGGAGGTCCAACCATCCAATAATCTCTTGAGGAGTTGGGGAGAAAAACCTCTATGGTTCCAACACCATCGGAGAAAAAACAACACCAAAAGTCTAAGGGGACATTGCATGTGTGGGGAGCATAACTAGAAAACGTGAAAACCCATCTTCTCCCGCTGCAATCAACCATTGTGGACACCCACAGAGGTAGGTTCTCCACGATTCTCTATTGTTTTTGTGAGTTAAATTTCATGTACAGTAGAGAACTAGGTTTGTAGTTGTAAGGTGAAGAATTCGATTCTAATGGTCAGATCAAACCCACAACCACACCCATACTGGTAGGACAGGATCAGTGGTGACACTGATCACATTATCTGAGCTCAGATCATGCATCTGGAGCTCGGCCAGGGAAGATCCGACCTTGAACCTATCCATAGTGATGATTTGAGCTTGGAATCAACCCAAAAAGGAGATCCATGCATCAAATATCTTCCCTGACCAATGGACAGAGATTGCTAGGGTTGTTGTTTGCCCTGTCTGTGGTTCTGATCGTCTGATCGGAGCGAGACAATGGTGATCTAACCCCTGCAACTCTGATCAGCCGAGGAATTGGCTATCAATCTCATCCATGATCATGGACAAAGACTGACAGTAGCTTATATCACCCATATGAGATCAAATAGGAATGATTCAAGCCTTAGATCGATCCATAGGGGAGATCTAGCTGTCAATCTCGTCCATGTTTAGTGGACAAAGATGAAAATGGACTTATATCAACCATTTGAGATCAGATGGTGAATATCCAACCACTAGTTGTAAAGAATTCAACTATTAGACCTTAAATTGTAAATTCTATTAAAATTATAGGATTTAGGATGGATTAGATCATAGAATGCATGTGTATAACCTTAGAGAAATCAAATCTAAGGGACTCATAATGTTGGATCATACGAAGTAAAGAGAACCAATCATTCTCAATCAATGTCAACCATAGGACTATCTTTAAAAAGGCTGAATTGATTATCCAGATTTATGGAAATTCATTATAAACAACTAACCATGAAAATAGACTCAAATTCCATCATTAAAAGCTTTTAAGGATAGAGAAAGATTAGAATTAAGCCACTTTAGACCCTTAGAAGGCTAGTGAAGAGGGTGATTAGGAAATCATAGGGTGCAATATGGTTCTTGATGGTTAACTAATGATTAGTCATAAAACTTAATTAGTAGGTGCAAATAGAAGTGGTCCTTAGATCTCGAAGTGAAAAGAAGATTAACAAACCAAATCAAGTTAGGTGAGGAAGTGTTTAGATGGTTTAACTTAAGCTACAACAAAAGCAAAGATTGAATGTTGTAAAATGCTAGTTTACATGGACAATGACTTATAATCAGGCGTACTACTTAAAACTGAAAAGGATGGTAGGCCATTAATAAGTGATTCAAACTTATAGCCTAGGATCAATGACAGGTCTAAAACCTAAGGGTTCCATGATCCTGAGCTGACCTAGACCCTTAAACCTTGAAAAGGATGAAGTTTTAAGTTATGTGTATGTGGATAGTATGGAAATGAGAACTAACCATAAATACCTTGGGATTAAGTGTTGAGTAGAGTGAGGTGCAGTCAATTCTGTCATTGAGGACGACTATGAAGGCTTGAAGGAAAGGAGAACCTTCATAAGAGGTAGGTGATCTGACACTACTAAGTTTTCAAATGAATTTCAAAGTTGAGAGAGTCATTGGTGTGGTTTTTGAGTTTAGAATGTATCTATGTGAGAATGGTTGTGTTACAATGTTAGCAAGCATGATTCTATTATGAACTGGCATTGGTATGTTTTAAAAACAATTGTGCATAAAGTATGTTGCAACTAGAATGAAAACTAATCTTAATGACTCATATTACCAATTGAAAATCCTATCATAGCTATATCTCATGTTTTATTGTTATTTTGGGATTGAAAATGACAACTTCATGTATACCTTCATTTCATGATTTGAGACAGATTTCATAAATAGCATGATTTGGACCATGCTAAATATTGCAAAATTTTATGTTGATAGCGTTACAATATTTGTATAAATTTATGTTTGTTAGGCTAATAAGCCTAGTGAGCACTATGCTAAGGGGTTGTATAGGGTAGGCTCCCGGCCTCTAACCACCAAGGGTGATAAGTATCCATACCCAAAAGGGCATCTATTTTCTCGATTGTTGTGGTAGGAACAACCATTGGAGGTCATCATAGTAGCCTTTTGAGATATATCCGTAGTCACAGTGGAGGCTGCGATGGTTATTCTCCATATACTAGAGAGACATAATTTTGCAATCTGGTCGTGAGCATAGTAGCCCATACAATTTCTATTTTGTAACCCCACATAGGGGTGAGATTATGGTCTTTAGATGAGTACTCATGACCAAGATGGATAATATATAGCCAAGTCTCCTATCTGTATGATATCTACAGAAGGAATGAGAATGATTGCCAAGAGATTTGCTCGACTACTACTTTAAGCATTTTGAAGTTAGTATATTGCAGAGTTAGTCGACAATTTCCTTTGTTGAATTTAGCTACATGTAAAGTGTAATTATGTAATTGAGTGTTGTTGATGCATTGCATGAGACAGCCTAGATAAGGTTGTCATATGTTTTCCTATCACATGAAAAATATATTCTTAAACTTGCATGTATGCTCTATGCTGTGCTTTGGTTTTGGTAGTGTTAGATTTCCTACTGAGTATGTGGAATACTCAACCTACTATTTTTATTACAAATCATTGCAGGCAAGACAAATAGAAGCAATAGTGAGTTAGGGGTTTTCATTAGAATAAGGAAAAGGTAATATATTTGATTTGATTCATAGAAATTATAGTAAGGTGTGTGGGAATGAAATGTAATAAATTTGAACCTGTGTAATTTCATGACTTGGACTATGATTCGCAAGTCTTGGGGCCAGACCATAGTAAGTCTTGTTTATTTCTTAAAATTATTAAATGTATGTTTATCAGGTATCTAGCAATGACATGCATTAAATGTCTAGTGTCCGAAAAATAGAGGAAACTTTGCCGAACTTTTGGTAGAAATGTAGTACTTATTTCATCGTTATTCCCTTTTAAGAAAAGAAAAAAATAACACTTGGGGCTTTTTAGAATGAGTCTCAAAACAATAATGTTTTTTCGGTGTCATTTGATTTCAAAATGCATTTGATAGAGATCGATCTTGCATCATAATTGTCTTTTACATTTAAAAAGCATTATAAAAACCTGGGTAGTTACAAGGAAGCTTGGTGGCTAGTCCTTGAGAGGCTAACCCCAGGATGAGGGGTGTGCCTTGGGGATTGTGAGCCATGAGTGCTCCTAGTTTTTCAAAGATACACGATTTTCGTGTTTTGTGATTTATGATGGATGCTCTCACGGGGTTGATGTTAGTTAGGAGGGAGTAGGGCTGGCCACCCACCCTCCGAATTTGTGATGTGATTTATGATGTGGTAGACACCTACCCACAAATGGCTTTTGGTAGTGGTTTTGTAACATGGATAGTCCACACTACCTATCAGGCCTTTCCATGGGGACAAATGTTAAGTTTCCCATTATTATGTCGACTAGGAGTGGAAGTGGTTGAGACCCTGAAGGGGTTGTCATTGTGGCATGACGATCCATACTCTTGTTTTGTATGCTTGCTTGATGAGCATGCAGATGTTGTTGTATGCCTGAGTGTGACGACACTTAGAGGAGTGATATGAGTACTCATGATATGTTATGCGAGTGTATGGGACACTCATGAGACTCACGTACTTTGGGATGCCCTATTTGTTATTGTATGCTTATTTACATTGGATCATATCATGTTTTACATCCATGAGATCATCATATTTTAAATCCATGAGGTGCATATTTCATCACATATGATGTTTTAAGACTATATTGCCATTACTTATGATACTTATAGTTTCAGGGAAAATTGACCCGCACATTATATCCACATTGTTATTTGATTTGATTTTTCCTTGCTATTACATTAAATGTCTATGTACCTACACATGCAATAGCTTGTTGAGGCATTGCTTTGTTTTGCAATGCTTTAGATACCAAGCGTGACAGTAGTAAAGGCAAGGCCGTGGAGGGAGTGATAGTAGTGATGACCACTTTGATTTGGCTGATAGATAGTTCGACATGATTAGATGGACTACAATTTGAACCTATTTTATGGACTGTATACCTTCATTAGATGGATTTGATTATAATATTATATATTATGGACATGTCCTTAAGTATGGTGAAATAGTATAATGGATAGACTCTGGGCCGCATTATTATGCTTTTTGTATATTATTGTTTTAAAAATAAAGGTGCTGTTGATTTTGAAGTTGGATTTGATATGGGTATTATCTTAAATTATTATTGCGTACTTATATTTATCTTTAAATCATGGTCATGATGGTTTTGGAAAAAGGAGATAACATCTAGAGGATTTTAAGTAAATGTTCTAATACAATAATAATAGAATCTTTTGATTTTGGGATCCTGCCTATAATTATTATTATTATAAAAAAAATGTTATAAAAACCTACGGTGTTACAGCAATTAAGTAAAAAACCAAAAGGAAAAGTGTGCTCAACTTGAAGGAGGCTGGAACAACTTGAATAAGGCTTGAAGGAAGAGAACCCAACCCAAAAAAAAGGGCATGGAACTCCATATGAAGGGGGCATGATTCTCCTTTTATTTGCATGAAGTTTCAAACTCTATAAGACCTAATGGGAAGGGGAATATGCGATAGAGATTTGGAAAGTAGGGTGGTTGAGTGATGTAGATAATCTAAGAAGGTGGGAAGAGATGGATTTAGAATGTAAGATGAGGTGCACTTTGAAAAATAACCAAAGGAATGGGGATAAGATAGATAAGATTTGAAACTTAGGATGGGAATTAGAAATAAGACTCTAAGATAAGAAAGTTAGGTGGTTGATTAGAGATGGAAGACTAAATAGTTAGGTTTAGTTGTTGAGATTGACTTTCTAAATATAAGTAAAAGAAAGGGGGAGGCACTAGCTTTCATGGGATTAGGCATGGAACTCCCCTCCCTAAAGGTGTTTCATGTGGAAAGGTAAGAAAGAAAGGAAAGATGGAGGAAAGAGAGAGAAAGATAAGGAAAGATAGGGAGATGAACAAAAACGAACAAAATGAAGAAAAGGAAAGACAAAATACAGGGACTCTTCTCCCATTGGTTCAACTTAGCATGCCATCAATCCTAGTTTGACAAGTCATCGTTCCTCTAATTATCCTCTTGATTTTTGGGAAATAATTTCTTAGTAACTTCTCCAATGATGTGGCTCCTTGTAGCATGGCTTAGATGGCTTCAAGGCTCACTTTGATGGCTCATTTCTTAATGGCTTGACTTCCTTAGGTTTCCTTATTACACTAGGAAACCTCATGCATGGCTTCCCTTGTCAAGCAAAGTGGTGGAATTGCATGGCTTTTTGCATGGGCCCATTTTAGTCACCTTTGAATCTTCCTATTGCTTTCTTGCTTGCTTTAAGATGATCTCAAACCTTGATTGAACTTTTAAATTTAAGTCTTTGGCCCTCTTTTGATCTTGATATTCAAATCTTATCTTACTTGGTCATAGCTGTTGGATCTTCTTAACACTTAGAAAAGATTAAAAACTCTAATTAAATCCTAAAAAATTATGATTAATCACATACTGACTCTAAATTAACTCCTGACTCTGCAAATACTCTAGATTAATTCATGGCCCTACAAAATATCAACTTTTGAATTATTAGGTCAGAAATGTTTGTCTTATAAATTAAAAAAAAAAAAAACTAGAAATAATACTATATTTTATAACACATGTGTTACTAATTTGGTACTTTTTATACAAAACTAAACACTTATTAGGCTACATGAGGGAGGCATGATTTTCATATAAGGAAGTGGGATGGAAGATGGAAAGAAAAAGAGAAACAAAGAGAAAGGCTAAGGGAGAAAAGGGAATAAGTTGGATAGGAAAGAAGTGGAAAGGAAAGTAGGTGGAGCGAATCAAGGGGGCTTTCAAAATTAGAAAGTTCAAGGGGGGCTGTTGAATCCAAGTTAAGTTGGGCAATTGGATTAAGATGGGTGGTTGAGATCTTCCTCTCCCTAGGGTTTTGGGTTGACTTTTCAGTAGGAAAAAGGTGGCTAGGGTTTCTAAATTTCCTTTACTTCATTCATAACCCTTAGATCGTGCTTACCTTATCTTGAATGGTTGAGATCCTATTAAGATGTGTAGATCTTCCTCAAGCTTCATTTTCTCTCCACCTTTAGATTGAAGTACCCTAGAGTGAATGTCTTTATTTCCTTATAGATTTCCTTCATGTATTTAATGCAGGACCAAATGTGCTTCACCACCCTTGCATGGATAAGACATCCAATCATTGGTTGGTCTTCTTCATTTGGTTGAGCAAGAGAGATAGAGTAAGCAAAAAAACTTCATGCGAGTCTGCTTCTTCTTTTATTTTTGGTAAGCTTTTGTTGTGTATGATCCAATTGTATGTAAATTGAACTTTTTGCATAATCTTCCTAACGTGGGGAGATTCATACATGCAATCATGCATGGAGAGTTTGCCACCTTTTTTACCCTCATTTGAGTAGGAGTTGTGTATGGAATTTCTGATCACTCTGACTTTGATAGTGACACCCAATGATCATTATGAACCTCCAAGACTTCTTTTTTAGTAGATGAACCCATGGTGTACCTTGGTAGGTAGAATTGCTCTATTAGGGGTAAAATTATCAATTTTGTACTTTTTCAGTTGTACCATGAACTTATAAAATGTTGGATTAACCCTAATTAGTGATAATTAAGTGATTTTTGGGGCTAAAACCTACTAAATAAAGACGTGTATATATATATATATAATATTTCTATGTATATCTACCACTTTCATGGCTGAAATGACACATGCCCCTAGAAAATGTTGTCTCTCTTGAAAGCAAATCATCACCTCACTCATAGCATCAAAGGTGACCTTCTTATGGTAGTCACCTAATGCCCAATACAATGCCAACCAGTCCATTCTTAGAATTACTTTGAAATCTATCATACCTAGGAGGATCAAGTTAGGATCCATGCTTTTTCATGATCACAATGAACATCCTAGAAACATTTTTGTGGATATAAGGACTCGCCCAACAGAGTCATCACTTCCAAATAGGGTCCCAAACTCTATAACGGACTACTCACACACAATGCAAAATAATGCAAGATAAAGAGTGCATAGAACCCGAATCAGAAAGAACTTTTACATGTTTATCATGGACGAGAAGAGTAACTTCAATCATTGAATTTGATGCATGATCCTGTCCTGACATGATGGCCAACATTCGCCCCTACCTCATAGGAATTAGAAATTTCTAGATCTTTCCTTCAATTTTCCTCTTTTGGCAATTTGACAGTGACCTAACTCTATGTAGTTGTAACACCTATGGTCTGTAGCAAGGCATGATTTGCCTAAACATTACCTCATGTATCGTGGACATGGTCTAGACTCAGGCACCTTTCCTCAGTTGCCAAACTATTGCTTCTATGATTTCTAAGACCCTAAAAACTACATGGGCCTTTCTTCTTTACCAAAATGTCTTCTTGTGTTAATATTCTTCTCCTTTTCCTTTCTCCTCAACTACACATGCATGAAGTCCTCTTCCAAAATGGAAGCCAGTTCCACCACTCTTGCCATGGTGGTAGACTAAACTCCAAGGATATGGTTCCTCAGCCCAAAAGTCAATTAGTCACGAATTTCCCACCTGTGTTCTCATTAATAGTACACACTCAGTGCTATAGATCTCCACAATCAAGTTAACTTCTTTACATACTAAATCATTTAGAAGTCACCTTTCTCTCAGCTTAAGAATTCTTTTTCTTTGTGCCTCTGTATATGTAGGAGAAAATACTTATTGAAAAAGACTATTTTGAACTCTCCTCATGGAATGGCATCACTACCCAATAAAATGATTTAGTTCTATGGTTTGCCACTAGAATGTCGCCTCACCAGTCATCACAAATGTTGCTATGATCAGTTTCATTTCTTCAAGGACCTCCACTGTGAAAAATTTCTCAACTTTGACATCCAAGTCTCAACTAATCCAACTCATCCTCCCTAGAGAATGGTGCCCCATCTTCTTAAACTGGTTAGGTAGGTTTTCTCCCCTATTGGAATTTCCTCTTGAAGATCCTAGCTCTCCACCTGATGCCTCCTATGGTCGATTTTGTAGGTATTGCCAAAGTTGCTACACCAATAATTGGACAACTTATCCTATTGCATTCCCCTACTTTGATGAGTCATAGGGAATTTTGGATGGTCTTGGGTTTCTCCATGTCTCCTAGGGTGCATCTATTTTAAAATAGACCATAAGTTTCTTGTTTTGTTGACCATTCATGATTTTCCATGAAGCAATTAGTTGTGAGGGTTGTGAACTTGGGTTCTCATATCAACTCTAGTGACCGAAGTTTTTTTTTTTTTTTTTTTTTTTTTTTTAACTTCTCTTAAACTCTTCTCAAAAGGTGAGATCCATATTTGAAAATTTCATTTATAAAAGGAATCATGGGGAAGAAATTTTTCATTGAAATTTTTTTCTAATAAGCTCAAGTGTTAAACATCTCTAACTTGCACATCAATAAATACATAACTCACATTTGAGTCTCATTAATGTCCTTTTCATTTGAACATCATTCCCAAGGTGTATTAATCGCAACTGAATTACAGTGGATTAGCTAAACAAGAATAGAGTTTAGCACTTTGTGCATAAATACATTCATAATCATCAAAGAAACACAATGAAAAAAAATCTCAAAATGTCGTGTCTCACATTTCTTCCTCAATTACCATCTCTGAGTTCTTTCCCTCTTCATTCCTAGTCTTCCCAAGATGGTTTGCATTGTTTTCATTGATTGAGTATACAAATATGCTCAGCAAGTAAAACTAGGACTACAAAAGCTCAATCTTCAACATCACAACATGCATTTCATACGTACACACTCATATCATTTCAAAAACACATTTTCCTTCATGTAATATCTTTTGACTAATTTCTTATGTCCTACCATGCAATGCATCACAATCATTCAATAACATTTATACAACATGCATCTCAATGTCACTATCTACATAAAAGAGTAATCATAACTTGGTAGTTCAAGTAACTCAAGGTTCATCAAATTTCATTAGAGTGGTAAAGTTTTAAGGCCATAATTGTAGCACTCTTGTGCCATAATAATCCAAATACACATTGGCATTATTTGCCAAATAGATCATGAGTACTTATCTAGTGACCAGATCACAGTTCTTCTTCCAATCATCATGTTTCTTCCCTAGAGCATAAACACGAAAACACAAGGGATCACACTATGCCCGCGAATGGCTTAGCCGAATTGTGTGCAAGACAATATCTGGGAGGAGCTCACCATTGCATCCTCACAAGGCTTATGACTAATATCAAGAAATTAATATGTTCACCACAATCAAGATGTCATTTCTTGGATGTTGGGTATATAACAATTCTAGTGTTCGGAGGTTTAGGAACCCAACCCATACCTTTGAGCGTAGCTCCCACTAAGGTTCATTGTCATACACATATCTAAACTAAGAAATCTAGAGTACCTTAGTACCTTATATGATTTGCTACTTGTGCACTAACTACCTCAACTTCCTTTGTCAAGTGATTCTAAACATGAATAGTCAATTCAAAACACATCAATCTTTCAAAGAGCATAACCAAAACATTTGTTGATAAAATTTGATGATTATCAGAGGAATACAATTAGTTCACTTTAGAATCCTAAGAAATTTGTATTTTAATTCCATTTGGAGACCCAATCATTTTAGTTTAAAATGAGTCAAATAGATCAAAAGAACACAATTAAACAATTTATCGATCAGTAGATTTATTGATTAGTTCAAACTTCCCCAAAATATGGTTCATAGTATCAAAATATAGATCTTATTATACAAATATATAAGAGAATAATAAATTAAGATATGATAATATAAAATATGAAACAATGTATAAAATGTAGATCTAATCACACAAAATCGAAACACAAATCATGAAGCAAAATCCAAAATGTAAATCAGAGCTAGATTGAGAATCTTAAATAAAACCACCTCACCAACATGAATAATGAATCTTATTGCAATTAAAAATAAAATTCACAAACTCAAATTTCACATCAAAACCCAAATCATGCATCAACTGTCAAATTGTGCATAAAAAATGGACATCATACCAAACACTAATTGCACATCCAACACTATATCACCCATTAAACACTAGATACAAATCAAAATGAAGTTTGCATATTGGAACCTATATTGCACATCAAACACAGCTCACACAACAACATCTAGATCAAAATAAAAAACCTTGGATCACAAATCATATAAACATATCTCACAAGGCATCTAGAAATGTAATTTTCAATCTTTTAAACCTGTTGACAACCCTTAAAACTTACTAATCCAACAACCACCTACCTCTTGTGATTATTTCCCGAAGCTATCCACAGTTTTCCTCAACTTTTCCCTTCTTTCTTCTTCTTCCTTCCTTCAATTCACCATATTCTCTTCTCCTCTCTCTCTCTCTCTCTCTCTCTCTCTCTCTCTCTCTCTCTCTCTCTCTCTCTCTCTCTCTCTCTCTCTCTCTCTCTCTCTCTCTCTCTCTCCCCCTTTCCTTTCCTTCCTTCTTCATCTCTTTCTTTTCATTTCTTCCATCTTCTTTTCCTTCCCTCTTCCTCTCTTTCTTTTTCTTTCTTCCCTTTGATTTTTGCACCCATCCCTAGCAGCTATCAAGATAGGCCACACTCTCCCATGTCAAGAGTATGACAGTACTTGGGTAGGTTGGCTATCAAGTTTGGTAGCTTATGTGTGGGTCACATTGTTTGGTGCACACAAAAGACAAATGGGAGGGGGTGCCATTATTTATTTAAAACTTTGCTCTCCCACAATATAGTCCCCTAATGTTGAATTTGTGGCATCTTGTCATCATTAGAGGGTTTTTCTTTGCTATATCCATCCATTGACGTCTCAACCTTCAATTATTTGTTTCTAAAAATTGAATTTCATTTTTTATTAGTCACCAAATGATTGCAAAATTGTGGGACATTACAAATGTTTAGTCTAACACTGAAAGTTGAAAGAGAACTCCACTCCTGTCAAACACTCTCATTTCTTCACATTGTTTTCAAGATCACGCTTATTACAAAACATCAAATGCATGCACGATGAGTGTGTGCAAAAGTGCACTTGTGCACATTAGTGCACATTCTGCACTTCACACAGCCGCATTGCCAATAGCTACCATAATATCTTTTTATTAAAGGTATTATCCAACCCATGCCTGAAATGAGAATATAAATTCTAAGATTGATGAGGAATCCAATGAGATTAAGGGAGATGTAACATTGTACAAGCAAGATCAACTGCAAACTCTCTTGAAGTGAAAAATGCCTAGAAATTTCTAAGGATGGATGTTCCAAAATAAATCTAGATGGTTACATGATCAAATCCTAGATTGATGTTTCAGATATGTGTCTTAGAAGTTGTCTATTGAAGAGTCAAAGTTCCCAATTTTGAAGAGTCACAAAATGCCTCCTACAAATCTTCCTTGGTCAAGGAGTCAACATGTTGACTAGTCAAAGATGCAATATACTAAGGCTAAGGAAATTGCTTACTTAGTAAGCAAAGGAGCTAGGAACTTGTCAATCTTGAATTACATGTAATTATTAGTTGTTTGAATGTTATTGGCAGTAGCTAATGTTTAGTAAGAGATTATTGCACAACTTCCATATTATGGAAGTTTTATTGGGTAAGTGTTTTATATTTAGAAAGCATCATTTAGCCTAGGAGTTTAGCACTATCATATAGTTGCTTAGTGCTTATAAATTGATTATTTGGGAGGGTAGTTCCCATATATAAATATCCAAGCTTTGAATTAATTCAATATAGTTTGATAACCATAAAAAATTGGATGTATTTTCCATATATCTTGAAGAGGTGTCTCACACTTAAAGACTTATGTTTCCTGTATCACTTGAAGGGGTTCGAGTGTGGTGAGGCCTCCTAACTCTGTAACCTCAAGGTAGCGAGTATCTATATCCTAGTGGTGGTGAGTTAGTATTCTACCCATAACTTTGTATCGTTTGGTGGGTAAGATCTATATCTAGACGTGGTGAGTTATTTTCTTATTGAATGTTCTGCATAGCTTGGTGGCGTCTCTATATCCAACTATGGTGAATCTCCCTCTTAATGGTGTTTCTATTTTTAAGTGGTCAGCTAAACTTTTCAATTTATGTTATATGGTGGTGAACATTATATATTTACAAAAACTTGCATGCTTAATTCCACATATTTCATTATCTATCTTTGTACTTGGTTATCTGCTGTCAATGCCCACCAAGATGGATAGTCCAAGGGCTAGGATGCCTAGGTCATTCTTCCTTGCACCAAATATTCTCTTCCCTAGAGTTCTCTAGTTTTTGGCTATCTAGTCTATTCAGCTAAGACATTCTCTATTCTCTCTTCTAGAATTTGGCAACTTGTGCATGATTCTATACTATTCTGTTTTTTTTCTATTGGAGTTTGCCAATTATTTTCCATCATTCTAATTATTATTCTCTCTCTCTCTTAGAGTTTCTCCACTTTGGCTTCACTCTTCAAGGATTCTTTTACTTATGAAGATCTTCAGTTCTTGAGTTTGTCCTTTTTATCTTCACACTTGTTCTAGGGTTTTAAACTTATGAATTTCTTCTTCATCTTAGTTTCTCTTGAAACTTAGATACCTTATCTATTTTGATTTTGTAATTGAAGTGAATTGAGTATTTGATATGCTATCTCTTTGAGGATTTATTATAATTTGAAAAGAGATTTTTGAAGACTTTATTTTATGGCATTCATCTTGGAGACAAAAGTATAGACCCATTCTAATCATGTGAATTACTTGAGTTAAAGATTGAGTTTGGCTTGCGTGAATACCAAAGCTAAAGTTATCATATCCCCTACATGTATTGGGAAGTGTCAACTATCTTTAAGAAGCAGATTTTGAATTCCTCTATTCTAAGATTCATCAAATTGGTTTATTATAAGTTTGCCATATGTCTAAAAATTTGAAAATATACATCCATGAATTCTTTGAACCTAGCAAATATAAGTTTATTGAACTCTAACATAACAATTCCTAACTTGCCTATAATCCGAAAGTAGGATGGTGTAACGACCTAGGCTTTTAAGCACATTTTCAAAATCTTTTCATTTTTTTTCAAGCTTGGGATCCCTGATTTAACAATTACTTTATGAAAAAAAAACATCAAAAACATTTTATTTTTAAGAAAACACATTTCTAAAATCACAAATGTCATTCTAATCCCAAAAACTAGGATTTAGTGGAAATGATTATTCCATTTTTATCGAAAATCCAGCAGAGTGTCCTTTGTTTTTCGTACAAAACACATTTACTGCATGTGCTGCGACATACCTAATAGACACATAGATAGCCTTCCAAGTATATTTGGAAATTCAATATCCACACTACTACATTTAGACATGTTTAAGAAGTTTTAAAATATACAAATCATTTGAGTATAAAGAGTTTAAAAAAAGATTACCATTTCTTCCTAGAATTTCACCCATACACAACCATAGCTTAATATGGATATTTTATGCATATATGTCCAATTTAAGATGATAATTTCACAATTAAATAGTCCATAATCCATGTAATACTTCTAATAGACAAAAGGAAAAAATCTTACACAACATACATAAGTGGCACATCTTGTGCTACTGTAATCCTTTTCCCAAAATCTCCTTCAATTTGAACTATCTTCCTTCCAAGTCACTTCTTCAAATATAAGATATTGTAATAATTACAATATCTTAGCAAGCTATTGCTTGTGTAAGTGCTTAACATCTCATATATACTTTTCATGGTTTCAAATACAATGAAATTTTCAAGCCAACATACAGTAATGTAGTCACTAATATATTATAGTTCAAATTCTAAAAAGCATGTTGCGTTTATAAAAATCATAATCATATGAACCCATCACAATAATCAAATCTCATCAGGGAGTAAAATATATGCAGATACAACATAAGTACAAAACATGTGGTAAGTCCTATCATTTACAATTCCATTCAAAAGCATACTATGAGATCGAGCATCAAAAGCTAGTAAAATGCTTTGAGTAAGTATGAAATCTAATCATTAGTAGGGACACCCTATCTCAAGGGTCCCCCGAGCATCCCAAACACTTGCAGTTCAGTCATTAGTACTCACACCAACTTCAAGGCATCATCATGCATTATCAACACCAGGGATCATCACTCCATAGGGCCATGGCACTATGCCACATTCAAAATCATTAAAAAAAAGACAAGGATGACCACACATAAGTAACCAGAAGCTCATCCATCTACATGCTTAGCCACCAATAGCAAGGCAGGAAGATACTATCCATAGCACATAGGGAGGTCTAGGCCAACTCCATCAGGGCCTTCCCATGATGCCCAAATAGACAAAATGGCTATCATGGCCATATCAGGTATCTCAAAATCTTGGAGAGCGAGTGGCCAACCCTACAACATTCCTAGCATGGTGTCCACTAGGCAAAAGTGCTCATCTAGAATAATCCCTAAAAAACAAGGTGATAAATCTAGTACCTTGAATCCTAATATGGCTCATTAGTCTTGTACTAGTCATTCATGAAATCAAATAGCAGATTATGAATTGATGTTATGCATAAGTCTCATTCATGCATCATTTAAACCATGCAAAATTTTCAAATATCATAATCATGCCATACTATGTATCAAAGTAAAATGTGTGATAATCACATATATACATTGCTATGCAATTTAGATTATTTCAATAAACAATTACTACTAAAAAGGGCTTTTAAAGTGAACAAAAAACAAAGTTTTTAGTAAACCGTCTTCATAAAATAATCTACAATGATTTGATTAGGCTGCCTCTAAAAACAACACTAAAGAAGATGGTTATACTATAACCACATTCTTTCATTACATGGGAAGCACATTTATAGATGGTTGTACAAAATTGCCTTTGAATGTATAGATATTTAAAGATAGCTTTCTCCTACCATCATTAAAAACTGTTCTTAAAGAAGGTTTTGTCAAGCTATCTTTAAAAGTTAGACTTTTAAAGACGGTTTTGTAGAAGCATCACATGTATCAATGTCCTGCAACTTTCAGTTGTCTTCTTATTGTTGAAACTTTCATGGTTGTTAATTGCATCCATCTTTTCTATTAATTGGAAAATCTCAAATAATTTTGTTTTTTCCAACACTTTATAATTCACACACCTAGTGTTTGGTAAAATGCTTCTTTCTTTCATATGTCACTTTGCTAACCTCATCCTCCACCTACCATTCCATATTGAAAATTCTTGATCTAGATCTACTTTTCTCATTGATTCAACCCCTTCCTAAGTTAGAAATCCAACCATCTATATAAACACCATGGTTCCCACATTTTTGCCAATGTAGACGTTGGGTAAGAAAACCTTGAAATATTGCACTCTTTGCTTGGTTATCTTTGGAGCTAGACTTTGGTTTTCACATTAGCTTTTCTCTAGAATTGATAGTGAAGTGAAGAAATAGCTCATATCCTTGCTTTCCACCTTAGGAATTTTTTGTTTTGCACCTTCAATTCCACTAAGTTTTAGGCATTTTTTCCATAGTTATTTCATCATCCCATCCATCTTTTCTTTTGAATTCCTTTCTGATTTTTTATTACATGTCATCATACATTAGATTGGAAGCATTATATTGAGTTTTTGATGTTGTTTAGGTTAGGTTTTTAGGACATAGTTTCCTGGAGAATTTTCAAATTTACACACTTATTTTATGTGCAAAATTTTGATGTGTTTTGGCATTGATTTAATGAAATTCTTTGAGGATTATTGTTATTGAATGCTTCCATTATCAAAGTACTTTAGATCTGGGTTGTTATCTTGTATAACAATTATTGTTTAAGTTGCTCTATATGCTTGATTTAAGTTGATTTTCTTAAGTGCTTGAAATCTGGAATTTTTCTCCTTAATCTTAGTGCTTTGTTTCCAAACATGTAAACATCTTAATAGCTTGAATCCTTGAACCATGCACACCATCCATGGATCATGCACATGGAACATTGGGTTAATTCTCTTTGATTCTTGATTAGTTTAGTTGCTTAAGCACTTTAAATAAGATCCATCCATCATACAAATTTGTGACATTTCTCTCAGGTTCGACCTCTCTCGTGTGCAATGTACTTTGTTTTGTGCACTTGAGAGTAAATTCTAAAGCTACACCACAACTCATGACTTTTATGGCCACTTGAGTTCAGAGTTATGACATTTGGGCTAGCGAATGCTCCAACAACATTTATGACCTCATGAATAATGTTTAGGGGGTATCTCAATAAATTTGTGATCATGTTTGTTGATGATATATTAGTCTACTCTGAGATTAGAGGGACATTAGGAGCACTTCTTAATAGTACTACACATGCTTAGACTTAGGACTCATCATTTATATGCAAAATTTAGTATGTGTGATTTCTGGTTAGACGAAGTAAATTTCCTAGGACATAATATTTCCAAGGACAGAATGGCTATAGACCTTGCTAAAGTATTGGTCCTATGATCAAGCAATGGAGGATTTGTGATATATGGTGACACCTCAGGCAAAGGTCTAAGCTTCGTATTGATGAAGCATGGGAAGGTAATTGTTTATGTTTCTCAATAGTTAAAGAAGCATGATGTTAGTTATCCAACCCATGACTTGGAGTTAGTAGTAGTGATTTTTACCTTGAAGATTTGGAGGCACTACCTATATGAAGTGAGGTTCGAATTATTTACTGATCATAAAAGTTTGAAATACATCTTTTCTCACTAGGACCTCAACATGAGACAGAGGAGATGGATGGAATATTTGAAAGACTACAACTTTTCCATCCAGTGTCATCTAGAAAAGGCCAATGTGGAGGTAATGCTCCAAGTGCAAAGTGCAGGGTATGTGTGCTAATACACTATCCAGAAGATGGAGATTATTGTAGGAGATTATTGGATACAGACTTGAGTTCGAGCATATTGATGCAAGATCTTTTGCCTCAAATTTGATGATGAGATATGTGATTGTACACATAATTCTTTAGACGCAATAGGTGGATAAAATGATGTAGAAATTGGTAGCAAAGCTAGGATTCCCATGAGGGGTAGATGGTGGTATTCAAATGTAGGACACACTGGTAGTTCTAGTAGATGCTAAATTGAGGCAAGATACCCTTAAGGAGGTGTATCAGTCCAAGTATTAGCTGTCGTCATGACTACTTTTGCCCCTTGAACTTTCCTAATGAAAGTGTGAATTTCATAGCGGGAATGGCTAGGATGTCCAGGGGACTTGGTATGATTTGGTTAATCATTGATCAACTAACTAAGTCAGCGCACTTTCTACCCATCCACCAGACTTAGAGCATTGACAGCTTATCATACTGTTCTATTTAGGATATATTGAGTTTACATGGAGTACTTGTTATGATCACATTGGACAAGGACAATTGATTTATATCACACTATTAGAGGAGTGTGTAGAGATCATTGGGATCATCATTGACTTATAGTACAACATTTCATCCATAGACTAATGGGCAACCTGAGTGGAAGATCCATATCTTAAAGGACATACTAAGGGCATGTGTGATTGACTAGGAATGGAATTGGGATGAGAACTTACCATTAGTGGAGTCTATAATAATAGCTTCCACTCAAACATTGGTATCACACCACAAGTGGCTTTGTACAAATGACCACGCCATTCATTGACTTGCTAGAGCAAAGTTGGGGAGAACAAGATCATATAGCCATAATTAGTGGAACAATATACAAGCAAGGTAAAGTTGATTAAACAGTGACTTCTCACAGCACAGAGTAGATAAAAGAGCTATGTAGACAAGGGCATAGAGATTTGGAATTCCAAGAGGAGATCATGAGTTTTTGAGAATTTCCCCTATTCTCTTTCCAGATGTTAGAGAGAGTCAGTGTAGCTACATATCAATTAGCATTACTACTACTACTACTACTACCAGAGGTCCATAACATCTTCCATGTATGAATATTGAGGAAGTACATTTCAAACCCAACCCATGTATTGGAATAGATGCCAAAGGAATTGCAGCTTGATCGTATCTTTGAAGAGAAGGTTGTACTAATTTTAGATAGAAAAGAAAAGACATTAAGAAGTAAGATGATTTCTTTTGTCAAAGTTTAGTGGTAGCATCATTCAACTAAAGAAGCCACTTGGGAGATGGAGGCAGGCATGAAAAAATGATTTCCAAAATTATTTGGTAATTAGTTAGAAAAAATTTTGGAACAAAATTTCAAAAAGGGTTGGGGGAGGGGGAGAATATAAAATATTCTTATGCTATTAATAAAATTATTTATGCAAATTTAACAATAAAAGTCAGTTGTCTCACTTAGTTATCAATTGACTGTGCTAGATTTCACACTAGAGTTCAATACACCAATTTTTTATTTCTATGTCATTTTTAAAAATTTTGTGATATTTAATTGGTCGCTTAAATTTTAATGTATTAAGAGTAATCTTAATCATCGAGATTAATCTGTAGTAAATTGATTAAAGGAAGTATCATCTTAGATTAAATAGTGATGAATGGATGCAATCAATTATAAAATCATTTTTATTAAAAAGTGAGGATCAATTGTTAGGATTCATTCAGTCATGATAATTATCTAAGACAACCATGATAACTAAAGAATTTAAACAAAAAATAAAGAGGAAGCCTATGATTGGTCCACACATACTATAGATAAGAGAAAACCGAATGGCTCTCATTTCCCCACTTTAATAACTCCAACATGTCCACAATTTGTGTAATAACCCCAATTTTTGTAATTGATTGAGAAAAATCAATAAAGTTTGAATTTTAGATATTTTGGGTTGAAATATTACGGTTATTTAAAATATACTTTTTTATAAAAGTATAATCAAATCATAAGATATGTAAAATTGAAATTAAACTTAGCAAACCCTTCAAAATGACTGTAAGCACGATAAATTTTGAATTCGGATGAGAAATACGAATCCAACGCCACTAAGTACACTCAAATCTGAGATCATGGGAATAAAACCCAAAATTTTATGCATAAATGGCAAAACAGTCTTTTTACACCATGTGGGGCCCACATGGGGACCACCACGTACCCAACAACCAATTTTATTAGCAGCCCATGTGAAACATGGGTCAACAAATATTAGCTGGTCTTGGGGAAGAAAAATTAGGCATGGGAGCATTGAAGACTTTCATGCCATTTAATAATAAAAAAATAACATATTATAATCATGGAAAAAGACATAAAATGCCTATAAATACAACCCCAAAAATCTTCCAAAAATCCTCATAAAATCCCCACAAAATTCTCTTCAATCTGCTTGCAAAATTAAATCTAGATCCCTCCCCAAAAACCCAAAATTTCCAAGAGTTAGATCTCTTTTCAACTTGTTTTTCTTTTTAGATTGGAACAAGAGACCTAAAATCAATTAGGCACTCTGTTCTAGATCTAATTTGACTAATTCCACCATCCAAAACTTCCCAATATATCTATTCTACAAAACCCCCAAAGAAATTTCAAGATCCAACGGTTCAAACAACGGATATTTGTAAGAAAGGTGGATTTTAGGCCATATCTTCATCAACAAGGTATTTTTTTAAATTGGGCATATAACTGAGGTTTTCTCTCCAATCAAGTAAGTGGAAATCCTTTTCATAGATTTTTAGTATTGTTTTATGTAATTTTTATTTTACTGTAATTAATTTTGGTAATAAAAAGGTAAAAATAAAGTAAACAACAGAACCCTTAATTATGGATGATAGAGTACTCAGATGAAAAATCTGACTATACTAATTGATCCAGAAGGGTCCAAAACCCCTAGGGTAGAAGTTTCATCAAAATCAGAGACGTTTTGGGCCCTCAATTGAAAGAGGATTGATTGGACAGTCCAGAATGGACTATCCGATCTCCAGATCAGACGGCGCCCAAGATGCACACATGACGCACTGTCGGAATGGCACGTGCACTGTGCTTGGAGCATCATCCCAAGCGAGATGATGGTGCGCCCGTCAAATGAATAAGCGGATGCGCCCAGCGACAACCCAGTTTGTGGGCGCGCGGACGATGGGCGTTCCTCTCGTCTCGTCCGCGTCTGTGGACTCCCTGTAGTAGCACGTCAACATTTTCCCCCAGCGGACGAGCCCAACAATGCCTGGTTCTTTCCTCTCTGTTCGTTCCGCCTGGTCGTTCCGCCCGACTAATCTAGGTTGTCCATTCCTTGGGCCCATATCAAATCCAGGCCCTAGGAAGGACTGTGAACTTCCAGATTCAATTCTGGAGTCATCTGAACTCCAAATTGAGATTGGAAAGAAGCTATAGAAAGATTGAAACCTGTATTTTCTTATGAAATGATAAAATAGACATGTTATTCAGTAAAAAAATTCTGTATTAAAGAAATAAGTTTCCAATTACATAGATTTTCAAGATCTGAGATGATCAGATCTTAGAAACATGTTTTAATAATGATATACTACTTAAATAAAGTGAGATCTATGTTTAAATTGGATAGATATGAGATATATTAAGGGATCTACACTTTATGGTAGAAAAACCCTAAAAAATACAAAGGGACCCACTTGATCAATGAGATCAAGTGTGATTAGATCCTTAGGATGGAAAGAATAAATGCTTATATGATGAAATCCAAAGAAATCATGAATGGATTATGATAAAAATAGATCAATATGATCTTTTGACCTTAATAGAGAAAATTCCCTAAATACAACTAAAATCCTTAATCAAAATAAAAGATCTAAGATCAAATGGTTGGATCATAAGTAAAGGTTTCTAAAAATGTAAATGTAATTAGTTTCATTTTATATTATTATGTTATAAAGCATGCTAGTATAACATTTAGAGTTTAGCATGATATGTGTTTCATTGTTATCATAAAGTGCTAGATTTAATTTAAGTACCTTGCTTCATTTTCATTGAATGTTAGATTATGTAGTTTTATGCTTTAAATTAATAATTCATTTATGGTTGAATGTTAGTGGTAGATTTACTTGTTATGAGATAAAGAGCATAAAACATCAAAAATGTATTCTAATGAGAAAGTAGAGTTTCATTACACAAATAAGAATGGAATACTTTGGACTTAATTAGTAAGGGCTATAGTTAGTAGGACAATATAAGGATTATCAAGTCCTTGGCCTAAATTAGGAAAAGAATAATAAATCCCATGAATGACATTATAAATATTCATGGACTTAATTAAAATCCATTAGAAAGAGTACTTAGGGTAAACATGCTTATAGGAACCTTATGAAAGGTTAAGCTATGGTCATTTTAGTGAATGATGAACATAGTGGTTAAGGGGGTTATCTAATAGAGCCTCACTCTTCCCCTACCTTCTGTTGACGTTTGTGAGGTCTAAACGCCTCCTTACGTGAGGATTGAAGTAACCACTTTGTATTCACCCATTCAGCTAGTAAGCCTTAGCCAATTGGAAATAAGAAGAGCAGTTTAGATTTAGGCTTGAATAAGCTACCTTCAACTAGCACATTAACTGGTTGAATAATAATAATAAGAGCATAAAAGGTTAGTAAATTACCTAACCCTAATAAAAACAGTAAGTAAGATAAGGATGATCAAACAAGATCCATTAGATCTTGGATGATCAAGAACAATAAGAATAAGAACACTATATTGTACTTAGTATGTATGTTTAGTAGTATACTTGTTATAGTTCATTAGATTAGATAATCCAAACCCTTGATCAAAGATGATTCAAGGAAGAAAACCAAGATCATTCTCCATAGGGATGATCCAAGAACTGAACTTAGATCAAAGAAGAACTAGATGATAGAAGATCTAGGACCTTGATCTTTATCAACATGTGGAGATTGTCAATCAAAGGATCTATGAAAGATCAAGTTCAAGGAGATGAACGTACAAAGACTTAAAGATAGAAAAATACATAGATATGAATGATTTAAAGATCATTCTAAACATCAGATCTAGTGATCAATAGGATTGTTCATAATTTATATATTGACAATATGTATGGATGTACAGATTACATACATCAGTCAGGATCATGGAAGATTGGGGAAAAGAGATCAATCCTTAAAGGTAGGAGGATTTGATAAATGCATTTACATGAGATATACATGATTGTACTCATGATCTTATGTTGACAAGAGTAATGATAATACTTGTATTAAATCTCTTGTACCCCTTATGATCCAACCAAACACATATAAGATGGTTAAAGACTAAACTATAAGTAAATAAGGAACTAGGAAATATTTCAGCCCTAAGTAAATAGACATATGGTCTGATATATATGAAATCTATTTTACATACAAGCTTGGAGGCTTGTGAGTTTGTTTTAATAGGCATTAGCCTAGGGGATGCTATTGCTAGAGGATTTATGAGGGTTTGGCCACCCGCTCCTTAAAATTTGATGATATGATGATACCTTGCCCAATGAGAGGCTAAAAGTCGGGTGGTGGCAATTATGGGTAGGCCACCACTGTGAAAGTCTTGCCCCCCCATACGGGAAGTGACATAATATTTTCCACCGTGGTATCAGTGGTGAACATGGCAGTTATCCGAGCGCGCTAGTACAGATCAAACTGCAGTATAGCAACCTTTCTGATTATTTTGCACTATAATGCATATGGGAATAGGCATAGTGAAATGCCTTATGTGATAGCATAATGAAATGCTAGGTAATTGTATATTACCAATGTTTCCCAAGAAGGAAAATTTCTAGTATAAGATTAGCTGTAATACTAAATTCTCAAAATGAAGAGAATTAATCAGCTTAGTTGCGAATGATATTTGACTATTTTTACAAATTTAATTGGTTTACCCATGAAGGGTATGTATATATATAGATATACATAACTTACAAAGTAAAGAGTATGTTTAAGGATAATGCGATTATGAAGTATTGGAATTACATTGTTAATGTTATGTTTCTTGAATCCCCTACTAAGCATTGCCTGCTGAGATTTGTACTTGTTGCAATATCTCAGATCCAGGGAAGGAGAGTTAGGAGCTGAAGACGATAGAAGACTTGAAGAGAATAATCTTCAAGGTATACCCTTGAAGACACGTATTTTTCTTTGTTGAGAGTTTTATTGTATGGTGAGCTTGAGTTTTGGATTATGTAATTTGGACAAGTATTGTACTAGATTTGGCTATACTGTGAACCACTAGATGGATCCTGGAGTTTAATAAAAGTATATTCCTTCAATGGAATTTTATTTTGTACAGAAATTGTACTTATGTTATGTATGAAGTGGTGACTTGGGTTTTCAAAACAAGTTCTAAAGAAAAGAATTTCCGCTCCTTTGTTTTGCAAAAAAAATTTACACTCTTAAGGGCCCTGCCTTTCAAAATACTTTACAAATTATGTTTTCAAAAACCCGGGTTGCTACAATTTGAGACGTATTGGGTTGTTGCAAAAAGAGATAAAGAAAAGGAGGAAAGACAGAAAGGCAAGGGAGGAAAGATTGGAAGAGAATCTAACGTAGAGTTTTCAATGGAGGAAACATCTCTAGGTAGGTGAAAACTTGATATGTTTATGATATTAGCATGAATGATGTTACTTATATCCAGATCTATATATCGTATTGGTTTATAAGTTTTCTAAGAAGTAATGATGTGTTTTAATACTTACCACTAACTGTTATACTATAAGAATGAATAGCAAATTGATTGTATGATCTTTAGATGGGTTTTTATTCATGTGTTTGGGCTGCTACTGATATACTTCATGCCTTAATATATAATGACTATTTTTCTTTTAAAAAGATGAGTTTTTAATCATGTTTTGGACTTCTATCTACTATACTACATAGCTGAAAGTATAGGGACAGTTTTTACTATTGACAAGATGGGTTTTTATAGATGCTCTTGGACTGATCTAAACCACATCGTTATACCATTATAAACATGTGTTTAAGGTTTCTATATAACTTGATTTTGGGAGTGATATAAACAATGTTTATGGACTATTTCATGCTATAGTTTTGGACTGTTATAAATAGTGTTTATGGACTTTTTCATACTATAGTTTTGGACTGTTATGAACAGTATTTATGGACTATATTCTACCATTTTTGGAAACTGTTTTAGATCTGATTTTTGGATAGCAGTATATGCATGTTTTAGAGAGCAATATAGGCATGTTTTGGACTACCAAATATAGATATTTTGGGTCTATTTTATGTTTGATTTTTTGTACAGTAGTATATGCATGTTTTGGACAGCAATATAGGCATGTTTTGGACTGCTAGATCATGTTTTGGGACTATTTTATATCTAATTTTTGGACAGTAATATATTCATGTTCTGGATAGTAAAATAGACATATTTTGGACCGATATACATGTTTTTGGACTATTTTACATGTGATTTTTGCACAGAAGTATATGCATGCTTTGGACAGCAAGATAGGCATGTTTTAGACAAATATATGGGAATGTGTTGGACTACTAAATATACATGTTTTGGGACTGTTTTACACTCTAATTTTTTTTATAACAATATATGCATGTTTTGGACCGCAATATAGATGAGTTTTGGATTGCCAAAATATTCATGTATTGGGACTATTTTACATCTGATCTTCGGATAGCAATATATTACATGTTTTCAACAGCAATACAAACAATTTTTGGACTACCAAGCATTCATGTTTCAAGATTGTTTATATATCTGAATTTTGGGACAACAATATATATATATATATATGTTCTAGATAGTAATATAGGCAAGTTTGGACTACCAAATACTCATGTTTTTGGACTGTTTTATATCTAATTTTTGGACTGTTATAAATAGTGTTTATGGACTTTTTCATACTATAGTTTTGGACTGTTATGAACAGTATTTATGGACTATATTCTACCATTTTTGGAAACTGTTTTAGATCTGATTTTTGGATAGCAGTATATGCATGTTTTAGAGAGCAATATAGGCATGTTTTGGACTACCAAATATAGATATTTTGGGTCTATTTTATGTTTGATTTTTTGTACAGTAGTATATGCATGTTTTGGACAGCAATATAGGCATGTTTTGGACTGCTAGATCATGTTTTGGGACTATTTTATATCTAATTTTTGGACAGTAATATATTCATGTTCTGGATAGTAAAATAGACATATTTTGGACCGATATACATGTTTTTGGACTATTTTACATGTGATTTTTGCACAGAAGTATATGCATGCTTTGGACAGCAAGATAGGCATGTTTTAGACAAATATATGGGAATGTGTTGGACTACTAAATATACATGTTTTGGGACTGTTTTACACTCTAATTTTTTTTATAACAATATATGCATGTTTTGGACCGCAATATAGATGAGTTTTGGATTGCCAAAATATTCATGTATTGGGACTATTTTACATCTGATCTTCGGATAGCAATATATTACATGTTTTCAACAGCAATACAAACAATTTTTGGACTACCAAGCATTCATGTTTCAAGATTGTTTATATATCTGAATTTTGGGACAACAATATATATATATATATATGTTCTAGATAGTAATATAGGCAAGTTTGGACTACCAAATACTCATGTTTTTGGACTGTTTTATATCTAATTTTTGGACTGTTATAAATAGTGTTTATGGACTTTTTCATACTATAGTTTTGGACTGTTATGAACAGTATTTATGGACTATATTCTACCATTTTTCGAAACTGTTTTAGATCTGATTTTTGGATAGCAGTACATGCATGTTTTAGAGAGCAATATAGGCATGTTTTGGACTACCAAATATAGATATTTTGGGTTTATTTTATGTTTGATTTTTTGTATAGTAGTATATGCATGTTTTGGACAGCAATATAGGCATGTTTTGGACTGCTAGATCATGTTTTGGGACTATTTTATATCTAATTTTTGGACACTAATATATTTATGTTCTGGATAGTAAAATAGACATATTTTGGACCGATATACATGTTTTTGGACTATTTTACATGTGATTTTTGCACAGAAGTATATGCATGCTTTGGACAGCAAGATAGGCATGTTTTAGACAAATATATGGGAATTCTTGGACTACTAAATATACATGTTTTGGGACTGTTTTACACTCTAATTTTTTTTATAACAATATATGCATGTTTTGGACAGCAATATAGACGAGTTTTGGATTGCCAAAATATTCATGTATTGGGACTATTTTACATCTGATCTTCGGATAGCAATATATTACATGTTTTCAACAGCAATACAAACAATTTTTGGACTACCAAGCATTCATGTTTCAAGATTGTTTATATATCTGAATTTTGGGACAACAATATATATATATATATGTTCTAGATAGTAATATAGGCAAGTTTGGACTACCAAATACTCACGTTTTTGGACTGTTTTATATCTAATTTTTGGACAGCAATATATATATATATATATATATATATATATATATATACATGTGTGTGTGTGTGTGTGTGTGTGTGTGTGTGTGTGTGTGTGTGTGTGTGTGTGTGTGTGTGTGTGTGTGTGTGTGATTTTGTTTAGACAACAATATAGACTTGTTTTGGATTACCATAAACTATATTTATGATTTATTTTATACCATAGTTTTTGGTAGCTCTAAATAATATTTTATAGACTATCATATTTCATAGTTTTGGCCTCTTATGAACTGTGTTATGGACAGTATTTGGACTAATGTAGTGCAAGGATCTATGGCAGATCTTTTGACTATGTTTTTAATGAAAAAGACATGGACTGTGGACTGTCTTTGGACTGCTATCATTGACCAAAGATATCTAAAGTTTTGAACTATTATTTGAATGAGAAAGATGCATTTCACAACATATTTTTGGACTATTTTAGGACTTGATATGCTTATGGATAGTCATATGCTAAGTGGTTAGAGGGGTTCGCCTCCCAGCCTCTAAACACATGAAGTGGAAAGGTATATAATGCCAAGAGAGGCATAATTCTCAATTGATGGTGGACTCCACTATAGGTGACTCATGACACCCTTTTGAGACATCCCTAGGCCCTAGGAGGATATGGTGGGAGAACCTTTATGAGATACTAAAGGGCACATGATAGTTAAGGTGACATGGGCATAGATTTTTGGTGACTTTTGTTATTTATTTTTGATGAAGCTAGTGGGTTTCTACGAATATGTTTTTATAGATGATGAAACTGGATTTATATCCTAATTACTATTTTACGCTATTCTCTTAAAGATACTCTTGTTTTTTCCTACACAAGCATAGCTTGTTGAGATATTGTATCACATTTTACAATATCTTAGATTAGTGGGATAAGAGGCAAAGGAGGAATCACTTGACTAAAGAAAGCAAAGGCAAAAAGTGCAGCTTAGTAGATAAGAGGACCAGTAGCAAGGATGTTTCATTTGTTGTCTTAGTCAATGGCTATTTGGTGTAAGGAATGTAGGAATGCTTTTTTATGTTGATGGATATTTTATTATAGTTAATTGGACCATGGCTGACCTTGGGATTTTGTTTTTAAAAAATTGACATATGCTCTAACATAGATGTGAGTCATTTTTATTTGGTAATTGGCCATTGAGTGTTCAGTGAAGTTGTTTTTGGAATGAAAGGTAATTTAAAAAAAAAAAATTAATCAAAGGAATTCTTAACTTTTCTAAAAGTTGTATTTTTAAATTTTCTAAAAATTGTCTTTTAAAACTTGCAGCATGATAAAACATCTCTCACTAGTTGGGTTAGACATGCTATATGTGGTCTTGAATAAAAGGCACGTCCTCATTTCGATCTTAAGATTTTTGCAATCAAACTTGATTTCTTTCTAACATGATCGATTGTAGATTATTGATTTTGCATGGAAGGAACCATGCATATGTTTGATTAGATTGGCATCGGTGACTTTTTTCACTTTGATGAAACCATATGCATGAGTCTAACCCATGCTATTATTCCCTTGATTGGACATGGAGAATGTGCACCTTTTCAAACATATTTGAAGCTTTGAGTCAGATATGATATGAACAAGGCACCCTTGGAAAAGTCCAACATTCTATTTAGAACCATGATTAGCATTACATTTTATATTAGAAAAGTGAAAGGTTTTTTTTTTTCAAAAATAGATCTTTTTAAAAGAGTTTCAGCATAGAAAAACTATAGTCTTATAAGAGAGTTATTTGAGATTTATGAACATTTATGAAAAAATGTTTTAGTAGATGATAAATTTCTAAGATTTTCAACAATTGTGAGACTTTAAAAATTTATGAAAGGTGACATTTTTACTTATGCCTAATGCTTGACCTATTTTACCCACTTAAAATACTTTTGGAATGGATGGTTCTCCTTATGTTTTTAGAATACAATTGTAAACTAAGATTCTAGTATGAGTTTTTAAGCAATTTGGTGTATGTAAACATAGTTTTGATAGACAAGTTATTTTCTTAGGAAATGTAATTTTAGCAAGTTAAATACGTTGCAGAGCATGGTGTTGGAAATATTTAAAATGATATGTTTTATAAATGTTCTTTTGAAAAGTTTTGATAGGCCAAATTACACGGTAGGATTTCAGTTCTTGTAAAAGAAAACAATTGCAAATCATATCTTTGATGAGATTTTGAGACATTAGATATTGAGTATAATAATATCCTGGATACATGTTTTAGATAGACTAAAATGCTTGGTGCAAACTATGCGAGGAGGTAGTGTAGGTTTGGTCTTCTAGCCTCCAACCACTAGAGGTGGTAAGGTATTTACGCTGAAAGTGGCATTGATTTCTTCTCGACTAGTGTGGTAGGAACAACCGCTAGAGGTGATTATGGCACTCATTTAAGACATATTCATGTAGCATTGTGAGGATATAGTGGTAGTCCCCTTAGGGTATTAGAGGGCACATAATTTAATGAGCTAGTCATGGGCATAGTGAGGCCTATGAGATTTCTGTTTTTGATCTTGAGGAGCTGGATTTATGGTTTTGAGATAGAGCTTAAGATGTTTACTAGATGAGTACTCATGACCAATTGGAAAATGTATTGAAATATGTGGTTTTAAAGCATATGTGTGCTGGATGCAGCTATTTTTGAGTTTGTAGTGTGTATTTATCTATTGGGTGTGGTGCATACTCAACCTACAATAATAATGTAGGTCATCATAGAAATCTTAGGAGTAAGGAGTAGAGGACTTCATCTACACACATAGAAGACAAAGTAAGGAGCTTCCTTGTTTAGAATTAACTTCTATTTTTCAAATGACTATTCATGTAATAAGGCACCGAATGTTGAAACTGTATTTCAAATTGATGATTACATTGGTAATTTAGTTTGTGATTGATACATCTTGGGAAATCCTATGATTTGAAATGAGATGGAACTGAAATAACTTAAGTGTAGGCCTATTTTCTAAATAGGACAAGTATTTTGAAAGAAATGCGCTTAAGATTTTAGAAAATAGTTTTCCAAGAAAATTTATTTTCTAATTTTTTTTTGTTCCTAAAGAGATTTTTAAAAATAGAGATCAATCATGCCTTTAAAAAGTAATTTTTTTGAGAAACCACAATTTAAAAACCCAGGTCATCACAATTCTCGTGTTAAGTCATGGCTCTGTATCATTAGAAAAAATTTTAACTTAAGAAACATGACAAGTAAATGATTTGGTCTTATTTCTCCTTCCACACATATAGTAGAAAAAAATCAAATCTTTCCTGGCTTGGTTTCCATTTTGGTTCCTAGAGTTTTAGTCTTTTTAAAGGAGATTCCATTAGGACCATGACTTTGACTATTGAACTTCTTTTACTAAGAGAAGTGTCTTTTCTTTTTCTCTTCCAATACATTAGCCTTGCCAACTAGCTCCTTTGTGGCTAGCTTTACTACTCTATTATAGTATTCATTATGTAGATAATGGAGTAATTGATTGTAATTCATCTTTTCTTATATAGGAGCCTCATGGGAACACCTTTCATGAAGATGCTAGTTTTCAAATAATTGCCTTGACATTAAAGTTGCTAGGAATAAGATCATTTGATGTATTGATTGCATTGGCTATGGTCTAAAAATGCATATCTTGAGGAACAATCTTCCTTTTGTCTTCAAACTTGTCTTCAAGATGATTTGCAATGAGAGACTTCATCTTATCTTCTTTTCCTCCAAAATAAATGTCATTCATTGTGCTCCATAATTATTTTGTTGGCTTAGTTCCTTTAGAGTATTGATCATAAAGTTTGTCTTAAAAGGCTAACAAGATAGTGTTTTGGACCTTGTCATCATTTTTTGTTCATCAATCAATCTCATTGAAAAGGCCAACATTAGCTTTCTATGTAGTCTCTTTAGTAAACTGAATAAAAGCCTTGGTTTCAACATATTTAAGGCATGTTGTTTCAAGAACCTAAGTTAACTTCTAAGTCTTTAGATGAGACATAAGTTTTTCTTTTCATCTTTTGAAATTAGCACCATCTATATTAACCTTAAATTGAAATTCATATATATTTTAATCACATTTTAATTGGAAACAAGGAATTGAATTTCATGGAAGTGATTTCTTTAAAAACTATAATTTCATGGAAGTGAGATAAAACCCCACTCTTTAGCAATCATTCCTCTTCTTTGATGCAACGCCCCCACCAATTTTCTTCCTCTGACACTACTCTCATCTTTTTGTCCTTCCTCAACAACATCTGGCATGAAAACTTGAGACAACTAGTGCAATAGGCAAAGCCAACCGTCCACGAAAACCCAAAAACCACTTTTGGTCTTCTACCATGTAGTGGTCCTATAGTAAAATAGAGAGAGAGAAGAGGGGGGGGGGGGCACCAATTTTCTTCCTCTGACACTGCTCTCATCTTTCTGTCCTTCCTCAACAACATCTGGCATGAAAACTTGAGACAACTGGTGTAATAGGCAGAGCCCACCGTCCACGAAAACCCAAAAACCACTTCTAGTCTTCTACCGTGTAGTAGCCCTTATTGTTCTCTATTTTGTTTCTTCCTTCTGATCTCCCTTTTATGTAACAAAAACCCTATCCACCTTCTGTAGAGTCTATGGGGAGGTTGATACCAAAACTCCTTATTGTTTTCACCTCTTATGCTTCTCCCTCTTTCTTTCCTAGTGCTGGTCCCCTCCCTTTCCTTTACTAACAAAGACTGGCAACTATAAATTGATCCATCAGTTATGGGTTGTGTGGTGAGAAAGACAATTATAATCAAAGATTTGAGTCATCTATTGTATTCACCTTGACACAAGGAGGAAACCTACACAATTCATTTGTTGAACTTAGATTATATGATGGAGTTTAAGGGAGTACAATGGTTAATGGCTATGACCAAAGCTCATCAAGACAATTTGTTAACAATAGTCACCTCGGGTGATACTTTAAGTATAGAATCATGCTAAATTATGTGAGATCAATCTGTCACCTCTAGTGACACTTTAAGTATAGAATCATGCTAAATTAGGTGAGATCTTCCACCGATCTCTTTGGATTTCAATTTCAATAGTATGTGCACTACAAATCATTATTTTTGTAATGTACATACGTGATAATCTTGCAATTCATGTTAGGAACTCTAATCCAAGTGGTAATAGATGTAGATCAATGAAGATCATGATTGTCAATTGTTAATTTAACAGTCAATTAGTGATCTACTTTTCGTTGACTGTGAACTGCCAAATTTTCTATCAGGAACTCAGATTTAGATTTTGTAATTATTGTTTTCAAGTAATTAGATTATAATAATTTATTTGCATCAAATCAGAAAACCATTGATCATGCAATGTTAAGTTAATTGATAGTTATGATAAAAAAAAATTATGAACATGTGAATAAATCTGAATCGCTGATTCGCAACCAATGGTGTGAATTTCTAGCAATGGGTGAGTATTTAAATTGGTTAGAAAGTCAACTACGCAGAACTGAATGGTTGAGATTGTACAACATTGGGTTTTAGTTAAAATACACACAATCCTTAATTGAGCATGAGAAATGCAAAGTTTGTTTTAGTATGACAATATGTTAGTGTATCATTCACCACTGGATAGGAGGGTTTTAAAGTCAGTTATAAACATATACTAAAGATGGTTCAAAAACCATCTTATATACAACTAACTTCGAACATTGATCAAAAAAGAAGTTGGTTATGATGAACTAACTTTAAAAGTACATAATTTTAAAGTCAGTTAGCTAAAACCGACTTTTAAAAATTATAGTCTTAAAGGGTCTTTTATACTCTGTTTTGAATACTTGTAAAGTTGGTTACGAAAAATCAACTTTAAAAGTTCACTTTTAAAAGTCATTTTGGAAAAAGCATCTTTAAAATTTAGTAGGTTTCAAAGTTAGTTTCTCAAATTGACTTCAAAAACTATATAAATTCTTATTTTCTCACTGCTATTACATTGCTATGAAGGGGTGCCATGGAGTAATGGTAAAGTTGTAATCATTTGATCTTGAGTTCATGGGTTTGAGGCATGGAAATAGCCTCTTGTAATGCAAGGTAAGGTTGAATACTGTTGACCCACAGTCGTTCCCCCCTTCCAATAATCCCTCATACATGGGAGCATCATGCATTTGGAAACCCTTTTTCGCTATTATTCTATCTCAACTTGCTATTACAATATTATTCCTACATTCAATGAAGTATTGTAATATTCTCGCATACATTCAATGAACTACCACAACCTTCAAAAGTCTTGAAAAGAGAAACTAGAACACCTACATGCATTTCATTCTTTGCAACATTCACATTCAGCATCCATATTCAACATCCACATTCAACATCTACCTTCCACACCTAGATTCACTTTCAATATAAAAAATTTAAATACATGAAAGAAAAACTTCAGATGTACCTATTGACATACACAAACCTACATCCACGTCCAACTTCCCCTCATTCAACCATAAGCAAAGCACACTTCAAGGTAATTAATGAAAAGTACATGCCACTCTAGAGTATAAATGAAGAAGTTTAGTTATGTATTAATCAATATGAGGATTAATACAAAAAATTACATTGTGCAAATTTTCTATTTAAAATACAATGTATACTCAACCCATTTACATCTTATGTCATTGAGATTTAACTTGGAGTAACTAGGCTTGGCTCCCCCTTCGAGCTGTACATTCCTGTGCAAGAAAATGTTTTTAATTAAATTACTTTCTTTTACCTAAAATCCATAAAAAAAAAAATTACGAAAAGAAAGAAAGCTTACCTTTCGAAATTGTGAGACCCTAGCATCATTATGCACTAGAGTTCTCATGCATCTCAACACATAGTATCCATACTCCAAATTAGAATGTTGTTCAAGGCACTGCACCACAAGGAATCTAGAAAGGATTAATAAATATCATGTGTAATTGCAACTATAGTTTATAAATAGGAGAAATTAACTATTTTTCCTACCTTGACCTTCTTCCCATGCACTTCATATTTATAATTCAAATGCACTAAAAATCAATTAAAGATTAATTATGAGCTAATAAACTATACATATATATATGTACATATAATACATGAACAGATGAAAAGCTTACTTGTTTATGATTTTAATGAGTGGGACACAAATATAAGATGCATAAGAATAAAAACCCAGTGCATGCCCACCATGCACAACCAAAACTAGCAACATCTAATGAGACCTATTTAGTAATCATATGAATTGTAATTGAACTTTACAATCTTTATGTGTAGAATATATATAATTATGCAGGACAATATGTAAACTAAAACTTAACTGCTATTGTAGGGAATCATTAAGGCTTGCCCCTTCAAAAAATGGAAGAGCCCTAGTCAAATACCTACAACTCACCTCTTCATTGGGCATTGCTTTGTCACTCCCCAAAGGACAATTGGGTGGAGGAATTGGTAAAGTACATTCTCAACCTCTAATGACCACATTACATTGTGTAGGAATCTGCATAAAAAATAATTATTACTTATCATTAATGATTAAAATGTAATATGAGGTATGAGGTATTTGGATATACCCCATTTTGGACATAATGTGAGGGTGTTCTAATTGATCCCATTTGCAAACTCTTATGAGGTCCTTATCCATAAGTGGTACATCAACTACATCATCAATAACTACTCTAGGTTCAAGATGTATGGGGTTGATTACTCTAGCTTCATTAATCATTGTGTAGAGACTCCTCAGAGATAGAGGCATGTCAGGTGGGGTTTTCAGCCAATTCCTAACTAATAACTATAAAGTAGAACAAACTTTTAATCAATATTGTTCATTGAAAATATTCAATTTTACAATGAAAATAAACGTAAATACTAATACCGATTCAATATTTATGACGGGAATGATGGTGAAGAGGAAGTCACCCTTGATGGTGCTTGTTACTTCTGATGATTAATATTAAATGCACTTAATAAACAATTAAATTGGGGTCTCTAAAAGCTATTGTTGAAGATGCATATGTTCCTATGACAAGATATATACATTGACATATATGGGAAGGAAAAATTGCTCTAGCTAAGCAACATGATATCCAAGGTATTCCCAATGGTAAAAATGTTGTTGGATTCTATTGTAAATGGTAGGCAAGCACTTCCATTCAAGGCTCGGGGTAACACACACTGCGCTTAGTGTGTGGAGGCATACTCTTTCCATGAAAAACCATCGATCCATTCTTAGATAATAAACCAACTATGACTATGTTCTCACAAGCATTCAAGGCCAGTAGGCATTGACGTCCCACCTAAAATTAGAAATACTGCATACATAAGAATAGATGAGGCAGGACAATTAATTGGATAATGAAAAACTAAAAGTGACTATGTCTATACCTCCTTTGTCGATGCTTCTACTTTGAAGCATACATGCTGCCATTTCTAACCTTCTTCTTTACTAGAACTGTAAGTAGCATGCGAGTGATGTATAGGCATTTGAGAAGTTGGTATTAAACCTCTTGTTAGCAAGTCCCTACGTATATCCATCTTTATCTCATGATCCAATTTTTCCTTAAACTATTGGAACTCATCCTCTTCAATTGTGGGTATTTTTCAATGAAAGATAGTGGAGGGAACAACACCATGCCTTTTTCCTTGCTCAGCTCAGGTGGTCATCTTTATTGCCCATAGCCCTATACAAGGTGTCCTCCTTTGCAGTAGTACTACTTTAAGTTTCTGTAGATTTGTTTCTCGGGTATTTTTTTCCTGCAGAATTTAATTACAAGGACATTTTTTAGTCCCATCCATTCATGTATAAAATTCAAGCGATAAGGGTAGTAAACATGTTCAACCGCTTGCAATTTGTGAAGCAACTTCTATAGCAGCTTCTTTCTTAAAAGTGTGGGCATTATGACCCTTAAAATGCATTATCTTATAGAGGACAATGCGGTTAATGGGATATGCAGTCACAAGTTTCTTTTACTATTAAACAGGACACTATAGTTAGGAAATGAAACATGTATAACTATGGTATAATTTGAAAGAAATATATTCTCACATATACTTCATGTTCTTCCAATCTAGCATAGCCCAAGCTAGGGAGGTAGTGCTACATATGATTTGTCTGAAGCACAGTTCTTCCATTTGCACTCTTTGCCTACTCATTTAATTCCATTTGAACATAATCATATGTTCTAATTAATTCAATGAATCACTAGTTTGGCACATACCTCAAATTCATGTGATATGTGAAACTTTATAAATTTATTGCAGACATCCTAGTCAATGGCGTTGGGATAAATGTTAGGCACTTCGTACGACTTCAAAGGATCATTTACATTTGGGTCTATGTGGCGTGAACAAGGTAGTTCTTCCATTTTCTCCATTGCTCACTAGCTCCTTAAAGACATGCACCTTCTTCTCCTCAAGTACATCAAATGAGGACTACAAAGTAGAAACAAGCATGTTACTTCATTTGAAAATAATAAGATAGGGTACCTGCTATATTCTATAATACATAGGATGTATACCTCTACGATCTCCTATGGTGAATCTTTGAGTGTTGTTGACACATGTCTTCAATCATCAATCAAAATAGGTGCTATGCTCATACCATGGAGTAAAGGTAACAGCTATAGGTTGTTGCACTATCACCTATCTCTTGTCCCTTAGTGTTGTACTAGACATCTTCTTTTATTCCCTTTGGCTTTCTCTTAATAACTTTTTCCATTGTTGTTTGCCCTTTGATGGTCTTCGTCTTTTGAGGCCTCCTCATGTTGGATTGCTATTGATGTTCTTCATGTTCCATTTTCCAATGTAATGAAATATTCCATGTAATGCACTTAAAGACAAGTTATGACACTAAAATAAACCACTTATTTTACTAAAAATTTGGCAAAGTCTCCTTTATTTTTCATAGTTACGCATTTAATGCATGCAATTCGATTCTCCTAATAAAACATCATTCTAAATTCGAAATATAAATGGAGGCTTAGTCTTCCCACCATTTCGTTGGAAATATGAACAACATTGTAGAAATATGAAACAACAAACTATAGTATATTTTACAAATCCTTTTTTCATTTCAAGTAAAAATTTGACCTCTTTGAGGCCTTCTAATGAGCATGTCACAACCCCAAATTTTGTAAATACTATTCTAGGTGTTATTATGTGAAATTGGAATTTTGGAATATAACTAGAATCTTTGACCCAAATAAATTAGTTTTTTTATAGAAATAGATTTTTTAGTGGAAGCATGAATATTTGGAATGTAGTCAAAAAATTGAGTTCAACGACATAAAGAACACTAAAATCAGAGTTCGGATGAATTTCACCCTAAAATTTAACTATTCCATGAGCAAGTTATGAGTTTTCAAGGAGTATATCTTTTTATAGAAGTATAATTTGGAACTAAAACTAAAACCATTTGATAGTACTCGAAAAATGGAATCCAACAAGCCAAAGAATGTTAAAAATAAAGTCCGAATGAAGAAGTTATGGGCTTTTGAAGTCAAAGGCAATATGGTAATTAAAAGATAAAAGAAAAAATTAAGAACATGAAATTGAAATTAAATCGTCGATATGAATCCAATGACACTAAGTTTACTAAAGTCAGAGGTTGGACAAATAAATAGTAATTTTCTTACTAAAGGGTATTTTTGTTATTTCACTAAGTAGGCCCCACTTGTAGTTGGAATGTGGTAGTCAATGGATTTGAAAAACATCATTAACTGGTATCATCATTTTTAAAATAGTAAGAACATCATGATTAACAACTAAAATAAAATAATTAAAAGAAAAAGAAAACCAATTAAAATAACGGCACCCCCTCACTTAAACAAAAAGGGAAAATAGACATTGGGTTGTTTCCCAAACTTGACGACAAGAGCAAATTCGACTGGGGGGAAGAAGAAGAAGAGGTGGAGGAGGAAGAAAGAAGAAAGGAGGAGAAGGGAAGGAGAAGAGAAGAAAGGAGAGGGGGAAGCTTGCCGAAAAAGCCATCTACGCCGGAGGAAAGAGGAGTTTTGGGGATTTCGTGTCATCGAAAAATATGGAGCTTGCTGGCGATGAGGGTTACTTCGATTCCTAAATTGCGCTATCCACTTTACTCTACACAAAGGGAGGAGCAAATCCCTTGGTTCCAACATGATTGGAGGAGGAAGGACATGAGATTGAAGAGGGAAAGGTGCACACGGGAATAGTCATTGGAAATGGCAATGCGCCGGTGACTTTCACCATTCTTTCCAATGAGAAGAACTTGGGAAAGACTCTTAGACAGTGATCTAGAGAGTTTATGTCAGATTTCAAGGAGGAACACCTACAGTGAGGAGAAATTCATCGGGTCTAGGGTTGAACAGTGAAGGAGACGACTTGGATTTGGAGATGCAAGCAGTTCATCACATCCTCCATCATTAGACGAGCAAAACCCCTTTGGTTTTGCTATGATGGGAGAAGAAATTAACATAGATCGGGGCATGAATAGTGCACACGGCTAGGAATGGAGCGTTTCACTGTAGATCGAAGCTGATCTAGCACACCTAGTAAGGGAAAAAACACGGTCACACCTCCTTTAGGTAAGATCTACAAAACCCTGTTCTTAATTTGGTGAAATTTATTAGGTCTGTGAATTTCTATCCTAGATCTAAATTTAAGGATGATGCAACCTTACATTCCTTAATCTAAGCTATGGATAGGTAGATACAAGGTTAACAAACCTTAAAAATCAACTAACATTGCTGATCTAGGCTATAAGACCGATCAGACGATCTCAGCCATCCGATCAGGTACTGCTCATACAGTAAAAATTTGATGTCTAATCATTGATTAGACACCATAGATGAATTAAACAACCCTGCAATTACTTTAATGTAGGAGGAATTGATGAATTTAGATGTTTGATCGCCGATTAGACACCACAAATGAATTCCACAGCCTTAAAAAAAATAGGATAGTGACTAAATTGAAGAAATTACATTCAAATTGACTGATCCACTTTAGGAAACAATGAAACTGAATGGATGGACCAGATCGAAGGTGATTAGGTCCTATAAAATGATTAGTAAGGGTGTATTAAAGCTTGGTTAACTAACCTATAAAATGGACCATTTTGATCCTTAGGAAGTAAAGCTAAAGATTCCTAATAGATATTTAAGATTAAAAACCAATTAAAGGTTTAACTCATCAATTTAGATCAACGGCTAAGATCAATCAAAGAATTATGGTATGGAATAAGATCTAATCTTATGATCCATACCATTAAATTGTTTAAAAAGAATTAATTGATTAGAATAAATCATGGTTAGTCAAATTGGTGAATCCAAGTGAAGGACAAGGACTAGATCAACATGGATCTTAGAGACTTCACGAATGTCATCGATTAGCTAGTGGGAAATGGATCAACTCGCTACACGAGGGATGTGGAGAATTAAGAAAGCATGTCTTAATAGTAAGATGTATGTTTTTAAAACATGATCTTATTCTTATGACATATATTATATCATTTAAAATTTTCATTTCACATAATATATGATGATGAAAAATATTTACTTTTGAATGATGAGAATTTGTGATTTGGAATGCTACATGAATGACATGCTTATAATTGAAGCCTACTGAATGATATTAATGGATACACATGATCTGTTCTTAAAAATATTATAGTTCTTATTTTGATAAAAAGATATTTATGGCACACATGTACCATTACATCATATGTGATGTATGAGTTTAGGATTTTAGGTTACATTCTTGGTGGGCAATCACTTAATAAGTGAGGATGTTATTACTATGATGAGATATTCATATATATATATATATATATTATGGATAGGCAAGATGCCTATATATTAGTATTTTACATACAAGCATGGTGGCTTTGTGATTTTGTTTTCCACAACCCTAGGACCACGGATGCTATGCTAGGGAAGTTATCAGGGTTTGGCCACCAACTTCTTGAAATTTATATGATGGATACCATGCCCATTGAGAGGCTAAATGTCGAGTGGGGTAATTATTGGAAAGCTGCCACTGTGACAGCCATGGTCCCCCCCATGTGGAGATGGATTTTGTTATTTCCACAGTCAATATCAGTGGATTATTATGCATTTATCTAGGCATGATGTACGGATTTAGACTATGGCATAGTAGTCCTTGTGTATTTTGCATTATTATGCACATATAGTAGGCATAGCATAATGCCATGGCATAATGAGATGCCTTTTATGATGTTACCAGCAGTGGTTGGAGCTTTATGAACCCTGTATGGTAAGGGGTATGTGTATGAGACCCAGTATAGTATAGGAATAGAAGTTATAAAACCTATGGACTATGCTCATAACTTTGTATGACTTTTAATGATTTCAATATATATGATATAGTCCTATATGTATATATTTGGAGGGCATAGTTTTATAAAGTTTTCATATGGGGAAGTGAATGGGTAGATATATTTGGGGTATGGTATCATATGAAAAATGATAATGATAAATATTTAAGATACCAATGAATTAAATATATTAAATATATCCTATAAAGTGTAATCTCTAAAAAATGATTATTATATGGATATGATGAAGAAGAATTATAAATAGCTACTTTATGCATGGCTTGCAGATAATTGAGTTATTAATGAAATTCTAATTATAAACTAAGTGGTAAACTTCATCCCATATAAGCACTATGACAGAATTGAATATTTTAATTGATGTAAAATTCATAATTCATATGTAATTAACATGCTTTCTTAACTCTCCCCTACCAAGCATAGCTTGCTCAGATATTGTAAATGTTTATGTTTACAATATCTCAAATACAGATAGACAAGAGAAGACATACACAAGCAAGAAGCATTCAACAGCCATACTTCTGTGCTTAGGTATATATTTTGGTTAAAGTTTTTGTATTGTGTAACTAGTTATTTGGATTATGCTACTTGGATATTTAATATAATGATTATAGGGCAGCGTATGTGAACCACTGGATGGGTCCTGTTATTTCATAAAATGTATGTCTATCTTCTATAAAAACTATATTTTATATAGTATGGGAGTTGAGGTGAAAACTATCTCCCACTATTTTTGAATTTTAAAATTAGAGGCATGCAACCTTTTGAAAATAAACGCGAAATTTTTTCATGAAAAACCCAGGGTGTCATAGAGCACACCATCAAAGTTTACAACAGTGGTAGAAAACGAGTCACTCTAAGCTCTATACCTCACATGCTTATCATGAGAGACTTAACATATAAACTTACCATTCATAAGGCTAATGATCATACATCTAATAACTTCAAGACATGTTAAGAAATTCAACCATCCTAGGTCTACTACGTGGGCATATTATCCTATACATGAACATACTAATCACCATCAAGATAGTAAGCAAGAATCATGCACACAATACTAGAGTAATGCATAGAAAACTTAGTCATTCTTGCATGAAATATGGGATAGAAGCATTCAATAGCAATGATATTTGGAGAGAATCTTGACGTAGGGAAGAGGCATCTATATAGTTTTTGGTTTGAATCATACTTGCCATCTGACTAATAATTTTGTCTTAAAGTGTGACTATATTGGTGATAAGAATAAGCTAGGTTTCTCTTATTAAAATTAATAGTAGGAGTTTCTTTGATAAATTTGATAAGAAATACAGACACATGCACACATCATACATGTACACACATAAAAGAAAGAACCCTAGCATGTTAGAGGCACATTGATATTAAAAACCTTCTTAGACAACTGTGTTCTTTTTATTTTCTCCCTAATTATTATTTTCTTACTTTTCCACCCATTAGTTTGTGTACTTTCTCACTCATCATTTCCTTATGTGCACATATGTGTAGGGAGTTCTTCATAAGAAAGTGATGGCTTAATCGTGTCGAAGTACTTATGCTCATGATGATTCAGTAAATCACTAGTTTTGGCATATTATGATGAGTAGTATTAGGAATTGGTTTCTCATGCTAGCTCTAGAGTTTAGCTTGAGTATAAGTGGTTAGAAAACTTTTTCACAAGTGCATAGAATGTATTAGTGGACATGAGATAATCACGTAAGGTTCTATGAGGATATTTAGTGGTAATATAGTGTCTTCAATAATATATAGCAAAGTGGGTTAAAATGGAAACAGATGAAAGAAAATGGAACAAACATTATCGAACAAATGTATGAAAATATGGTCATTTGCGAAAGAGAAACTCTGGTTTTTTAGATAGACTAGTAAATTAGAAACATTAGTAAGTTGAATTTCACATATAAATTCCACAAAAAGAGAATAATCTTTCTAAGTATTGTTCTCTAAGTTGAATCTCATGAATTTAGTACCAACATGTATGCTACTGAGGGTAATACGACAAAAATTGATGCTTTTAAAGACAAAATAAAGAAGTCAGTTTGTTGACCACCAAATTCATAAAAATATCTCCAAGTTGTTAATAAAAAAATGACTTTAAAAACCATACTCAAGAAGTTAGTATGTAAAAGAATGACTTCTTTAGTCTAGCATGGAAAACTTTTTTTCTTGGGAAGCTTTTGCAAAATTGTTTTTTGAAAAATGACTTCAAAAGTATGGACTTTTATGGGAAATGACTTTAAAAACATAAGCTTTTGAAGTCAATTTTTTTAGCAAACGACTTTAAAATTATAGACTTGTAAAGTCATGTTATTGAAATGACTTCTAAAGTCTATGTTTTTAAAGTGGTTTCCCCAAAATGACTTCAAAATCCCTAAATTTACTTCAACAGTATAACTTTTTTTTCATAAGAAATGATTTTAGGAGTCATTTTCAAAAAAGATGATTTTAAATGTGACACACTTTTGAAGTCGATGTGTGAAAATGACTTGAAAAGTATGTGCTTTTAAAGTCTTTTTTCTTGAACGACTTTTGAAGTGTGTACTATTAAGGTTGTTTTCTAAAACCAACTTTAAAAGTAGTACTCTATTATAAGAATTTTAGCTTCATCTTTCAATTTTCTAGTTCCAAATGTCTTCATCTACTTGCAAACTTAAGCTCATAATGGGTGATTTTGTTGTGGTTATCTTGAACCAAATTAATTATGAATTGGAATTATATATAGATATATTCCTAGTCGATATCAATTTGAGTGTTGGTTAGTATCTCATTATTTGTCTCATATATACCCATGTTTGATATATTTTACATGCATGGTTATGATTATAAACTTCCTTTTAAAATTTAAATGTCTTTTTGAATGTATTTTCCATGCTTTAAAATTTAAAAACATAAGCTTTAGAAGTCAGTTTACAAGCTTTCAAATATTTATAATTCTTATATACCTATTTTTCATAAATTGCCTGACTAAGCTTTTCATGTCTAGCAAGTCTTCACATGTAGATTAGCTTCAATTTATTGAAAAAATGGACCAAATATGCTTGGATGACTAAGACAAGAACATTAAAAGAATATGAGGGAAAAAAAGAAGTTTATAGAGTTTGCACTTAAGGAAGGTGGTGATCATAATCGCATGTGTTATCCACGTTCGAAATGTGAAAACTTGAAAAAAGTAAGTGTAGGGGTGTTGAGAGAACACCTTGTGCTTCAATGGAATCGACGAAAGTTATCACCCATGGATTTGGCATGGAGAAGAACTTTCACATGGGCAGCCCTGGATAATGGAGAGAAGATTTAAAGATGTTGTAGGAAGTGTTGTATACAGCTTAGTTGCACTGACGTTTTGAGATGCTTAGGATGACTTCTAAGATGACCATGAATTATTTCAGACACGTCAAAAGAAGTTGATGAGCCATTGTACCCTCAGTGTAGAGATTATACCAAGTTGTCTATAGTGGTTGAACTCTATAACATGAAATTGATATTTTGTTTTTGAGATCAAGATTTTATAGAAGTCTTAAAAGTAGTGGGTAAGATGATATTGAAAGATAATAAATTGGAGAGGTCTAGGATAGAGCACAAGGATAAAACTACATGCCTAACTTGGGGCAGTTAAGATGGTGACAAACATTCTTACAAAGGTCCTATGGTTTCCCCCTCCTATATTATAAGGTTTAAAAGAATGTTTTGTATTACAAAAATAATGAAGAATTTAGTATGGCATGTTGAGGAGAGAGCAGATGACAACTTTTCACGCCATCCAGTTGATAGCCTAGTATGGAAGCTTGTAAACTTCCTGTGGCCTAGCTTTTGACAAGAACCTAGAAACCTGTAACTTGAATTATCCACGTATGGAATTAATCCTCATGGTTTTCTTAGTAGCAGACATAGTTGTTAGCCCATTATATTGGTTTTTATAACCTTCCATCATTTATATGGATGATGAGGAAATTCATGATGTTAGCTATATTGATATCGGGTCCAAAGTAGTTAGGTAATGACATTGATGTGCAATTGCCTCCCTTGATTGATGATCTTGAGACATTATGAGACATAGGTGTTGAAGCTTTTTATGTATATAAGAAAGAGTCATTCACCTTAAATGTTATACTATTGTGGACAACAAGAACTTTCCTGCATATGGTAATTTGTGTGGATGCACCATGAAGGGATACAATGCTTGTCCTATCTGTAGTGACCGAACATGTGCCATATGACTTAAACATGGTAAGAAAATGACATTCCTTGGCCATAGAAGATGGTTGTGCAGAGATCATCCATATTATTTTAAGAAGGGGAATTTAATGGTAGTGCAAATAAGGACACCTCCAAAGATGTTGATAGGATGGCAAGAATTAGAACTAGTTGAAAACCTTAATGTCTTATGGGGAAAGAAGATCAAAGTAAGTAAACGTGTAGGTGAAAGCAACACTAGAAGTTGTTGGAAAAAGAAGTCATTATTGTTTTAGCTTCTAAACTATAAATCACTGCATCTGCACCATCTGCTTAATGTCATGCACTGCTAAGTGTACCATGATGTCAAAATTACAAGAGATTTGAGAACATCTAGTGATAACTTTTTGTGAGCTTAAGACATTCTTCCCACCATCCTTTTTTACATCATGGTACACTTAGCAGTGCACCTCATTAATGAGGTCACACTATGGCCGGTTTACTTGCGATGGATGTACCCTTTTGACGCGTACATGAAAATTTCAAAAGGGTTTGTACAAAATCACAACTAGCCATAGGGGTGTATAGCTAAGTGTTATATTGCAGAGGAAGCATTGGAGTTTCTCATAGAGTACTTATCAAGAGAGGCTGTGGTTGGAATCCTAATAAAGAAACAATCAGTTGGATTTCATGATCCGAAGGTTAGTGAATCTTTATCGAGTGGTTGTGTATCAGTCATAGATTATAAAGAATAAGACTAGGTGCACCGTTATGTGTTGTGAAATGTTGATGAAGTCCACCCATACATCAAGTAAGTTGATCGTGCACTTTGCAAAAATTAATTATTAATTATTATTTTTTCTTTGATCTCTTAATTAATTTGGTGTGTTACTTGTTATATTTTCTTTGATCTCTCAATTAATTCGGTGTGTGTGTAGTGAGCACATGGATGTTCGCAAAGCAAAGAATCCAAGTTATGCAAAGAAATAGTAATTACTATAATTTGAGCATTGTAGCAATTTCAATACTTGGTCCAATCAAAAGGTAAAATAAATGAATTCACACTTTTGTAAATTGCATTATGTGTATGTAATCCTACTTGCAACACTCATATTGTACTTAATATGCACAAGTTCAAGATTAGCAAGAATTTCCAACCAATAGTATATTAGAATCCTTAGGTTAAAAGATGATGAGACCTGGACCAGAAGTAATAAAATATGCTAGATAGGCAATCTATGGCTATTGATTTTACACAAAAGACCATGATAACTCAAGAGTGTAATAGAATAGCTAGTTCAGCTTAGTTGCCAATGCAACAATCTTTTCGAATTTAAAGGATAATAGGCCAATAATGGGCCTTGGTTTACACTTGTTAAACTATGGTTGTATTTACAATAAAACTGATGCCCTTGGATTGACATTGGAAGACCTCAATAAGATCATTTATAAAAGTGATCAATTTATTTTGGCATCTCAAGAGAAACATGTATTTTATGTGCAAGACAGACATGATAAGAGATGGTCAATTGTTTTATCATCCTGTCCAAGGGATTTTTATGATAAAGATGAACTAAGTAATATTGTAATAAATTACCCTTGTATGACCAAAATAATTCTATCAATTGAAGTACATAGTGAGAATGAGGATTATGTGCATGATAATGGCGAGGAGGGTATTTGGGTAGAAAACATTATGAGGGGGCTATAAATTGATTAGTGAGATGAAATAATTCTAAATTTGCTCTTTTAACATGTACTATATGAATTGTATTAGTGACTGAGGAGTTATTTGAAAAATAACTTCCTTCATATGTGCTTCTATTTATTATGAATGCATGATTCAACACCAATTTAAATGAAACATTACATAGAAAAATGGGATTTTAAAGTCATTTTATCGAAACCACTTTAAAAGTCCAACTTTTAAGTCATTTTTTGAAAAATACTTCAAAAGTTGGACTTGTGAAGTCTCTTTTAGAAAACGACTTTAAAAGTTGGACTTTTGAAGTCATTTTTTTCAAAATGACTTTAAAAGTTCATTTTCCTTTATAAAAGGGCTGAAGTTATTTCATTTTTTCCTATATATCCTATCCACTTTCTTCATCTTAAGGGAGGCATGATGCCTCCTTTAGTTCTTCTTCTTCTTCTTCTTCTTCTTCTTCTCTCTCTCTCTCTCTCTATCCCTCTCTATGTTCTATTCCCTTTCTTGTATTTTGTAGATGAAATGACTTTTGTCATTATAGATGACAAGGTTTAGAAGTTGCTTAGATTGTCATGATTTTGCAAAAATCATACGATTTCCTTGGAAACATCAACTACTTCTCTATCTAACCCTCACTGTTGGAGAAATTGAAGACTATATGTTTTATGGATCTGATCCAAAATTAGGGCTTGATGAAGCGAAATGGTTGCATCAAGTTGTCTAATTACAACTTGAAGCTTTACCATCTCTTTCCTAGTTAAAGAGTGGTGTGAGCTGAATACTAAGAGACTAGATCTTGGTGAAATAGCTCCAAATTAGCTCTTGGATCATGATCTTGACATGATACTACTCAATTTGAATGAAATCCAATTAGCCCCTATTTTGTATTGTTACTACATGCAAACATTGGATCATTAAGAGAATATATATACATATTTTATAGGATTTTAAAGTCGTTATGCATAAAATGACTTCAAAAAAATTATTTTTTTAAAGTCGTTCTAAAGAAAAAAACTTCCAAAAATAGTTTTATAATGTCGATGGGACAAAACAACTTCGAAAAACATGTTTTTAATGTCGTTATGAAGAAAACAACTTCAAAAACTAGTATTTATAGTTGTTCCACAAAAAAAAAAACTTTTTAAAGTCTTTAGGAAAAAGAAACGACCTCAAAAACATGTTTCTAAAGATGACTTCAAAAACTAGTTTTTAAAGCATTTTTTTCACAACTTCAAAAGTCCCCTATTTATAACATCAAAATTTTCATTAATCCCACTAGTTTCCTTTACCATCTTTATCATCTACTATCCTTGCATTGCCTCTCTATTGATTGGTGCTGCACCCCATCAGAAAGTATGCAATCTTCACTTGTGCATGTTCTCTACCTCTCACTCTTTCTCTTTCTCCTTGCATGGTCATCGACCCGCCCCGACTGACTGTGCATGCATTTCCTTCTGCCATCCTTCCCTTCCTCTCTTTGTCCTATGTGATTGCTAGTCAACCCCCCACTGATTGCACAAGCATCCCCTCCCTCCCTCCCTCCATCTACCTTGCGCAGTTGGTGTTTGACCAGACTAATTGGGTACACATCCCCTCACTCTTTCCCTCCATTTTCCATTTACAATCACCACCTGACTATCAATTGCATGGGAATCCCCTCCCTCTCTCCCTTCGTCTGCCTTGGGCGGTCACTACCTGCCCTCACTAACTGCATGAACATCCCCTCCCTTTCTCCCTCTATCTACCATTCGCGGTTGCCGCATGCCTTATGTGACAACTTGGGTTTTTAAAACACATTTTCATAATTATTTGCAAAAGTAGGGCCCTGAGTTTGAAAATTTTGAAAACAGAAATAGTGGAACATATTTTTTTTTAAATTGATTTGTCAAAAACCCAATTGCCACCTCAAATTACTTATCATACATAGATTTTTGTATCAAATATAATTTCTATTGCATATCAATAGAAATACTTTTATTAAAATCAAATCGATCTATTGCTTCACATACATAGCCCTGGTAGTCATTACATACCTTGTGCAAATATTGCAATCCAAATTACAAAAAAAAAATCAATACAATCTTCCTCAGAGTAAATACCCTGAGTTGTAGTTTAGTGATAATTATCCACAAGTCTTGAGCTTTCAATCTTCCTTAACTGTATTTGAGATATTGTAAACATTCGAACATTTACAATATCTCAGTAAGCTATGCTTGGTAGGGGATTTAAGAAATATATTCAATATATCTCAAAATCAATAGTTCATTATATCCATGATATAAATCAATTCATACAATTGGATAACTATTTTATCCTTCACTCATCATAAGAATTATATGTATATATTACATATAAATAAAATTACTAAAAATTATGAATATAGTTAATATCATCAATAATATCTCATTTCCATACCGTATTGGGAATCATCCTCCAATACAACATTGGTAATAACTTTTACCAAGCATCTCATTATGCCATAAAATAAGGCATCTCATCATGCCATAACATAAGGCATCTCATCATGCCATAACATAGGCATCTTATCACGCCATAATCAATTGCATTATAATGCAAAATATCAAAGGACTACCATGCTGGTAGTCTCAATCCGTACAGCTCGACCAGATAACTGCATAATACTCCACTGATACCACGGTGGAAAATACAAAATCCATGTTCGCATGGGGGAAATGATGGTTGTCAGAGTGGCAGCCTTCCCATGATTGCCCCACCCAATGTTTTGCCTCTCTTTGGGCATGGTATCATCATCATAATCCATTTCTGAAAGTAGGTAGCCAAACCCTCATAACTCTCTTAATATTGGCATCCCCAAGCCTAAGCCTGTCTTAAAACAAAACCACAAGCCTCCATGCTTCTATGGAAAATAATATTTCATACTAACAGACTTTGTGTCTGGTTATAATAGGACATGCCTATAACTTATTTTCTTAAGATTTGGGGGTCCAACTTATATAGTTCAAAATTTTCCATTCTACCCATTAAGTAATTTCATAATTACTTAATCAATCCCTTTGTATTCATTTCAACATCATTTGTTGTCTTAAGTAATTTCAAAATTACTTAATCATTTCCTTTGTATTCATTTTAACATCATTTGTTGATTCATACCAATTCCAAAACAATTATAATCAAAACTCATTTATCAAGATATGATCATGTGTAAAATACATGTATCTTATATATTGAATATATCCTTAAGGTCCACCTACCTTTACTTTCAACCATCCATCTTCTCCTTGATCTTGATCATCATATCCTTCATGTATCTATCAAATCATATGTATGCAATCATTACTCAACTCATTTATACTTCCTAATTGTTCTTTTGATTATTCTTGCATAGGATGACTTGGATCTTGTTCTTTGGATCATATTGATCCAAGGTCTAATATATTAATCTACATTTGAATCTAATATTTATCCTACTTCAAAACATACATACAATATTATAATTCTTATTATTCTTGATCATTCAAGATCTCCCTATGGATATTGTTTGATCTTTGATTATCTTAATTACCATTTTTATTAGGATTAGATAGTTTACTATCCTTTTATAATCTTATTATTATTCAACCAGTTAATGTCTTATTGGTTGAAGATAGTTTATTTCATTCCTAACATTAGACAGCTCCTCCTTATTTCAAAATTGACTAAGGCTTAGCAATTAAAAGCTACTCACAGAGTGATTAATTAAATCCTCATGTAAGGAGGCATTTAGACCTCATAAACATCATCAGAAGGTGGGGGAAGAGCGAGGCTCTATTAGAGAACCCTCTTAACCACTATGTTCAGCATTTACTAGGGTGACCTTAACTCAACCCTCATAAGGTTCCTATGAGCATTAAACCCTAAGTACTCTGACTATTTGATTTTAATTAAATCTATGAACATTGAAATGTCATTCATGGGGTTTATTATTCTCCTCATTTAGGCCAAGAAAATGATATTCCTTGTATTGTCCTACGCACTATAGCCCTTACTATCATTAAGTCCATGTCCATATTCATTGTAAATGTTCATCAATATCTACTTTTATTTAATTACATTTTTCATTTAATTTACATAACATGAACAATTAAAGCGTAAATAAATAACTCTAACAATTAAATCTACTAAGTAAATAAAAGAACATTTACAATAGAATTTAATAATTCACATGCTCATTTGAATACATCATATCTATTCATTTTGATCAAATGATCATATTTTGATTTCTATTCATTTTTCACCTCATTAAGGGTTTTGATCTTGATCTTTCATTTTTATTCAGATCTATCACATTTTCTTAAGGTGATATCATCACTGGATCATTAATGCATCTCGTCATATGATCTGATCTTTCTTGATCCAACCGATCAAGAAGATCTTAAGTCAATTTATCGAAATCAAGGGCATCGATTTCAATCTATTCCAAATTAGCCACATCAGGCCATTCATTTCTCATGATCTTATCATTAGATCATCATCCATACTATTTTATAGTTTCTAATCATGCTGGATTAATCAGATCAAATAAATCCATGATTATTTTTAAGATTTCTCTTCCATTAAGGTTAAATTTCTTAATTCATCTTAGATCAGTCACATCTAACTCTTGATTCCATGTTCTCTCATCACTGGATCACTGATGGAATAGAAATCCAAGGTCTAATCATGTCAAATTTGACTGATCTTGGAAATTAATACTTCTGTGTGTAATTTATAGAATTTTATAGGCAACAAAACATAAATTTTATGTTTCCATTTGATTCTACTCTTCACCAGGAATCCATAGCTTCTTTTTTATCTTGATTTGGATTTAAAATGAGATATGAATTGCATTTTGAAGTTTCAGATCTATTTTGACAGTCTAGATTCGATCTAGACTGTTAGAACATGATAAAATGGCAGGATGGTGTTCTCTGTCTCGGAGGTGCAAGTGGCATCTTAGGCGAAGACCACTTGCGTCACACCTGCAGAGGCCCTCCTATAGGGAGTGTCCCTGCGTGCATCACTGGTCCACGTCTTCAACGCATATCGGCGTGGACAGTGTGTTTCATTTTAACTTGGATCTATAGCCAGATGACCCCGAAATTTTTCTGTGAGATCATACTTGAAGATTTTGGGACCCTCTGAATCCATCCAATAGTTCAGAATTCCTAAAATATATCATCTCATAGGTGTTTTCAAGCTTGATCACTGACACTAGATTCACCGAAAAAATCTCACTGGGAAATCCATTCCGGTGATCTTCAGGCTTGGAAAACTGCTGAAATGTTTACATGGAGAAGAGTAGAACCTACCTGAAGTGTACCGTGGTGAGAAGAACGACAGAAAAATAGAAAATATCATCGAGAAAAGAACTATGGAAGAGTTACTATTTTTCTAGTGAAATACTCCAAAATACTCTGATCTTTGTAAATTTAGGGGCTTTTGAAGATGATGAAATTCTGAACAAGATGAATGGTTTTGATCTAGATTTCAACAGCTCAAATCCAACGCCTAATTGAAAAATAGTACCAAGGTGAAACCCTGGTTCCATAGGGGACGACACATCCATGGATGTGCCCGTCAGTTCTTGGGGGAATATTCCCCTCGGGTGCATCTGCAAATGCGCTTTGCGACTGTAAAGGGAAGAGTGAGAAAAGAAAAGAAGAAAAGAAAGAAAAAAGAAGGGAAGAAGAAATAGGAGAGGGGAAGAGAAGGAAAGAGGGAAAGAAAGAAGGGGAGACTCTTAGGAATTTGTGGAATATCGTGCAATGGTGGGAGGGATATTTATAGGGCTAGTTTTGCATTATTTTAATTAAAATTTTAATTATGTTAATTTTAAATGATTTTCCACTTTTCTTATAAAATTTAAAACATATTCCTCATCATGTTTATTCTTCGTCATTGATATTCCTTAAGCTAGCTATCCACTAGCTCACCCAACTTTTGTGGACCCCACACAAAAGTGAAATGACCATTTTACCCTTATGGGTAAATGTAAATTCACAAATATTACAAAAAATAGGAATTTTTCACCCGTGCTCAAATTTAACCATGCTTGTAGTCATTCTAACTGGTTTCCAGTGAATGATTCCAAATATCCATGTTTCAAGACCTTATTCTTTTCCTAAAGATTAATATTATATTAAATATAATATTTCACCTCAATTTTGGTGAAAATTCTAATTAATTGCAAATAATTCCACCAAAATTGAGGTTTTCAAACCCTGACCAACTACGCACATCCCCTCCCTCTATCCATCTGTCCTCATAGAAATGTGGAACTTGAATCTTTCATATAAATATGCTATCATATAGTACATAAATTATTAAGTGGCTTCCTGCTTGAGTAAACATCTTAAATACAAAGAAGCCTCTACCTAGATCATAAACTTTAAGATCCCTTTTAGGCTCCACAATTGTTTGACCTTCCCTTTAATGTACTTTTTTGAGACAATCTTGTCAACCACCTTCCTTATCATGATAAGTTTTGATCTTTCCATTCCCTACATTCAATCGGCTTTATTGAAACTTACATAGTTTGCATAGTCTAGTCCACCTTTGATCTTTGCAATAAGTTCCTTTTGGTAGCTTTTCTGAATTTGTACCATGTTCAGCTATCTAAACAAATTACATCATAGCTGGTTTGTTCTTAAGAATCCTAAAGAAAAGCTTTTTCTTTCTTCCTCACTTAGGTTTAGGCTTCATTGATTCATTTACATGTTTTCTCACCTCCAGGGGCAAGGCATGACAATCGTAGATATATAACTATTGTTAGCTCACTTCCTATTCACTTAAGATTTTAGGTTGATTGGTAAACAAACATTATATGAAAGGCTTTTATTGATAGAAAGGTTGTGAGTAAGAATCTAGAGATGTCCCATTTATTTAATTTATGTGTAAGAGTCCAAAAAGACCCTTCCATGTGAAGGAATATGTTAGGGATATAACTATCATTAGCCTTGTTCCTATCAGCTAAAAATTTTAGGTTGAATGGTAATCCAACAATGACTATCCCCTTAATCTCGTGGTTGAAGACTAGGAGGATTAGATCCCTCCATTAAAATCACTAATACCATAAACACACCCTTATTTTGTCACCTAGGCCATTCCCTTTTGAACAAATATTTAGCATACCACATGAAATGACAGATAACCAACAAACAATCTTGAGGCTACGCCAATTTCTCCAAGCATGCCAAAGTCATATGTGTCCCATTGCCCAACTCGCCCCAAGGTAGACAACCAAATACTTGACATGTCACAGACAAAGGATGCTAGCTCATATGCCAAACTATTCATCTAAGGCCAGTCATTTTCTAAAAGGAACCCTCTAACATGCTTGTGGGACAAGGAGTGATAAGCATGAGCCTTATGAAGTAGCAAGTGAAGTCAGGCAACAAAAAATCACTAAAAGGGAGAAGCTACTAGAGAGTAAATGAAGGAGATGATAACACCTCACTTTGGAAGTTTCTACAACGAGACTTCGTTTAGAACATTTCTTATTCCAGTTCTTATAATTCTCTGATTTCTAAAAATTCATGGCAGCACATCCCTACAACAAGACTTCCTTTAGAGCATTTCTTATTTCAATTAGGAGGAGTCCTCCTCTAGCATTTGAACTGTATGGACAGCTTCACTTATGATGGTTCTCATCATCATCATCATCAAGACCTTATCCCAATTAGGGTTCGGCCACATGAATCTTATTCCTTCATTCCACTCTATTAAATACCATGGCTTCATTTAATCCCAAAGTTTTTAAATCTTTCCTCACCACTTCTATCCACGTTCTTTTGGGCCTTCCTCTTGCCCTTTTAGAACCTTCAACTTGTATTGCTTTGCTTATGATGGTTCTGTGGTTCAAAATTTCTAGAAATTATACTTTGAGCAAAAAAATGGTTATGTGGTTCCTATGTCACTTCAATTCTTTGATTAAACAAATAGTTATGTGATTCATATGTCACATTTCAAATCAATTCCTGATAATAGATAGCTTCTTAAGGATAAAAGGCCATCAATCAAAGGAATGACTGTAGATGTTACCTCTAATTACTCTTTCTCTTAGGTAATCAATTGCATTTAAATATATAGAATATTACAATCAAAGCCTTTTGCCCCAACTTGTAGTTAATTTTCTATCTAAAGCATTTGCTTTTGCAATATTGACATCTCTTAAGTACATTGAATGTAGTCCTCCTCCAAGTGATTTGAGCTAGAAAGTAATCATTAGGCCTTTCACTCTTTCTTTTTCTTCTTCTCCTAATTTATGATAGTGATGCGATATGTTGAAGATTCTCATTGTATCATTGAAAAAAAAATAATTTTGTTCTTTCATCTATATTTGAAAAGAAAAAAAGTAAAGTCTGTTCAACGAATAAGTTTTACAAGATGAAAATAGTCATTATATCTTGTAAACTACAAATAGCATTACTGTAGAAGAATCTTCATGCTTGAAATTGAATCAAATAACATTCTTTAAATTACGCAAGGACACGGTGGCTCAAATCCATCAAGATAGTGAGAGATTAGTGATAGATATTTTCTATTGTAGTTTATACTTAAAAAATTAAAGATATTTTAAAATAGGTTAGTGATAGATATATCTATTGCTAATTCCAACTTTCTATGACAAATATTTTTTGCTATTGATGCCTTTTTTCTACTTATGAATGGCAATGTCTAGCAATTTCAATTGAGTCTAGCTCCAAAGGCCCCTCCTTCTAGCATTTTCACTTTTTAAATTTAAGATGTTCATCTTATGGGCCACACCCGCTCTGTATTTCCTTTCATTTGAAAGATCACAATACTCAGATGATGATTCTCATCATTATCTTTTTCAGCTTCTAATAGTGAATTATCACGAGTTTCTAATATAGGTTAAGATCATCCAATCAGTGTGATTTTTGATGTGTTAGTAATGGAAGGGAGGCTGAGATAAATAGCGTTGTGGTTTAGCATTTCCACTTTAACTACTATGAAACTAGAAATTGTTTATATTGGAAGTCTTATATGTATAATAACATTTAGAAAATGTTTATGTTGTAAGAATTTCTATTCAAGAATTATTTGGAAGATATTGGAACAATTCAATCTTTTTTTACTCAAATCTAGCCCTCACTACACATGTAAGTACCAGAAGCATTTTATATTAATTTGCTTTCATTACCTTTGACAGGTTTTAGTAAACCTATTTTTCTTGCTATTTAGGATATATTTATGCAGTATTTGAAACTAATAGAGATGAAGAACTTGCAACCATTTCCATTGCAATGTATCTTTATTGTAACTTAATTTCGTGTGGATGTTTTCCATATTAAGCCTTGAGTTACCTTTAAATTCTTTATCTTCTGGCTGCGACTATTTCCATTTAGTTAGCAATTGAGACTTTTGTCTTAGAAAATGTATGTCATTCTTAATCATTATCTCCTGTGATTTCATAACAAACAATGCATCATAAAGTATTTAGGCTAGAAACATTCTATTGTTTCCTTTAATCCACTTAAAAAATGAAATCTATAATGCTTTTTGAATCATTGTTCATCATTTGATGAATTTTTCATAGCTTATGTCTAATCTCACTTTGTTTTATCAATGGGGATTCAAATGCTCCCTTTAACTGGCTCCCTTAACCTTAAGGCTTTTACTTTTTGCCTTATTTACTATTATATACAACTTATTGTTTGCTTAGCTATACCTTTTTTGTTCTCTTGACTTCACTATACATATCTACATTTATATTTGACTTCATGATGACATTTTTTTCCTAATGCTATCCCTCAATATGGAGTGTGCAAATCAAACACACATGGCTTGTAAGGAAACAACCTATCCTCTCTCTTACCCAAACTTCTTTAGCAAGTTGAAATTTTAGAATTATCAATAGTAAAAAGTTCACCAATCATATATTGAACCTTAAAATAGAGGCTCACAGGATCTTTAACTTGAAAGAAACTTTAGCTACCATCTTTAATCATACCAACTCACATGTAATTTTAGTACATAACATTGTCTCATATTTAATTCAGCACTTGAGAGCCACTATTCTTGGAATTTAGTTCTCTATGGCATCACATTATTCCCAAGAAGATTATTAAGTATGCATGTTACATTTTTCCTCTACAGGATTGGATGAACCTAGTATGCACCCATCCAACCAACTACACCAAGGTGTCCAAACCTCTTAACTAACAAACCATGACTAGAGCTACCACTCATAGTTACATCACTATTCCAGGAGTAGATTCTCAAATGAGTAACTTGCGACTTCTATAGAAACTAAATCGAGACTATCCCATTTGATGATTGGAGATGTGTGCCACAATGAATTAAAGATTCAATATGGGAGGGGGAGAAGGTATATAAAAGTATTATGTATTATATAATTTATAGCATACTTTATCATTTTATTTTTTAGTATAGCAACGTGCTTTGTACTTTGTAGACTACCTTTGAGGTACCTGAGCACAAGAAGATATGTACTTTGCTAAGAGCTAGTGAGCAATGGAGAAAATGGAAGAACTACCTTGGTTGCAATTACATAGCTTCATATTTCAATGATCCGTGTGGGATGCATTTGTAAAGGACAACCCATTGTTTGAATTTGAGGTATATGGTAAAACGTTGTTTCATTTAGCTAAGTACATGTAACCTCCAATTATTGCATTTGATTATAATGTACAAAAGTGTAGGTAAAGAGAGCAAGAGGAAGAAAGGTACATAAAACTAATATGCAGCACCACATCTCTAGGTTGGTCTATGCTCGTTTGAAAGAGCATGAAGTAAGCATTTGTGGCAGTTTATTCCTTTCAAATTGATCTTTCCATACCTTAAGTATATCTCCGCCATATGAATTAGTGATTTATTTTCTATGATTGCTAAGATTCTGTATGCTTTAAGAAAAGTTATATATGTTTCACTACTTAACTATATAGTCTCTTTCTCGACAACAAATGTTAACAGATGAAGCTACTGCACAAGTTGCTTCTTGCATTGTAAGTGGTTCCACTTGCTTACCTTCAATTTTACACAATTAAATAAATGAATTGTTCATTTCCTTTCAATTAAATTTTGTAGGGCACTCTTACCCAAGAAAGCGAAAGTATAAAAACTCTAAGCAGCACCACTACAAAGAATGACATCCTGTATAGGGCTATGGGCAAGAAGGACCACCCTTGTTGAGTTAGGGGCGTAGGGAGTGGTATTGTTCCTTCCAGATTCTTTCATAAAAGAATACCCATAGAAGAAGATCTAGAGGCCTACTATGACTTGTGTGAGAGGATAAAAACAAATATACCTAACTAGTTGCATGACGAGTGTTTGTTGATAGCTTTTGCATCCCTTTTATTAGATCTTTGAACCACCTATATACCTCCATTACATGCTAGCCATAATTCACCTACTGAAGAACGTCTTAAAGAGGGACAACCTGCACCCTTTGAGACAAAAAATCTAATTGTGGTAGTAATCACTACACAAACTTTTTTATTGTCCTTCTATAATTCTTCTACCTCAACCTCTTTAATGTATGATGTATTTATGATTTGCAAGTGGGTTAATGCCTATTGACCTTGGATACCCATCAAAATATTAATGCAGTTGGATTGTTCTATGAGCATGAATCAAACATTTTGCATGGGATTAGGTTGTCCCCACATACTAACCATGTGTCCATTATTTGGTTTTGATTGTGACTACCTACCTTCCATTTCCTTTAAAAATGAAAAATATTATAACTGTTGGGTAGGTAATTGTATATCATGTTGCTTGGTTAGAGGAATTCATCATTCCCATAGAGTTCACAATGTATATCTTTTCACACTATACCTTCCTCAACAATAGTTTTTATATAGAGGCTTTAGTTTAATCATTTATTAATTATATCTAAGGCTAATTAGCAGCAGAAAGCACCATCGAGTCTGCCTACCATTACACCCTTAGCTATCATCACATCAATTGAATTGGTACTAGTTATTTATGTTTATTTTTCATTGTAAATTTTAATATCTTTATTGGTCAATGTTAATTGCCTTTATAACTTTTACATCAGTGATTTAAGGATTGTGATGAAGTCCCACCTAACATGTCTTGATCCCTAAGATTACTCTTTGGAATCATCAATGAAGATAAAGCAATCAACCACGTACTATGAGTGTGTGCTTCCGGATGTCATTGTTGAGGTCTGACTTATGGCTAAGGACCTATTACGAGTTTGCCAATGGGATCAACATGAGCACCCTCTCATTGTCTCCCACACATAAGCATTGTAAACTTTAAATGCAATTCAAATGATTGTGTATATTGGGTAAATTGGATGCTGCTTGTTTTGGATGTTCATGGTGGGCAAGCGTTGCATTTTATTCTTGTGGATTGCACGCCCTTCCAGCCCTCATAAAAATCATAAATAAGTAAGCTTTTTATTTTTTCATATATTGTGTATAGATCAATAATTTATTATTCATATTTAATGCATTTGAAATTTAAATTTGTAGAGCATGGTTAACATTGGCTAATTTGACAGAGACTCTACAACCACTAAAACTCACTTGAAGAATATTTAGGTATAGAAAATAGTTAACTACTTTATTTTATATACTAAACTTACAAGGTTATACATGGTATTTATTGATCCTTTTTATTTTCCTTCTAGCACAGTGCCCTAGATAGCATTCTGATTGGGGGTGCAGGTACTATGTACTAAGATACATGAGGACCCTAGTACTTGATAGTGTCAATGTCTCCCAATTAAGAAAGGTAAGACACTTTTTACTGGTCATAATCTTTCTCTTTTTTTTAACAATTTTTTATGGAATCCATCTTAAAAGAATGCGTCAATTGAATTAAAAATGTTGTATTGTAGACTAATGTGCTTTCTGAATGGGCAAACAAGAAGTGTTACTCCAAAGCAAACCTTAATGTGAATGGGCTGAGTATGTAATTAGTTTCATTTTGAACAATTGGGGTAAGTACGTGAATGTAAATTAACTTAACCATAATAAAGTATTCTTTTCAGTGATATGCATGTTTTCTTCTAGTTTTCATTATTTTCATTGAAGTATATAGATTTTATGGGATGAATGAGGGGAGGTTGGATTGTAAACAAAGTGAAAGTGGATATGCATGGGTTCGTCTAGTTTTACTATTTTTATTGGAGCATATATATTTCATGGGATGATGAATGAAGAGAAATTGGCCTATAAATAAAGTGAATGTGGAGATTGTAGTGCATGTGGTGTGGTTTCTTTAATTATCAAGTCATTTCAAGATGCGAATAACGTGTGAAAGTGAATGTATGTGTGAATGTTATGTGATGTGGATGGATGAAGAATTTTGATATTTTATACCCAATGTGGAATTGAATGTATGTTTCTTTTTCATGTGTTTAGTGATTGCAAGAACAATGTAGTAGGTGGCACATTGAATGTATGCAGAAATGTAGGTAGATTACAATGTAAGTAAAAGAAAAAAGAAACACTTTTAAAGTTGTTCTAAAAAATGACTTAAAAATGGTATCTTTTGAAGTTTTCTGGAAAAAAAAAATGACTACAAAGAGTCTATATTTGAATTCCTTTGGAAAAAATGACTTTAAAAGACTATTTTTTAAGTAATTTTTTCAAAATGCCTTTGAAAGTTGACATTTTTAAAGTTGTTTTTTCTAAATGACTTCAAAAATTGGTCTATTTGAAGTTGTTTTTCTCAAAAGGACTTCAAAAGAAGCTATTTTTGAAGTCATTTTTTTCAGACAACTTTAAAAGTCTCTTTTCCCTACTCATTTTTCACAATTCATCAAAAATAAAATTTTCTGAAGCCATTTCCTTACCAACCTCTTTTCTTATCGATTTTCCATGTTGGTGTGCTTGAAGTCGCTTTCTTTACTGGCTTCTATTGATGTTTTTTTGTTGACTTTAAAAGCCTCCCGTGCAAGAGTGTAATGGTGTCAAAATCACATTATTCACCAACATATATGCTACTAGGGTTTCTAAGCAATCAGACTGAGAGAGAGAGGGGGGCACCAGCAGTGTAGTCTTTCTGAGTAGAGAGAGAGAGAGAGAGAGAGAGAGAGAGGGACAAAGAGGGAAAAGAAGGGAGTGCAGCCAGTAGTTAGTTTCCAATGGCCCATGACTAAGAGAGAAAATGTACTTGGTCCGTGGCAAAGGTCTTTGCCATGTGAGCAGGCGAGAGAGAGTTATTGACAGGGAAATTTGTAGAGAGAGATAGGGTAGAAAGAATGAATATGGCAGGAGAGGAAAGTTTTGAACCAATTAAATGTGAAAACAAATTTTAAAGATAGTTTCAAAAAATTAACTTTAAAAGTGACTTTTAAAGATGGATTTTCCAAACCGTCTTAAAAAACTAATTTTAAAGACAGTTTTCTTGAACCGTCCTTATAAGTATTTTCCTAATTTAGAAGTAGGTAATTTCTAATTGTGAATTCCATTTTCCTCGATTTTTAGTTTTAGAAAATTTCTAATATGCTTTCCATTCATCTTAGGAATGTTTTAGGATTAGTTTAGAACCATTTTAGAAAGTAATTGCATGCTAGATTCCTAGATTTAGCCATTTCCTAGCTTAGAAGTAGCACTTTCCTAATTTGCAAATCCATGTTTGACTTTTTGTTTTCCTTTGTTTACTTTATAGGATTAGTTTAGAAATATCATGCAAAATATCTTCCTATATTTAAAAGCATTCTTAAATTAGAATTTCATGCATAGCATCATAATATCATGCATTTAGTGTAAGCATCATCACTTTCTAATTTAGAAACACACCCACACACTTCCTTATTTGCATGCAATGGTTCTTTTGTTCTACGTCTTCGATTCCTCATTCATTTCCATCCCATTATCTATCATTATTTCACTTTCCATCAGTCACACACCTTCCTTCTAGTCTTATATTCGTACAAATTTTCATTTAGTTAGTTCTTGCATCATTCTTCCTCTTCTTTCTAATTTCTTTACTACAGAGTTGGACAAAGGAAAAGAAAGGATTCTTAGAAATAAGGGAACATTCTAATTTCTGAACTAAGGTTGAGGAAACAGGCAAATCAATTCATAAGCCACCTAGGTTCCTAACTAACAATGTATGTATTTCTCACTTCATCTCCTAAGGCTAAGAATGGGTGAGTCGTAAAACAAGGACCGTTGTCTCCAATTTGTTTACCTTTATTCTATTTCATGTTTAAGGATGAAGCATCCTCTATGGTTCAACTTCCTTTAAAATAGATGACCTATATTCCCCTCTTTATTTAACTCCTCGAAGTTGTTGTCTTTTTTAAAATTTTGGCCTGAGAAAAATGTTGTAACTTTTTATACTTCCTTTCCATCATTCTTCTTTCTTTATTGGGTGGTGATTGTTTAGGAAAAGGTGCTAAGGCTCCTTTTTCTTGGTTGCATTAATATTTCATTCCTAGGGATCATTGGATAGGATTTGCCAATTTGTAGCATGTTGGGTTAAAGAGATAGGAAAAGCTCAATGGCATATTTAGTGTATTTTTTGTGATATATTCAACTATCAATTACAATGAACATGCAATCACAATTAGAAAGAAAAAAGAAAAAGAAAAAAAAAGAAGGTAATCTTTTATTTATTTCCATACCAATTCCACAATCATACAAGAATGGTGCGCATATTACATAAACATAGAAAGGAAAGTACACCCTCTTGAAGGACATAAAATTAACCCATATTTCAACCCAAGATTCACTATTTAATACTTAGCAAGCATGTGATCCAAAAGAGAACCAAAGATAAAGAAAGTGGGAAAAGAGATGGAACAAACTCAAAGATGGGTGAGGAAAGAGAAATAATGGGAAGGTAAGGATTCAAAGGCAAGGATCTAATAGCATTAGGATGCAAGGACCTAAAGCACAAAACTAAAGCAAATAAGCAAAGAAAATATCTAAAGAACATGAATGTGAAACTATAAATGAAGGAAAGCCGATGTACAGCTCTAATTCTAATCAAAGAAGAGTTATCCCTCTAGTTAAATCCTAAAAGAATATAATTATTCACATACTTACCTAGGATTAATCCTTAAACCCACAAAATATCAACCTTTACAGATTAGGTAAAAAATGCATGTGTTAAAAACTTTGGATAGAAACTCTAATTTAATATTGTAAGTTAGAACACATGAGCAACTAAATTGGGTGATTTTTTATACAAAATTCGACATTTATCATATCCCCAACTAGTATTTTGTTAGTCCCGACCAAAATTTGTGGAAAATTAAATTACAAAATTGATACAAATTGCCACTTTTATAGGCACTCACGAATGCATTTAGCATATGCAACATGCCCTTAAACCCCTAGGTTACCCATACTGGATGAGTTAGGCCTTGTGAGGGTTTGTAGTGAATATGCCCACTAAATTCTCAAAATTTTTATGAAAATATTTTATTTATGTGAGAAACTTTGTTCTTTTATTTATCTTATAGTAAGTTCCTAACTTTAGGTTGCTAATAAAGATGAATGCAAAGGTTCAAAATCCTACCCTTATGCTAAAGAGATCCCATTATTTCATTCAACATCTGAAGGGGAGTGTGTACTATAGCTAATATGTAATTATAGTTCCAAGTTAAATATAACCTAAATCACCTTCCAAATGTATGCTTTGACTTCAATTCTCAGAGGATATACTTGACACTTAGAAAGATGTACAAATCTCTTATTAATATGTGAGTAGAATGTTGTTCATCAAGTCCAAAAGTCTAACATACTTCATACAAAAGAACAATAACTTAGAAATAATGATAATGGTTTTATGAAAGCATATCAACTACTAAGAATGTTACACTACCAAATTCCATATTTATTTATAACCATATCCAAGCCATACTACTTCTAAGATCAAGTTTGGACTTCTATTAGGATGAAATGTGGGTTCAAGTAAGGGTTACCAAAAGAATAGGTATAAAGGTTGTTTGGAAAATACGTAAAGTTCTTATACCAATATATTTGCAACTTTTCCATTTTTCCTTGCACGGGTGAACATTCCTTTTCTTCATTGGTTATCTTTTTTTTTCTTTTTTTTTATCCTTTTACTTAACTTTCTACATATCCTTTTTGAACTTTTACTTCCTTTTTACCTTTTGGATGTTCACCTCTTGAATTGTATTATTCATACTTTTTCTTAAGATGTTCTACAATCTTCTCTACATATTTTGAAAATAATTATGTAATGGGTATTTTATAAGGTTTCAATATAGGTAAAGGTTTGTCTGTCTAACAAAGAAAATGCTAATATATTAAAGGCTCAATTGGCTAACTAGCAAAAAATATTATAGGGAAGGCTAAAGGCTCTTAGTTAAAGGAGGGTGACATCTATCATTTTTGAGGTTTCATATGACTTAAGAATGATCATAAATTTAAGAGATATATTGTATAGCCTTTTGTGATTTCTCAATAGTTAATCAAGATGAAGAATAATGAGATCAAATAAGAACTAAAGTTAGCTGAAGAAAATTTTAAATTTATGTATAACCCTCAGAAAGGAAGAATGGCTCAAAACTCAATTGGCTTATAAGTCTCCACAAATCTTCTACAAGATTTCTAAGTTATTTTTGTCTTCAACTTAAACTATATATAGCTATTTCGTGCTATTAATATTCCAAGTTTAATTTTTCATGAAATACCTTAGAAGAGGGATAAAATAGTAAACTAATTGTATGCAACTCTATAATCTATAGTTCAAAGATAGTTGAATATTCAAAAAACCTAAATTCTCATCTTTATAAAGGAACTTGTCAGAAAAATTTATTTTTGAAAAGTTTTAAAAATCAGGAAAAATTTAGAAATCTCATTTCTACACTTCCAACCTGAACTAAACATTGTTCTCAATGTTTTGAAATATAAGACACCTTAATGATGAATGGATAGTATAGAACACTGAGACTTTCTAAAAAACCTTGGGTTACATATCACTATGCACTAAGTTTAACGTCTTTATTGAGCCATGTCTTATCACTGAACTAGCTTTCAAAACCTAATTTTAAACCATTTTAACCTAATTTTTCCTAGCCCTAACCAAAAAATGGCCAAATTTCTCATGCTATTTCAGAATCTCATGGTAATCAATATATTTCTTGTGCCTTGAACTTTGAATTGGTGGTAGCATTATGATAGAGTAGACAACCACCATTGTAATTAGATGAATAGTCCTCATTTTTACCAATTTTAGGGATAACATTTACCATTGTACTTTATTTTTCTTTGTCCTCCATTTCCCTTACATTGTCTTGAAATTGGGGTATAAGCTAACTTAGCACTTCCCTAAAAGGTGGATTTTGTACTACTAGAGGTAGAGACATGGTAGGGCTTAAACCTTGATTATCTTCTAATGTGTACCCTAGAGTTGGTTCGTGTAGGGCCAGGACATCAATTGACTCTTCTTTTTCCTATTTTGCTAGCACATGTAAGGTGTCAGATGGACCTATATTGTTATCTAGAGTTTTATCAAATAAGGTATATAGGCTCCGATCAGGTATGTCTTTTACACCGCATGGCATAGTTTGAATTTCAGTGTCGGTAGGGGATTCTACTCTGTCTTACCATTAAGAATTTTCCACTAAAGGCCTAGTGATTAAAATTCATTCTCCTCATCAATTGGTGTTTCTCCATCATAATCATAAAAAGGAGTAGGACATGACTGAATTTGGTATGAGTTGTAGGTTTGTAAGGATGGTTGTGGACTTCATCGCTCAGAATGATCATATGAAATTGTTATTCAATTATCTCTAGCGATAGTCAAGTATGGTGAAAAACCCTAGGGCTTAAGAGGTTCATAAGAAATTTCCATCCCATCATCACTACCAATGGGTAGGGATGGTTGAAAACTCTTTAGCACAAAATGATCATAAGATAGTCCTATCCTATTATCAATAATAAATGACTCTTTATTATTCCTAGTTGTTTCAAATTCCTTAACCCTTTCCATAAATGCAACATGGAATTGGCCCCTTGCTTCACAGCATTATTTAGTCGATTCCACGTATAGCCTAAAGGTCTCTTCTAATACTTATTCCCTTTGTGCTAGAAGCAAGGACTTGAAAGGCTCATACTGCGTTTACATTGGAGTATTGGGAAAGTCTAGTTCAATTTGGAACCATGATGGTTGTTCTTGGTATTCATGATAATCATGGTAAGGTTGATTAGGGTGGGACCATGATGGTTCTTCTTAATACTAGTAATCCTCAAACTATGGTTGTACATGATGCCTATCTAATCCATTACACTCTTGGTAACTCTTTGGACAATAATTGCCTGGGTGTGTGAATGCAGTAGGTGCATCCATTGGCTCTTGATAGTATTTATTATTGATGGAGCTTGATGGCCACGAAGAAAGGGGATATTTTGGGACAGAATAGGTATAGTCATTATTGCGCCGAGGATGGTGATATGACTACATATTACAATTCTCATACTGAGGTTGTTGATATAATTCAGTCAAGGAATTATCATACTAGGGTTGTTGATATGCCTCAATATTTTTCTTAAGGAACATATCCATTTGACTATCCATTCCCTCCATCCTAGCTATTATCTTATCCCACTTACCAATTTATCTCATCCAATTGATTATTAATTTTATTAGATAGGTCAAGAATATATCCTGCCTCACTCTCATACCTATCCTTTTGAGATAATGGCTTCGGAGTAAAATAGTAGCAAAATGGTTTTCTATCCCCTTCTTGATAGGCCATTGTACTTAAATTTATATACAATTTGAAACTAATCATTGTATACTATATATAATTTGAAACTAATCATTGTATACAATGAATGAGTAATTATTATTTTTTGTGGAAAATCTAACTATATGATTGAACCTAAATGCTAGACCTAATTGGATGTTCTTTGATAATGTGTAGGGTGATAGTGTTTAGACCTAAATTTAAATAGCTCCTTTTATCCAAGCTAGACTATTGCTTACCAATTAGGTTCTACTTTAAAGTAATTAATGCAATTCACATGTCCGAAGGCATTTAAACCTCAGCAAATGTCAATAGAAGGTGTTGGAAAATCAGTTGGATTTCAAGACACGCACTATAACCACAATGCTCATAAGCCACTAGAGTGACAATATAGACCTAGTGTTCAAAAAGGTTCCTATGAGCTCGAAAACCTTAATTCTCGTTCTAGTTAATTTTAAATTGCATTCAAGGGCTCAGATCGCAAATATATAGGGATCAATTTTAATTACCTATGTGAGAAAAGGATTTTGTGATGAAATCTAGTCCTTATCTTATGAGAGTTCTTGTGGAGCCCTTACTATCAATGTGATACATTCCACCATAAAGAAATTAAACCTGCAATGCATTACAGAAACCAAATTAATGCCTACCTGTGACGACCCGGGTTTTCCCATGCATTTTTAAATGCAATATCTAATTCCTAAGGTGGGATGCATCCTATTTGAAAACCATTTTATAAAAAACCATGCAATGGAGTGGAAAATCTTTAGTTTTAAACTCATTTTTGAAAACCCCTAGTGTCATTTACTTTCACAACAGCCAAAGTAGTTTTTGAAAAACTTTAGAAATCATAAATGTTTTTTCCCAGGTCTATGCGATCCACAAAGACACAACAAGAATCTGTAATTAAATACAAATACATGTCCAAAGGGTAGAGAGTTTCTCACATGTATAGTTGTCTCCTTTGTTTATTCACTTGCTTATAGCACTAATATCTCCTAAGGCTTCTTCTATTTGTAAGTGGAACTATCCTTAAAAATGTTAAGGATAGGGTGAGTATATACTATACTCAGTAGGAGTCTATCACTACTAGTTTGCAATGCATGCTACGTTTAAAATCATAAGCTCTTTAAAACATGTACATGTTTGAACACTCATGTTCAATATCGATATAAAAAACCACTGTCGAATTAGAATACTAACGACTTAAAGAATCGCACAAACTAAGTCCAAAGTATCATATATGTCATATATCATAAACATAATGATATGCATAAGATGCTCCACTGAATCCAACTCATGGATATCTGGTATGGTCAACCAACCTCATGTCATGCCATATGCAATGCAAGTAAATCCTCAAATCATAGGGTCCAACTATGCCCACGATCTCACCGCCATGTGGTCCCTGGGTACCTGAGGACATAGGTCATATGCCTCCACAGGACATATGACACTTCGACCCAGTGCCGTGACACCAGTGGTAGCCCCCTATACCACATGCAGTCGAAGCAGGGACATTGTCCTTTTTGAGTGTGGTACCCATCCACCTAATAGTGGTAGAGGCTGGAGGCCAACCCAAACCTCTCGGCATAGTGCCCACAAGCTTATCAGCCCAAATCATATCAGATCAAACAAGCGAAAACCTCTTTTTCAAAACCTGTCCTCTTTGGGTCCCTCACAACTGCCTACCTAGCGTCTTTTGGGCACTCCAGCATCTTTTGGTAACCCTCGAGGACATGCAATTTTGCAAGAACTCAATGCTCACAAATCATGCAATATATGCATTTGTTTGCAATACATATCTATGCATAATGTATATGCAATTATTTGCAAAACATATCTATGCATAATGTATATGCAATTATTTGCAAAACATATCTATGCATAAAGCATTTATCATATGTATGCTGAATTAAGTCATGCTAAACAAGTTATATAACTTATACTTAAAACATGCATAAAACAATCATGGCTCTTTAAAAAGTCTAGTAGCAATAGAGCACCTACCTCAAAGTCTCCTGAAGTCGCATCCTTTATCACTTTAACCCGTCCCTGGGTCTCATTTATAAATTCCTGGGTATGAATGGATAAAAGGAGTCCTTATTAATTTCATTCTATTCAGACATTAGATCGCTAGATCTACCTATTGGGTCCATGGTCCTTGCCTAATTCATTCATCAGGCTAGATCCTATGGTGTGGATCTACTTTCCAATAGTTAAACTCTGTAATTTATCCTCTAATCCTAACTTTAAAGTCTCATTAGGTCCGCATGCCCCAGTTCCCAGGACACCCATGTATCCTGGTTGAACTGTGATCGCCTTACATGCATGCGTGCCCAAAGGCCGTGCCAGGGACCGCATTTTGCACACGCACATGCAAGCTCAAGTGACATGCTATGACACACATCACCACACGGACGCACCTTGTAGCATGGCACGTCTCAACTCCTAGGGCACCTCGTGCACCCTGATCAAGCCAGGACCCGTGCCCCATGTCATGCGCACACCTGAAGGCCGCACCTGGGACAATGTACGCACTATCGTACACCTGGAACCCATCCCTAGGACCCAGTCCTAGGCGCAGGTAGTATATGGCATCCTTGGGACGCCTAGTTTGTGCAAGGCTGGCACAAGCCGGCTTAGAGTGTTTTTCGGCCAGAAATTTGGCTGAAAACGCTAGATCTAGTATGGATCTAGCCTGAGAGGATGAAAGAAAATGAAAAAGGCAAGGGTAGCCTAGGGAGTGCCCATCGCCAGAAAACGTGGTTTTTGGAGAGGGGAGATGGGGTTTTTATAGAGGGGTGAAAGCGGTGCCCCTCAATGGCGGTGTCGCCATGGCGGTAGCAGACTTCTCTGGAAAATTCAGGATTTGAGGGTTTCTGGAGAAGTCTGAGGAGGAAGAAGATAGAGGGTGCCATTATCAAAACAGCCCCTGCGTTTTTTGTCCTTTTTTGTTTTAAACATTTTTTGTTTAAATTCCAGAAATACCCCTATCTTTAAACAGTCATAACTTCTTTATACAAACTCCGTTTTGGGTGTTTTTTGAGGCGTTGGATGCCATTTTTTGAGTAGAATCTAATGGTAGTAAGTTTCCACATAAATTCCTTTGTTTACTATTTTAAATAAAGTGAATCATTTAACTCAGTTTATTTCCTATAGAATGTGCAATTTTCATTAAAAATAGTGTAAATTGCTTGGGTATTACACTACCTAAATGCCATTTAATAAAGGTCAAATACCTTAACGAATAGGACACTATAAGCATGCAGTCTATGTTTTGTTTATAGCTAAGCTTAGGCCAACCTATGTTAAGTTGGTTCTTACTAATATAATAGACCTAAATAAAATGCACCAATTATCATAAATGATCCTATTATATATGAGTTACACTACAATCAAAGATGCAATTATACTAAGTGCACTTAAATTAGAAATTTAAAAAGAAAGTGAGTGATACTTATAGTGGGGTTTTCGATGATGATCAAGTGTGGGTCACCAAACGCCACACTTGCCCTGTATTATTACAACCCATTTAAAATTGAATAATAAAGTACAAAATACAATGGGCCTTGCTACAAGTTTAACTCAAAAATCCCAATCTAAGAAAGGAAATAAATCATATCTAATATTATGAAGCCATGGCCCACAAGATCACTCTAGCTCCTTTTGTGGTATTCTCCTCACACAAAAACAAAAACATGTGTCAATTTGTGGGAATAAGGAAAATATGCAAAGCTAAAGCAAAATATCCTAATATAATGCAATCCTAAACCTAGATTAGAGGTAAACAATTCAAACAAGATTCACCCACAAATCTATTTTGATTCCTTATGAACATTGCTAAAACTTGGTGTAGCTTTAATATTACTCATAAGCACATGAATCAATGTAGTAGTTTGAATGTGAGAGAGATTGATCCCACGTGGAATCTAAAAGATTTGTTATGTTGATTGGATTTTACTTAGAACACTTTCCCTTAGCCAAAGAGATATGGTTTTGATTAAACTAGGAAACAACTAACATCTAAAAGGAAAGATGCATAGATTAAGGAATCATGAATTAAAGAAACTTGCTAAAAATAAAGCTTTCTAGAAAGAAAACTAGAAACTATCAAACTATACTTTAAGATGCAAAATATTAACCAATTAAATCAAAACTAAACTTGAACAAATTCTAATCAACAAAACATGCAACAAATAATTAAGGAAAAGTTCTCATGGAATATGGAAATTGTGCATGAAATATGTTACTTTATTGAACTAAAATTCATACAAGAATGGTGCACATATTACATAAACATAGAAAGAAATGTGAACCCTCTTGAAAGACATAAAATTAACCCAAATTCTAATCCAACTTTCACTATTTAATATGTAGCTTACTTGTGATCCAAAAGAGAACCAAAGAGAAAGAAGGTGAAAAAAGACATGGAACAAACTCAAAGATGGGTAAGGAAAGAGACACAATGGGAAGGCAAGGATTCAAAGGAAGAACAAAGAACAAAGAACAACTAATTTGATCCTAAGTTTATCATGTCTTGGCTGCCACTATGAGTGATTAATAGCCTTAGGATGTAAGGATCTAATGCACAAAACTAAAGCAGACAAGAAAATAAAACAAGTAAAGAACAAGAACAACTTGGAATGGCTGGAAAGAAGGAAGGAGGCATGGAGAACCATGGAGAGAGACATGGAGGACCTGCCCCAAAGAGGGAGGTGTGGAACTTCTTTTATCTATGGTACATGGGATGCCTTGGCTTTTCATAGGGGATTTTAGATTTTTAGGGTTGCTAGAATTCTAATCCTAAGAGATAAGATAGAGAGGATCAGGATAAAGATAATGTAGGAGGCTTAAGATGGGGATTAGAATGACTCTAAGAATGTGTTAGGAAGGTGAGTTTTAAGGGTTTGACGTGAAGATTTTAGGAGATTTTGGATGAGAAATTAGTATGGATGCTAGGAAGGTGGGTCGAAAGTGAGTTTAAGGTGTAAAATGTGAAATCTTAAGGAGTTTTAATAAGGTAGGAGGTGCCCCTTTTCAAGGGGGTGCCTCCCCCTTGTTCCCATGTCAAGTTCCCTAAAATTAGGGATGGAGATATAGAGAGACATGGAGATAGAAAAAGTTGGAAAGAAGATAAAGGATGACTCTTCTTTGATTGGTCCACCCAACATGCTATCTTACCATGTTTGATTTTAATCCAACTACCTTCTAATTACCCTCTTAAATTTTCAGCATTTGTGCATAGGATAATTTCTTGAAATCTTTGTCCAATAGTGTAATTCCATGTGGCATTGGCTAAGTTGGCTTGATGGCTTGAGTGGCTAAGTCCCTTGGCTTCAAGGCTTAAATGGCATCATGGCAAACTTAGCTTTCCTTAGGTATCCTTGTTAAACTAGGAAACCTCCTATATAGCTTCTTATGAAAAGGAGGTGTGCTTTGCATGGTTTGTGCATGGGCCCACTTTAGTCACCTTTAACTTCTCCAATTCTATCCCTTGCTTGCCATAAAGTGATCTTGACCCTTGACCATACGTTGGATTTAGGCCTTTGTTTCCTTATGTTTCCTAGTTAGACTAGGAAACCTCGTGAATGGCTTTAATTCCTATCTCGATCGATATCAGCTATTGGATTACCTACAAAAAGTGAAAAACTCTAATTAAATCCTAAAAAAACATTTTACAAATAAGGATTTTTAATGTGAAAGGAGAAAGGGTTGGCCAAATTTCTTAAGAGGGAACTAGCCAACCATGTGAGTACACAAGGTACAATAGCTGGCTCTTGCTCTTTAGTGACACTTGTCCCTATCAATATATGTAAAAAATACATTTAAAACTTAGTATAAGAAAGGGTGAAAACAAGGGATTGGAATGATCACATTCCAGCCCATATGTAGAGTATTTGGAGCTCACGAAGGGAAAAATAGCTAAGAAGGCTAAAGTGAGGAGAAATTTTGGTGGTTGGTGCAGGGGGCTGCTCAAGAAAATGTAGGAGAGATTGAGATTGGAAGATGAGGAGGTGAGGCAAGGTGGTGGAGGAAAAGGAGTAAAGGAGCAAGACTAGTTGCAGTGGGAAGGAAACTGACACAGAGAGATGCTCCTGCACTAGTGACTTAAGCATAATTCTCAGTAAAGAGGAGTAATCGAAAGCGGCTAAACAAAGATAGGGGAAAAACAATGGAATTAGCTTGGTTTTAGCCTAAAACAAGAAACACATTTTCTAGATTTTGTATGCATCATTTTTCCCAAAAACTTGTAGGAGCATGCATAAATAAATGTTAAGGTCATTGTCCTTGTTAACTTAGATGTTGAATTCTTGTTTTGATCAAGCTAAAAGCATGACATATTCCATAGTATTATGGACCAAATTCATTCCTTGAAAAGTGCTTCCTTGTACTGGTAACCTTTGGGTTTCATATGATGCATGGCTACTCTATTTTTAGACCTGACAATGGTGGAAAATAGGGGGTGATTTCTCAATAAGAAAACAGCCCTGTGATTCACCATATTTGTACATCCCTTATTGGGGTTTCAAGGAAGGTTACTAAATTTGGATAGTGTGTTGGAGTGTGGAGTTTTGAGTTTTTTTTGTGATCATCTAGTGGGTGCATCAATTTCTTTTTTGGATGAAGCCCCTAAACACTGTGATTTGGAACTTTCTAATATGGTATTATGAATAGATAAACTTCAATTTCTTTACAAGTATATAACTAGCTCTTTGGGAGATGAAAACTTAGGAAGGTGCACACCATTTACCTACACATTTTTGTAGAAAAATGACACCATTTTTCATAGCCTTGTTGAGTAATATTGGGAATGGGCTTTTAGGTACATAAGCTGTCTCCGTTATAGACTCATATGGAGTTAGAGATTTATGTATTATCTTTTCCTCCTATATTTTAGCTAGTTCATTCTCTTCTATATTTTTCTCAATCTAACCTACCTTATTATTAACCTGATGCCCACTCCTAAGGGTTGTGATAGACTTTTCTTGTTCATGGGATCCATGATCATGAGAACCGGACCCTATTTCTAACTAGACCTTGGGGTGTGGGATTGGTTGACTAGGAAAATGTCCATTTTCTCTATCACTCAAAGCAGGTGACAATTGACCAATTTGTATTTCTATTTTGGTAATACCTTGAGAATTGACATTTGATCTCTATATACTATCATTGATTGCTTGTCTAGTTTCATCCTAGTGTTTTAAGGTTTTTAGCACAAATAACTACATAGTTTCCTCAAAGGTTGGTTTCTTTGCTTGCTAATGATATTGAAAACTAGGTTGTGGTGGAATTAAAGTCTAAGAAAGCTTTGTGCAAAAGTGTTCATAGATGATGCTCTCTGATAATTGTTTCTCAACCATGACGAATTAGGATGCCTAGCCATCCTGGATTATAGGTCTTAGAGCAAAGGTTATTGGTGGGGTTCTGATATGCATCATTCATTGCATTCACTTGTTCTAAATGATTTTCAAGAGCTACTAGTGTGACAATAGATATCCTCTTTCAAAAGGGTCCTATGATCTCAAAACCCTAGGTCTATTGCTACTTGATTTTAGATTAAGATTAATGGCTGGCATTGAAAACATACAAGGAATCCCACAGATTATCAATATATTGGATCTTATTTAAATCACTTAACTTCAACCAAAGAGAGATAGAGAGAGAGAGAGAGTTGATGATTAAACTAGGAATTTATAGTTAATAAGAATAGAAATATGCATGAAATTAGAAACTATGACTAAAGGAAACTTGCTAAAAACAAAGCTAAACAATGAAAATGGAAACTTACCTAACTAACATGCATTTAACTAAAAAAGCTAATGCAAAATTGGAATGAATATAACTAAGCAACTTAGCTTAAGGAAACTACTAAAAATGACACTTTCCCAAATTAACTCTTTCCTAAACTAGAATTAAAATTTTCTAAAAATGGAATTTTCTAAATCCAAACTGGGAAGCTTTCTAAACATAAACTAAGATGCAAACAACTAAATAAAAACTACTAAAACAAGATTATGTAACACCCCTAACTTTTGTAAGGAGATTGAATAAATAAAGAAATTGAAATTTTCAAGGAAAATCAGGTTGTAATATTAGGGTTAAGCACGACAGATTCTGAGTTTGGATCAAAAATCTTTATTTTTCTCCAATTTTAAGAATAAAAGGATAAAATGGCAATTTTACTAATGAACGAGACCTAAGACATCAAAATTTGGAATGTACTCAGAAATACGAATCCAACTCCACTAAGTACGCTCAATTTTGAGTCCATAAGAATAAAATGGATTTTTCTCCATAAAAGGGCAAAATGGTCTTTACAAACCTTTGTGGAGCCCACAAGGGGCCCACAAAGGGATCCAATAGCTTGAAAACAAGTCATCATGAGTCAAACAACTACCCCTTGCTAGTAGAGAAGGAGGTGGTAGTGGGAATCCTAAGACAATTTAATAATCAAAAGAAATCAAACATGGTAATTACAAGTAATCATGGAAAATTCCAAAAACCCCTATAAATAGATCATAAAATTCCCAAAAATTCTCCTAATGTTCTTCATGAGTACCCTAGAATACCTCAAAATACCAGCCCCAAAATCCTCCCTAAACTCCCCCAATTCCCTCTTCTTTCTCTCCTTCTCTGTTATTCTTTGTGGGCATGTCCACAGATGCGCCCGGGCAGACGACCCCATGTTTGTGTCGGGCACATCCAGGGACACATCGTCGCTGATGAACTAGGGTTTCTACCTAGGAAACTCTAATTGAATTAGCCATCACATTCCAAACGTTGGAACCAAATCTTCACCGTCAGATGTGTTCGGACTAAGGGGATCTACAAAAGCCCTTTGGTTCCATGATGATCCACCTCCTGGATCATAGGAAAATTCAAAACAAAGAACAAGAACTGGTGAATCACAGTATTTGGCGTGTTTTTCAATCTATTCCATCCAATTTGGCCATTAAATGGTGATCTTGCACAGTTCAATGTCTTCCTTTCGTGGTGATCCACCAAAGCCCTATGGTCCCCCACCTTCTCAGGCAACGACAATGGAGAATTTCATGACTGCATGTGTTTGCCAGAGTCTAGGGTTTTCTTATCTTTTCTAATGAAATCTCTCTCTCTCTAGTGAAGCTTTCTTCACCATACACGACCAGGTAAGTCACCTTTCTCCCCTCTTTCCATTGTGGCATATATCTTGGGTTTTCCGGCCACTTGGAGATCTCCTCAACTGTTGATCTATCGAAAATGACAAATCTGACATGAATGGTTGAGATCTCATCCATCCATAGCTCAAATGTAACTTTTGAGCCATTGGATCGATTCTTGGGGTGCAAAAACCCCAAGACATGAAATCTGGGCCGCTGATAGTCAATGATGGAGGAGATCCACCCATGGCTGATCCAACGGTCCAGATTTGGACCGTCTCACCTATAACTTGTCACCTCCATCGACCACCTAGGATAGGCGATAACAAGCGTGGGCCGCTGGTTGTCCTGCACCCGTAAACCCAAATTTGATTTGAGCCATCTAAATTTTAACTGAAATCATAGATCTTCAATTAAGAGCTCGATATAGCACTGATTATAGATCTAAAAGATTTTCTAGATTCCTTATCACTTGCTTTATGTACTGAACTGATGAAATGTATGTTTTAAATTGTATTTATTGGTTATAATCACAAAAATCCATAGTAACAGTATTGGAGCATGATCAAGATGATCTCAAAATTGAGATATGAATATATGGATGGGTTTAGGAGGTTCCAAGACCTAAAGGACCATGATCATAGTGAAATTTCTGGGTTTCTAGATCGAGAGAACTAACAAAAATAGTAAGATCAAAATTCAGCCTTTAAAACAAGCTGAAATCTTAAAATCCCAATTCTAATCTCAATTTAACTCCAAATTGAGATCAAAATGTTGGGTTGGATTCCTTTTGATGGTTAGAACCTACTGAACCTAGAAATTTTATGTTTCGATGAATGTAAAATTCTCTTAATAAAGAAAAGTATTACTAATTCTTATGATTAGTGAAATTTGGAATGATCAGACTATATAATTTTCATCCATTAATGATCTTGTGATTATAAGACATGGAATCAATGGTTACAAGTGACTGATCTATGATTAATTAAGAGATATATCCTTAAAAGTAGTAAAAACCATAAAAATGAATGGAAATCCCCTTGATCAAGTTGATAAACAATGATTGGACAGTATGGATAAGTTTGGATGAAGATATGAAGTTAATATTATATGGATTTATGGACTGGATGATGATGATTTGGGATAGATTAAGATTTATGTCCTCAAATTTGATAAAAGGACTTAAGATCTTCTTGATCAATTGAATCAAGAATGATCAGATCATTTGATGAGATGCATCAATGATCTAATAATGAAATCACATTAAGAGGATGTATTAGATCTAAAGAAAAATGAAATGATTAAGATCTAAACCCTAAAAGAGATGAAAGATGAATAATGACCATTGGATCATGATGAATAGTTATGGCATGTCAGATATTCATTTGAATTATTGAATGTTATTATTGTCATTTATTGCTTAGTAGATTAAATTGTAGATTTATTTATGCTTTAATACTTATGTTAAGAAAACTACATTGAAAATGTAATTAAATGAAATTAGAATTGAAGGACATTTACATGAAATAAATGACATGGACTTAATGATAGTAAGGGCTACTGTTAGTAGGATAATGTAAGGAATATCATTTCCTTGGCCCAAATTAGGAGACTAATGAAACTCCATGAATGCCATTTAAATGTTCGTGGACTTAATTAAAATCAATTGGAAAGAGTACTTAGGGTTAAAATGCCCATAAGAACCTTATGAAAGGTTGAGTTAAGGTCACCCTAGTGGATGATGAGCATGGTGGTAGGGGTCATCTAATAGAGCCTCACTCTTTCCCCACCTTCTGTTGACATTTGTGAGGTCCAAACACCTCCTTACATGAGGATTGAAGTGACCACTTTATGTTCAACCATTCAACTAGTAAGCCTTAGCCAATTTCACATAAGAGGAACTGTCTTGACACAGGATGAAATAGGCTATCCTCAACTAGTAAAACATTAATTGGGTGAGTAGTAATAACAAGAGCATAAAAGGTTAGTAAATCATCTAATCCTAATAGAAATTGTAAGTAAGATAAGGATGATCAAACAAGATCCAAAGGATCTTGTATGATCAAAAACAATAAAAATGATAATGTTGTATTGTATTATGTTTAGGTTGAAATTATGTATGTATATGGAGGAAAATATAGATAAAGAAGCCTAACCCTTGATCAAACATGATTCAAGGAAAATTAGGGCATCCCTTATTGGAATACATGTAGAAAGAATACTTGTATAGAGGAATAACTTTATACGTATGGTTTGACAGATGTATGAATCAAGACCATGATGGACAATATGGAATGAATACCACTTGAGATGAATGAATCAAGACCATGATATCACTTTGAGGTAGGTGGATATACAAGAATATATCAAGGATTCATTTGTATACATACATGAACTTTTGTCTAGAATTATAGACCTCCATGATATAAGTATGCTTAATACCTTAGCATAGTCATGATCTAATCACATGAACCAACTAAGTAATCCAACCCCATGATCCAATTCAAGTAATCGAATCTAATGACCTAATTAAATGAGGTGAAAGTAATGAAATGTGTAGACTAAGGAAACCCTAAGAATAAAGCATAAAAAATATTCCAGCCTTAGTTAAACAAACACATCATCTAATATATACAATCTATTTTACATACAAGCATGGTGGCTTATGATTTTGGTTTACATAGTACTAGGACTAGGGATGCTGTGTTAAGGAAGTTATGAGGGTTTGGCCACCCACTTCTTGAAACTTATATGATGGATACCATGCCCAAAGAGAGGCTAAATATTAGGTGAGGCAATCATGGGAAGGCCGCCACTGTGACAGCCAAGGTTCCCCCCATGCGAACCTGGAATTGTTATTTCCATAGTTGGTATCAATGGATTATTATATAGTTATCCAGGCATGCTGTACCGATTAAGACTGTGGCATAGTAGTCCTAATGTATTTTGATAGGCATAGCAAAATGCCATGGCATGATGAGATGCCACTATATGAGTTCTTGGAAAGAAAATCCTTATATGAGAATTAGCTGAATATTGATTTCCTAAGTGGAAGTATAGCTAGGGGAAGGAACAAGTTTTGAGCAATTTTCACTATTTTAACTAATTTATCCTACACTACATAAATAATGTATGTACTTTATGTTGAGATAAATCATGAGTAGGCAACCAAGATGGAATGATGACTGAGGTATGTATTCTTATATTAGTGAAGTAGTATATTTTTGTATCCCCTACCAAGCATAGCTTATTGAGATATTGTAAATGTTTCAATGTTTACAATATCTCAGATATAGAGAAGGAGAATTAGGAGCTCAAGACTTAAGAAGACTTGGAAGAATAATCAATCAGAGTATATCCCTTGAAGACATGTATTTTTATTTGAGAGCATTGTATTGTATTGAGAGTTTTTAATGTATGGTGAGGATTAAAATTTGGATTATGTAATTTGGACAACTATTGTGCTGATACTGGGCTATACTATGAACTATTAGATGGATTCTGAAATTTAATAACAATATATTCCTTCCATGGAATTTTATCTTATACAAACTTTTCAACTTATGTTATGTATGAAGTGATGACTTAGGTTTTTCAAAACAAGTTTTAAAGCAAAGAATTTTCACTATTTTTTTATTTTTTATTTTTTTATGAAATGTTTTTACTAAGGGCACCCTGCCTTTGAAAAATGTATTAAAAAATGTGTTACAAAAACCTAGATCATCATAGATTAAGCAACTAAATTGAGGAGATTCTAAGAGGAAATTAACCTTGTACCACATGCATGATCCATGGATTGTGTGAATGGTCATGGGTTGAAAATTTGTTAGATTTGATGCTTTAAATGGAAACTAACATGCAAATTAATATAAGGATTTTGAAATTTCTAGAGCTTAATAAAAAAATAATAAATAAGACATTTTTGGGAGAGTTCTCTTATGGTGATGAGAATTGGATGTTCAGAATTTAGTTTTGCACCTCTTAATGGGAGTGTATATAATTCATGTGTTGAAGCAATTTATGAAAGTTAATTCTCAAGTACCATTTACACACAATACATAGTCAAGACTAATAGAGAGAGATGACTTAAAGACTTGGAGGAAGATCAGTGGAGACCTATAACCCAATGAGTTTAGAGACTATCTTCTTTCAGAAAGTTATAAGTAATTCCATAGTTTCTTCATAGTACATAACTTAGTGTGATTCTGTTATCCTTAGTTTGGTTAACTATCAAGAATAAATAGGAGTAATATCTTTATTTTCAAAAAATTTATTAAATCTAATTGGCTTTAGGAAACCTAGGAAATGATATAGGCCATCCTTATTGAACCCAAAGTGTGACGACCTGGGTTTTCTCATGCATTTTTAAATGCAATATCTAATTCCTAAGGCGGGATGCATCCCTATTTGAAAACCATTTTATAAAAACTATGCAATGCATCGGAAAATTCTTGGTTTTAAACCCAATTTTGAAAACCCCAAGTGTCATTTGCCTTTCACAATAACCAAAGTAGTTTTTGAAAAGCTTCAGAAATCATAAGTGTTTTTCCCCAGATCTATCCAGTTACAGCACACAGCCCAACTGTAATTAAATACAAGTACATGTCCAAAGGGTTGAGAATTTACTTACATGTATAATTGTTTCCTTTTTTATTCACTTGCTCGTAGCACTAACATAGATGTCCTCTACACGTGGATGGAATTATCGTGAAAAATGTTAAAGATAGGGTGAGTATATACTATACTCAACAGGAGTCTATCACTACTAGTTTTATAATGCATGCGATGTTTTAAAATCATATGCTCTTTCCAAAACATGTGCATGTCTGAATACTCAAGTTCAATATCGATATAAAAATCCATTGTCAAACTGAAATACTAACAATTTAAAGGATCACATAATCCAAGTTCAATATCGATATAAAAATCCATTGTCAAACTGAAATACTAACAATTTAAAGGATCACATAATCCAAAATCGAAATTATCATATACATATATATCATAACATTATGATATGCATAAGATGCTTCCTTGAATCCAACTCATGGATCTCTAGTATGGTATGGTCGACCAAACTCATATCATGCCATATGCAATGCAAATAAGTCCATAAACCATAGGGTCCAACTATGCCCACGACCTCCTCGCCGTGTGGTCCCCGGGTACCTAAGGACACTCGGTCATAGCCTCCACGGGGCCTATGACATGTCAACCCAATGCCGTGATACCAGTGGTAGCTCCCTGTACCACATGCAGTCGACGTAGGGACGTTGCCTCTTTTTGGGTGTGGTACCCATCCACCTAATAGTGGTAGAGGCTGGGTGGCCAACCCAGACCCCTCGACATAGCACCCACAGGCTTACTAGCCCAAATCACATAAGACCAAATAAGCCAAAAACCTCTTTTGAAAACCTATCCTCTTTGGGTCCCTCACAACTGCCTGGCCCTCGGCACTCCAGCATCTTTTGGCAACCCTCAAGGACATGCAATCTTTGCAAGAACTTAATGCTCATAGATCATGCAATGATGCAATAGTTTGTAAAACATATCTATGCATAATGTATATACAAAACATCTCTATGCATAAAGCATTTGTCACATGCATGCTAAACAAGTCATATACTTAAATCATGTATTTGCAAAACAATCATAGTTCTTTTAAAAGAATCTAGTAGTGATAGAGCACCTACCTGACTAGGTTGCGCTAACCCCTTTGTCCTCGGATGCTCCTGAACATGGTTTGGGGAGTCAAGGTTAGTTTGGCCCATCTTTTATGGGTTTTAGAGTAGTTGGATGTTATTACTTAGGCATTAGGGGTCCATCCCTATGCCTATGGGTGTCCTAAGGTCCTAATTGGACCTTGGTATCCTCAGTTTTCCAAAGGTTTAGTGGCCACGCGCCACCATCCTATTCTAAGGGTCATGCCCACCTTTGATTGGGCCTTGATCAGGGATTTTATAATTTGGGTGTGTCCGCGTCATCAACATAGACACAACACCTTTTGCGGTGCCTCAATTAGTGCTCTAGATCTCAAGTTATAAGCGTTTTAGTGTCACACGTACATAAGGGCTTCAAGGGTGAAAATATGGAATGCTAGGGCGCTGCGTGTCAACGGCATGCGCCCGCCCTTTCTAAAGAAAACGAAAATCCCAACTTGCTAGCATGCTGCAAGCCTGCGGTGTGCACCTTAGCGGGCACATCTGCAGACGCGCTGGCTTTTCCCGTCCTCTCTCTCTTCTGCGGGCATGTCCCCGGACACGCTCGTTTGGTTTTTCAAATGGGAACGATGTGTTACGTTCCGACTGGAACGTTCTGTCATCTGGGGGACCGGGGCATCCTCAGGACACCCTGGTTCGACCCTGTTGAACCAGTGCAGCCCTGGGAACGTCCCTAGGTCCTTGGTGAGTCTCCAGGGCTCTATTTTGCATAGTTTTTCATGCAAAAACCTAAGGAAATTGATCTTAGAACTACAATGGAGATGGGTTTTGAGGGATCTTGGGCATACCTAGCTCATTGCTAGGTTTTTCTCCTTGTTTTCCCCTCTAGGTCACTCCTCCACAACGGGTTTTTTCCAACCTTTTGGGCTGCCATTAGAGGCGCCCAAGAGCTCTATTTATAGAGCTATGAGAGGGTTCTAGAGGGGGCTCTCACCGCCTTTGAATGGCGGTGGAGAAACCTCCAGAATGGCGGTGATTTCACCTCCAATCACCGCCGTTCTAGAACCCTATACGAGGTGGAAGATGGAGGGTGCCCATATCAAAATGGGCCCCTGTGTTTTGCAGCTAAATCCGTTTTTGTAAAAATTACAGTTTTGCCGCTAAACTTCAAAGGGCCATAACTTGCTCATTTTAACTCCGTTTTGGGTGATTTTGGTCTTGTTGGATTCCTTTTTTTGAGATGCATCTAATGATACCATTTATAGGACCAAGTTTTTGGGTTCAGTCAAGGTGACTAGTGAAATGACCAAAATGCGCTTATCTTCAAAACTAAACTTTTCATGGGATTTTAATATTACAAAAATTGGGGTCATTACACAAAGACATAAAGCCTACCCAATATATCTACCACTAGTTAGCCCTATGAGATTACTAGTAAGCCTTTTGTTCTTAACCCCAATCACCTTAACAAAATAAACCAATAAAATAACAGCCATTACCCATTTTCAGAATGAGTAGAGTTGGTAGAAAAGTTCGAAAGAGGATAAAAGTCAGAGTAAGAAATTAGTATTCATTCTTCCAAAGAAGCTAGAGAAAAAAAAATTAAATGAAAAGACCAAAAAAAGAAGAGAAAAAAGTGAAAGGCAAGAATACAAAGGAAATTCACTTCAACAAAACCAAAAGGTGTCCTAACAGATATTCATTGAAAATCTCTACTCCATTTTGAACCTTTGAAATCCTTATAACCTTCTTTTCATAATCCTTACCTAAGCCTACATATGGTCCTAATTGGAGACTTGTGGATCTTAGGTGGAATATAGCCTAAAAGAGGAGATAAAAAGAAGGAATTAAGGTAAAATTAGCCTACTATTCTTCATAATGATATCCACTCTTAAGGATCACTTGCCTTTCTCTCTTTAGCACTTCAAAATTCATGTGAACCATTACCTTTGTTGAATCTAGTCACATAAAGAGAGAAATATGTTTAACCCCTTATCTGAGAGTATCAGTTTTTAGAGTATACCTATAATGATTTGAGGTCAAGGTATATTTTAAATGGAATTTAAGCATACCTAGTTAGAAGTCATGACTTAAATGGCTGCACACACACACATGCACTCTAAGAAATAACAAGAATGATATGTCATGAGTATGTGTATGGTTTGTAAAATTGTCAATCCTCTTCATTAAGTTGTGGAATACAAGTAGGGTGCTAATGAATGAGGATTCTTTGAGATAAAATAGGGGACACCAACCTTCAAAAATTTTGTGGTATATTAACTACAAACCCTCACAAGGCTTAACCTGTCCACTAGGGGTAACTTAGGGGTTTAAGAACTTGTTGTATGTACTAAATGCAATCATGAGCACCTATGAAAGTGGCACTTTGTATATTTATTTTTTTGTGATATAATTTTTCACATGTTTTTCTTAGGACTAGTAAAATGCTGGTTGGGTGATGTAATAATTATTAAATTTTGCATAAAAATCACCCAGTTAGTACTCATGTGTTACAACTTATAGGGATAAATTAGGTTTCTAGACCAAAATTCATAAGACATGCATTTTTTACCTAATAACCCAAAAGTTTGTTATTTTGTAGGTCCAAAAGTTACTCTAAGGTAAGTATTGATTAATCATATTTTTCTAGATTTAACTATGATTTTTTACTTTTCGTAGGAAGTAAGATGGTAATCAAACGACTGAGATCGATTGGTACGAAATTGAAGATCAAGATCAAAAGATTGAGTCAAAGCCTCATAATCATCAATTTAATATAAACCAAAGGTATAGATCATCTTGTGGACTAGTAAAGGATGTGATTAAAGGAGCTAAAGATGGCCAAAGTGGGCCCATGAAGTAAGCCATGCACTCACACCACCTTTGCATGGAAGCCACTTAAACCACTTTAGCATATAAGCCATGAAAGAAGGTGGCAAGCTAAGGAATTCAAGCTAAACCATACAAGCCACTCAAGCCAAAGGTCAAGGACAAGAAAAGAAGCCATGGAAGCTTCCTAATACATTCATGAGCTTAGCTAATGGAGCCTTCAAAGTTAGTCATCTAAGCCATCAAGCTAAGCTAAATGGATGACTAGGATTGGATGAGATTCAAGAGAGTTATCTATGACTTATTTTGACCATAATTAAGGGAAAATCTATTAGAATAAGATGGAATGTGGACCAATGGGATAAGACCAACCAATTTCCAATGTTTTTCTCACTTTTTCCTTAACTTCCACCTCACCCTTAAGATGCACTACAAATTTCCAAAACTCTATCTCATTCCACCTCTTAGGAAACTTCTCAATTGCCCAAATTTCTCCACCTAATAGACTCCACCTCTGTTCTAACCAATCCCCTCTCAATTTCCCAAAATATTAAGCATTCAATGGTTTTGGAAAGGGGGAGATGCCCCTTCCTAAAAAGGTGGTGCCTCCCAGCTACCCCTCTTCTTAAGGCAGCCAACCTGCTTCCCCACTTTCCTATTTGATGTCTACCCTTTTTCTCCCATCATAGACATTCAATTTGATACTATTTAATCCCCACCACACCTTAGTACTAGGTTATGGCAAGTCTTATAAAACCAGCCTAAAACTCAAGCAAAACACACTTCTTTTTCATCATAGGAAAATGTGTCTCCTCCATACGAAGGACACACCCACTTCCTTCAAGCTATCTTTTCCCATTTTTCTTATTGTTTTGTGAAGTCTTTGGGTGCTGCCACAAATTGCCAAGGTTTATGTTGGTGATTTCTTGGATGTGATTCAATGAAGTTAGTTGCAAATTTCAATTCATGTTTATGTCCAGTAGTTAATCAACTTTTCTCTTGAGTGTTTGAATGCATTAAAAGTGATTATTTTCATGTTTTATATGTTATACTCATTGAACCTTTCAATCACCTTTCCACTGGAATTTCTTTGCATGAATGGTGTATGTTAATTTTGAACACCATATTATCTTGTCCACTTGATTTTTAAAGAGCCCAATTAGATTGTTAGATAGCTTAGTTAATATTAGAAATATATTGGATGCTTAGGTTCCCAAAGTAGTCGATTAAATCCACTCTTATCCAATGAACCCTGCATACCATTCCATGGTTACATGTATGTTAATCGGGTAGTTTCCCTTTCATTGCTATTAGTAATTGCTTTCATTTTTTTTTTCTAGTTTGGATGTAGTTAGATTCCATTATTTTGCATCTTAGTTAGTTGGAAAGTAATCAAATTTGTCATATTTGTTAAAAGAGTTTATTTGGTTGTTGACTTTCCTTAGTTTTGCATGATTAGGAAAGTAGTTTGTTAAAGCATGTTTCCCTTAAGTTAGTTGTTAATTTCATGTTTAGGAAAGTTAATAAATTGCATTTTAGGGAAGTTTCACTTTAGGAATGTAAAAAAAACTTTAGCTTTTAATTTGGGAAAGTTTTAATTGTAGAAAGTGCATGTTTTAGGAAAGTTTTTCATTTAGTATGTTTCTTGTTTTTGCTTAGTTTCCAATTTCATGCTTCAGTTTCCTTTCTTAATTTAGGACAAAAATCACTTGAATTTTGGCTAGGTTAGATAGTTTAAAGTAGGGACCACTGGCATCACATTAGTTCAACTCCTCATGGGAGTGACCTCACTAGCTTACTATATTGTAAATGATTTTGTGGGCTTGTGAGTTTTTTTCAAAACAACAATAGGAATCGAAAAGAGAAGATGGCTAGGATAATGAACTAACTATGGGGGAAAATGCGATAAACAAAATGGAATTGAAGGAGAAAAACATGAAATTCCTAAGGGGGAAAGCAAGGTTGCAGGCTATGACTTCTATTGGATGTGACAAATAGAGAATAACTAACTTTAATCTTGAGTTCCTGAGAAAGAAAAACTAATGAGAGTGAAGAAAAGAAAAGAGGGAAAGCAAAGTGTTGAACCAGAAAGCAAAACAATGGGAAGCTAAGGCAATGAAACTAAAATAATGAAAGCAAACTACTAATTTGAATTGAAGAGCAAATAAACAAACAAATAGTTAGAAATCCAAAGGAATAATAGCACCAAAGTAAACCAAAGTCCAGCTCCAAAGATCACCATACAAAGAGTGCAATGTTTCGAGATTGTCTCACCCAACCTCCACTTAGTAGAAAACATGTAAGGCTTGGGTATCTATAGATGAATTGTTTTAGCTTTGGTGAAGGCTTACTCTAATGAAGAGAGGTGGATCTAGATCTAGGAATTCAATATGAAAATTTATGTAGAAGATCATGTAAGCAAAGATGACATAAGAGAGTGACATGGCCTATTTTCATGTTTAGAAGTGGGGGCAGGCATCTTTTTCATTAAAGGTTAGTGGATCTCCTTCCCTTGTAATTGGATGATGGGTGGTTGATGAAAAATTGGTGAAAAGAGAAGAACAATAGTGAGGAAAGAAGGACAAAAACCTAGGTTTTTACATACTTTGAATGAACTTAGATCTAGGCCCATTTAGGAAACCACCAAAATGGACAAGTAAGTATGGGTGTCCCCCTCTAGGGAGGTAGCTCCCTCCTTAAGTAAAAAAACATGGGAACCCTAGGATGTGGGGTGGAAAATGTGAATAGAAAGTGTGATTTTCTCTCTTGATGGGTCCACCAATGCATGATCATCTTACCTTTTACAAATTTCCCTTAAAAATCACCCTTTTAACGTAGGTATTTAATTAGGAAAGTTATTTGGAGGAGAGGATGCAAGAAAATATGACATAAGAGAGTGACATGGCCTATTTTCACATTTAGAAGTAGGGAGAGGCATCTTTTTCTTTAAAGACTAGTGGATCTCCTTCCCTTCTAATTGGATAATGGGTGGTTGATGAAAAATTGGTGAAAAGAGAAGAACAATAATAAGGAAAGATGGAGAAAAATCCAGGCTTCTATGTGTTTTGAATGAACTTAGAACTAGGGCTTTCCTATTTAGGAAACCACCAAAATGGACAAGTAAGTAGGGGTGCCAGCCTCAAGGGAGGTGGCTCGCTCCTTAAGTAAAAAAACATGGGAACCCTAGGATGTGGGCGAGAAAAGAGTGGAAACTGTGAATAGAAAGTGTGATTTTCTCTCTTGATGGGTCCACCAATGCATGATGGAAATGATGGAAACCTCATGTATGGTTTAAATTCTCATGCAAATGATAGAAATTCTTGGCTTTTTGGCATGGATCATTTGATTCACCTTGTATGCTCCCCATTTCCTTCTTTTGCTATCCTTATGCTAGTCTTAAACCTTGATCATACTTTGATTTGGTTTCATTTTGGTTTTTGACTCAATCATTTGATCTTCATCTTCAATTCTCATCTTGATCAATCTTGGCCTTTGAATAATGCTATAATTTGTAACACATGAGCTATTAATTGGGTACTTTTTATGTAAAATTGAACACTTATCACCACTCATGACTTGGAGCTGGCCGTTTTTGTGTTTGCTTTGAAGATTTGGCAAAGCTACTTATATGGGGAGAAGTTCATTGTCTTCACGAACCAAAAGAGCCTCAAGTACTTGTTCACACAGAGTGTTAGAGCGCTTGAAGGACTTCAACTTCACCATGTAGTACCATTGTGTCATGTTGATGTAGTTGTTGATGCCCTCTGTAGGAAAGTAGGAGGCGTGATCACCATCATCACCATTTAATCGACTTTCGTAGATAATATTTTACAAGCACAGAAGTTGTGTGAGAAAACATAGGCATTGTGTGGCAGAGAGGATTTTGAGAAGGGGTAGATGGTAGGGTCAAATTTTGTGGTAGAATAGTTATGCAAGCCATCTTAGTTCTCAAATAGGAGCTATTGAAGATAGCTCATCATTCTAAGCTTGCTATGCATACAGGTGGTATGAAGATGCAACATGATTTGGGGAGATAGTTTTGACGCCATGGAATGAATATGGACATTGTAAGTGTGTAGTGCATTGTATCATGTGTTAGTGGGTTAAGACAGAGCAATAGTGACCCAAGGGATTGCTATAGACTCTAAATCTTCTGGTTTGAATGGGGGACCATGTTATGATGGATTTCATGGTTGAATTACCCAAAACATCTAGTGGACATGATGCAATTTGAGTTGTGGTGGTTCAACTTACCAAGGCGATTCATGTCTTGCCCATTAGAAAGAGACAGTCCATGGAAAGCCTTATTAAGCTCTATATTCAAGAGATAGTTAGCCTGGACAAAGTTCCACTTGTCATTATGTCAGATAGGAATAGTAGGTTTACCTCACATTTTTTATAGTGTGTGCATGAGGGTTTGGGAACCTCTATACATTTCAACATGGCATTCCACCCTCAAACTAATGGTCAGTCTAAGAAGATGATACAAATGCTAGAGGATATGTTGAGAGCCTACGCACTAGTGTAGAGGGTTTGTTGGGACGAGCATTTGCCATTAGTAGATTTTACTTACAACAATGTTACCACCCTAGCATTGGTATGCCTCCATATGAGGCACTATATGGCAAACCGTGTCGCATGCCAACATGCTAGAGTGATGTAGGAGAGAGCAATTTGTTAGGTCAAAGCTAATAGAGTAGTGTTTTGAGGAGATGAGGTTGATTCAGTGGCATCCATCGGCTATGCATAGAGGCAGAAGAGCTATGTTGATATAAGGAGGAGAGATTTGATGTTCCAGGTTGGGAACCACATCATTCTAAAGGTATCTCCAATGAAGGGTGTGATGAGATTTGGGGTGAAAGTTAAGCAGAGACCAAGATTTGTGGGTTCGTTTGAGATACTTAAGAGGGTAGGCAGAGTTTATTACAAATTAACACTTCCACCCTCACTAGCAAATGTACACAAAGTATTTCATGTGTCCATGTTGAGGAAAAGCATCTAAGACCCTATACATGTTTGGATCAGGTGTCAACTGACTTACAACTGCATTTGACTTTTCAAGAGCGACCGCTATCAATCCTTAAGAGGAAGGAGAAGACCTTACAAACCAAGATAATTCCCCTCATCATGGATTTGTGGTAGCATAACACAAATGAGGAGGCCACATCGGAGTTTAAGGATGACATGGGTTAGTGTTTCACAAAGTTGTTTTGATTTGTTTACACTTACACAATTTTGAGGATGAAATTTTTGTAAGGGGGGAAGAGGTGATGTATCTAAATATCAAATGGCAATGAATAAACAATAACAATCACTAAAAAAAGTGTAATTTTTTTATTTATTTCTATATCAATTCCATACCATGTTAAAACTTCAAACTAGTAATTATGAATGAAATAATCCTAATTAATGATGTTTTAGAGGACAAGGAATGCTTACATAGATCAAGGTATAAGAAAGGGTGGATCAAGAAGGAGAGCCACTGGATGAATTAGTTTGCTAGCCATCCCTTAAAATTCAAGAAATGGAAACCCTTACTAAAGAAGAGCCAAGCAGCTTTTTTCCATTAATTGGAAGAGTATGATTGTATTTTAGTCTCACTTGGTAAGTTATTTTGATTTGGGATATAATTGTAAATTAGATCATAGTAGGGTACAATTGTAAAATATTTTAACACTTGGCCATATCAATATATGTAAAAAAACATTTAAAACTTAGTATATGAAAGGAGGAAAACAAGGGGCTGGAATGTGATCATTCCAGCCATAAGTAGAGCATGATAGGGAAGAAAATGTTGGAGAGATTGATATTGGAAGAGGAGGAGGTGAGGTGATATAGTGGAGGAGTAAAGGAGATGGACTGGCTACAATGTGAAGGAAACAAACATAGAGAGATGTTCCTGCACTATTGACAAGAGCAAAATCCTCAACAAAAAGGAGTAATTTGGAGGAAATAAACATAGGTAAGGGAAAAATAATGGAAGGATTCTAATAGTATCATGCTTTTAGCCTAAAATAACTACCACATTCTCTAGATTTTGCAAGTATTTTTTTCCTACAAACTAACTAGTGTGTGCCCAGATAAATGTTGAGGCCATTGTGGTTGTTAACTTAGATTTTGAATTCTTATTATGATCAAATTGAATGCATGACATATTCCATAGTATTGTAGATTAAATTCCCTGCTTGAAAAAATGCCTCCTTAGATTGGTTAGCTTTGGGTTTCATACGATGCATGCTTGCTCTATTTTTAGAACCATTGATGGTGAAAAGCAGGGGGTGATTTCTAAACCAAAAAACACCCCTATGATTCACTATATTAGTAAATCCTTTTCAAGTTTTTCAAGGAAGGTTACTAGAAGGTGGAATTTTGAGTTTTTTGATGACTACCTAGGGGGTTCAAAAACAGAGGTTAAGCACCATTTTCCTGCATGATTTTGTAGGAAAATGGTGTCAATTTACTTTCATAGATGAACCCTCTAGACATTGTGATTTGGGACTTGTTAACATCAGTAAACTTCAACTTTTCTATAAGTAAATAATTAACTCTTTGGGTGATGCAAAGTTGGAAAAGTGCGCACCCTTTTCCCGCACATTTCTATAGGAAAATCATCCCATTTTCCCTCCCATTTGACAAACCTTCTACATGCTGAACTTATTGACGTCACTAGTTTCGAGCAAGGGTAGATGGTGAAATGGAGAAGAATGACATGTCCCCTGCAGAGAAAATTTGCAAGGAAACTTCAATCTTTTTGTGCTATGAATGATGCATTTGGGTGGCTAGATGGAAACATGTTGTCATGAATATTTGGACTGTTGTTTTACATTTTAAAAATTGATAACTCAACCTTGATTTACCCAAAAGACATAGTAGCTTACTTCTAGACTTTTAAGCTCAAGAAGGTGTTGGAATGGGGAAGGATGAAAAGGGCTAAAAGTTGTGGTCATTCTAGAATAAGGACTTTTCCACTTGAACCTTCAAAAGAAATTAGCAATGTTCTAAATGAAGGAAATATAGTAAGGTGTAGTTGAATTTCCTGTAGAAAATTCTACTACAACAGTACCTAGTCCATACTAATTTAGTCCTAATTGATGGATAGTATCTTAATCCAACACTTAAAGCAGACATAGACAAAGGTTGATTCTACTTAAGAACTTAACTTTTACCTAACAATTGTGTAGATCTACAAACTCTAGAAAGTTGAAGGTGTAGGGAACTAAAGCCATTGCTCCAGGTAAATTCAGCAACAATGTAATCACAATGCTTGAGTTTTTGGGATCTAAGCTTATATCAAAATAGTAGTTAGCTTACATGCTAACTACCCAAGTTGTATTCTTAATTTATAATTTTGTTTTCAAACTCCATCCATCATGGTTAACCTAAGATGTTAGGATTTTTAGGTGGCAACCGAACCTTTGAATATCAAGCAAGGTTGTTTTGGTTAACCTTACCTTTTGAAAGGTCAATTACCAGCCATGAGCCTATCACCATTAGTTAGAAAAATTTAGGTAGAAGGCTAATTTCAAGACCAGAGTAGTCTATGCCTAACTTGGTATAGCTAATGAATACCATAGATATGTAAACCACTCACTCCATTAAAAAACATGCCTTCTTATTCAAGGACTAGTTTCACACCATGAACTAAGTCTATCCAATCTATAATCCCAACTATAGATGACCTAGTGTTTTAAAGTTATCTTGTACTTAAGTATACTTATAGATCACACTTTCAACAAGTACATATAACACTGTTCGGTTAGTACTGGCCATATGGACTAGTAGAACACCATATAGTTTATGGATAAGAAAGAACAGAACACTACACATCTTAACCAAAAATAAAGGAAACAAAGAACACTACTATAAGCAATTTACCAATGAATGGATGGGTTTTATTGTTGAAGGTAGTTTACTATCCTAGAATACATATGTAGGAAATGAGGGTATAACTAATTTGAATAGTAACCTAAAAGGCTCTACTAAGCTATGTGAAATGTACTTACATTGGAAACACAACCTTAACAACTATTCAAAAAGGGCTACATGACAAAACCTAAGGCTTTAACCAGTAGCTTGAGAAAATTGCCATACCTTCACATATGTGAAAATACTCAACCCTTAGTTTATGAAAGTGAAGGAACAATAATACAAATCACCCTAAGCTATAAAAGAAAACTGAGTCCTTAGAAATTAAAGAACTAATGGACTTTAAAAGGTATCGACTTGCCTTGTATTTAGTACTATGATTTGAAATCATCAATGCTTTAGGAAAGCACTTTATGAGACATTGTAAACTCTAGGTATACAAATTTCCATGTTTGTTTTAGGAAGGCTCTCTATGAGGCTATAAGCCTTGGTAGACTCAGTTTTGTCAATGCTATAGGCAACCACTCTAGGAGCAGGTGTAAGCCTTGATGGTTATGGTTTTATCAATGCTTTAACCTGGCACATTATGAGCAAATGTAAATCCTTGAGGATACAAATTTCATCAATGTTTTTCATTGAACCTATTTGAGTAGCTGTAAGTCTTGGAGATGAGGTTTTGATCGCTATTTTGGTAGGTGCTCTACGAGTACCTCAAGACTGGAGCCATGCATCCTTGGGGCAGCAGTAAGACTTGGAGGCAAGCATGTCTAGGATAGCCGTAAGTCTAAGCATGCATACTAGGCACCACTGTAAGTCCTGGGACCCTATGCTAGAAGGGACAGATTATCATTAACCTTTGTGATGATATTGATACTAGCCTTTTGATAGAGAGACTAGGCAATAGGATTAGCTTTTCATGGGAAGTGAGTAATAGCTAGATAGCCCCCATGTGGTGTAGTGAATTGAGGCCATGTGGTATCCATGGGCCCACATTACGGTAGTCGTCAAGAGGTGACAGAAGGGCCTTACAAGCATTGGAGTCTATGTTTGGGTTGGCATGTTGGACATGCTGGTCATGCTTAAGAGTCTAGACCATGAAGTCATTGATGGTGGGACTAAATGCCATTGTAGTGATCTAGTCGATTAGTTTTCCCATTGTGGAATGGGTTCGGGTTTATCATATGGACTGAGGGCTTTGCACTGTGGTTTCACATAGTCATTGTGAGCTTTTACAAATTTGATGGTTTATAGATTTTTAGATTTTGCGCATGTAATGACCCCAATTTTTGTAATATTAAAATTCCATAAAAAGTTCAGTTTTGAAGATAAGGGCATTTTGGTCATTTCACTATTTTCCTTGACTGAACCCAGAAACTTGGTCCTAAAAATGTTACCATTAGATGTGGCTCAGAAAAAGGAATCCAACAAGACCAAAATCACTTAAAACGGAGCTAAAATGAGCAAGTTATGGCCCTTTGAAGTTCAACGGCAAAACCGTAATTTTTACAAAAACGGATTTAGCTGCAAAACACAGGGGCCCGTTTTGATACGGGCACCCTTCATCTTCCACCTCCTAGAGGGTTCTAGAATGGGGGTGATTGGAGGTGAAATCACCGCCATTCTGGAGGTTTCTCCACTGCCATTCAAAGGCGGTGAGAGCCCCCTCTAGAACCCTCTCATAGCTCTATAAATAGAGCTCTTGGGCACCTCTAATGGCAGCCCAAAAGGTTGGAGAAAACCCGTTGTGGAGGAGTAACCTAGAAGGAAAAAGAAGGAAAAAAACCCAGCAATGAGCCAGGTATGCCCAAGATCCCTCAAAACCCATCTCCATCGTAGTTCTAAAATCAATTTTCCTAGGTTTTTGATTGAAAAACCATGCAAAATGGAGCCCTGGAGACTCACCAAGGACCCAGGGACGTTCCCTGGGCCGCACTGGTTTGACAGGGTCAAACCAGGGTGTCTTGAGGATGCCCCGGTCCCCCAGACGATGGAACGTTCTAGTCGGAACATAACACGTTGATTTCTGTTTGAAAAACCAAACGGGCACGTCTAAGGACGCGCCAGCAAAAGAGAGAGACGGGCAGGAAAATCCGGGGCGTCTACAGACGCGCCCGCTGAGGCGCACGCCGTAGACGTGTAGCACGCTAGTGCTATGGGATTTCTTTGTTCCTTAAGGAAGTTGGGGTGCATGACGCAGACGCACAGTGCCCTAGCATTCCGTCTTTTCATTCTTGAGACCCTTATGTACGTGCGACACTAAAATGCTTATAACATGAGATCTAGAGCTCCGATTGAGACACCGCAAAAGGCATTGTGTCCGTGTCGACGATGTGGACACAACCAAACTATAAAATCCTTGATCAAGGCCTAATAAAATGTGGTCATGACCCTTAGAATAGGATGGTGGGGCGTGACCACTAGACCTTTGGAAAACTGAGGATACTAAGGCCCAATTAGGACCTTAGGACACCCATAGACATAGGGATGGACCCTTAATGTCTAAGTAATAAGACCCAACTACTCTAAAACCCATAAAAGATGGGCGAAACTAACCTTGAGTCCCCAAACCATGTTCAGGAGCATACAAGGACAAAAGGGTTAACGTGACCTAGCCAGGTAGGTGCTCTATCGCTACTAGATTCTTTTAAAAGAACTATGATTGTTTTACAAATACATGATTTAAGTATATGACTTGTTTAGCATGCATGTGACAAATGCTTTATGCATAGACATGTTTTGTATATACATTATGCATAGATATGTTTTGCAAACTATTGCATCCATTGCATGATCTATGAGCATTATGTTCTTGCAAAGATTGCATGTCCTCGAGGATTGCCAAAAAAAGCTGGAGTGCCGAGGGCCAGGCAACTGTGAGGGACCTAAAGAGGACAGGTTTTGAAAAGAGGTTTTAGCTTATTTGATCTTATGTGATTTGGGCTAGTAAGCCCATGGGTGCTATGCCGAGGGGTCTAGGTTGGCCACTCGGCCTCTACCACTATTAGGTGGATGGGTACCATGCTGAAAAAGAGGCAAGTCCTTACGTCGACTGCATGTGGTACACGGGGCTACCACTGGTGTCACGGCACTGGGTCGACGTGTCATAGGCCCTGTGGAGGCTATGACTGAGTGTCCTCAGGTACCCGGGGACCACACGGCGAGGAGGTCGTGGGTATAGTTGGATCCTATGGTTTTGTGGAGTTATTTGTATTGCGTATGACATGATATGAGGTTGGTCGACCATACCATACTAGAGATCCATGAGTTGGATTCCATGAAGCATCTTATGCATATCATAATGTTATGATATATGTATGTATATGATACTTTCGATTTTGGATTATGTGATCCTTTAAGTCGTTAGTATTTCAGTTTGACAATGGATTTTGATATCAATATTGAACTTGAGTATTCAGACATGCACATGTTTTGGAAAGAGCATATGATTTTAAAACATCGCATGCATTATAAAACTAGTAGTGATAGACTCCTACTGAGTATAGTATATACTCACCCTATCCTTAACAGTTTTCAGGATAGTTCCACTCATAAATAGAAGACGTCTCAGGAGATATCAGTGCTACGAGCAAGTAAAGGAGACAACTATACATGTGAGTAAACTCTCTACCCTTTGGACATGTATTTGTATTAATTTACAGTTTGACTGTATGTTGTGACTGGAAAGACCTGGGAAAAAACATTTATGATTTTTGAAGCTTCTCAACAACTACTTTGATTGTTGTGAAAGCAAATGACACTCGGGGTTTTCAAAATGAGTTTAGAACTAAAGATTTTTCGCTGCATTGCATGGTTTTTATAAAAATGGTTTTCAAATAGGGATGCATCCCGCCTTAGGAATTAGATATTGCATTTAAAAATACATGAGAAAACCCGGGTCGTCACAGCGCATGACTTGCGTTAGCAGTTTCCCATGTGGTTTTTCATCTCGCATGGTATGTCATTTCATTTCAACATATTATTCGAGGTATTTGTGGAATCTACGTTTTACCCTTCTTAGGCCTATGTATCATATTTATTTATTTATGGATGCCTATCTATACGCACATAGTGCTGGATGCCCTATTTTTGGCAGCCTGGCTTAGACTAGTTTTCTTCCAAATAATGAGCTATTGTCTCACCCAACCCCTTGACACAACATTTTTGGTCATATTGCGAGGACTTCAAGTGTGAAGGATCTGGGGAAGGCAAAAGTATCGGGTTCAATTTAGATGCATGATGAAGACTGATGTAGAATCTTGAACTATGTACTGCTTATATATTTAAATGGATGTGTGACTCTATTTATGACCAATAATGATCTTATGGAATGTTCTTCTAACCATCTTTAGGACAAATTTTGATTATTTTACATATATGCAAAGATTTTGATAGTAACACTCGGCATGAAGTCGATGTATTTTGTAAATACTTATGTTTATCACTCTGATCATTTTTGCAAAACCAGGGAAGTTTCATTGTTTCTAAATTAAAGTTGATAAATATTTCTAAAAGTTAGGATATTATAGTTTTTAGTTTGAAGAGAAGCATACAAACTCTTGTTAAGTGACTCAGCATGAGGGCCCTGTAGTGGAAATAAAGCCCAAATTTTAATGACTTTGATTTGCTTTCTTTACATGATTTCTTCACATTGCTTATGTAATAATTTCTTGTAATTTGGCCACTAATGAAATAATTCTCTTCCTTTTCTTAGTTACTTTGTTCATTACTCTTGTTGTTAGTTGTAGTTTAAATAGTTTCCTTAGTTCTGATTTAATTGTTATTTTAGATAGTTTTATTACTAATAATTTTAGAAGCTTTCCTTTTATAGTTAGTGATAATTTTAGAAAGTTTCCTTAATTCCTAGTTAGTTTAGATATTAGAAAGTCTTGTTCTTTCATTATTTAGATAATTTCCTAGTTTCTTTAAATGCTTACTTTATAATATAGGGTTTACTTTCTAGTTGCTTAGTGGTTTCCTTCTTAGATAGTTGCCTAGTTTAGTTGTTTAGCATAATGGTTACTTCTTAGATTAGTTCTTTCTTTTTTAGTTATTTATTTGTTTTTTTTCTTTTATTTACTTGCTGTATGTCTTTACTTTTCTTGTTCTTCTTTTTAATTATAAATTGTCCTTCTTTTGAATGCTAGGCTAGGTCAAAGTAAGATGAACTAAATTATAATTAGATCCATTTATCAAAAAGTTTTAGTGTGATCTACCTGTATTTACTTATTCTATACTCCAAAAGAGCAGTAGACTTGTAGTAATTATTGAGACACATCTCATAGTAATGGTGAAGGGTTGTAACGAACTATTATTGTAGACGAAGGCCTCTAATTGCAACTTTGTACCTACTACTCATTGAACCATGCGAATTAATCCCATCTGCAAATATTGCAATTCATAGGTTCTTACATTCTTTTCCAAAATTAAGCCACATGAAGTCTACGAGCTTCTACATTGGGCTATTTGTTGGATGGCATGAATAGCTATTAGCTACTCTCTACTTGGCATGCCATAATAGGTTTGTCATGATTTCTATAGTACAAAACATTCATTTAGACCTTAGATTGGGGGGAAATACCATAAGACTTTTGTAGGGACGCCTTTCACCTTCTTAGTTAAATTCTTATTCAACTTGCATGTTGACTATCCATAAGTTGGGTAGGTAGTTTCCATACAAGACGTAGTCCTTTGGACGAGCATATATCTTCTCATACTTTGACCCTAGTGCAATCAGGGTTTATTTGCCTCTCATGTGGACCTCACTAGTTTGTTCTCCTTTGGCAACATTTACTCTTGATTTCATGTTGTAAAGTTGTACCAATGCACACAACTTGGTATAGTCTATACTCCTAAGGTACAACAGCTTATTGACTTCCTCCATTATAGTGTGCAATTACTCAAGGTCACCCTAGAAATCTTTGTATGCAGCTCAAAACATCTATGTAGTTATACTATTTGTAACACTTCTTACAACGTCTTCAAAATCACATCTTCTCACCTTTGTAGAGGACCCATGAGGAATTTTTTCTTCATGAAAAATCCAAGGGTGATGGCTTTCAATGAGTCCATTGAAGCACAAATGTTCTTTCAACTCACCTACAATTACCTTTTTTTAGTTTCCACATCTCAAGCATGGATAATGCATGTGATTACAATGACCCTTCATCGTAAGTGCAAACTTTATGAACTTTTATGTTTACTCATACTCTCTGGATGTTCTTGCCATGATCATCCCTACATATTTGTCTATTTTTTCAATTAATTGAAGCTTAGATATGTACCAAGACTTTTCAAACATGAAAAGATTAGTGAACTTGGTTAGGTATAGCCGATTGCTGACTAGGAAAGGGGGCACTACCTTTTGCAGAGGGTGGCATGGAGTTCCAACCCCACCTTATTAGGCATGGTTGGAAGGTGGGAGGAGAGAGGGAAATAAGGAGAAAAATAAAGTTGCTTGTTCTAAAAGGACATAGACTTAAGGTTTCCATCTTAGAAAAGAACATCATTTAAGCATTGAAATTAAGGGGGAGGCATCGCATTTGCTAGGAGGTGCCTTCCTCCTAATGTAAATTTCATGTAACCCTAAGATGAATGGTGGATGAAGGATAAGAAATGGATTAAGAAAATAGAGTGTTCTCTCTTAATGGATCCCTCAATGCATGATCATCTTACCTTTTACATTAATCTCTCAAAATCCCTTAAAAATTACACTTTTAACATAGATAATTGCTTCTTTTGATGCTCCAATCATGTGGCACCATGTGGCATTCATCCATGGATTGACGACTCACTTTGATGGTTCATCTTATGGTGGATTAAGTGGCTTCAAGGTTAGAGTAGCTTGGCTTCCTTAGGTTTCCCAGGTTGACTAGGAAACCTCATGTATGGCTCCAATTCTCGTGCAAAGTGGTGGAAATGCATGACTTTTTGCATGGATCATTTTAACCACCTTTTCTTTCTTCCAATATCTTTTGGGGGGTTGACCCATCATGCCACCAGCACAGACATGCCACCACCTACATTCTCAACAAGCTAACTGCATGGCTCAACCCGCGAAAAACTCTACGAAGTGCAATATAGACCATTGGATCATCTTCTCACTTCCTACGAAAGTAAAAAACCTAATTAAATCATAGAAAACTATGATCTTTCACATACTCTAGATTATCCTTTGAGAGTGTAAAATATCAAACTCTTGAATTATTAGGTCAAAAATGCATGTGTTACAAAATTCTAAAAAATTCATAGAAATAACATTATATTTTATAACACATGGGCTACTAATTGGGCACTTTTTATGCAAAATTGAATAATCATCAAGTTGTATTTGAGATATCCTCCTCCCTTACCCTCACTGGTGATAGCCTGACCTCAATTTGATCTTTGAAAATATTTTTGCTTCCTATAATTGGTCACATAAATCATCTATTTGAGGTAAGAGAAACTTGTTTTTAATAGTTACAATATTTAGCATTCGATAATCAATACAAAGCCCCACATATTCATCTTTCTTCTTAACAAAGCATACTGATGTCCCCCATGGTGATATGCTTAGCTGAATGTGCAATAACCCCAATTTTTGTAAGTTGATTGAGAAAATTAATTTAGTTTGAATTTTCAGAAATTCTGGGCTGGAATATTAGCTTAGTGGAAATTATCTTCGTATAGAGATTAAAACATGATTTAAAATTTAGAAATTAAGAATGTACTAAAAAAATCAATCGAAATGACACTAAGTACATCCAATTCCGAGTTCAAATGAAAAATTCCTAATTTTCTTTATTTTTATGAATAAAAGTGTAAAATGGTAATTTTACCTATAATGGAGATCTAAGACATAAATATTTAGAATGTACTCAAATATACGATTCCAACACCACTAAGTATGCTCAATTCCGAGTTTGGGAGAATAAAACATATTTTTCTCCATAAAAGGGCAAAATGATCCTTTCACACCTCCGAGGGGCCCACAAGAGCCCCACAAATGAATCCAATGGCTAGAAAACATGTAATGAGTGGTCAAACCACTACCAGCTAATAGTGGAGAAGGAGGTGGTAGTGGAGGATCCAATGTTAATTTAATAGTTAAAAGAATTGAAACATAATTATTACAAGTAATTATGAAAAATTCAAAAAATCTATAAATACACCACCAAAAATCCTCCAAAAATGTTCATTAAAATTCCCACGAAATTATCTTGCTTCCCCTAAAAATTAGATGTAGATTCATTCCCAAATTTGCAAAACACACAAAAATCTCTCTTCTTTCACTTTCTCTCTCCTCTCTCTAAATTGAAACAAGAGACCTAAATTCAATTACACACTTTGTTTCAAATCAAATCACACAAATCCCACCATTCATATTGTCCTAGACTATCTTATCTACAAAAACCCAAAATTTTCAAGATCCAACGGTGCAATCAATGGGAAATCACAAAACAAGCGGTTATCGGGGTGATCTTATCATCAATGGGATATTTCTTTAAAATTGGGATATAAAACCTACATTTTCCTCCAATCAGGTAGGTGGAAACTCTTCCCATACTTATTTCATGTTAGCTTATATAATTTTTATTTTTTTGAAATTAATTTTAGGTTAAAAAGTATAAAAATCAAGTAATGATAAGAACCCTTCATTTCTATATGATGAAGGGCTCAAATGGAAAATCTGAGCTATCCAATCAATCCAAAGGGTCCAAAAACCATGGGTTAGAATTTTCAAACAATCTCATCAAGTTTTGAGCCCTTGATTGAAGAGGAATTGATTGGACAATCCAAAATAGACTGTTGAATCTTCTTTATAAGATCCGGGTCCCAAGACGCTGAAGTAAGACGCTGTATAAAAACACGCCCTACAGGAGCATCTCCGCGCTCACGGTTCGTGTGTGATGACATCCCGATGGAACTTCTGCGAGACAGCATAGGTCTTGGGCAGCTTGTTACTGCATGTGTCCCGGTGATAAGAGTGAGGCTACTACTACTCCCGAACAATCAGGAACGTCTGTTCCACTAGGCCCAGATCAAATGTAGACCCTAAGAACAACTGTGAACTCCATTTGTCAATTGTGGAGTCATCTGAACTCCAAATTAAGATCAGAAAGAAGCTATGAAATGCTTGTATGGTCTATTTTCTTCTAAATGAATAAAATTGATAATAAAAAAAATATATTCAAGAAACTTTCTACTTTTAGGAAATAAGGTTCCAATTTTCATGATTTTCAAGATCTGGCATGATCAGATCTTGGGGATTTGATTTAATGATGAAATAATGTTGAAATAAAGTAATATATATGATTTATTTTGACAAATCTAAGATAAATTTTAGAGATCTACCCTTTATGGTAGAAAAACCCTAAAATTACAAAGGGACTCACTTGATCAATGAGATCAAGCATGATCAGACCCTTTGGATGGGTTGTATGAATGGGATTATGAGGAAATCTAGTTAGATCATTGATTAAATATGACAAAAATAAGTGGATATGATCTTTGGATCTTAACGAAGTAAAAGCCCTAAATGTAATTAAAACCTTTGATCTAAAGGAAATGATCTAAGATCTAATGGTTGGATCATAAGTAAAATTTTCTAATAATCTTAATCTAATTAGTTTAATTATATTTTATTTGATAATAGAATTGTAAATGTGATTTATATTATAAATTAGGAAGCATGAGAGTGTAATTCCTAAATTTTAGTATGTTATCCTCGAAATATTATTAGTTTGTTATTAAGTTGGTAGATTTAATTATCTTAGGGCCATGTTATTTTAAATTTGAGATTTTAGCATGATTCCATTAGATTAGTAGTAAAATTTCATGTATTTCATAACCTAGAATCATGCTAGTTTAAGTATAGTTTTATTCTATTAGGTTAAGTTACATTCATAGGAAGCATGACAGTATAAATGGTTGTTAAACTTATATTAGATTTATGCTTTAAAGTTTTTTATTTAATTGTTGTCAAATTTTATTAGTAGATTCAATTGTTAAGTAGTTGTTAAGATATAATGAGCATAAATCACCAAAAAAGTAAACTAATGGAATATAGTGATTCATGGATAATTAAGATGAGTGAATGACTTTGACTTAATATTAGTATGGGCTGTAGTTAGTAGGACAATATAAGGATTATCAAATCCTTGGCCCAAACTAAGAGAATAATAAACCCCATGAATGTCAATTAAAATGTTCATGAATTTAATTAAAATCAATTAGAAAGAGTACTTAGGGTTAAAATGCTCATAGGAACTATATGGAAGGTTGAGCTAATGTCACTCTAGTAAATGCTGAACATGTTGGTCAAGGGGGTTTTCTAATAGAGCCTCGCTCTTCCCCTACCTTCCATTGATGCTTGTGAGGTATAAAAGCCTTCTTAGATGAAGATTAAAGTAACCACTTTGTGTTCAGCAATTCAGCTAGTAAGCCTTAATCAATTGGAAATAAGAGAAGCTGTCTAAACTTAGGATGGAATAAGCTATCTTCAGCCAGTAAAACATTAACTAGTTGAATAATAAAAATGATGATGATGATGATAATGATAATGATAATAATAATAATAATAAGAGCATAAAAGGCTAGTAAATTATCTAATCCTAATAAAAATTGTAAGTAAGATAAGGATGATCAAACAAGATCCATAGGATCTTGAATGATCAAGAAGAATAAGATTCCTAGTGTTGTATTTTATTATATATCTATGCATGTATGTTGTAGACAAATCTAGATAGAGAATCCAAATCCTTGATCAAATATGATTCAAGGAAGAGAACTAAGATCATCCTCCTTAGGGATGATCAAACAACTGAACTTAGATTAAAGAAGAACTAAATGGTCGAAGATCTAAGCTCTTGATCTCTATCAACAAGTATAAATTGTTGATCAAAGGATCTATGAAAGATCAAGATCAAAGAAAGGAATACACAAAGACTTAGAATAGAAAATACTTAGATCTGAAATATTAGAAGATCATTCTAACCATCAGATCTATTGATCAGTAGGATAAACACTATTTGAGGAAGATAGATCATGATAGGACATAAGATCTAATCCCTTATATCAAAGGACAAGATTAGATAAAGAATATAGATATGATAAAAAATATAAGATTATTCAGATTGTATAAATATTGACATTATGTATGGATTTACAAATTTCATACGTCAGTCAGGATCATGGAGGATTTGAGGAGATGGATCACTACTTGAAGGTAGGCAGATTTTATGAATGCATCTACATGAGAAATACATGTTGAATACATTATCTTATGTCTAAAAGTGTTGACAAGTGTAATGTAAATACTTGTATTAAACCCCTTGAAGACCCTTATAATCCAACCAAAACACATATGAAATGGTTAAATTAGAATTGAGGAAAGCCCTAAGTGAATAGGGAACTAGTAGGTATTCCAACCCTAGATAAACAAACAAATTGTTTGATAAGTATAAAATCAATCCATGGGAATCATTCATATAGAATGGTAATCCCAAAACGTATATGAACGTGGGTATCATTCATTATAAATGATGATCCCTAAGTTTGAAGTGAAATCCTATCCTCTGTATAAGAATATTAAAATACGAGGATGATATTATAAATAAACAAGATGTCTGATAAGTAAAAGAATACTTTATATACAAGTAAGGAGGCTTGTGGTTTTTTGTTTTAAACAAGCATATGCCTGAGGTTGTTATGCTAGAAGGGTTACGAGGGTTCTCCACAATGTGATATATGATGATACCATGCCCAAAGAGGTAAAATATCGAGTGGGGCAATTATGGGAAGGCCACCACTGTGACGGTCTGTCTCCCCATATAGACATGACATAGATGATTTTCCACATTTGGTATCTGTGGAGTATGAAAGCAGTTATCTGAGTGTGCTAGTACAGATCTGACTGCAGCATAGTAGTCCTTTGAGTATTTTACATTATGATGCATGGCATAATGAGATGTTAATACTGCCCAAATAAAGGAGTATTTTCTCAGTAGAATATGGATGTTTTATCTACTCAGTATGGCTAAGTGTGATGATACTGCCCCAAATGAGGGAGTATTTTCCAACAGAGTGAATGATTGATCAACTCAGTGTGTTTGAGTGTGATTATTGATGTTTGAGATATTAACTATTTTTCATGGTTTTGACCGTATATATATCTATACAACATATACATTATGTGTGTGTAAGGATGTACATATATGACAAAGTAAAGAGATTGATCCATGAGTATGAATAATGGGATTATGAAGTATTAAGATTATACTATCAAATTATTATGCTTCCTGAATATCGTACCAAGCATAGCTTGCTAAGATATTGTAAATGTTTCAATGTTTACAATATCTTAGATACAGAGAAGGAGAATTAGGAGCTCAAGACTTACGAAGACTTGCAAGAATTATCAATTAGGGTATATACCATGAAGACATGTATAAAAATTTGAGAGAATTGTATTGTATTGAGAGTTTTTAATGTATGGTGAGGTTTAAAATTTGGATTTTGTAATTTGGACAAGTATTGTACTGATTCTTGGGTTGTACTGTGAACCACTAGATGGATTCTGGAATTTAATAAAAGTATATTCCTTCAATGGAATTTTATCTTCTACAAAATTCTACTTATGTTATGTGTGAAGTGATGACTTGGGTTTTACAAAACAAGTTCTAAAGAAAAGAATTTTCACTGCTTTGTTTTGCAAAAAAAATTTACTATTAAGGGCAACCCGCCTACGAAAAATGTATTATAAAATGTGTTACAAAAACCCAGGTCATCACAGAATAAAGCCCTTATATAGTAGTTTCTAGAATTAACCCTTCAACTCTCTCAACTAAGTGGATGCCATCCTATACGATACCTTCGAAATAGGAGTTGTACCTAGCATCAACTCAATAATAAAATTGATCTCTAATCTAGTTGCCAATATAGGTAAATCTTTGAGAAACACATGTGGAAAATCTCATACCACCTCCACATCATCTAACTAAGGTCTCTTAACCCCAACCACGTCTATCTTCCCCAGAAAAGCTTGACAGCCTAAAGTAATGTATTTGGCCACCTTCATTGTAGTTATAACACATGCCCTTATAGTATTTCCCTGAAAGGAATAATTTCCCTCCATTGTGCATCAATGACTGCATGCTTCTTTCGACAATCAATAGTAGCCCAATATAATGCCACCCAATCCATTCCTAAGATAACATCAAAGTTTGTCATGTTTAGAAGGATTAGGTCTACATCCATCAGTTTGACCAAAATCATAATGGGAACATCTTGAAGATATTCTTATGTGTGAACAGGCTCACCCACTAAAGTTATAACATCTAGGTGAAATCCTAAGTTTTGGACTATACTATCCATGCATCATGCAAATTCATGTGACATAAAGGAATCAGTTGAACCTGTATCAAATAATACAAGAGCAAGTATATGATAAATAAGTAGTATACCTTATACCACTACATATGAAGTCTGAGCCTACTCTACTATAATAGTGAACACACATCCCTGGCTATGAGACATGGGATTCTGGGGTGCATTCTTCTTAGTCTTCTTCTTTAGGCAATTCCTAATAAAATGGCTTGCCTCTCCACAACTATAACATTTTTTGCTCTGAGCATGATAAGGCTTGCCCAAGTGGTGCCTCCTGCAATTAGAGAAAGGCTTAGGATTAGTAGTCTTTTCTCTCTAGATGAATGGATGCTTCTTTGCCTGCTGATTCCCCTTCTACTGCATTTATCATTTATCTTTTCCAAACCTATTTCCAATGTAGGCCGCCTTATCTTCTTCTCATCCAAAGCCCTCTTATACTCTCTCTTAAACAATGAAGCCATCTTTATAGCCTTATTCTATACTCCAAGGACCTTAGCTCTTAATACTGCTATTAGTCCATCGACAAATTTCTCCATCGCTTTTCATCAGAAGCACACACCATTAGCACAAATCTACTAAGTTTAGTAAATTTGTTCTCATACTGTAGAACTATCATTTTTCCTTGCTCCAAAGTAGGAACTTCTTTTGCTTTTTCCAATGATTGTGTGAACAAAAATACTTAATGAAAAATGCAACTTTGAACTCATTCCATGGTACAACCACATGTCCACAAATTGAGTCCGCTCCATCATCTGTCACTAGAACGCAGCCTTTCATGTCATGACAAATGTCGTAATGACCATCTTATGATCCTCCAGCACATTTATTGACGTTAGGACCCTCTCAATCTCAAATATACAAGTCTCTTCAACATTTGGTTCATCTTCTCCAAAAAAGACTGGGGTCATCTTCTTGAAGCAATCTAACATATTATCTGGCCCATAAACATGTCCTTCCAACGCCAACCATACAACACTGCTTGTTGAATGAACTAATGTGGGGGTTGTTCTCCACCCTTGAGTGAATAACCATATGTAGAATGAGAAGGTTCAAATGCAACTGGGTTACTCTTAAGGGTCAATAGGAACTCACTTACTCGATCAAAAATAAATATCAAACATCATGGAACATCTATGCTTACGTCAGTTCCACTATCATGTGCCCTCTGTTATCTCATAAAGGGACTCCCACCACATCCGCAATGGCTGTCTCAAAGGGATATCGTCAATCATCTATAGCACAGACACCACCAATTGAGAATTATGCCACTCATGGAGTTGGATAACTTTCCATTTCATGTGGTTTGAGGTTAGGAGACTAGACTGATAAGTGTTTGATTTTGTATAAAATGTACCCAATTAGTTAACCATATGTTATAATTAGTGCTAATCTAGGTTAAGAATGTGAATGATCATAATTTTAGATTTAATTAAGGTTCTTCACCCTTTGAAGGTATTGGAGAGATGATCCAAAGGTTGAGATTGATCGAGATAAGAATTGAAGCCATTCATGAGGTTTCCTAGTCTAACTAGGAAACCTAAGCAAGCCAAAACCTAAATGTCATCATCCAAACCTTAATCAAGGATCAAGATCATCCTAGGGAAATAAATAAACCAATTGTAGAAGCTAAAGTGACTAAAATGGACCCAAGCCCAAGCCATGCATTTCCACTACCTTTGGATGGGAGCCATTCAAGCCAATTAGCCATTAAAGCCATGAGAAATGGGTGATAAGCCATATGAGCTACTCAAGCTTGAAGCTAACCATCGAAGGCACTTAAGCCACCAAGGAATGATCCATCAAGCCAAGGAGTGCCACATTGGTGCATCAATTCAAGCAACTTTCCTATGTTAAAAGTGTAATATTTAAGGGATTTTGAGAGATTAATGTAATAGGTAAGAGGATCATGCATTAAGGACCCATCAAGAGAGAAAAGTCCACCTTCCTAGCACATTTTCCATCCTTAATCCACCATTCATCATAGGGTTGCATGTGTTGAACTCAAGGAGGGAACTACTATCCTAGAAGAGGACGCCCATTGCTTATTTGGCAACATTCAAGTGGTTTCCTATTTAGGAAGCCCTAGATCTAAGTCCATGTGAACATGCGAAAATACAAAAACCCTAGTTTTCTTTTAAATTTTCCATCATTATTTCTTCCTTATTCCCTCACTCTTCCCACCAATGAGTCACCATACAATTAGGAGGGTGGAGATCCACTTACCATTCAAGGAAAAAGATGCCTCCGCCCTTACTAATTTGGAAACCAGCAAGCCCATGACTCTCTCTCTTATGTCATCCTTGTTACATCATCTCCACTTGACTTTCCTCCTTCAATATCCACTTATGCCCTAGATCTAGATCTCGTCCTCTTTCCTATATTAAACATTCATCAAATTGGAAGCCAAAATATCTATATATACCCATTGAATCCAACATTTTATTCTAAGTAGAAGTTGTGTGAGACAACTTCGACATCAAGCTCTCCTTTAGTCCTTAGATGCTATTGGACTTTGGGACTTCTTAGATGCTTTTATTCCTTTGGATTTCTAGTTATTCTTGTTGTTATTTGCTTTCCAATTTAGGTTAGTACTTCGATTTCATTGTTTAGTTTCTTTGCCTTAGTTTTCTAGTTTACGCCCTTCTTTCTACCTAGCTTTCTCTCTCTTCTTCACTCTATTTCACTTGGTTTTCTATGTCATTCAATCAAGATCTAAGTTAATTCTTCTCAAGTATTGACAACCAATAGAAGAGATAGCTTAGAGCCTTGATTTCACCCTTAGGAATTCCACCTTTTCTAACTTGTCTCACACTAGATTTAGGTTTATTTTCCTAGGTCATTATCTTAGCCTTATTTTATCTTGAATTCATTTTTGGGTTTTCTTTAGCCATTTTAACCATCTTAGCAATCTTTAGATTAGTAGCTAGGCCATAGTTTATTGCACAATTTCCAAAATTTTGAATTTGTTTATGCGTAGAAATTTTGATGTAAGTTTGTGTTAATTTGGATCTAGGTAGTTATCCTACATAAAAATTATTGTTTCAGTTGCGTTCTTATGCATGATTTAGTTGATGTTTTCAAGTAACTAAAATCTAGAATTTTTGCCCTTGGATCTTTATGCTTTGTTTCTAGCCATCAAAACATTTTATTTGCTTGAATTCTTAGGAACTCGTTTAGATTTTTAGGTTGTTTATTTAGTTCCTAGATTAGGTTTGATGTTTGTTTGCATTAAAAGGACCAAATCTGGTGTGACGACCCAAATTTTCTCATGCATTTTTAAATGCAATATCTGATTCCTAAGGTAGGATGCATCCCTATTTTAAAACCATTTTATGAAAACCATGCGATGCAGCAGAAAATCTTTAGTTTTAAACTCATTTTGAAAGCCCCGAGTGTCATTTGCTTCCACAATAACCAAAGTAGTTTTTGAAAAACTTCATAAGTCATAAATGTTTTTCCCCAGGTCTATCCAGTCACAGCATACAGCCCAACTATAAATAAATACAAATACATGTCCAAAGGGTAGAGTGTTTACTTACATGTATGATTGTCTCCTTTGATTTTTCTTGCTCGTAGCACTAACATAGGTGTCCTCTACTCGTGAATGGAGTTATCCTGAAAAATGTTAATGATAGGGTGAGTATCATATATATATATATATATATCATAATCCAAATCGAAAGTATCATATATATATCATAAACATAATGATATGCTTAAGATGCTCAACTAAATCCAACTCATGGATATCTGGTATGGTCGACCAACCTCATGTCATGCCATATGCAATGCAAGTAAATCCTCAAACCATAGGGCCCAACTATGCCCACGACCTCGCTACCGTGTGGTCCCCGGGTACCTGGGGACACTTGGTCATAGCCTCCATGGGGCATATAACACATCTTCATCGTAAATCATGCAATTTATGAAATCGGTTGCAAAACATGCATGAAATGCATAAAATCTGCTCATGCTAGTATCGCATTCATAGTCATAACTCTGCCTAGAAGCTTGACAGCCTAGAAGCCTGCCAGCCTAGAAACCTGTCAGCTCTCTTTGGCCCGCCCTCATCATCCCGCCCTCATTGGCCAAGGCTACACTTATCATGCAATCTATGCATGTAGCACATGTCTTGGCAATATATGCGATCGTTTGCAAAACATGTCTATGCATAATGTATTTATCATATGCATGCTAAATTCATTCCTAAAATTAAGTTATGCTGAATTCGTTTATAAGATTAAATCATGCTCAACAAGTCATATAACTTAAACTTAAAACATGCGTTCCCAAACAGTCAAAGGTTCTTTTTTTTTAAAAGTCTAATAGCGATAGAGCACCTACCTCAAAGTCTCCTGGAGTCGCGTCCTTTATCGCTCAGCCCGTCCCTGGGTCTCATTTATAAACTCCTGGGTATGAATGGATACAAGGAGTCCTTATCAATTTCATTTTATTTAGGCATTAGATCACTAGATCTTCCTTTTAGGGTCTTTGGTCCTTGCCTAATTCATTGTCAGGCTAGATCCTATGATATGGATCTACTATTCAATAGTTAAACTTTGTAAATTGTCCTCTGATCCTAAACTTTAAAGTCTCATTAGGTCCGCGTGTCCCAGTTCCCAGGACACCCGTGCATCCTGGTTGAACCGCGACCGGCTCACGTGCGTCCGGGCCCAAAGGCCGTGCTCGGGACTGCGTTTTGCACACTCACATGCATGCTCAAGCGACATGCTATGACGCGCATCCGGGATGGCATCGCACAGACACACCTTTGGTGTAACATGGCCCCTCTCAGCTCCCAGGGCACCTCGTGCATCCTGGTCAAGCCAGGACTTGTGCCCCACATCATGCGCACACCCGAAGGTCGCACCTGGGACAATGTACGCACTATCATACCCCTGGAACCCATCCCAGGGACCCTGTCCCAGGCGTTCATGAAGCATGGTGTCCCTGGGATGCCTTGTTCGTGCAGGGTCGTCTGAACCGGCTTGGGAACCTTTTTCGGCTAGGAAATCCAGCTGGAAAAAAGATTAGATCCGGCATGGATCTTGGCCTGGGGGAAGTGAAATGGGAGAAGGGAAGGAGGGGCTTACCTGGGTAGCCGGGGACGCCCTCCTTCCGGTGGTGCGGCTCCTCCTTTCCGCCTGAAAACCCCTATGTTCGCAGGAATTCGTGAAGAGAAAAGTCCCAATGTCGAGCATGATCGGGAAAAGAGGGGAATGGGGAGAATGGCAGGCCTGACTTGGGCCTGGCTGTTGCCAAAAACTCATGAATACTGGGTTGAGGTAAGTTTCCAATTTTTGCCGGAAACCCCAGTCCCAAAATTGTAAGAAAATCATGTTTTTGGAGAGGGGGAGATGGGGTATTTATAAAGGGAAGAAGGCAGTGCCCCTCAATGGCGGTGCCGCCATTTCCCCTATGTTTTTTGGAAAAATCGTGAAAGGAGGGTTTTTGGAGAAATCTGGAGGTGGAAGACGACAAGGGGTGCCATTATCAAAATGGACCCCTGCGTTTTTTGTTCTTTTTCGTTTTTTGTTCAAATTATAGAACTACCCCTGGTCTTTAAACAGCCGTAACTTTTTCATACGAACTCCGTTTTCAGCATTCTTTGAGGCGTTGGATTCCATTTTTTGAGTAGAATCTAATGATACCAAGCTTCCTCACAATTTCCTTCATTTACTAGTTTAAATAATGTAAAACATTCAACACATTTCTTTTCCCATAGAATGTCCAATTTTTGTTTAAAATAGCGTAAATTGCTCGGGTATTACATTATTACCCCCTTAAAAGAATTTCGTCCTTGAGATTCCATAAATTATCATCTTCAAGGTATTTTGTCTCTTAAATAACTTCTTGGTGAATGCATTCCCCCCTTAGGAATCAAATCTAGGCTCAACCTCAATTTATCATTTTTATTGTTCCTTCTACAAGGCCTTACCTATAAGGGCCACTTTCACTGCGTACTCTGATGCATACTCCCATACTTGCCAGTTTAATAGTACTGGTTCCTAGCTGTAATTTATCTATCTCGAAATCCTGTGATGCCTACACCATTCTCATCATGTATAAGATAGTCTCTTCATATAATCATGCTTCTTTTTTCATGTATAAATTACTCCATACTTCTTTGAGATCATATTATCTTATTTCTCCTATTTCATTTTGAATATCATAGGATAACCCCTTTTTCTTCTTGTCGTTCATGTCAGGATCAATCTATTATCATCCTTACAAAATTGAGCTAAGTCTTTCAGGATCCATACCTTTGTGATCTAGTACGAGTCACTGTTATCTCCTAGTATCGTCTTGTATGCTCATCCCTATTAGATTATCATCAAAATCTTCTCAAAGTCCGTCTTTTACATCCCTTATCATATTCATATTCTGATATTCTTTATGATGGTAAGGTAGCTATCTAGGTTCTTCGATGTTCTCATCTTTGGTGAGATTGATCTATTACAAGTCAGAACTATCTACTAACAAGTCTACTAACATCTTCATTCATCATTCTCATCATAATAAACTTTATAGATGAGTTTCCCTATTTGCACCACTGCACAACAATCCTTATTGATAAGATTTAAGTCATCCAATATCTAAGTATTTGTTAGACCCATCTCCTTTTTCACCTATTTGTTTATGGTGAAATGCCTTGAGCATTAGTTTTATAATCCTCAAATAGAAGTAGTCATCTCTACTACTTCTATTTATACTACTTCTTCTTGATTTTCTCTATTTTCTAGGACCCTTGGACATGCTGGACTGGCTGTGAAAGGATAAAACCTGGGCTCTGATACCAACTATGACGACCTGGGTTTTCTCATGCATTTTTAAATGCAATATCTAATTCTAAGGCGGGATGCATCCCTATTTGACAACCATTTCATGAAAACCATGCAATGCAGCAGAAAATCTTTAGTTTTAAACTCATTTTGAACACCCCGAGTGTCATTTGCTTCCACAATAACCAAAGTAATTTTTGAAAAATTTCAGAAATCACAAATGTCTTTCCCTAGGTCTATCCAGTGACAGCACACACGCCAACTGTAAATAAATACAAATACATGTCCAAAGGGTAGAGTGTTTACTTAGGTGTATGATTTTCTCCTTTGATTTTTCTTGCTCGTAGTATTAACATAGGTGTCCTCTACTCGTGAATGGAGCTATCCTAAAAAATGTTAACGATAGGGTGAGTATATACTATACTCAGTAGGAGTCTATCACTACTAGTTTTATAATGCATGCTATGTTTAAAATCATATGCTCTTTAAAACATGTGCATGTTCGAACAATCATGTTCAATACTGATATTTAAAACCACTCTCGAATTGGATTATTGACGACTTAAAGAATAGCATAATCCAAGTCGAAAGTATCATATATATATCATAAACATAATGATATGCTTAAGATGCTCAACTGAATCCAACTCATGAATATCTGGTATGGTCGACCAACCTCATGTCATGCCATATGCAATGCAAGTAAATCCTCAAACCATAGGGTCCAACTATGCCCACGACCTCGCTGCCGTGTGGTCCCCGGGTACCTAAGAACACTCGGTCATAGCCTTCAGGAGGCATATAACACATCGACCCAGTGCCGTTACACTAGTGGTAGCCCCCTGTACCATATGCAGTCGACATAGGGACATGCCCTTTTTGGGCGTGGCACCCATTCTACCTAATAGTGGTAGAGGCAGGGAGGCCAACCCAGACCTCTCAGCATAGCATCCACGAGCTTACTAGCCCAAATCACATACGATCAAACAAGGAAAAACCTCTTTTTCAAAACCTATCCTCTTTAGGTCCCTCACAACTGCTTGCCCTCACAAATGCCTACCTAGCATCTTTTGGGCACTCCAGCATCTTTTGGTAACCCTAAAGGACATGCAATTTTTCAAGAACTCAATGCTCACAAATCATACAATATATGCAATTGTTTGCAAAACATATCTATGCATAATGTATTTGTCAATCCTCAAACCATAGGGCCTAACTATGCCCACGACCTCGCCGTCATGTGGTCCTCGAGTACCTGGGGACACTCGGTCATAACCTCCACTGGGCATATGACACATCTTCGTCATAAATCTTGCAATTTATGAAATCGGTTTCAAACATGCATGAAATGTATAAAATCTGCTCATCATCCAAGGCTACACTTATCATGCAATCTATGCATGTAGCACATGTCTTGGCAATATATGCGATCATTTGCAAAACATGTCTATGCATAATGTATTTATCATATGCATGCTGAATTCATTTATAAGATTAAGTCATGATAAACAAGTCATATATCTTAAACTTAAAACATGCATTCTCAAAACAATCATAGGTTCTTTTTTTTAAAAAGTCTAATAGCAATAGAGCACCTACATCAAAACATCATGGTTCTTTTAAAAAGTCTAGTAGCGATAGAGCACCTACCTCAGAGTCTCTTAGAGTTGCGTCCTTTATCGCTCAGCCCGTCCCTAGGTCTCATTTCTAAACTCCTGGGTATGAATGGATACAAGGAGTCCTTATCAATTTCATTTTATTTAGGCATTAGATCGCTAGATTTACCTTTTAGGGTCCATGGTCCTTGCCAAATTCATTGTCAGGCTAGATCCTATGATATGGATCTACTATTCAATAGTTAAACTTTGTAAATTGTCCTCTAATCCTAAACTTTAAAGTCCCATTAGGTCTGCGTGTCCCAGTTCCCAGGACACCTGTGCATCCTAGTTGAACCATGACCACCTCACATGCGTGCGCGCCCAAAGGCCGTGCCCGGGACTGCATTTTGCACGCGCACATGCATGCTCAAGCGACGCACTATGATGCGCAACCTAGATGGCATCGCACAGACTCACCTTTGGTGTAACATGGCGCACCTTAGCTCCCAGGGCACCTCGTGCATCCGGGTCAAGCTGGGACCCATGCCCCATGTCACGCGCACCCGAAGGCCACACCTAGGACAGTGTATGCACTATCGTACCCTTGGAACCCATCCCAGGGACCCTATCCCAGGCGTTCGTGGAGCATGGCGTTCCTAGGATGTCTTGTTCGTGCAGGGCCGTCTGAACAGGCTTGGGAACGTTTTCCGGCCCGGAAATTCGGTTGGAAAAAAGACCAGATCCGGCATGGATCTTGGGCTGGGGGAAGTGAAACGGAGAGAAGGGAAGGAGGGGCTTACCTGGGTAGCTGGGGATGCCGTCCTTCCGGTGGTACGGCTCCTCCTTTCCGCCTAAAAAACCCTATGTTCGCTGAAATTCATGAAGAGAAAAGTCCCAATGTCGAGCATGACCAAGAAAAGAGGGGAATGGGGAGAATGGCCGGCCTTGACTTGGGCTTGGCCGTTGTTGGAAAAAGCATGAATACTGGGTTGAGACGAGTTTTCAGTTTTTGCCGGAAATCCCAGTCCCAAAATCGTTGTAAAATCGTGTTTTTGGAGAGGGGGGAGATGGGGTATTTATTGAGGGAAGAAGGCGGTGCCCCTCAATGGCGATGCCGCCATTTCCCCTGTGTTTTCTGAAAAAATATGAAAGGAGGGTTTTTGGAGAAATCTGGAGGTGAAAGACGACAGGGGGTGCTGTTATCAAAATGGCCCCCTGTGTTTTTCTTTCTTTTTCGTTTTCTATTTAAATTACAAAACTACCCCTGATTTTTAAACGGCAGTAACTTCTTCATACGAACTCTGTTTTCGGCATTATTTAAGACATTGGATTCCATTTTTCAAGTAGAATCTAATGGTACCAAGTTTCCTCACAATTTCCTTCGTTTACTATTTTAAATAAGGTAAAACATTCAACACATTTCTTTTCCCATAGAATGTCCAATTTTTGTTAAAAATAGCATAAATTGCTCGGGTATTACATCTAGTCACTTTTACACCTATGAACCATGCACACTTTCCCTAGATCATGCACATGGTACATATGGTGATTTACCTTTGGTTCTTTCTTCATTCACTTTCTTAATTTAGTTTTAGATGTAGTTTATTACTTTTTTACATATTATTTTAGGTTTAGAAATTTTTATTTTTATTTTTTGAAAGTTCCATCTTTAGGAAGTTGTAGGATTTAGAAGGTGTTAAATTTGGGGAAGTCTCTTTAGTTGTAGTTTCCATTTGCATGCATGTTTCTAGTTTCTTGTTAAATCTAGTTAGATATCATTCGTTACTTATTTTTGCATGTTATGTTGATGTTAGAAATTTTCTTAATTTGGTTATAGAAAGTTCTAATTCTAGTTAAGGAAAGTTTCCTTTTTAGCAATTTCTTTAAGTTGCTTGGTTCAATTCATGCTTATTTTACATTAGTTTCATTTAGTTAAATCAATGTTAGTTAGGTTAGTTTCTAATTTCATTACTTACTTTTAGTTTTGGTGAATTTCCTTTAATTATATTTGTTAATTTCATGCATGTTTCTCTTTTATGCATTTAAAATTCCTAGTTTGATCAAAACTCTTTCTCACTGGAAAAAGTTAATAAATCTAAATCAAATTGAATCCATTGCAAATTTGTGAGATTCCTACTGGGGTCAACCTTACTTGCATAAAATATTACATTGATTCATGTGCTTGAGAATAATTTTAAAGCTACACCACAAACCATCTAAACTCTTACCATAGTGTCCTTAGGCTCAATAGCCTATCATGTAAATATCAAAGTTCATGTAGTATGACTACCCATAAGCATATCAAATGGCAGTCCTAAAACAGTCCAAAAAATGTTATAAAATGCATCTTTCCCATTCAAATAATAGCCCAACACTTTAGATATCATTGGGTCATCATAGTAGTCCAAAGACAGTCCATGTCTTTTTCATTAAAAACATAATGAAAAGATCAACTATGGATCCATATACTACATCAGCCCAAAAAGTCCATAACATAGTTTATAATAATCCAAAACTATGGTATATAATAGTCTATAAAACACTATTTATAGCTACAAAAACTATGGTATAAAATAGTTCACAAATATATTTTACAGTAATCCAAGATTTGTCCCTATTGCTGCCTACAACATGCATATATATTGCTATTCAAAAATCAGATATAAAACAGTCCCAATATATGAGTGTTTGGCGGTCCAAACTTATCTATATTTCTTTCCAAAACACACACACACACACACACACACACACACACACACACACACACACACACATATTTATATACATGTGTATAATACGTCCCAAAAATCAGATATAAAAATAGTTCTAAAACATAATGTTTGCCGGTCCAAAACTTGCCTATATTATTATCCAAAACTTGAATATATTGTTGTCTAAAGATCATATGTAAAACAGTCCCAAAATATGAATGTTTTTGTAATCCAAAACTTCTCTCTATTGCTGTCCAAAATATGCATATATTGCTATCAAAAAATCAAATGTAAAAAACTCACATTATATATATTTTTAATAGCCCAGGACATTCCAATATTGTTGTCCAAAACATGCATATACTGCTTGTGACAACCCGGGTTTTTGAAAACATGATTTCTAAAGTATTTTGAATGGCAGGGCCCTTAAGAGTGTAAAAAATTTTCGCAAAACAAAGCAGCGGAAATTCTTTTCTTTATAGCTTGTTTTGAAAACCCATGTCACCACTTCATACATAACATAAGTACAATTTGTGTACAAAATAAAATTCCATTGAAGGAATATACTTTTATTAAACTCCAGGATCCATCCAGTGGTTCACAATACAGCCAAATCTAGTACAATACTTGTCCAAATTACATAATCCAAAACTCAAGCTCACCATACAATAAAACTCTCAACAAAGAAAAATACATGTCTTCAAGGGTATACCTTGAAGATTATTCTCTTCAAGTCTTCTATAGTCTTCAACTCCTAACTCTCCTTCCCTGGATCTGAGATATTGCAACAAGTACAATATCTCAGTAAGCAATGCTTGGTAGGGGATTCAAGAAACATAACATTGACAATGTAATTCCAATACTTCATAATCTCATTATCCTTAAACATACTCTTTACTTTGTAAGTTATGTATATCTATATACATACATACCCTTCATGGGTAAACCAATTAAATTCGTGAAAATAGTCAAATATCATTCCCAACTAAGCTAATCAATTCTCTTCATTTTGAGAATTTAGTATTATAGCTAATCTCATACTGGGAATTTTCCTTCTTGGGAAACATTGGTAATATACAATTACCTAATATTTCATTATGCTATAACATAAGGCATTTCACTATGCCTATTCCCATATGCATCCTAAAGCAAAATAATAAGAAAGGTTACTATGCTACTGTCTGATCCGTACTAGCGCGCTCGGATAACTGCCTTGTTCACCACTGATACCACGGTGAAAAATATTATGTCACTGCCCGTATGGGGGGGCAAGACTTTCACAGTGGTTGCCTTCCCATAATTGCCACCATTTGACTTTTAGCCTCTCATTGGGCAAGGTATCATCATATCATCAAATTTCAAGGAGCGGGTGGCCAAACCCTCATAACTCCTCTAGCAATAGCATCCCCTAGGCTCATGCCTATTAAAACAAACTCACAAGCCTCCAAGCTTGTATGTAAAATAGCTTTCATATATATCAGACCATATGTCTGTTTACTTAGGGCTGAAATATTTTCTAGTTCCCTATTCACTTATAGTTTAGTCCTTAACCATCTTATATGTGTTTGGTTGGATCATAAGGTTTTCAAGAGATTTACTACAAGTATTATCATTACTCTTGTCAACATAAGATCATGAGGACAATCATGAACATCTCATGTAAATGCATTAATCAAATCCTCCTACCTTTAAGGATTGATCTCTTTTCCCCAATCTTCCATGATCCTGACCGATGTATGTAACCTGTACATCCATACATATTGTCAATATCTAAATTATGAACAATCCTATTGATCACTAGATCTGATGTTTAGAATGATCTTTAGATCATTCATATCTAAGTATTTTTCTATCTCTAAGTCTTTGTATGTTCATCTCCTTGATCTTGATCTTTCATAAATCCTTTGATTGACAATCTACACATGTTGATAAAGATCAAGATCCTAGATCTTCTATCATCTAGTTCTTCTTTGATCTAAGTTCGGTTCTTGGATCATCCCTATGGAGGATGATCTTGGTTTTCTTCCTTGAATCACCTTTGATCAAGGGTTTGGATTATCTAATCTAATGAACTATAACAAGTATACTACTAAACATTCATACTAAGTACAATATAGTATTCTTATTTTTATTGTTCTTCATCATCCAAGATCTAATGGATCTTGTTTGATCATCCTTATCTTACCTACTGTTTTTAATAGGGTTAGGTAATTTACTAACCTTTTATGCTCTTATTATTATTATTCAACCAGTTAATGTGCTAGTTGAAGGTAGCTTATTCAAGCCTAAATCTAGACTGCTCCTCTTATTTCCAATTGGCTAAGGCTTACTAGCTGAATGGGTGAACACAAAGTGGTTACTTCAATCCTCATGTAAGGACACGTTTAGACCTCACAAACGTCAATAGAAGGTAGGGGAAGAGCGAGGCTCTATTAGATACCCCCCTTAACCACTATGTTCATCATTCACTAGAATGACCATAGCTCAACCTTTCATAAGGTTCTTATAAGCATGTTTACCCTAAGTACTCTTTCTAATGGATTTTAATTAAGTCCATGAATATTTATAATGTCATTCATGGCGTTTATTATTCTTTTCCTAATTTGGGCCAAGGATTTGATAATCCTTATATTGTCCTACTAACTATAGCCCTTACTAATTAAGTCCAAAGTATTCCATTCTTATTTGTGTAATGAAACTCTACTTTCTCATTATAATACATTTTTTTATCTTTTATGCTCTTTATCTCATAACAAGTAATTCTACTTCTAACATTCAACCATAAATGAATTATACATTTAAAGCATAAAACTACATAATCTAACATTCAATGAAAATGAGGCAAGGTACTTAAATTAAATCTAACACCTTATGATAAGAATGAAACATATATCATACTAAACTCTAAATGTTATACTAGCATGCTTTATAACATAATAATATAAAATGAAGCTAATTATATTTTGAGAAACCTTTACTTATGATCAAATCATTTGATCTTAGATCTTTTCCTTTGATTAAGGATTTTAGTTGTATTTTGAGAATTTTCTCTATTAAGATCAAAAGATCATATTGATCTATTTTTATCATAATCCATCCATAATTTCCTTGGATTTCATCATATGAACATTTATTCTTTCCATCCCAAGGATCTTATCACACTTGATCTCATTGATCAAGTGGGCCCCTTTGTATTTTTAGGGTTTTTCTACCATAAAGGGTAGATCCCTTAATATATCTCATATCTATCCAATTTAAATATATATCTTATGTTATTTAAGCATTATATCATTATTAAAACATGTTTCTAAGATCTGATCATCTCAGATCTTGAAAATCTATGTAATTGGAAACTTAATTATTAAATACAGAATGTTTTTACCAAATAACATGTCTATTTTATCATTTCATAAGAAAATAGAGGTTTCAAGATTTCCATAGCTTCTTTCCGATCTCAATTTGGAGTTCAAATGACTCCAGAATTGAATTTGGAAGTTCATAGTCCTTCCTAGGGCCTAGATTTGATCTAGGCCCAAGGAATGGATGCCCCAGACTAGTCGGGAGGAACAACAGGTGGAATGAACCGAGCGAAATGAACAAAGCGTCATCTGGCGCTTCCGCTGGGAGGAAAGGATGAAGCACTGATGCGGGGCATCCACAGACGCGGACGGGACGAGCGAAAGGCGGGGCATCCAACTCATTCAGTTGGAGTTTCCTATGGGTTCCAGCAGAATCTAAGTTGAAATTTAGCTTTTTGATAGCCCATTGTGCCTTGTGCTCTAACTCTACTAGTAAGTGGCATGCCTTTCCATAGACCAAGTGGTAGGGTGACATTCTTATAGGGGTTTTATATAATGTACGATAAGCCCATAAAGCGTCAATACGTCTCAATGACCAATCTTTCCTATTTGGATTGACTGTCTTTTTTAGAATTCGCTTTATTTCCCTATCGGATACCTCTACTTGACCACTAGTTTGAGGGTAGTATGGGGTAGCTATCCTATGGTAGACACCATACTTTTTCATTAAATTCTCAAACACCTTATTACAGAAGTGTTTCCCCCCATCACTTATTATGGCTCTTGGAGTACCAAACCATGCAAATATATATATATATATTTTTTATTTTTATTTTTAATTTTACCGCAACCTTATGGTCATTGGTTTTGCAGGGTATAGCCTCCACCCACTTGGACACATAGTCCACTTCCACTATGATGTACAAATTTTCAAAAGAATTAGGAAAAGGTCTCATAAAATCTATGCCCTAAACATCAAAAGATTTTATGACAAGGATTGGGATTAAGGGCATCATATGTCTCCTTCCTAAAATTCCTAACTTTCACACCTTACACATGCTTTGTAGTAAGCATGTGCATCCTTAAATATGGTAGGCCAATAAAATCCACATTGCAAAAGTTTTTGGAGCTATTTTTCTATAGCTGAAATGGCCCCCACATGCATGATCCTGGCAAAAGGAGATGATTTGATTATGTTCATTATCTGGTATGCATCTCCTAATTACTTGGTCAGGATAGTACTTGAATAAGTATGGGTCATCGTAAGTAAAATATCTAACCTCAATTAAAAATCTCTTTTTATCTTGTTTGGTCCAATGATTAGCCATTTGTCTTGTAACAAGATAATTAACACTATCTCCATACCAAGGTAACTGGGAAACATGCAATAACTGTTCATCTAGGAATGACTCAGTTATAGGCCCTTGATTGCTAGTGTGGTCCACCACTAATCTGGATAAGTGATCTGCTACATCATTTTCTGAACCTTTCTTGTCCCTAATTTCTAAGTCAAACTCTTTTAGTAGTAGTATCCAATGGATCAACCTATGCTTTGCATCCTTTTTAGAAAGGAGGTACTTTAAGGCTGCGTGATCCAAGTATACTCTAATCTTAGACCCTAACAGGTAAGATTTAAACTTATCCAAAGCAAACACTATAGCTAACAACTCTTTCTTGGTAGTGGAATAGTTGAGTTGTGCATCATTTAGTGTTTTACTAGCATAACATATCACATGAGGAAGTTTATCAAAGTGCTGCCCCAAAATAGCTCCAATGGCATAATTCGATGCATCACACATTATTTCAAATGGTACGTTCCAATCTGGTGGTCGAATAATAGGTACAAAAGTCAATTCGGCCTTAAATCACTCAAATACTTTCTTATAGTCTTCATCAAAGTCAAAAGTGGCTTCCTTTATAAGTAAATCACATAGGGGCTTGGCAATTTTGCTAAAATCTTTGATGAAACGTTTGTAAAAGCTATCATGTCCTAAAAAAGAGAAAATTTCTTTTACCGTCCTTGGTGGAGGAAGGTTGACTATTAAATCCACTTTTTCCTTATTGACTTTTATCCCATTAGGTGATATTATGTGGCCTAATATTATCCCCCTCCATACCATAAAATGACACTTTTTCCAATTTAAGGCAAGATTATTCTCAGGACACCTTACGAGGACTAACTTGAAGTGGTGCAGGCACTCATCAAATGATGACCCAAATACTGAGAATTCATCCATAAATACCTCAAGGAATATTTATACCATGTCTAAGAAAATGCTCAACATACACCCTTGAAATGTAGCTGGAGCATTACAAAGCCCAAAAGGCATACATCTATAGGCGAGGGTTCCAAATGGGCAGGTGAAGGTGATCTTCTCCTAATCCTCTGGTGCTATAGGAATTTGGTTGTAGCCAGAATATCCATCTAGAAAATAGTAATAGCTATGCCTGGCTAACCTCTCTAGCATTTGGTCAATGAAAGGTAGAGGAAAATGATCTTTTCGCATGACCCACATTTTTTACTATCATGACCCCAAATTTCTTAGGTACAACCTGAACGGGGTGGCCCCAAGTACTATCAGAGATAGGGTATGTGAGGCCAACATCTAAGAGCTTTGGGACTTCATCTCTAACCATGTCCTTCATGTGGGGGTTCAGTCACCTTTGAGTTTCCCTAGAAGGTTTAGCATTTTCTTCTAGATGTATCCTGTGCATGCATACGGCTGGACTTATCCCTTTTATTTCCTCCATTGTCCACCCTAGACTAGTTTTATGTTCCTTAAGAACATCTAAAAGCTTACCCTCATGTTCTTTATCTAAGTCTGATGCTATTATTATAGGTAAGGTTCCATCTAGGTCTAGGTATAAATATTTCAAGTTATTAGACAAGGGTTTTAGGTCTAAAGACGATGGTTGCTCTATTGAGGGTATAGGGACAGATTTAGATGGTGGGACTGGTTCCACATAAGGACCCCACTTAGAGTTATCCATGATTGGTGCAACATTTAAAAGATTGTTTACCTCCTTAATAGACTTGTCTATATCAAATTCTCCATTAAAGTGCATTAGACAAGCCTCTAGTGGTCCGAGATGGACAATGGTGAACAAATCTCATTAATTAGACTCTCTATCAAGTTGACATCACAGGAATCATCAAGGTCTAAATGTTGTTGATCGGCAATAAAAACATTAAGCTTAACCTTCATGTTGCTGAATGAGAGTTTCATTACACCATTCCTCTAGTTAATAATGGCATTGGACATTTCCAAGAATGGACATCCAAGGATGACTGGGATTTGACTACTAGGGTCGAATACATGTTGGGTGTCTAGCACAATGAAATCAACAGGGTAATAAAACTTATCTACCTGTATCAAGACATCTTCAAACAAACCACAAGGTATCTTGATAGATCTATCAGTTAATTACAACGTGGTAGTGGTTGATTTTAACTCATCAAGTTTTAGTTCCTCATAGATAGAGTATGGCAATAAGTTAACACTAGCCCCTAAGTCAAGAAGTGTCCTATCTATGACATGATCTCCAATGACACAAGTGATTGTAGGACAACCTAGGTCTCCAATCTTTGATGAGGTCTTGTGTTGAATCAAAGAGCTCACCTCTTCAGTGAGGAAGGCTTTGTTTTGCACATTAAGCTTTCGCTTTGTTGTGCAGTGCTCTTTTGAGAATTTGGCATAGGCAGGGATGTCTTTAATTGCATTGAGCAATGGTATATTGATTTGTATGTGTTTAAATACCTCCATTAACTCATTGAAGTTTGATCTCTTCCTAGCTTTATTCAGTAACTGGGGAAAAGGGGCTTTAGGCACATAGGGTGCCTCCGCTATAAGTTCAACAATGTTGTTCTATCTTGTCTCTGTTTCTTGTATTTTTGTTGCCTCTTTTTCCTCTACAGTATTCTTAGCCTACCCTTGTTTGTTATCCATTTGATGACTACTCCTAAGGGTGATTATGGACTTGGCATGCTCATGAGGGTTAAGGTTTTGAGACCTTAACCCTATCTCAAATTGACCCTTAGGGTTAAGGATGGGTTGACTAAGAAACTAACCCTTTCCTCTATTATGTAATTTAGCAGACAATTGGCTTACTTGAATCTCTAACTTGGGTGTGGCTTGAGAGTTGACATTGGTTGACTATCTACTCTCATTTTGTAATTGGTGTAAGGCCTTTTTAGTGTAATCATTACCTTTTACAATTTGTTCCAGCATGGTATGGATGTTTTCCTCTGAATATGGTTTCTTTTGTTGTAGAGGTTGTTGAAAGCTAGGTAGCTGATGGGGAACTGTAGTTCTAAGAGGAAAGTTTTAGAAAGGAGGATTTACAAGTGGCCCCCCTTGGTGGTTATTCTTTGACCAACACAAATTGGGATACCTAGCCCATCCAAGGTTGTAAGTCTTAGAATATGGGTTGTCAATAGGTTGGCAATATGCATTCAATGCATTCGCTTGGTCTACAAGATATTTAGGGAATACTTTGTTAGATGGACAAGTTAAGGTTAAACGGGCTGGACTAGAATAAGTAGCGGATAACTCTTGTGGAGGTTTTTGGAATAAAGTAGTAGCCATGAAAGATTGAAACATAGTTTCAAGCTTGTCCCTTCTTCCATCTAATTTTTCAACAACAGAGTCGAGCTTATAGGATAGATTAGTATGCGCTCCTATTTCCATAGATACCTCCTTTCTTAGTGGGCTGGTTAGTTCTTTCTCTCCTATTTGAATAATCCCACTGCTGAGAATTATCGACTACAGTTTGAAAGAATTCCCATGCCTCACTTTCATCTTTTAACATGAGGGTCCCCCCACTTACTACATCTATCATTTGACTATTTTGAGGCGTTAATGCCTCGTAGAAATATTAAACTTGCTACCATTTCTCAAATCCATGGTGAGGCCATTTTTGCAGCAGTTCATTGAACCATTCCTAACATTCATAATATTGTTCATCATCCCTTTGTTGGAAATTTATACTTTCATGGCATAAGGCATTTGTTTTGTGAACAGGGAAGAACTTGTTCAAAAACTTCTTAGACAATTGCTCCCACGTATATATAGAACCTACCTCCAAGGAATTAAGCCATGGCTTGGTTTTGTCCTTAAGTGAGAACGGGAATAATCTAAGCCTAATCGAATCATCCAAAAAATTTCAGAACCTAAATGTAGCACAAATATCGAGGAACTCCTTGATATGTAGGTATGGATCTTCTTGGTCTCGACCATAAAAAGTGGGGAGTAAGTGAATTACTCCTGACTTTAACTCAAAGTGGTCGGCATTAGTGGGAGGTAAAGCTATGCAAGAGGGGGTATCGGCGCATAAAAATCTATAATCATCTTGCTCTCAATCTCAGCTAATGGTTAAACCATAGGGATAGGAACTATGTTTCTTTCCCCTTGAAGTTGGATGTGTTGAATCTCTAAGTTTAAAGGTAGTAGCTCAGGTTTCTAGGATCGACACCCTTTCATGAACTATTCCTAATCTAAAATGTCCCACACTAAATGCTAACTCTAACTCTATGTGATGCAAGCAAAAGGCACAATCAAACACCTTAGGCTAATAAGCAATATATTGATTTTTCTAAATTTGTGTGCGGACAATGCTTTTAATTAGCCTAATCTAGCACTCCTCTCCTTTAGATTTGACTATTGCTTACCAGTTAGGTTCTGTGTGAGGCGATTAATACAACCCTCATGTAAGGAGGCGTTTAGACCTCACAAACGTCAACAGAAGGCGAAGGAAGAGCAAGGCTCTATTAGACAACCCCCAATAACCACAGTGCTCAAAAGCCACTGGAGTGACAATAAATCGCGTCTTAGTAAGAGGGTCCTACAAGCATGTGATGACCCTATAGGTCTCTTCTTATTGATTTTAATTAGATTTGGAGGGTAGGGTAGCGCACTTAAGGTGATTATCCTAGGTGGGCCAAGGAGTAGTGATGAAATTCACCCTTGATCTTATGGGGATAGGGTGCCCTTACTAATTAATTCCACACTCCATAGTAGTTCGATTAGCATATATATCACCTTAAAGCGTTAACTATGTCCTAAGATGCAATTAAAAGGAATAAACTAATGCAAAACCCTAAAAATGCAACATTAATAAAAGATGCTTTCTATATGAGTTACACTACCAAACAATGCAAATTTACTCTAAAGGCAAACCCTAATCTAGGAATTAAATGAGTGAGGCAACTCACAGTGGGGGTTTTGATAAAGATCAATTGTAGGCCACCTTATCCCATACTTACCCTGTATTATACAACCCTTTAAAATTAAAATGAAAATTGCAATTTACAAGGATCCTCACTATAAGATTCATTCAAAAGGAAAAATAAAAATAAAATTGTATTCTAAGAAAGTAGGAAATTTTCCATTTTGATGAAGATTTCCTCCCTAATTTCCTCCACTTTCCTGTTTCCTTCTTAAAAGAGAAAATTAGAAATAAGTACCAATTTCAGGAAATTAGGTGGTTGTGTACTAAAAAAATTGAAAAATGCATCTAAAATTTCCTAAAATGCAAAAAATTTGTAATTCCTACAATTTTTTATTTTTCTTATTTTTTTATTTTTTTTTAAAATAGATTTTTTTGGATTTTTTAATTAAATTTTATAAAAACTCTATTGCGGGACCCAGCAATGGTGCCAAAAACTTATTGATGTTTTTTGTAAGTGTACAACTTATTGTGGTATAGCTAATGCAAGCACGGGTCAATCCCACAGGGTCGCACTTTAAAATTTTGGAGTTTTTAACAAAATTTAATTATTTAAAATTCAAATTAATTGATAAAAATTAAAAAAAAGAAATCAAACTTCCTCTTCTAGTTAACAGTGAAATTCTAGAGGTCTAATTCTATAAAAAAAACAGAAAAAGAAACAATAAAACCTTAACTAAACTAAAACTAGAAGAAATTAAGAAAAATCTAATTCCCCATCTTAAGTCATGTCCAATTTCTTCACTTTGGGTATTCCAAACTTTGATCAACCTCCATCACTATATTCAACATATCCTGGATTAATGATCTAATAGAGGAATTTGTCAGATTCTTTAAACTTTTGGAGATCTAATCTAATTAAGGAATTTAAGATTTAATGGCTTAGATCTGTTTTCATAACCCAATTTGAAGATCAGGACAACAATTCAATAGGAAACTATCCTAAGAACAAGTTTTAAAAACTAATTGAAATTCTGAATTAAAACAGACAAGAAGTAGTCATTGCACATCCATCCATGAAGTATAGCAGATAGTGGTCCAAGAGCATAGTTAAAAACCCATCTAAAGATCTTACAACCAATTTGCTCTTCATTCTTATAGTATGAGAGTAAGTGGTAAGTGTTAAAACACATCATTACCTCCTAAAAATAATAAGATCTACATATATGAATATCAATAGCATTGATAAGTATTCAATTTTGTATAAAAAGTACCCAATTAATAACTAATATGTCATACATTGCAAGGCTTATTCTAAGGTTTTTTCAAAAATTCATAACACATAAATTTCTGAACTACTGATTCAAAATTTTGATATTTTTTAGGTTCAAAAGATAATCCAAAGTAGGTATGTGAGTTGTCATAATTTTTTTGGAATTAATTAGGTCTTTTTTTATCTTTTGTAACCATTGAAAGGATGATCCAATGGCCAAGATAGCTTAAGATGAGAATTAATGATCCATATCAACTTAGAGAACCAGGACTCAAATTTCAAAAATCAAGAAAAGTTTAAGATCATTCCAAGGCAAGCACATGAGTTCAAGAAAACAACTGGAAGAAGTCAAGGTGACTAGAATGGGCTTATGCAAAATCCATCACCTTTGCATGAGAATTCTAGCCACACAAGCCACGTGAGCCAAATCAATCATGCACTATGAGATAGGAGAAGCCAAGCCAAATAAGCCACTAAGCCATCAATTGAGCCACTTAAGCCAAGTCAACATGGATTCACACATTTTGGGAACTTTCCTTGTAATTTTCACTTGAAGAAATTGTGATTTGAAGAGAAGAAATAAAAGAAATGTTTACTTGTCAAGCAAGGGCAGGTGGGACCAATAGGAGATGTAATGACTCCAATATTGTAATATCAAAATCTCAAGTTAGCACTGAAAAGTTCAGTTTTTGAAGATAAGGGCATTTTGGTCATTTCACTATTCACTTTGACTGAACCCAAAAATTTGGTCCTGAAATGGTACCATTAGGTGCGTCTCAAAAAAAGGAATCCAACAAGACCAAAATCACCTAAAACGGAGTTAAAATGGGCAAGTTATGGCCCTTTGAAGTTCAGGGGCAAAAATGTAATTTCTATTAAAAACGGATTTAGCCTGCAAAACATAGGATCCTGTTTTGATATGGGCACCCTTCATCTTCGACCTCCTAGAGGGTTCTATAACGGCGGTGATTCGAGGAGAAATCACCGCCATTCTGGAGGTTTCTCCGTCGCCATTCTGGAGGTTTCTCCACCGCCATTCAAAGGCGGTGAGAGCCCCCTCCAGAACCCTCTCATAGCTCTATAAATAAAGCTCTTGGGTGCCTCTAATGGCAGCCCAAAACATTGAAGAAAACTTGTTGTGGAGGAGTCACCTAGAGGGGAAACAAGGAGAAAAACCCAGCAACAAGCCAAGAGCGTACGAGAACAAAAGGGTTAGCGCGACCTAGCTAGGTAGGTGCTCTATCGTTGCTAGACTTTTTATAAGAACCATGATTGTTTTGAGAATACATGTTTTAAGTATATGACTTGTTTGGCATGACTTAATTCAGCATACACGTGATAAATGCTTTATGCATAGACATGTTTTGTAACTGATTGCATATACGTTATGCATAGATATGTTTTACAAACAATTGCATACATTGCATGATTTGTGAGCATTAAGTTCTTGCAAAATTGCATGTCCTTGAGAGTTACCAAAAGATGCTGGAGTGCCCAAAAGACGTTGGGTAGGCAGTTGTGAGGGATCCAAAGAGGACAGGTATTGAAAAATACATTGTGCATGTATTGCCAAGACATGTGCTACATGCATAGATTGCATGATAAGGGTAGCCTTGACTGATGAGGGCAGGCCGACGAGGGCTGCCCGATGAGGGCGGGCCAGAGAGAGCTGACAAGGCTTCTAGGCTGTCAGGCTTCTAAGCAGGGTTATGACTTTGAATGCAATACTAGCATGAGCAGATTTTATGCATTGCATGCACATTTTGCAACTGATTGCATAAATTGCATGATTCACTACGAATACGTGTCATAGGCCCAGTTGAGGCTATGACTGATTGTCCTCAAGTACCCAGGGACCACACGGCGGCGAGGTCGTGGGCATAGTTTGGACACTATGGTTTGATGATTTATGTGCATTGCATATGGCATGATATGAGGTTGGTCGACCATACCATACTAGTAATCCATGAGTTGGATTCAATGGAGCATCTTATGCATATCATAATGTTATGATATATATGTATATGATACTTTCGATTTTGGATTATGTGATCCTTTAAGTCATTAGTATTTTAGTTTGACAATGGATTTTAATATCGATATTGAACTTGAGTATTCAGACATGCACATGTTTTGAATGAGCATATGATTTTAAAACATCTCATGCATTATCAAACTAGTAGTGATAGGCTCCTACTGAGTATAGTATATACTCACCCAATCCTCAACATTTTTTAAACACAAAGTAAATACTTAAGGGCAAGGTACGCTTGTGCTAGGAGACACCCAGACTAAGTGTAAGTAAGTAAACCCCTACCTTATCTTTCAATGTTACTTGGTTGTAGTTACTCTCTAATAGCTGGGGCTGTGACTAACACTTTCTTGGGAATAATATTGATTTAAACTTTGCCATGGCTAGATAATTTGAGAATGTGTTTTGACACTCGGGGATTTTATGAAAGATTGTTTTCCAAACCAAAAATATTTTCATGCATTTCATACTTACAAAACAAGAGATCTCGCCTTTTTATCAAAATTGCATCATATAAAAACCCGGGTTGTAACAGTTGGTATCAAAGCACGGTTTAACGTTACTTACAGCCCAGTTATGAGGAGAATAACTTATAATCAAGTTTCATCCATGAAAGAGTAAGGGGTAATAGGATAACACAAACTAAGGTTTGGTGAATTACCTTGTGTTTACAGATGCCTAAGAAGAAAGGAAGCAATGCTCCAAGACCTGAAGCCCCACCAGTGGACTCCACTGGGTCGAGCAACGGGATGGCTGAGTTATTCCAACAATTCTTACAAAATATAGGACAATACATGAATAGTCAAAGCCAAACTCCTACCACCCGAGATCCTTCCCCTGATAAAGTAATAGATAGGACTGAGGTTCAGTTAGAAAGATTTCAAAAACTAGCTCCATCATTCACAGGAGAAGATGAGGCATCTACAGTTGAAAAATGGTTAATTGACATTGAAAAAATATTTAAAGCCATGAACATAGCTGAAGAAAGAAAAGTACCCATGGCCACATTTGTGTTTAGGGGAGAGACTACCTTTTGGTGGGAAGCAGCGGAAATAACTTATTTTGATCAGTGAGAAACAATAGGATGGGAAGAGTTTAAAAAGGTCTTTAATGACAAATATTATCCTAAACATGTAAGGAAACAGAAGGAAAAATAATTTATGGACTTAGAACAAGGAAATATGACCGTCCAACAATATGAAAATAGATTCATTAGCCTCCGAAGATTTGCACCACGTGCTTGTGCTGATGAGGAAGATGCAGCAGAAAGATTTGTAGATGGACTTAAACCAAGACTCAAAAACAGAGTTCTAGGTTTCCAACCTTCCACAGTAGCCAAAGCCATAGAGATGGCCTCCCTATATGAAAAAGATTATCAAAGGAACCAGGCAATAAAGGAAACTAAGAACATCAACACCATGGTAAATAAAGGAAAGAGACCATTTCAGTCCTTCGAACGCAAGCCACCTTTCAAGAAGCCGTTTGAAAACAAAGAAAGAAGACCAGACTGGAAGACATGCCCTAAGTGTAACAGGTATCATTCAGGCAAACCATGTCCCATCTCCAACATCACTTGCTATCTTTGTGGAGAACCAGGACATTTTGCTAGGGATTGTTTTAAAAAGGAAGTTGAAGAGCGTAAAGGAGATCAAGTTCCAAAAAGCCAAGGACGTATCTTTGCCCTCACTTCCAGTCCAGCTCAGGCATCAAATGTTATAGTTGAAGGTACCCATAGAGTTGACGGAGGATCTCAAGCTAGAGACGAGACCAGTTGAGATCCGAAATTGTAAGAGTAAGAAACTATAGAACAAGGACATACACTTAGTCAAAGTTTTGTGAAGAAATGTGCACATGGAAGAAGTGACTTGGGAACTGGAGTCAGAAATGCGAGAAAAGTACCCCGAGATCTTTTGACTGTATATATTGAAGAATTTTGGGGATGAAATTCCCCTAAGGGGGTAAGAATGTAATGACTCCAATTTTGTAATATCAAAATCCCAAGTTAGCAATGAAAAGTTCAATTTTTGAAGATAAGGGCATTTTGGTCATTTCACTATTCACCTTGACTGAACCCAGAAATTTGGTACTGAAAATGGTACCATTAGGTGTGTCTTGGAAAAAGGAATCCAACAAGACCAAAATCACCTAAAGCGCAGTTAAAATGTGCAAGTTATGGCCCTTTGAAGTTCAGGGGCAAAAATGTAATTTTTATTAAAAAATGGATTAAGCCTGCAAAACACAGGGTCCCGTTTTGATACGGGCACCCTTCATCTTCAACCTCCTAGAGGGTTCTAGAATGATTGTGATTGGAGGAGAAATCACCGCCATTCTGGAGGTTTCTCTACTGCCATTCAAAGGCAGTGAGAGCCCCCTCCAGAACCCTCTCATAGCTCTATAAATAGAGCTCTTGGGCGCCTCTAATGGTAACCCAAAACGTTGAAGAAAACCCGTTGTGGAGGAGTGACCTAGAGGGGAAACAAAGAGAAAAACCCAGCAACGAGCCAAGAGCGTACGAGGAGAAAAGGGTTAGCGCGACCTAGCTAGGTAGGTGCTCTATCATTACTAGACTTTTTAAAAGAACCATAATTGTTTTGAGAATACATGTTTTAAGTATATGACTTGTTTAGCATGACTTAATTCAACATGCATGTGAGAAATGCTTTATGCATAGACATGTTTTGTAAATGATTGCATATAAGTTATGCATAGATATGTTTTGCAAACAATTGTATACATTGCATGATTTGTGAGCATTAAGTTCTTTGCAAAATTACATGTCCTTGAGGGTTACCAAAAGACGCTAGAGTGCCCAAAAGGCGCTGGGTAGGCAGTTGTGAGGGCTAGGCAGTCTTGAGGGATCCAAAGAGGACAGGTTTTGAAAAATACATTGTGCATGTATTGCCAAGACATGTTCTACATGCATAGATTGCATGATAAGTGTAGCCTTGACCGATGAGGGCGGGCTGATGAGGGCGAGCCGATGAGGGCAGGCCAAAGAGAGCTGACAAGGCTTCTAGGCTGGCAGGCTTCTAAGCAGGGTTATGACTTTCAATGCAATACTAACATGAGCAGAATTTATGCATTGCATGCACGTTTTGCAACTGATTGCATAAATTGCATGATTCACTACGAATACGTGTCATAGGCCCCGTTGAGGCTATGACCAAGTGTCCTCAGGTACCCGAGGACCACACGGCGGCGAGGTCGTGGGCATAGTTTGGACCCTATGGTTTGATGATTTATGTGCATTGCATATGGCATGATATGAGGTTGGTCGACCATACCATACTAGAAATCCATGAGTTGGATTCAATGGAGCATCTTATGCATATCATAATGTTATGATATATATGTATATGATACTTTTGATTTTGGATTATGTGATCCTTTAAGTCGTTAGTATTTCAGTTTGACAATAGATTTTAATATCGATATTGAGCTTGAGTATTCAGACATGCACATGTTTTGAATGAGCATATGATTTTAAAACATCTCATGCATTATAAAACTAGTAGTGATAGGCTTCTACCGAGTATAGTATATACTCACCCAATCCTCAACATTTTTCAGACACAAAGTAAATACTTAAGGGCAAGGTATGCTTGTGCTAGGAGACACCCAGACTATGTCCAAGTAAGTAAACCCCTACCTTATCTTTCAATGTTACTTGGTTGTAGTTACTCTCTAATAGCTTGGGTTGTGACTAACACTTTCTTGGGAATAATATTGATTTAAACTTTGCCATGGCTAGATAATTTGAGAATGTGTTTTGACACTCGGGGTTTTTATGAAAGATTGTTTTCCAAACCAAAAAGATTTTCATGCACTTCATACTTACAAAATAAGAGATCTCGCCTTTTTATCAAAATTGCATCATATAAAAACCCGAGTCGTCATAGGAGAAGAGCCTTAATTCTTTTTCTTTCTTCTTTTCTCTTTCTATCTCCCTCTCTTTCTTACTTTCCATCATGGACCACCTAGGAAGGGCTTCCACGCAATTTCCTAAGGAGGCTTTCCACCTCCCACTTCATACCATTCCTAAGCTCCACCTTTTAGATTCAAATTCCTAGAGTCCTACTTCTAATTCTCTTCTCAACTTATTCTTTTCCTGTTGTGATTTTTAAGTTAAACTCACAAGCGAATAAATCATTTGCAATATAGCACATTGGTGAGGTTGATCCCATTGGGAGTTGAACTAATATGATACTAGTTATCTCTACTTTAAATTATCTCACCTATCCAAAATTTAAGATATATTTAACCTAAACTAAGAATGGAAAATAACACATGGAAATGAAAATTATACAAAAATTAGAAAATTCCTAAAATTTAAAACTTTCCTAAAACATGCAATTTCTAAAATTAAAACTTTCCTAAATGAAAATTTTCTAATTTTGTGATTTTCCTAAACTAAAACTTTCCTAAATTGCAATCTTAATAACCTTCCTAGCTTAAATTTCCTACACATGAAATTAACAACTATCCTAAGGAAACATGCATTAAATAACTACTTTCCTAATCATGCAAGTTTTAAATAAAGTAATTAAGCTTATGGAAAAGGAAAGCTTAAATTTCCTACACATGAAATTAACAACTATCCTAGGGAAACATGCATTAAATAACTACTTTCCTAATCATGCAACTTTTAAATAAAGTAATTAAGCTTATGGAAAAGGAAACTTTAGCTACTACAATCTAAACAATATCATGCAAACAACTAATTAAGAAAAACAATCGAAAACTACTTTTCCTAAAGTGAATGAGTGAAACAACTTAAATTTCAATCCTCCAAATCATTCAAAGCTATGCACATCACTTATGGACAGCATGCGTGATTTCAACATGATTTTAGAATTGTTTTCCATGTGTGATTAAATGAGCAATGGACAAATGAACAATCAACTATCATGAATCATTGAATGCTTCAACCATTAATCTTTTCAAAACCATGCATTCCACTTTTGGATTGGATGCATGGTTTCTCAAGAAATTCAATTATTTTATTAAATGATTCCAACATAATGTAGTAATAATTCAAGATATCTTCAACATGTAACAAGTAAGAAATAAGCATGCTCATTCATCAATCAATTAGTAATCCTCATTCATCAATCAATTAGTAATCCATTAATCATCAAAATTTACACAAAATTGAATACATGAAGAGTTGCTGTCCAATTTTGATGAAAACAAACCACTCTTTCTTCTTACTTAAATCCAAAAGCAAAGACTAATATTGATTCCTCTTTAACAAGCTTAAATCCAAGGGAAACTCTTATGGCATATAGGCAACAACCAATGGAAAGTAAAAAAAACAAAGCTGGAATTCAATGGAAGCTAAGAGGGACCCAAAAGACAATCAAAGGTAAAGGGAAAGACTAGATTCAAGATGATTTTCCTTGACTATCACTTCAAGGAAAAACGAGCCTTGAATATTAGTTTTAAAAACAAGGGAAAACAAAGGAAATCAAAGCAAAAACTAGCATGACAAGCGCTAAGATCAAACAAGAATAAAAGTAAGATGAACCAACCTTGAATGGAGAATAGCTTGAAGAGATGCCTTACGCCTTAGGAAAAGAAGTAGCAGCACCCAAGCAAAGAAAATCCAAAGCAAAATGGAGAGAATGAGAAGCTAGGTAGAGGATGTCTCCTTCCCCAATGGAGGCATCTTTTCCCTTAGAGAATAAGTCCCGGCTTAGGTTTTGTGCTGGGTTTTCTATGGTACTCTAATAACAAGGTTTGGTGAGGATAAAAACAACTCAATTTGGATGGTTAAATCATAGGTATCTAGATTTTCAAAAGAGGAAATGGGTTATAAGGTGGCTGCCTTTGCATGTGGAGAAGGTGGGAGATGCCACCCTTTTTGGGAAGGGGTGTCTCCCCCTTCAAAATTTTTGGAAGCCCTACTAATTAGTAACGTGGGTGAGGTGATAAATTTGAAAAGAAGTGGAAAGAAGAAAAGAAGGTGGGAGGAAAGTGGGGTCTAGGAAAACATTAGGAAAGTAAGGTGAGATGGAAAATTTTGATTGGCTAAGTGATTTCTAAGGGCTTGGGATTAGTTGGGTGGTTAACATAAGAGTTTATGAAGGTGGAAGAGTTAGGGAATGGTAAGACTCTTGAATGGAAAGTCAAATTCGTGGTGGTATTTGGTGGTGAGGTGGGAAGTGATAAAAAGGTGGGAAAAAGTAGAAAAAGCATCAAAATTGGAAGGCACTCATCCTATTAGTCTATATGCCAACTTATATTAATATGATTTCCCTTCATTATCTTTAAAACATCCCTTCAAATCTCTTGGATAATCCTCTTGATTTTCCTCCAATCCTAGCCTTCCTTTTAGCTTAGTTTAATGGCTTTGATGGCTAACTTTGAAAGTTCCATTGCTAAGCTTCATGGATGACTTGAATTCCTTAGCTTGTCACCATATTCATAGCTTGAATTTGGCTAAGGTGGCTTCCATGCAAAGGTGGTGGGAATACATGGCTTACTTCATAGGCCTAATTTGGCCACCTTTAGCTCCTTTAATTTATCCATTGCTTGATCGTGACCTTTGAATTTCATGTTAGATTGATGATTCTTAGGTTTTGACTCGATCTTTTGATCTTGATTTTCAATGTTCATCTCCATTGATCTTGGTCATATGATCAACATATATCTTCCTACAAAAGAAAAAATTCTAATTAACTTCTAAAATATGATTAATCACATACTTACCTCGGATTAGCCTTTGAACGTATAAAATATCAAACTTTTGGGATATTAGGTAAAAAAAAAATGCACGTGTTATGAATTTTGGGCCAAAAATCCTAATTTAGCTCTCTAAGTTGTAACATGGGTACTAATTGGATGGTTTTTATGCAAAATTAAACACTTATCATTCCCCATTCTTATCTTATTCTTTCCATCTTCCCTATGATAGAATTCTAGCAAATTAGAAAGTGTAGCCCATAGGATAGGCAGGCATACCACATAGAGGAGCCTAAGGAGTTGCCCGCCCCAACCCTCCATGGCTTGTCCTCCACATTTTCCTTCCACCAAACCACACACCTCCTTCCCATTGTAGCCATCCACACCTTTTTCCTAAGATCAACACGCCTCCTTCCATTCAAGGGTTCAAACATACCATTCAAAGATAAGTTTCTATGCTCTTTTCCTTCTTTTTTGTTAAGCTTTGATTCCTACTTCATGCACCTCTTTCCTTAGTTGTTTTCCTTTAAGTTTTCCTTGTAGTTTTGTGCTCTAGTTTCCCTGATCAAGGAGCTATCAATCTCTTGTAGTGATAGCCAAAAGATAGTGGCCTTTGGATTAAGATTAAGTGTCCTTTACATTCCTTGATTATTTGCATTTACCTTGTTGCTTGCTTTTCTTTGTTTTGGTTCCTATCTTGCTTTCATTCTCTAATGCAATCCTCTCCCTTAGTTCACATGCATGACCCTTGCTAGATAGTATTCAACTTGATATTGAAGTCAAGATATCATCCACATGTGTTTATGATCCATGTACATTTTTTTGTAACTTCAACATTCAATGAAAGATGCACAGTTTTATGCACATCCATCCATGGATCACGCACACCTGTCTTTGATGTCAATATTCAATAAACAAAGCTTGATTCCATTTAGTGCGACGCACACTAATTTTTCCCATGTTTGTGCAAGTTTCATTCTTACCCTCCCTTTAATTCATGCATGCTTGATTTTTCTCTATTGGTCATGTTTATTCTATCTTTAGGGTTTTTAATTCAAGTTTAAATTAGTTGCATCTTTAGATTAGATCTTAGTTTCACGTAGTTTCTAGTTCTAATTCATTCATCTTTAGGTTACAAAGTGATTCATGTTTCTAGTTTTGCATTAATTCCATTCTCAAATGCATGTTAGTTACCTTTAGTTTTAGTTTAAGTTTATGCATGTTTTAATTCCCATGTTGTTATAAATTCCTAGTTTAATTCAATGCCTACTTTGGTTAGGACAGTTCATCTAAATCAAGATCCAATTACATACAAATCTGTGAGATTCCTTGTGGGATCGACCTCACTTATGTACATCTTACTACTTTGATTCATGCACTTGCAAGTAATACTAAAGCTACCCAAGATATCATTCATTCTAAAATCATAAAAATATCGAGTTTTCACCTCCCTGGATATGTTTTTCTTCATTGAAAACCCCATGTTAGATTCTCTTCTTCTCTTTTTCTTTTTCCTTTCTTTCTTTCCTCCTTTTCCTTTCTTTCTTTTTCTTTTCCTTTCTTTCTTTTTCTTTTCCTTCTTCTTCTCCTTCTTTTCCTTCTTCCTTAGTTTTTCCTTCCCCTTCACATTTTTCTCCTCTCTCTCTCTCTTCCACGCCTCTCTTTATTTCCTTTTCTTTCTCTCTTTTCACAACAAACCAACACATGTCTAGTTGTGGATGTGTTGGAGCTATTAAAGTGGGAGAAGAGAGCCATTTGGTTCCCTCTTACCTGTATTTTGTGTAGATCAATCACAGGCTTCCACTCAAATTTTTATTTAAATCCATTTAGTTAACATGACAAAACAAATCCAAACGATGCAACCTCTATTTTTAATAATAAAAAGTTTATAAATAATCTCTTCCATCCATCACTATTTAAACTGATATGATACTTCCTTTAATGAATTTACTATGTATTGATATCAATGATAAAGATTACTCTTAATCTATTAAATCCAAGCTTCCGTTTAGATACCACAACAATTAAAAAAATTTGACATAGAAATGCTAATTTGGTGTTTTGAAATCTATTTTAAAACCTAGCACACTCAAATCATAACCAAGTGAGACAACTTGTTTTTGTTGTTAAAATTGCACAAATAATTTTATTAATAGATAAAATTTTAAAATGTTACACGTGTTTACCATGCATCCACCTCCAAGGTTTAATCCTAGCCCTCCAAAGTTTTATGCACTGTATGGATAAGAAATAATATATGTTTGTCTTAAATTACTACCATGAACGTAGATGCATCATGATACCTTAGGTTGACTGAAATTTCATGTTTTTCAATAGTTCAGTAGATGGGCAACACATATAAAAGAGAAATCAAGATTGAAACTCATCTAACAAGATAGACATGTTGATGGATGGCAAACATGCTCTAATCATGCATATTCAATCATGAATTCCTAATCAAAAGGACACTCCTCTATCATGTGTCAGTTACTGATGATCTTGGCATGAAACTTTCCAAAGTTTTTGGCATGTGATTCCCATAAGTAATTGAATTCTTGGGGTTATAATCTAGCATATGCAATACATCCAAATACCCAACTCATATACTATAGCATATCATATTAGATGCACATCATTTGATGATATAAATCAAGTTTGAAATGAGGTTTTTCATAGCCAAAACATGGTTTGAAGAATGTGAGATAAGCATAGAAAATCAGATTTTACAACAATCCAAAACATGGAATAGTAAAACATTAAAGCTTCATAAATCCTTAAAATGTAGCGCAAATCTACCTAAGTGCATTTTCCTCTCTAGATTTTTCCCTTGTGACTTTCCATGCATTTTCACCATGTCATATCACCTTCTTGAGCTGCAAGGGGGGAGAGCATCTCTTCCTTCACTCCTCCCCCTTCTATCTTTCAATCTTTCTTTCTTTCTCTCCTTCTCTCTTTCTTTGTAGCCCAAGATGTCTCACAAGTAATAGGCACCTTGGCCAGTTTCCAATTGTAATAAACTTCTTTCTAGTTTTCTCTCATTGCAGATTATCTTAAGCTCTTATTTCCTAAGTCAAGATTTCCAAGATTTAGTCATATCTCACACTTTGAATTGACTTTCTAATTCCATCTGTATTCTAATTTCTTGAACATTCCAAACCAACTAAAACTGTCTCTTTATATGATTCAATGAATAAGGATGTTTTAACAAACTTGGCTACTTAAATTTGGTAGTTAGGTGGTACCACCATTCAACCATTTTTTAGGCGAAACATAGAAATTGGTGTCATAATCAATGTACAAGTTCGTTTTGCTTATAACATAGATCCCCAGTATTGGATTTTAGCTATTTTACTATCATTGGATAGCTCTCTCTGAGCTCTATCCATTAATGGAGGTTTCATTGGAAAATTATTTAGTTTCTAAATTCTAAACTAATGTTAGATTTCTATTGTTTATAAAAATGACACAAAAGTTTTGAATATTACAAAGCAACTTGCCACCTAACTAGTAACCACAATATGTTCAAGATGTACAAAATAGTGAGGGTTAAGTCTAAGGTTGTAATGACTCAATTTTTTCAATATTATTATAACACTTTTACAACCACGATCAATCATGATGTTTGGTTTGTTTATTTTGGGAATTAATATATGCTTAAATCACCTTAATAGGTGGTTGGATGTTTTATTTTAATTAAAATATTAACCAAGTAATTTATGAGAAAAATTAGAATCATTAGATTCTATGCTCAAAATGGAATACAACGCCTCAAAGAACACTGAAAAACGAGTTCATATGACCAAGTTACATGCATTTGAAGATTGAGGGGAGTTTGTGCAATTTGGACATAAAAACAAAACAGGTTGAAAACGTAGGGGGTCATTTTGATAACAACACCCCCCATAGTCATCCCCTACCTCCACACACCGACTTCCAACACCGCCTCTACAAGGTGGCGTCGAAAAAATAGCTGCACTGCCATTAGGCAACACCGCCTTCACAAGGCTATAAAGCCCTCTCTCCCTTTCCCTCAAGCACGATCCTCTTCTCCTTCTTCTCTGATTACTTCAGATTAGGATTCAAGCGGGCATGAGAAAACCCGAATTCATTGAAAACCTCTTTTCCAACACTGAACCCACTTCCCTTTTTCTCCTTTCTCTCCTTCTTCTCCTTCTCCCTCCTTCGGCCCTTGCGATTTCACTTGATTTTCCAACGACAAGGGTTTTCCAGCAAGAGTAGTGGGAACCGCACCACTAGTGTGACGACCCGGGTTTTTTATGATGTAAATTTAATTAAAAGGTGAGATCTCTTGTTTTAGAAATATGAAATGCATGAAATTCTTTTGGTTTTGGAAAGCAATCTTTCGTATAAAACCTCGAGTGTCAAAATACATTTCCAAATCATATAGCCATGGCATAGTTTTAAATTGACTCTATTCCCAAGAAAGTGTTAGTCACAGCCTCAGCTATAGAGAGTATCTACAATCAAGTATCATTCACTGAAAGATAAGGTAGGGGTTTACTTACTGGCACTTAGTTTGGACGTTCTCTATCACGGGCCTATCGCCGTATATCCTGTCCTTGAGTGTTTACTTTGTGTCTGAAAAATGTTGAGGATTGGGTGAGTATATACTATACTCAGTAGGAGTCCATCACTACTAGTTTTACAATGCATGCTATGTTTAAAATCATATGCTCTTTAAAACATGTGCATGTTTGAACACTCATGTTCAATATGGATATTAAAAACCATTGTCGAATTGGAATACTGACGACTTAAAGAATCGCATAATCCAAGTCGAAAGTATCATATATATCATAAACATAATGATATGCATAAGATGCTTAACTGAATCCAACTCATGGATATATGGTATGGTCAACCATCCTCATGTCATGTCATGCCATATGCAATGCAAGTAAATTCTCAAAAACATGGGGCCCACTATGCCCACGACCTCCTCGGCGTGTGGTCCCCGGGTACCTGGGGACACTCGATCATAGCCTCCATGGGGCATATGACACCTTGACCCAATGCCGTGACACCAGCGCTAGCCCCTTGTACCACATGCAGTCGGCGTACAGACATGCCTTCTTTTTTTGGCATGGTACCCTTTTCACCTAATAGTGGTAGAGGTTGGGAGGCCACCCCAGACTTCTCAGCATAGCGCCCACGAGCTTACTAGCCCAAATCATATACGATCAATCAAGCAAAAACCTCTTTTTCAAAACCTGTCCTCTTTGGGTCCCTCACAAACTGCCTGGCCCTCACAACTGCCTACCCAGCGTCTTTCGGGGACTCCTGCGTCTTTTGGTAACCCTTAAGGACATGCAATTTTTCAAAACTTAATAACCACAAATCATGCAATTTATGCAATCGTTTGCAAAACATGTCTATGCATAATGTATTTATCATATGCATGCTAAATTCATTTATAAAATTAAGTCATGCTAAACAAGTCACATAACTTATACTCAAAACATGCATTCTCAAAACAATCATGGGCTCTTTTTAAAAGTCTAGTAGCAATAGAGCACCTACCTGGTTTGGTCAAGCTAGCTCCCTTGTCCTCTTACGCTCCTGCTCGTAGTTTAGGGGAACAAGGTTAGCTTGGCCTATTTCTATAGGTTTTAGAATGGTTGATCTAACTACTTAGCCATTAAGGGTTCATTCCCATGCCTATGGGAATCCTAAGGTCCTAACTGGGCCTTGGTGTCATCAGGTTTACAAAGGTTTAGTGGTCCCGCACCACTATCATAGTTTAAGGGTCTTGCCCACCTTAGATAGGGCATTGATCAGGTATTTTATGGTCTAGGTGTGTCTGCATCGTCAATACGGACACAACACCTTTCATAACGCCTCAATCGGAGCCCTAAAACCCAAGTTATGGGCATTTTACTCTTAAGTGTACATATAAGGCCCATACAAGGTGGAAGCCCGGGACGCTAACGCGTCCCGCATCAGCAGCGTGTGCCCCAGAGGGCGGTCGACACATGCACCGGGCTTCCGCCCGTCATTCTCAATTGCTGGTGCGTCCACAGATTCGCCTGTTGGGTTTCCTCAATGCATAAGACGTGTTTCAGTTTGATGGAGACCTGGGCATCCTAAGGACACCCTGGTTCCTTTGTGGCTCCCTAGAGGCCCGTTTTGCATGGTTTTTCTTGCAAAAATTTGGGGAAACTCATCCTAAGACTAAGGGGGAGATGGGTTTGGAGGGGTTTTGGGCATACCTGGTTCGTGGTTGGGTTTTTGCCACGTTTTCTCCACTTGCTAGCCTCTCCACAATGGGTTTTTCCCAAGCTTTTGGGCTGCCAATGGAGGCGCCCAAGAGCTCTATTTATAGTGCTCAAAGAGGGTTCTGGAGGGGGTTCTTACCACCATGGAATGGCAGTGGAGAAACCTCCAGAATGGCAGTGGTTTCTCCCCTGCACACCGCCGTTCTAGAACTCTCCAGGAGGTTTGGGAAGAAGAGGGGTGCCCGTATCAAAACGGGTCCCTGTTTTTCTTAGGCCAAATCCGTTTTTATTTTAAATTACACTTTTGCCCTTGAACTTCAAAGGGCCCTAACTTGCTCATTTTCACTCCGTTTTGAGTGATTTTGGTCTTGTTGGATTCCTTTTTCCGAGACACACCTAAGGATACTACTCTCAGGACCAAATTTCTGGGTCCAGTCAGGGTAAATAGTGAAATGACTAAAATACCCTTTTCTCCAAAAAGTGAACTTTTCATTACTAACTTGGGATTTCAATGTTACAAAAATGGAGTCATTACAACTAGAAGAAGGGCACCATATCAAGCTGCCCAGGTAAGGCCATTCTACTCCTCTCTCTCCCCTCTCACTTTTCCCCCATATCCCGACCGAATCTAATCGATTTTCTGGCCAAAAATTGTTGGATTTTCTGGAAGCAAAACCAGATGGGTTGATAACCCGTTGAAGACTTAGTGTCCTGGAGGCACACAGCCATGGTGCACGCCTATGACAAGCTCCTTGGGGTGACAGTCATGCGTGTGCCACGTGCGAACAGATGCCCGACTCGACTGGGATGCACGAGGCATCCTGGGAGTAGAGGTGCACCACGCCTGCGCTGACGACACCTCCACACAACGAAGTCCAAGACATACCCCCTTGTGCATCACTCTGGCATGAGCACGCATGCGAACACAGTCGCAGTTCGACGTGGACGCGCACACATCCTAGGACCCATGATGCAGAGGGCCCTAGTTGACACATCTGGGTCGTTCCTTGAGGCGTGACACTAAAAACCCAATTAAGGAGGTTATATAACTCTGATCGACAATTCGAAAGAACTGTTGCATTCGTATTGACGATTATGACCTAAGGAGGCCATAAAAGTTAGGATCAAAGGACTATTTTACATAATTATAGCCCTAAAACCATAGAAATTTCATAGATCGGTAAGATCAAAGATGATCAAACCTCATAGTTTGATCCATCTGATATATTAGGAGATCAAGATACCTAAATCAACCTTGAATTACATAAATCAACCCACAAAATTAGAGATCTGTAACCTATAGCATAGATCTAGCTGTTGATCCGTAAAATAGGAAATAATATTTGGGTTTTTATTTCCAAATAATACCCAAGACCTCACAAAGAGTACTCTGGGACTCGAATTGAGGAGAAACGCGAACTAAGTGACCACGATTGAGGTAGGTAATCTGATACTACTAATTTTTATGAATGCATCTTAAACTTTGACTTGCCTTTATTACCGTTTTTAGCATGCTTTTGAGGTATGATGTTCTTATACGAGTATGCGGAATTGCCTTCATGTTTTATGGCTTGGAACGCGATATTAGCCTAAACTGATTTTATGCATGATTGAAAATAAATGCATAAATTGCATAATTTTGATGATTGAGATTTGGATTTATCTATATATGCTTTTTGGGCTATTGAGCGTAGTGGGCACTATGTTGAGAGATTGCTATGTACGGGGTTGGCCTCCCGGCCTCTACCACCAAAAAAGATGGATGGTATTGCTGCCAAAAATGGCATTATCCCTTCCCTGACTACTGTGGTAAATAGGGACGACCACTAGAGGTGTCATGGCACCCTTTCAAGGACATATCCATAGTTGCCATTGAGGCTATGGTGGACTAGTCTCTAAATACCAGAGACACACGATTCAAAGGTGTTCTGGTCATGAGCATAGTTGGCCCTATAATTTTAGTTATATTGATATGCATATAGCATTGAGATGGTTGTAAACGAGTACTCGTGACCAGTCGGTTTGATATGGTTACCGACCCATCGGCTTGAGTTCCAAGCGGGCAGATCGCCAAATGAGGCAGCCTATGGTGGGAACAAAACCAAAAGACCATGTGCATGACACTTATAGTGATGCCAGCATGTGCTTTGGATTGATAACTATTTTAAGAGTTTCATGATTATTATATTTTACTCGTTGGTTTGATGCGTTGCCAAGATCTTCTTACATGGATACTATTGATTTATACTTTATGATGTTAGTCATGTTTATATTGTTGAATACTAGATTTTGGTAAAGGATTCCATGATAGAAATTGCATCAATGAGCTTATGTTTATGCATAAATATGCATGTTTACACAAAATGGAATCACTGATGTTTTGCATGAAAAGCTCTTTGAATTGTGCATGTTGCCTGTTGTGTTTTCAAAATAGTAATATCAAATCACCTACTAGGTATGAGAAATACTCACCCAAATCTATTATTTTTATAGATTAGCTCCAAAAGGATAAGATGAGGCATTGGAATATGATAGTGTTACGATCAAATAAACAAAGAGAAGACAAACATAAATGTAAGTATACGATCTACCTTTTGGACATGTATCTGTAATCACTACAGTTGGACTAAGTGCTGTGACAGGATAGACCTAGGAAATATTTATGGTTTTCGTCATTTTTCAAAATTTCCTTATTCATCTTGAAAGAAAGTGACACTCGAGGTTTTCAAAATGAATTTAAAACAAAAGATTTACTGCTACATTGCGTAGTTTTTCTGAAAGTGTTTTCAAATAGGGATTTATCCCACCCTAGGAATTAGATATTGCATTTAAAAATGCATGTGAAAACCCGAGTCATCTCAGTTGGTATCAGAGCCCAGTTTTATCCTTTCACAACCAGTCTTGCATGTCCAAAGGTCATATACAATGAAAATAATTAAGAAAAAGTAGTCTAAATATAAGTAGTAGAGTTCAATCATAAATAAATACACCATAAATAAGTAGGAGATGGATCTAACAAATACTTAGGTATTGGATGGCTCAAATCCTATCAAAACTCTAGTCTAACATACGTAGGGGTTAATGATTGCCGTACAGTGGTACAAACAAGGAAACTAATATATGAGAATAAGACTATGATGAGAATGATGAATGAGAATACAAGATGATACTAATGGAATCCTTAAGAGATAACTTTGACTTATACTAGATCAATCAAAGGTAAGAATTCTCAAGAACTTAGATGACTTAATTGGAACTTTATGAAAACAAAATGGCCATTTTCCAAGAAGAATAGAGAAGATCAGAATATGAGTCCAATAAGAGATATATGATCTAGAGGTATACAACACGAATATGATAAGGGAAGGTAAAGGACTCAATTAGAGAAGAATGAAGAATTTGAATTCTTAGAAGATTTTGACAATAATCTAATGGGGATAGCAAATCTGTAAGAAGTGGTTCATCATGACTTAGAAGGGAAGTATAGTATGAACAAAATATCAATGAAGTTGTTAAAACACGATATGGTTTTATTGTTAATACAAACAATTAAGGATTTCGATGACATTAAAAAAACTTAACATTTCCTAGAAGTATTCAGTTCATCATCTCTGTTGAACAAAAGTGTGGATGTAGTATGGATTATATACAACAAATCAAATGGAGCCATTGAATAGTCAAAATAAGAAGATCATGATTTGTTCAGGACAGGAAAGAAAGGTATATGAAGTATAGAATCAAAGGTTTTTCATCTTGAGTCGTATTGCCAAATTTAAAGATGAATCATTCTAATTGATGGAGTAATAGTAGTTGAGTTGGTGATCTTGTTATGATAATAGAGTATACAGTCTTTGAGTAGAGTGTCAAAAACTTGAGGATAGTGACCAACTAGGGATTTATTTTTCAAGTAGTTTGATGCTTATATCTATTGGTGGTATTGGAATTTTATCAAATCCATTAATTTATGAGGAAACACCTGTAGTTGTAGTCCACAAGGAGAAGTTCATAATACCCTAAATTGCCTACATTACCCTTATATGATTGAATGAAGTTATAATGAGTTATCCAATTGATCTTTAGCAACCAAAGTATCATCAAGGATCAACTTGAGGCCCTGATAGTATAAAGACAAATTGGAAGAGCAAATAAAATTAAGTGTCATTATCTTTAGACTGATGTTGATTGCACTAAGGTATTCAAGTCATATCTAAATGACCATGATAGCATCTAATAGATAGTATCCTAAGTCATGCGGAATATTATGGGTACTTAGACATGAGTTTTACCTAAAGAAAGTCAATTGATTTAACTAAATTATTTGAGGATCTAAAGCTACACCCAAGACAAAAGTAAAATAAGAACCACTCTAGGACAATGACAAAGATTGCAAAAAATTCCAGACCTTGAGAGATGCTATGACCAGCTATTGACTTGAAGTGAAGAGAAAGGCAGGTAAGCACTGATGGCAAATAGCTAAGTACTAATCGCTTTAGAGACCTTTGAGCTAGTAGCCTGTAAATTTTTTAAAGGATAGACAAGTGATCAGACAAAATCTTTGTCTATGTCTAAGAAGATGCTCTATACTTACCTGTGTGTGTCTTAAAAGTTGTTGCTCAAAAAGCTTCCACACAGATTGAGATGATAATTATTGGATTATTATTGCTGTTGTTATATGATAGGTATCGGGTGGTACTTGAAAGATAATTTTTTTAAGGAAATGAGATAATCGCTACTTATAATGATACCTCTTGACCGTTAAGACTTAACGATTGATGACAAAGCCTTGCTAAATGATTGCACCATATATCTATATAAGAAATAGAAGAAGAAGAGTTAAGATAGCTGTCACACCATATGGTAACATCTAATGTTTAGTTGCCTTTATATGCATGTGTCATGTGCAAAGACCAACTAGAGAAAGTGAATAAAAGTAAATTTCAGATGGGTTAACTTTACTGGATTAAGTATAGAACTTTCAGTCTAGAAGATCGCAAAGAAAATCATCAAGCAAGGAAAACCATGAACATAGTAAGTGGACTCTATTAGAGATAAGAGACTTTTGACATAAGTATAAACATGGCTGGAAATGCTAATGACAATTCTAAGTAAGTGATGAGATAAGAACATTCAATTTATGAAGATAGATTCACCATAAATTGTTTACTTGATTTTGAATCAATTCTTTGAGGAGGAATATCTTTAATAGAATTCAATAATAGTTAAGAGATCTTATTCGCAGTGCATACTAGTATCATTGAGAGAAGATGCTACTTGATTTGTTTTCATGGTTCTATTATGTATGCAAACATTGGTTGAGGAATCAAATCACATATGAAAAGTGAAAGATAGTTGCAGACTAGGATTAAAACATCTTTTCAACTAAAGGAGTTGGTACAAAGAAAACTCTTACCATTGATATTAAGAAATGAGAAGTGATACTGTATCAATCATTGAAGTTTCTTGAAGAACATATGAGCCAAGTCGCATTGAATTTTTTTTTTTTACCAAGATATGAGCTAAGTGAGACTTGATAGAAAGAATATAAACTTTTAGGAATCTTATTAACAAGGTAGAGTCAACACTCACGGCGGAGACTCTAATAATAGGTCATTTGATGGAAGACAAGAAGTAAACGAGACTATCCTCTACTATTCAGGATGAAAGACAAGAAATAAGATGATATAGTATTAAAGTAGTGTAGAGTAATTTCGACATGGAGTAAGGTCATCTAAGGATTTGTCAATGTTAATTAAATAAACAAACTATATAGTAACAAGATGAAATGAGAAACCAATATTGACAAGGGAGCAAGTAAAGAACGCAGTATCAGAGTACGCAGGAGAAGCGGCTCTTGAGTACGTAAGGCAAGCTAAACTGCAGCTATATTTAAGGCCTTTATGGAAGGCATTATGAAGAAGAGGATGATAAATTTAGGAGGCACCTAGATTTGATAGCAAGGTAACATGAAGAGAATTTCAAGGACACCATTTCTTTACTTTAACTCAATTGAGGTATTGGATGAGTGATATATGGAATGAGGCAAAGAAATTTTCTTAGTCAAAGTCCTAAGGCAGAATGCATTCACCAAGTGGCTGTCTAAGAGACAAATAACTTGAAGATAATAATTTGTAGAATTTCAAGGATGAAATTCTTTGAAGGGGTAATGATGTAATGACTCAAATTTTTCAATATTATTATAGCACTTTTACAACCACGATCAATCATGATGTTTGGTTTTTTTATTTTGAAAATTAATATACGCTTAAATCACCTTAATGGGTGGTTGGATGTTTTATTTTAATTAAAATATAAAACCAAGGAATTTGTCAGAAAATTTGGAATCATTAGATTCTACACTCAAAATGGAATCCAACGCCTAAAAGAACACCAAAAAAGGAGCTCGTATGACCAAGTTAGGGGCATTTGAAGATTGAGGGGCATTTGTGTAATTTGGACTTAAAAACAAAACGGGCTGAAAACGCAAGGGATCGTTTTGATAACGACACTCCCCCTAGTCATTCCCTACCTCCAGACACTGACTTCCAGCCCCGCCCCTACAAGGCAGCACCGAAAAAATGTCGACACCACCATTAGGCAGCACCGCCATGGCAAGGCTATAAAGCCCCCTCCCCCTTTCCCTCAAGCACTATCCTCTTCTCTTTCTTCACCGGCCATTTTAGATTAGGGTTCAGGCGGGCATGAAAAAACATGCTTTCATTGAAAAACCCCTTTTTCGTTGCTGAACCCACTTCCCTTTCTCTCCTTTAGCTCCTTCTTCTCCTTCTCCCTCCTTCGGCCCCTGCGATTTCACTTGATTTTCCAAAGACAAGGGGTTTCCAATAGGAGTAATAGGAACCACACGACCGAAAGAAGGGCACCGTTTCAGGCTGCCTAGGTAAGGCCATTCTACTTCTCTCTCCCCACTCCCTTTTCCCCAGATCCTAACCGGATCTAATCAGTTTTTCGGCCAAAAATCGCCAAATTTTTGGGAAGCAAAACCAGACGGGTTGATAACACGTCGAAGACTTAGCATCCCGGGGGAACACGAGCGTGACGCACACCTATGACGAGCTCCCTGGGGTGACAATTGTGCACGTCCCGCATGCAGACGGATGCTCAACTTAACCAGGACGCACGGGGTGTCCTGGGAGCTGACGTGCACCGCACCTGCGTCGAAGACACCTCTGGGCGACAAAGCCCAAGACGCATGCCCCGATGCATTGTTCGGGCATGAGCACAAGTGCAAATGTAGTCATTGTTCGACCAGGACATGCACGCGTCCTGGGACCTGTGACACAGAGGGCCCTAGTTGACACATCTAGGTCATCCCTTGAGGCGTGACACTAAAAACCCAATTAAGGAGGTTATATAAATCCGATCGACAATCTGAAAGAACCATTGTGTTTGTATTGACGGTGCAGACCTAAGGATATAATAAAAGTTAGGATCATAGGACCATTTCACATGACTATAGCTCAAAAACCATAGAAATCTCATAGATCAGTAAGATCAAAGATGATCAAATCTCATAGATTGATCCATCTAATATATTAGGATATCAATATACCTAGATCAACCATGAATTACATAAATCAACCAACAAAATTAGAGATCTATAACCTATAGCATAGATCTAGCCGTTGATCTGTAAAATAGGAAATAATATTTTTATTTTTATTTCCAAATAATACTCAGGACCTCACAAAGAGTACTCTAGGACTCAAATGGAGGAGAAACGTGGGCTAAGTGACCACAATCAAGGTTGGTAGTCTGATACTACTAAGTTTTGATGAATGCATCTTAAACTCTGACTTGCTTTTATTACTGCTTTTAGGATGCTTTTGAGATATGATGTTCTTATACGAGTATGTGAAATTGCCTTCATGTTTTATGGCTTTGAATGCGATATTAGCCTAAACTGATTTTATGCATGGTTGAAAATAAATGCATAAATTGTATGATTTCAATGATTGAGATTTGGATTTATCTATATATGCTTTTTAAGCTATTGAGCCTAGTATGCACTACGATGAGAGGTTGTTATGTATGGGGTTGGCCTCCCAGCCTCTACCACTAAAAAGGTGGATGGTATCGCTTCCAAAAATGTCATTGTCCCTTCCCTGACTGTTGTGGTAAATAGGGACGACCACTGGAGGTGTCACGGCACCCTTTCAGGGACATATCCATAGTCGTCGTGGAAGCTATGGTGGACTGGTCTTTAGATACCAGAGACACGATTCAGAGGTGTTCTAGTTGTGAGCATAGTTGGTTATATGATTTCAGTTGTATTGATATGCATATAGCATCGAGATGGTCATAAATGAGTAATCGTGACCAGTTAGTTTGATATGGTTTCCCACCCATCGGCTTGAGTTCCAAGTGGGCAGATCGCCGAATGAGGTAACCTGCAGTGGGAACAAAACCAAGTGTCCATGTGCACGATACTTATAGTGATGCTAGCATCTGCTTTGGAAAGATGACTATTTTTAGAGTTTCATGATTATTATATTTTACTCGTTGATTTGATATGTTGCCGAGATCTTTTTACATGGATACTATTGCTTTCTACTTTATGATGTTAGTCATGTTTATATCATTGAATACTAGATTTTAGTGAAGGATTCCATTATTGAAATTGCATCAATGAGCTTATGTTTATGCATAATTATGCATGTTTACACAAAATGGAATCACTGATGTTTTACATGAAAAGCTCTTTGAATTGTGCATGTTGCCTATCGTGTTTTCAAAATAGTAGTATCAGATCACCTACTGGGTATGAGAAATACTCACCCAAATCTATTTTTTTTACAAATTAGCTCCAAAAGGATTAGAAGAGGCATCTAAAAATGACAATACTATGATCAAATAAACATAGAGAAGACAAACATAAATGCAAGTATATGATCTACCTTTTGGACATGTATCTGTAATCACTACAGTTAGATTGAGTGCTTTGACTAGATAGACCTGGGAAATATTTATGGTTTTCTTCATTTTTCAAAATTTCCTTATTTATCTTGAAAGCAAGTGACACTCGAGGTTTTCAGAATGAATTTTAAAAAAAAATATTTTTTGCTGTATTGCATAGTTTTTCTAAAAGTTTTTTCAAATAGGGATCGATCCCGCCCTAGGAATTAGATATTGCATTTAAAAATGCATGTGAAAACCAGGGTCGTCTCAAAGGTAATCATGGGAAATTCCTTTATGGAAAAAGTGAATGGCCAAGGCAATGTCAATCTTCAATTCATTTCCAATAAGGTATTAACCCTAAAGAACATGCTATGTGTTCCAAACATCAATAATAACCTAATATCTAAAGTTGATTTTAAGAACATGGCTTCAAAATGGTAATCGAATTTAATAAAAATTATATTTCCAAGAATGGGATTTTTTGTGAGGTAGGAACTCTCAACCAGTGGCATGTTTGAATATTGTTAATGAAATTATAAATTTTTCTTATATTGTGAGTGATTCTCTTCATGTGTGGCATAGTGGACTTTGACATGTGGTTTTTCATCCCATTAAAATCATGATGAAGCTTCGATTTATTCCTAAGAGAGAGCTTGGCTGCAAATGAATACAAAGATTTTAGCAAGTGCAGTATTACAAACAAGGCATTCAAGTCAGCTAAAAGAGAATCTTTTACACGAGTTAATTGATAGTGATATCTATGAAATAACATACACACAAACATGAGATGAGAAAAGTCATTTCATAACCTTTATTGATGACTACTCAAGATATGCTTCTGCTTTCTTTCCTCATAGTAAAGATGAAGCATTTGAGTACTTTAAAGCTTACAAGGCTAAAGTTGAGAATGATCCCAATGATAAGATTAAAGATTTAAGTTTTGATAGGGTGAATAATATAAATATCTAATGAAAGTTCATTATTTTATGGAAAATTGGTATTATTCCATAATTCAGTATTTCATACACATGTCAATAGAATGGTGTTGCCAAAAGGAAGAATAGAACATGCTAAAATGGTGAATTCCATGCTTATCAATTATAGACTATCAAACAGTCTTTGGAGTGAACCTCTATTGTATGCTTGTGACATTCTAAACAAAGTTCCATATAGAAGACTAGAAATCACAAATTATGTGTTATGGAAGGGCAAAACACTTAAACTTAACTACTTGAAAGTGTGAGGGTGCCTTACTCATGTCGTATGATCTGGTTATAAAGATTCTAAAGTTAGATATCAAGGAATTGATTGTGTACATATTTGTGACAACCCGAGTTTTTGTGACACAATTTGTAAAACATTTTTCACAGGCAGGGCCCTTAATGGTAAAAAAAAAAAATTGCAAACAATGCAGCAGAAATTCTTTTCTTTTAAATTTGTTTATAGCAAAACCCAAGTCTCACATACACATAGACATTTTGTACAATATAAAATTTTATTGAATACCAGGAATCATCCAGTAGTTCACTCTCACACAACCCCTGTATTACAATTACAAACCATTGTCCAAATACAATCCAAATTACAAAGGCATAACCAAATTACACTATCTTAAAGGGAAATACTCTGATCAGTCTTGCAGTTTCTGAGTCTTCAAGCTTTACTTCCTTAGGTCTCCTTCTCTATATTTGAGATATTGCAAACATTGAAACATTTATAATATCTCAGCAAGCTATGCTTGGTAGGGGATACAAAAATATACTACTTCACCAATATAAGAATATATACCTCAGTCATTATTCCATCATGGTTATCTACTCATGAGTTATCTCAACATAGAGTATATACGTTATTTACATAGTATAGGGTAAATTAGTCAAAATAGTGAAGATTACTCAAAACATGTTCCTTCCCCTGGCTATACTTCCACTTAGGAGATCAATATTCAGCCAATTCTCATACAGGAATTTTCTTTCTAGGAACTCATGTAGTGGCATCTCATCATGCCATGACATTTCATTATGCCTATCATATGTTCATCATAATGCAAAATATATTAGGACTACTATGCTGCAGTCTCAATCCATACAGTGCACCCAAATAACTACATAATAAAAAAATCCAAGTTTGCATGGGAGGAACCCTAGCTGTCACAGTGGCGGCCTGTGACGACCCGAGTTTCATACGATGCAAATTTCATAAAAAGTCAAGATCTCATGCTTTAGAAATATGAAATGCATGAAAATCTTTTGTTATGAAAAGCAATCTTTCGTATAAAACCGCGAGTGTCAAAACACATTTTCAAATCATATAGCCATGGCATAATTTTAAATCAACTCTATTCCCAAGAAAGTGTTAGTCACAGCCCCGGCTACAGAGAGTAACTACAATCAAGTAACATTCACTAAAAGATAAGGTAGGGGTTTACTTACTTGTACTTAATTTGGATGGTCTCTGTCACGGGTGTATCCTGTCCTTAAGTGTTTACTTGTATCTGAAAATTATTAAGGATTGGATGAGTATACACTATACTCAGTAGGAGTCTATCACTACTAGTTTTACAATGCATGCTATGTTTTAAACCATATGTTCTTTAAACCATCTGCATGTTTGGACACTCATGTTCAATATCGATATTAAAAGCCATTGTCAAAATAGAATATTAACGACTTAAAGAATCGCATAATCCAAGTCAAAAGTAACATAGATATCATAAACATATACTATGATATGCATAAGATGCTCAACTAAATCGAACTCATAGATTTATGGTCGACCATACTCATATCATGTCATATGCATGCAAGTAAATCCTCAAAAACATAGGGCACACTATGCCCATGACCTCAGCGTCGTGTGGTCCCCGGGTACCTAGGGACTCTTGGTCATAGCCTCCACGAGGCATATGACACCTCTAGTTGTAGTCCTCGTTTACCACAGCAATCAAAGTGAGGACAAGCCTTTTTGGTGTGGTACCCTTTCCACCTATAGTGGTAGAGGCTAGGAGGCCACCCCGAACCTCTCGGCATAGCACCCACTAGCTTACTAGCCCAAATCATATACTATCAAGCGGGCAAGAACCTTTTTTTCAAAACATGTCTATGCATGTATCATGCAAACAAGAATCCTTTTTCAAAACATGTCTACGCATATAACACATGTCTTGGCAATATATGCGCAATGTATTTTTCATATGCATGCTAAGTTCATTTATGAAATCAATTCTTGCTAAACAGGTCATGTGCATAAGGATAAGTTTATATGATATATGCATAAAGACAGGACATGTAACTTAAAAACTTAAAACATGCATTTGAAAAGCAACCATGATTCAAAACATGCATTTGAAAAGCATCATGGTTTCTTTTTAAAAGTCTAGTAGCGATAGGACACCTACCTGGCTTGATCGCGCTAGTCCCCTTGTCCTCGTACGTTACTGGACCTGGTTTAGGGGAAAAAGGTTAGCTTGGCCTATTTCTATAGGTTCTAGAATAGTTTACATTACTACTTAGGCATTAGTGGGAGATATCTTCAGGAAAACATGCTCTCCTATGTCGAATTCTAATGGTCACCTCCTTTGATCAGCATAGCTCTTTTGTCGGCTTTGAGCTATGAGGAGGCGTTTCTTTATAAGTTTGACCTTCTCGGCGCATTGCTCCACCAGCTTGGACTATAGCACCCTGGACTATCCAACTTCACTCCAACTGGTGGGTGATCGATAGGGTCTCCCACAGAGCCCCTCGTACGGAGCCATGCCTATGCTTGACTGAAAGCTGTTGTTGTACATGAACTCCACTAGCGGCAGGTTTTCATCCTAGCTCTGCTGCCAATCGAGGGCACAACCTCGCAGCATATCTTCGACTATCTAGATCATGCACTCTAATTGTCCATTAGTCTGTGGATGGAAGGCTGTGCTAAAGTTCAAAGGAAGATCCTAAGGATTTTTGGACGGACTTCCAGAGTTGTGAAGTGAAGCGGCTATCCCTATCTGAAGTGATACTAAGGGGTATGGCATGGAAACTCAGTATCTCTTTGATGTATAGCTGAGATAGGCTCTCAGTGGATTGGTATGGCGTATAGGAAGGAAATGGACTATCTTAGTCAATCTATCAACAATTACCTAGATCATGTCATGACCCTTAGAGGTCCTGAGTAACCCTACGATGAAGTCCATGGTAATATAATCCCATTTCCATTCGGGCAACTCAAGGGATTGTAACAATTCTGTGGGTCCTTGATGTTCGGCCTTTACTTGTTGACATGATAGACACTTTGCCACAAATTCCCCTATGTCTCTTTTCGTACCATCCCACCAATATTGTCTCTTTAAGTCTTGATACATCTTAGTTCCTCCCGGGTATATAGTATACTTAGACCGATGAGCCGCTTTTAAGATTTCTTGTATTAATTCTTCATTAGTCAGTACCACTAATCTTCCTTGCATGTAAACGCTACCATCGTCCCCTTTAGTAAACCCTGGTTTTCCTATGAAAGCTTGTACATCCAGATCTCTTTTTTGTTCTTGCTTAACCTTTTCATTAACAACCAACTTTATCGTTAGTCCTGCCATAATGATCTTGCGCTTACATATGTCTAGTTTCCACATTCTTACTTCTTGTAATAACTTCCATCTATTAGTCAATAAACTTGCACACATCCCTTGGGTTTTTCTACTTAATGCATTAGCTACCACATTAGCTTTTCTAGGGTGATAATAAATGGATAAGTCATAGTCTTTTAAGTATTCCATCCATCTTCTTTGTCGCATGTTTAAGTCTTGTTGGGAAAAGATATATTTAAGACTCTTATGATCTGTAAAAACTTCAAACATTTCCCCATATAAATAGTGTCTCCAAATTCGCAAGGCAAATACTATGGTTGCTGATTCCAAGTCATGGGTCGAGTAATTGACTTCATGCTTCTTGAGTTGCCGAGAAGCATAAGCAATTACCTTCCCATGTTGCATAAGTACGCAGCCTAGTCCTTGTTGTGAGGCATCGCTGTATATCTCAAATCTGCCACTTCCTGAAGGTAAGGTAAGGACAGGTGCTGTAGTTAACCTTCTCTTTAGTTCCTGGAAGCTTTCCTCACATTTATCAGTCCATTCAAATCTTATGTCTTTCCTGGTCAGCTTAGTTAAAGGTAAAGCAATTCGTGAAAAACCCTCGATGAATCTCCTGTAATATCCTGCAAGTCCTAAGAAGCTTCTTATTTCTTTGACTATCTTAGGTCTTTCCCATTTTTGTACTGATTCAACCTTAGCAGGGTCGACTGCTATGCCATCTTGAGAAATAATGTGTCCTAAGAAATTAACCTTTTCCAGCCAAAACTCACACTTATTGAATTTTGCATATAACTTGTGTGCTCATAGGATGCTTAATGTTATCCTTAGATGTTCCCAATGGTCTTCAGGAGTTTCTGAATATATCAAGATATCATCCATGAACATTATGATGAATTTGTCTAAGTACTCCTTGAACACCCTATTCATGAGGTCCATAAACGCAACTGGATCATTAGTTAAACCAAAGGACATCACTCTGAATTCATAATGGCCATATTGAGTCCTAAAAGGCTGTCTTGGGGATATCGTCTTCTCTAACTTGAAGTTGATGGTAACCGGATCATAGATCAATCTTAGAGAAGACTTTGGTTGACTGAAGTTGATTGAAAAGATCATCAATTCAGGGAAGGGGGTACTTATTCTTAATGGTGACCCTATTTAGCATCCGATAGTCTACGCACAATCTCATGGAGCCATCCTTTTTCTTAACAAAAAGGACTGGAGCTCCCCACGAAGATACGCTAGGCCGTATGAACCCGTTGTCAAGTAGTTGTTGTAACTGGGTCTTCAATTCTTTTAGTTCTGCAGGAGCCATTCCATAAGGAGCTTTGGAAATAGGGGAAGTACCGGGTATAAGGTCAATGGTAAACTCAATTTCTCTTGGTGGGGGAAGACTTGGTAAGTCCTCAGGGAATATGTCAAGAAATTCTTGGACTACCTCAACATCCTCTAGCCTTGGTTGAGGACTCTCGACAGATTCAATCTTGGCCAAGAAGAAGTGACATCCCTGAGCAATGTGCTTAACTGCTTTCATGGAAGAAATAACACATGCTCCACAATAATCCTTTCTTCCTTGGAGGGTGAAAGTGTCTCCATTAGGTAGCGTAAAAGTGACACGTTTCTGGCAGCAATCAACAAAGGCTTGATGAACGGCTAGCCAGTCCATACCTAGGGTGGCGTCGAAGTCATTCATATCTAAGTGAATAAGATTGGCATGTAGTAAATGATCTTTGACCAAAACAGGGACATCCTGGAGATAAGAATAGGTGGGAAGTGCCTGGCCTATAGGAGTCATGACTTCTAGAGTGAAGTCCAGGTCCTGTGGTATAATGTCCAAGGTTGATGCAAACTCCCAGGATATGAAAGAATGAGTGGAGCCTGTATTGAATAGAACTTTAGCAGGTGTATCATAGATAGAAAGAATACCTCAACTACTGCATTTGAAGCCTGGGCTTGACTGGAAGTGAGGGCAAAGACACGTCCTTGGCTCTTTGGAACCTGATCTTCTTTACACTCTTCAACTTTCCTTGAAGGACAATTACCAGCAAGATGGCCTAATTCTCCACAAGTATAGCAAGTGATGTTGAAAGTGGGACATGGCTTGCCTGAAGGATTCCTGTTACACCTAGGTCGTGTCTTCTAGTCTGGTCTTCTTCCTTTGTTTTCAAATGGCTTCTTGAAAGGTGGCCTGGGTCCAGATGACTGAAATGGTCTCTTTCCTTTGTTTCTCATGGTGTTGGTGCTCTTAGTTTCCTTTATCGCTTGATTCCTTTGATAATCTTTTTCATATAGGGAGGCCATCTCTATGGCTTTGGCTACGGTGGAAGCTTGGAAACCTAGAACTCTGTTCCTGAGTCCTGGATTGAGCCCATCTACAAATTTTTCCGCCGCGTCTTCCTCATTAGCACAAGCACGTGGGGTAAATCTTTGGAGGCTGATGAATTTATTTTCATACTGGTGGACAGTCACGTTTCCTTGTTCTAAGTCCATAAATTCTTTTTCCTTCTGTTTTCTTATGCGTTTAGGATAATATTTGTCATTAAAGACCTTTTTAAATTCTTCCCATCCTCTTGTTTCTTGCAGGTCAAAATAAGTCCTTTCCATTGTTTCTCACCAATAGGTAGCCTCCCCCCTAAACACAACGTGGCCACGGGTACCTTTCTTTCTTTAGCTATGTTCATGGCTTTAAATATCTTTTCAATATCAATTAACCATTTTTCAGCTGTAGATGCTTCATCTTCTCCTGTGAATGAGGGAGCTAATTTATGAAACCTTTCTAACTAAACCTCAGGCCTATCTATTGCTTTATCAGGGGAAGGATCTCATGTGGTAGGGGTTTGGGTTTGTTGATTACTCATGTATTATTCCATATGCTGCAAGAATCAGTGGAATAATTCAGCCATCCCATTGTCCGACCCAGTGGAGTCCACTGGTGGGGCTTCATGTCTTGGAGCATCGCTTACTTTCTTTCTAGGCATCTGTAAATCACAAGGTAATTCACAAGACCTTAGTATGTGTTATCATATTACCCCTTAATCTTTCATGGATGAAACTTGATTATAAGTTATTCTCCTCATAATTAGACTGTGAGTAACGTCAAACCAAGCTCTAATACCAACTGTGAAGACCTGGGTTTCATATGATGCAAATTTCATAAAAAGGCAAGATCTCTTGCTTTAGAAATATGAAATGCATGAAAATCTTTTATTTTGGAAAGCAATCTTTCGTATAAAACCCCAAGAGCTCTATTTATAGAGCTTAAGGAGGGTTCTAGAGGGGGGTTTCCACCGCCATTCGAGAAACCTCTAGAATGGTGGTGGTTTCCCCCCTACACACCGACATTCTAGAATGTCGGTGATGCAGTATGTTTGGGAAGAAGGGGGTGCCTGTATCAAAACGGGTCCCTGTTTTCTCAGGCCAATTCGTTTTAAATTTAATTACAAATTTGCCCTTGAACTTCAAAGGGCCATAACTTGCTCATTTTAACTCAGTTTTGGGTGATTCTGATCTTATTAGATTTCTTTTTCTGAGATGCACCTAAGGGTATCATTCTAAGGACCAAATTTCTGGGTCTAGTCAGGGAGAAAGTGAAATGACCAAAATACCCTTATCTGAAAAAGTGAACTTTTCATACGGGTTTTGACACAAAGAAGGCATTGATTATGTTGGCACATATGCTCCATTTGTGAGAATATCTACTATTGGATTAGTTATTACAATTGCCACTATAAACAACTTTAGATACTTTAGATGGATGTCAAAACAACAATAGAGACTTAGATGAAGAAATCTATATTCAACAACCTAATGTTATTTTAAGCCAAATAAGAACACAAAGTATGTAGATTACTCATGTCATTATACAGCCCAAAACAAGCTCCTAAACAGTAGCACAAGAAGCCATGGTAAGTTCATATCTAATGGTTACATTCCTAATAATGGAGATAATTATGAATATAACTCTCAACATACACTGCCTTATCTCCCTTCCTCTTGGACGATAGGACAGAGATCGACACTTGTGAACAACCCCTTCTTGACCCATGGACGATTGGGTCAATCATTGATCTTGGTGCTAGGAAGAATTTTCCATTGGTTTCCAACAATTTGATTAAGTGTTGAATGAGATTTCTCTCACACCACAGCAATAGGTATTGTTCTGTACTATTACTATCTAAGATGAACAAGTCATATTATGTATCAAATATCTCTATTTTGGTTCATTTTCTTCATGATCTAACCATACATATGGATTCCTTGACATCTAAATAAGTAAGATAAGAAATTTTTTATTTTTAAGTTGAAAAGATAATGACCGAATGACCAACTTCATCATGTGCTCACTACTATACACAGTAACAAGGAGTGCATCATGAATTAGTCATCTTCTTGATCAAATATATTCATATATGTAGGTTTTATCCAAAATCTAACCATACAATTGGATTCTTTGACATTAAATTATACTAGACACAAAATTTAAGAGAAAAACACAATTCTAAGGTGGTGAAATCAATAGTCTAAGTATCCCTTTTCATCATGCTCATCAGGTGTATGTAGCAAAATTCCCATAACACCCGCTTGCAAGTGACACTCCTGGAATACATGTTTACTGTCAACTTATTTCTTATCATCTCTTAGCTTGCAATACTTTGTTTTGAAGGAAATTAAGTAAATAAGGTTTGGGAATGTGAATCTTTAGCAAATGACCACAGATTTTCTTTGTAAATTCAAAAGTTTATTTATTTAATAAGGTGAGCATCACATTCTAAAGTTACAATTGCACTAATTACAGGCTCGGGTTTACATTCATTTCTTACCAAATTTGGGAAAAAATTTGAGATGGAGGTTCTTAGATACATTTGAAATACGATGAGCTAAGCACATGTTGAAGAACATTCTCATAAATTACAAATAATTATTATTATTTTTTTTTTTATGTTGATTATTCTTTCCTTGTAATTTTTCTCTTTCTCAATCATTGTAACAAGCAAATAAGTGAAAAGAAAAAATAGCACAAAGTAAATATTTTAGCATAGTTTTAGAATAGTTCTTATCCGTAGTTGTAGCTTAATTTAATTTATTTACGTCTTCAGTACTTTAATTTAGATTTAATTAATATTAAATTAAAATTTCTATTAGGCTAATTTTCCTTTTTTCTTTTTTCTTTTTAGGATTAGAGTGATCCTAGAATAACATTAGGGAACACCACTCATTAATTCCTAATTTTTAAATGTCATAGAAATTTTAATTTAAAATTTATCTCAATTTAAAAAAGATAGCATAGCCCTTAGTACAACTCTTTGATTCAACGTCATTACCTTTCATAATGAATACTTGAAATTAATCTTTGATTTATTATAGTTAGGTGTTACACAGAATACTTAGGATGTGGTAATCTATCTAGTTTCCAGAATTAAGTAAATAATGTTTTGGAATGTGAATCTTTAGAAAATAACCATAGGTTTACTGTGCAAATTCAAAAGCTTATTTATTCAATAATGCTAGCATCACATTCTAAAGTTATAGTTGCATTAATTGCAGGCCCAAGTTTTTCTCACATTTTGTACCAAATTTGGGTGAACTTTGAGATGGAGGTTCTTGGATGTATTTGAAATACAATGAGCTAAGGACATGTTGAAGAACATTCTCAGAAATTATAAATAATTAATATTATTTTTTATTTTATGTTAATTATTCTTTTAATGTAGTTTTTCTCTTTCTCAATCATTGTAACAAGCAAATAAGTGAAAAGAAAAAGAAGTTCAATGTAAATATTCTAGCACAGTTTTAGGATAGTTCTTCTCTTTAGTTGTAGCTTAATTTAATTTATTTAAATTTTCATTACTTTCATTTAGATTTAATTAATATTAAATTAGAAATTATGTTAGGATAGTTTATTTTTTCTTAGGATTAGAGTGATCCTAGAATAACATTAGGGAACACCACTTATTAATTCCTAATGTCCCATAATACAATTCTTTAATTCAATGTTATTACCATTCATAATGAATACTTAAAATTAATCCTTGATTTATTATAGCAAAGTGTGTTAAAAAGAATACTTAGGAAGAAGTAATCTCTCTTGTTTCTTATGGCCAATGATTTTTTTAAGTTAAGTTTTTAAAGAAACTACATTCTAAGAAAATTATCATAGTTTCAATCTACTTCTTGAGTTATAAAGAGGAATAACTAGTGGTGGACCCTGATGCTAGTCTAGGTGATCTCTTGTCCTAACCTTCAATCAAGTTTATTTTCCTAATTCAAAGAAATCTAACCCATTTGATCATTCATCACCATATCTTGTAATTTTTCTAGTGTAAATCTTTTAAGATCATTGGAGGAAAATAATTTAGTACCTTGAACTCATACTATGTCATCCCTATAGATTCAACCCTGCAATACTACAATTTACTAACTATGCACTTGCAGGAAAACGCTCAACATACATTGTATGACATGATTTTGAAATACAACAATTTTATATGTTTTATAATGACACACAAATGGTACTTATGCACAGCTTGAATTTGTGATCTATGCCATGATCTCATGGATGAATTGTAAAAAATTACTGGATAGCTTTAAGTACAAAGGTACTAGATTTTTTGTTTATTTTTCCTGGTTTTATTTTAAATGGGCACTTTCTCCCTATGGACACCATGCTAGGAGGGTTGAAAGGTTGGATACTCAGCCTCCAAGATTTGAGATACCTTATATTGCCATGACAGGCATCTTTTCAATTTTGGCATCATGGGAAGGCCCCGCCTGCATTGGTCCATATCCTCCCAAGAAAATGTGAATCTTAGTCTCCCCATTATGGTATCGACAACTAAGCATGTAGATGAACTAGGTCTGAGTTGTGAATGCATAGTGGTCCAAGTGTATTTATGATGATTTCAATGGAAGCAAGGTACTATGAGTATGACATAGCTTTAATATTACTCACAAGTGCATGAATCAAAACTAGTAATTACACATGAGAAAAGTCAATCCCATGAGGAATCTCACCTATTTTCAATCAATGGATCTTGTTTAAATATATTATCTTTAGACAAAGAGAGAAGGTTAAGATTAGACTAGGAAAGTAAGCAACATGAAAATAAAAAACATGCATAAAATTTAGAAACAGGAACTAAATGGAAACTTTCTAAAAATAGAGATATTCAATGGAATTAGAAATTTTTCCAACTAACATGCTTCAATAAAATAAAAAATCCAAAATTAGAATGAATGAATCTAGGAAACTTTACTTAAGCAAACTTGTTAAAAATGAAACTTTCCTAAACTATCACTTTCCTAATCCTAAATTATTTTAAAAATGAAACCTTCCAAAACTAAATAAGGAAACTTCCTAAAGCTAAACTAAGATGCAAATAATGAAACAAGTAATAATAAACTATTATGAAACTTAGAAATAATTGACGAACTTAAAGGAAAATCATCCAATCACAATTTGCATGACCCATAAAGTTGTGTGCATGGTGTATGGAGTGAGATTATAAGTAAAATGCACGCAATACAAGCTGGATAACATGTGATCTATCCAAAAAAGTAAATAAACTATCTAATATGCTAAATGGGTTCCTAAGAAATTAAACAAATAAGGTGTATTGATTGCTGGAAATTACGCATGAATCAGGAAAGATGAAATTCCAGAAATATGGTGCTCAAGAAACTAAAATCAAATGAGGCATAGACTGAGATGTGGTGCACATGATTCAATGCATGAGACATGAATGTAAAATCAGAAATTTAATGAACTTTAAACTTGAAAATAACCAAGAGAAACTTTGCATGAATCATAAACTTTATTAGATGGAATTCAGTACATGAATTGTGTGCATGTACATAGAAAAACAAACTTGGAAATTGTGTTCTATTCTAATGCCTAGAACTTGATTCAAGGAAAAGCTTAAAAACATTCCAAATATCTTAAACTAATCTCAAGTATAGTGCATGTGGAACCCAAAAGAGAAATCAAGATAGTAGGAGCATGAAGATGGGCAAGAAAACAACAAGAACTAGTCCTAAATCTAAGTTGGAAACAAGGAAAAGATGAAGGGAAAACAAAAAGATTCAACCTATTGTACTCTTAGGTGTCATTACTAGAGAAAATATAACTTTGATCTTGAAGAATTAAGGATGAAAGTAAGACAAGTAGAAGCAAAGAAAGAGGATACAAAGAGAAACTATGTATATGGAAGTAAGCTACAAGAAATGGGACAAAAAACAATGAAAGCATGGAATTAAAGAAAGGTGCCAACCTAGAATTGAAGTGTAAAACCAAATAAATAAAGTAAGGAAGAAGTTGTGGAAGACAAGGAACACAGCCAAGGTGTTACAATCCAAAACTCTAAGAGTATCTCCTAGTAGATGTGCTTGATTTCAAGAGTTAGAAGCAACCCCTCCCCTTGAATTGGGTGTGGAGCTCCTTGGGATATTTATATAGTTTTTTGAGTTTCTAATTTTGATGAGATGTAATCCAATGCCAAGGAAAGAAGATAAGCATTGAAGTTAGGTAGGACTCCAAGAAGGTAAGTGGAGAATGGATTAGGAAAGTGAAGTGGAAGGTGGAAGCCTTTAAAGACTACTAGCGGAAAACCCTAATGGAAGTGAAAAGAGGAATGGAAAGAGAGAAAAATATGGGAAGGAAAGATAAGGAATTTAGGTAAGGAGTAGGTGAAAGGTAGTTGATTAAGGATAGAATATTAGAAAGTGAGGTGAGGGGTACTTTCTAAATATAAGCAAAGGGAAGGGGAAGGCATTGAATTCCAACCTAGGATGGGGCATAGAATTCCTTCTACTAAGGTGTCTCACATGATTGGATTGAAAGAAGGTGACAAGAGATAGGAAAAATGGAGGAAAGAGAGAGGAAGGTGAGGTAGTTGAGTGGGGAATGGGGAATGGAATTAGAAGGTGGATTTGGTGGAATGGATGGAATTAAAAGGGTAGGAAATAAAGAGAAAATATGGAGAAAAAGATAAGGAAATTTGACTTGGGTTTTCTCCTGATTGGTCCACCTATGCATGCATATCATACCATATACTAATCCCCATCAAACTCTTAATTATCACTTGAAATTCACATTTTTAGCACTAGATAATTGCTTCCAAAAGTCCTCCAATCATGTGACTCCATGTGGCATGGCTCTCATATGGCTTTGTGGCTCACTTTGATGGCTCAATGCTTGATGACTTGAGTGGCTAAGTTCCTTGGCTCCAATGTTCCAATGGCTTGGCTTACTTAGATTTCATTGATAGACTAGAAAACTTCATGCATGCACCAATTCTCAGGCAAAAGTGAAGAAATTTTATGGACTTTTGCATGAGCCATTTTAGTCACCTTTGATTCTTCCCATTGCATCCTTGATTGCCTTAAGATGATCTTGAACCTAGATTGAGCTTTCGAATGATGAAATCTAGGTCTTTGGCCCTCTTTTGATCTTGATCATCAAATCTTATCTTACTCTATGTCCATCATTGGATCATCTTCTCAACACCTACAAAAGCATAAAAATCCTAATTAAATTCTAGAAAATTATGACCATTCAAATACTTACCCTTGATTAGTTTTTAAACCTACAAAATATCAAACTTTTGAATTATTAGAAAAAAAATGCACATGTTATGAAATTCCAAAAAACCCTAGAAATAAAATTACAATTCACAACATATGAACTGCTAATTGTGTACCTTCTTATACAAAATTAAACACTTATCACACTATTCAATGAGCATTTTGCTAGTCTCGAACAAAACATACGAAAAATCAAGAAAACAAAAATGGTTACCATTTTCATAGTACTCACGATTGCATTTAGCATATACAATAAGCCCTCAAACCCTTAGGTTACCTCTAGTGGATGAGTTAGGCCTCTTAAGGGTCAACAGTGAATATAACCACAAAATTCCATAAGGCTAAGTCCATTATTTTATCTTAAAAAATTCTCATCCATTAGCACTCTACCGGCTTTAACAACTTAATAAAGATGAATGAAAAATTCCATAGATTATCCACATACCAATGCCATTTTATAACAATTATATTTTGAAGTGCAGTGTGTGAATAGGCTACATATGTCTAGACTTCTAAATAGACATACTTATACTCCATGGGAGTAATGTTGTAACCTCAAATTCTCACGAGTATACACTCAAAATAAAGCTCCAAGAGGAAAGGGTCAAACAAAATTTTCTCACAATGTAATCAAATCTAACCAGACTAATCATTCACATACTTTTAAGCATGAATGAGATAAGAAATGTGATCCCTAAGAATTGTTTCCATTACCAAGACCAATTGGGGTATTTCACTTTGATTCCTTCCTATGTATATCTTCTTTAAGGTTATCTTTGACCTTAAGATCAATAGGTCTTTAAGTATGACAAAATGTAGGTTTGGGCATGGTTTTAAAAGAAAGGATAAAAGGATTCAAAGGTGTCAAATCTAAGTAGTGGTCATCAATAATTGTTTGGACAACTTCTCTTTTGAGTACACTGAAGTGAATCTCTCTTCTATTTTTCCTTTCACTCTTTTTCATTTTCCTTTTTATATTTCTTTTTCTTTTATTTTTTACTTGATTTTTGTATTTCTTTGAAGAACCACTTTTTTTATGTCTTGACTTTGATATTTTTTGCTTCTTTGATTTTTGTCCTTTTTCTAGCATTCTAATCATTTTTGAATGATAGGTAATGGATATTTAGCTAAGTTTCTGGGTTAAAGTACATTAGGTTTTGAAAATGAAAAGGCTTACCAAGAGGTTCAAAGGGTCTATAACATTTCCTCGATTTCTTAAAGCCTATTAAATAAAATAAATGTTTAGGAAAGAAAGTTAGTATTCCTATTGTTTCTTGGAAATTAACCAAAACAAATATATTATGATCTTTCATAGTAATGTTTCCTAAAGAAATGATGGAATTACCTATAACCCTCAAAAAAGATGATGGTGTCTAGTCATAACCATCTATGTGTCTAGTCTACACACTGTGTATAAGTGTGTGCAGAGATTTAACTTTCATAAAATACTTTAGGTAATGAATAAGATGCAAAATTAATCATATGCATTTCTATTAAGAAGTTAAAGTAGAAGAAATACTAAGATTCTAAAAATCCAATTCTCATCATAGTAAAGGAACTTTGACCTTCAAACTTTTGGAAACTAAGAAAAACTTTTTTCGCAAAAATACAAGAGAACTCAAAAATCTCATGCACATCTATATCCCCAACCTGAACTAAACATGGTCCCCAATGTTTTAAAAACATAGGACTCCATATGATAAATGGGTAATGTAGAACAATGAGATTCTAAAGAAAATTCCTGGTTGGCTCCCAATAAGCACTAAGTATAACATCTTCACCCCGACATACAATGCCATGACAAATGCTGATATCAGGGAACATATGAAGGTTAGTCATGGTAGATTGGTTCATCTAGCATGATTTCTTTTACTTCAGGGTTGACCAACTCTAGATAGGGTTTCTACCTTTGCTCATTTACTTTGGAAATATCTCCTTCCTTTTCTATCTCAATGGCCCCATGAGGGTAAATAGTATGTACTATGTAGGGCCCAATCCATCAAGTTCAAAGTTTTCCTGTGATCAGATGCAACCTAGAGTTATATAAATGGACCTTTTTTCCTAGGTTGAAGGACTTTCTCCAAATATGTCTATCATGTTGTCTTTTCATGCAGTCTTTGTATATCTAAGTTGACTCATATGCATCTTTCCATAGTTCATCCAACTCATTGATTTGGAGTTTCCTGTGAGCCTCAATTGCATCTAGGTAAAAATTGAGCTTTTTAATGGCCCAATATGCTTTATGCTCAAGTTCTACTAGGAGGTGGCAGTGCTTTCTAACATTTCTGTTTAATTCCATTAATTACATCTGCGTCCCCTATTTATTTACATCTATATCCTTTATTTATTTACATCTGTATCCCTATTTCATTTAAGCTTTATATTATCCATCTTTTGACAGTGTTATCTAGGGACAATGTCATCCACGGACAATGTGATTCATAGATGTTTTGATTAGTTTTATTTTGTTCTCTGGAATTGAAAGTTATTTAAAGTGCATCATTTGAATAAATTTGAATGGTTAAGCTAGTTTTGTTATTCTCTTTAAGTTTCAAATGATTAAATTTTATTAGAAACTCCACTTAAAGCGAGTCTCTGTGGGTTCAACCCGTATCTGCATAGCTATACTACAATAGCTCGCGCACTTGCGGAAAACATCAACAAGTTTTTGGCACCGTTGCCGGGGACTTGTAAAGGAGTTTTTATAAAATTTAATTCAAAAAATCAAAAAAATAAAAATAAAAGGAATTGCATTTTAGTCATTTTTAAGTGCATATTTAATTATTATTATTTTGTGCATAACAACCTAATTTCCTAAAATTTGTACTTATTTCTAATTTTCTTTGCAGGGAAACAGAAAAGCAGAGAAAATTGGCAAGAATCTTCATCAACATGAAAAGTTCCCTTCATTCCTAGATTAGGATTCTTTTCTTTTGAGTGAAGCTTGTAGTGAGGACCCTTGTAAAGTCCACTTTCTATTTTCATTTTAAAGGGTTGTATAATACAGGGCAAGTGTGGGATAAGGTGGCCTACACTTGATCTTCATCAGAAACCCCACTGTAAGTCTCCTCACTCATTTAAATTCCTAGATTAGGGTTTGCATTTAGAGTAAATTTGCATTGTTTGGTGGTATAAATCATATAGACAGCATCCTCTTATAATTGTTGTATTTTTAGGTTTTGCATTAGTTTATTGCTTTTATTTGCATCTTAGGACACGGTTAATGCTTTAAAGTGATATATTTGGTGACAAACTACCATGGAGTGTGGAATTAATTAGTAAGGGCACCCTAACCCCATAAGATCAAGGGTGAATTTCATCACCACTCCTTGGCCCACTTAGGATAATCACCTTAAGCGCGCTACCCTAGCATTCCATTCAAATTAAAATCAATCAGAAGAGACCTATAGGGCTATCACATGCTCGTAGGACCCTCTTACTAAGACTCAATTTATTGTCACTCTAGTAGCTTTGGAGCACTGTGGTTATTGAGGGTTGTTTAATAGAGCCTCCATCTTCCCTCACCTCCTGTTGACGTTTGTGAGGTCTAAACGCCTCCTTACACGAGGGTTGAATTAACCACCTTGCAAAGAACCTAACTGGTAAGCAATAATCAAGTCTAAAGGAGTGGAGAAGCGCTAGATTAGGCTAATTAAAAGCATTGTCCCCACACATTTCAAGAAAATCAATATGTTGCTTATTAGCCTCAAGGATTATCTTGTGTCCTTTGTTTGTTCATCATTCTAAGAAGTTAGGTTGCATCATGTAGGTTAGTTTTCATCTTAAAAAGAAAAACAAAAGAAAAAGAAAGAAGGAGCCTATCAAGAAGGGGATAGATTTCATAGATGGATTGGTTAGATCTTATGGAAAGTCAATTGCTTAGGTTAATAGCTTCTAGGCAAAGTGCGCCACAACCTCAATACCATAATGACTATACCTATTCTGAGCATCCATATTCCACCCCTTCTTGGCCCCCATCAAGCTCCACATACAATCAATACTATCAGGAGCCAGTGGATGCACCTGATGCATTCACATACCCTAGCAATTTTTATTCTGAGACAAATTATCAAGAATCTAATGGATGTGCTAGGCATCATGAACAACCATGGTCTTAGGATTATCAATATCAGGAAGAACCACAATGGTCTCACCCTAGTCAATACTATCATGATTATTCAGAATATCAGGGTCAACCATCATTTGTTCAGCCTGCTCAGTCCTTTTTCAGTACCTCAATGCCACAACAATACCAACCCTATGAGTCATTTCCTCTACAAGAAGAACCACTATTAGATGAAAAACTGAAACATATAGCACAAGGGAATAAGGAAATAAGACAAATGATGGAGGATTATACTGAGGAAATAAAATGAGAGACGAAGGAATTTGAGGCAAAACTGAAACAAATTAGGGGGAATATAGAGTCATTTATTCTTGACACTAGGATGGAAATTTCTTATGATCCTTATGAATCACAAAGTCTACAACCATCCTTAGAAATCTCCAACTTCAATATACTTGAGTCATGTCCTGATTCTGATTATAAAGAGACTTCCATTGATGATGAGCATAACACTGTAGAAAAATCCAACCCTAATCCTCTAGATGCGCCTCCCACCTATTTGTATGACTTTGATGAAGACACATCTATTGAGGAGATGCCTGAGTTGTTGGATACTGTGCCTCTAATGGACACTTCTAGAATGCAAGCTAGAGTAGATCATCCTATGCATGAAATTCAAATTGAGCCTTTCAATGTAGAAAATGTACCTGATTGGGACGTAGCAGCCTTATTTGAACAAATATCAGATGATAATATAGGCCCAATTGCTACCGTACCTGTGCTTAACAAACAGAAAGAAGTAGAGTCAGTTGATATGCATCAACTTACTGTAGGGTACACATCAGAAGATAACCAGGGTTTTAGTCAAACCTTGTCCCCGCCTCTAGTAATACAAGAACAACCTATTAGAAAAGGACAGAGTTAGGTTATTACCCCAGTTCAAAACAATGATAGGGACACGAAGGAAAATGATAAACTGAATATAATGGTCATTATTATCCCTCAATTTGGTCAAGACAAGGATTGGTTATCACCATATGGTCCACAGAATTACATGGTAGTTCATGCAGTTATTGTGTTACCCTCACCTCATTTTTTGAGGTGGAGCAATTATATTGACTATCGTGAAATATTAAAGATGGGGGATCATCAATATGGTCCCACTACCTTCACAATTGTAATGATCTACTGTATTATATTCATATCACCACCCAAGATTTCAAGGTGAAGGCCATATATAGATTACCGTGAAATTCTGAAGTGGCATGAGATAAAGCTAACCAAGTTAGCTCTAGGGTTAGGAAGTTAGGTTAGGTAATGTCTGGCTGAAGACGTTAAACTTAGCACTTATTGGGAGGCAACCCAAGGGTTTAGAGTTTACATCTCTCAACTTTCATATAGAATCCTATGTTTTCAAACATTAGGGACAATGTTTCATTCAGGCTGGGGGTGTAAATGCACTAAAGATTTTGAGTTTTCTTGAAAAAAAAATAAAAAGTTTTTAAAGAAGAGTTCCCTTACTGTGATGAGAATTAGATGTTCAGAATTTCGTAAATATACTGTTTTCACCTCTTAATGGGAATGCATATGATTAGTTTTTCATTTCATGCATGTGTTGAAGCATTTTATGAAAGCTACTTCTCAGAAACCATTTAGACACAGCACATAATCAAGACAAATATAGAGGTATGACTTAGAGACCTTGAGGAAAATCAGTGGAAACCTATAACCTAGTGAGACTTAAGACTATCTTCTTTTAGAGAGTTATAAGTAATTCCCTGATTTCTTTAGCGTACATACATTAGTGTGATCCTGTTATCCTTGTTTTGGTTAACCATCAAGAATAAATAGGAGTAATAGCTTTAATTCTAGAAATTTATTGAATTTGATAGGCTTTAGGAAACCTAGGAAATGATATAAGCCATCCTTGCTCAGACCAGAGACATAAAGCCTACCCAATATAGTATACCACTAGTTAGCCTTTTGAGCCTGTTATTAAGCCTTTTCTTTCTTAAACCCATTCACCTTAACCCAGAATAACCCATTAAAATAAATAACCATTACCCATCTTCAAAATGAGTAGAGTAGAAAAAAATTCAAAAATAGGACAAAAATTCAAAGAAGTGAGAAAAAGAATTAAATGTCTTTCTTCCAAAGAAAAAAGAAAAAAGGAAAGAAAGACCAAAGTCTGAAGGAGAAATTCACTTCAAGAACAAACCCAAAAGAAAAGTTGTCCTATCAGATATTCATTGAAGACATCTACTCAATTTTGAACCTTTGAAATCTTTATACCTCTCTTTTCTAAACCTATCCTAAGCCTACATTTCGTCCTAGTTAAAGACCTATTGATCTTAGGTAGACATAGCCTTAAAGAGGAGATAAAAAGAAAGAATTAAGGTGGAAGACCCCTCATATTCTTGATGTTACATCACTCAACTTTCATATAGAATCCTATGTTTTCAAACATTGGGGACAAGGTTTCAATTAGGTTGAGGGGTGTAGATGCACTAGAGATTTTGAATTTTCTTGAAAAAAAAAAAATTGAAAATTTTTGAAAAAACAAAAAGTTTTTAAAGAAGGAAAAACTTGTTGATGTTTTTCGCAAGTGCGTGAGCTATTGTAGTATAGCTATGCAAATACGGGTCGAACCCATAGGGACTCACTTTAAGTGGAGTTTCTAATAAAATTTAATCATTTGAAACTTAAAGAGAATAAAAAAACTAGGCTAACCATTTAGATTTATTCAAATGATGCACTTTAAACAACTTTCAATTCCAGAGAACAAAATAAAACTAATCAAAACATCTCTGAATCACACTGTCCGTGGATGGCATTGTCCCTAGATAACACTGTCAAAAGATGGATAACATAAAGCTTAAATGAAATAGGGACACAGATGTAAATAAACAAAGGATATAGATGTAAATAAATAGGGGATGCAGATGTAATTAATGGAATTGAGCAGAAATGTCATTGCATTTAAATAGAAGGGCAAAACTGGAATTCTGTTCGAAATCTGGGTTTCAACAAAAACCAGGAAAAACCCAACAAAGGAGATGATCGGTGGAGATGAGGATGGCCAGAGAAGCTGGATCACCTGGTGCTGTCCTGGGTAGATGGCCGTTGCACAGTCGGACTAGATTCACTCGATGACGGAAAACGATGCCTTTTCTAGGCCCCGTTTCTTTTTTTTTCGATCTAGGTGTGTGGCTGGTGGAGAAGGAGATGCAGAGCCACTAGAATCTAGGGAGATCTTGGGATGTTGCCTAGTTCGTATGGAGTAGAGGAACGCAGTGGTGCTTGGAGGAGATCTGGGCAGAAGAAGAGATGTTGGACTGATTGGAAGAGGTGTGGCCCAGGAACAATCTGGCTTTGGTGTGGCGTCTCTGGTTTCTAGGCGTCACACTGCTTGGAGGTCGGGGATGATACTGTGGGTTTCAGACGGGAGGAGAAGAAACTAGAACAGAGTGAAGAGAAAAGGGGCAGTGCATGCGAGAGAGAGAGAGAGAGAGAGAGAGAGAGAGAGAGAGAGAGAGAGAGAGAGAGAGATGAGTGCGCGTAGTGATGTAATAGTGAGATATCTAAGCTTGGTGCAGTCAGAGAATGGTGACAGATAAGGGGGTGGTGATTGAATCAGATGAACTAAAGATGGGAACTGGAAAGAAGGGGATGGTTGCATGATGTGGTGTTGGGCGTGCAACCTTGGCTTAGGAGATTGTAATGGAAAAGAGAAGAAGTGGGGTGCGGTTAAAATAGAACTCGGTTTCCTATTGGAATCCAAGTATGGCAAGAAAAAGAAGATGGGTGGCTTGTGCAGTGGATGAAGATGGCAGATGGGCTGGGTGTGATGGAGGTTGAATAGGAACAAACGTAAATTGTAAAGAGAGAATTGCTGAATGAAAGCAAGAGGAAAAATGGAAGACTTAGAATGGCAAGCACAAAGGAATAAAAAAAAAGACTCCCTCCCCACTCATACGACTTCCACCTTTATAATTTTTTTTCTTCCTTATTTTTCTCCAACAAATTCCTCTTATCCCCATCTAGGACACTTCTTCTTTCTCTATTTCAATTAGGACTCTTCCTCCTCTATTCAATTAGGATTCTTCCTCTTGTAATTCAATTAGGATGCTTCCTCTTGATCTCTAGTTGATCTACACCATTGATATTAAATCTGAGCCATCCAATTTCTTTTAGTTGATCTGCAAAAATAAAACACTAAATTAGAATAATCAAACCGTACATTAACCCTTTAATAAGCTCGAATGATTATCTAACCATTGATTAAGGTCTAGATGGTTAATCAAGGTAAATTTTGAAATTTGGACGACTATGTGATCTAATTGAATGGTAAACTAGGGGTCTTTTAGCCAAAAATGAACACTTAACACTTTCCATAGACCAAGTGGTAGGCTGACATGCCTATAGGGATTTTGTGTGCACTTCGATAAGCCCATAAAGTATCACTAAGCCTTAAAGACCAATCTTTCATATTTGGTTCAGCTGTCTTTTCTAAATTTTGCTTTATCTTCCTATTTGACACTTCTACCTATCCACTAATATGAGGATGATAAGGGGTTGCAATCCTATGGGTAACACCATATTTCTTTATTTAGTTCTCACATGCTCTATTGATAAATTGTTTCCCTCCATCACCAATAACAGCCCTAGGAGTACCAAAGCGCTCAAATATATTTTCTTTCAAAAACTTGATCACAAACTTATGGTCAATGGTCTTGCATAGTATGGCTTTCACCCATTTGGACATGTATTCCATTCCCACAAGCATATACAGATAACCAAACGAGTTAGGAAAAGGTCCTATAAAATCAATGTCCCAAACATAAAAATGATCAATGATGAGAACGGGGTTCGAAGACATCACATTTCTTTTTCCTATTTTCCCTAACTGTTAACATCTAGAACATGCCATGCAATAAGCATACGAATCCTTGAAAATGCTGGGCTAATAAAATACAATGCAAAATCTTTGCAGCTATCTTTCAAGAACTGAAATGGGCCCCACATGCATGGTCATGGAAAAAGGAAATGATTTATGATGTTTACTATTTGGTATACATCTCCTAATGACCTAATCAAGACAGTACTTAAACAAATATGAGTCGTATCATGTAAAGTGTTTGACCTCAGCAATAAATCTTGTCCTATCTTGTTTTATCCAATGGTTAGCTATTTGACCCATGACATGATTATTAACAATATCTACATATAAGACCAACTACGAAATGTACAATAATTGTTCATCAGGAAATGTTTCTCTTATAAGCACATTCTCATTAGTAGACTCCACAACTAACCTAGATAAGTGGTCAGCGACAACATTTTAATAACCTTTCTTAACCAAATTTCTAAATCAAACTCTTAAATTAATAGTATCCATCTAATCAGCCTAGGTTTTGTATCTTTCTTCAAAAGAATATATTTCAAAGCTACATGGTCCAAATAGACAATGATCTTAGAGCCTAGCAAGTAAGATCTAAACTTATCTCAGAAAAAACAACTAGCTACAACTCTTATCTGTTGTAGAATAATTGAGTTTGGTAGCATTGAGTGTCTTAGTAGCATAATTTATCGCATGGAGGAGTTTGCCAATACGATGCTGCAACATTGCCCCAATCACAAAGTCTAGAGCATCACACATTACTTTAAATAGTACCCCAATTTGGTGGTCGAATAAAAGGAGCAAGAGTTAATTCAGCTTTTAAGCACTCAAATGCTTTCATACAATCATCATCAAAGTCAAAAGTTACCTCCTTCAAAAGTAAATTACATAAGGGCTTAACAATTTTACTAAAGTCCTTGATGAATTGTCTATGGAAACTAGCATGGCTTAGAAAAGAGAAAATTTCCATCACTATCCTTGGAGGAGGAAGGTCAGAGATTAAATCTACTTGGCTTTGTGTATTTTTATACCATTATGTGACATGATGTGACCTAAAACAATACCATTTTGTACCATGAAATGGCATTTTTCCCAGTTTAAGACTCAATTCTTTTCTTGACACCTACCAAGGACAAGTTTTAAATGGTATAAGCATTCATCAAGTGATGACCCAAACACTAAAAAATCATCCATAAACACTTCTAAAAACTGCTCCACCATATCTAAAAATATGCTCAACATACGCCTTTGAAAAGTAGTTGGAGCATTACAAAGTCCAAAAGGCATACGACAATAGAAGAAGGTCCCAAAAGGGTAGGTGAAGGTACTCTTCTCCTAGTCCTTATATGCTATGAGGATTTGGTCATAGCTAGAGTAACCGTCAAGAAAAGTAGTAATATTTGTGACTGGCTAGCCTTTCTAGCATTTGGTCTATGAACGGAAGAGGAAAATGGTCTTTCCTCGTGATTGAGTTCAATTTTTGGTAATCTATACAAAACTCTCCAACTTATGGTCATGCAAGTCGGGACTAACTCATTATCCTCATTTTAGAATACTATGACTCCGGTCTTCTTAAGGACAGCCTGAACAGGGCTGTCCCAAGTACTATCAAATATAGGGTAGATGACACCAACATTTAGGAATTTTAGTACTTTGTCTCTCACTACCTCTTTCATATTAGAGTTTAGCCTCCTCTGTGTTTCTTTAAATGGTTTAATATCCTCTTCTAGGTGAATTCCATGCATACACATAGCAGAGCTAATCCCTTCTGTGTTTCCTATGGTCCACACTAAAGATGTCTTATGTTCTCTAAGAACATCAAGAAGATTACCTTCCTGTTTTTTATCTAGACCTAAGGTTATGATTACTGACAAGGATTCATCATGTCCTAAATAGTAATATTTTAGATTTTTAGGAAAAGACTTAAGGACTAGGCTAGGTGGTTTTTCTCCTACTGATACTGGGACAAAATTGGAAGGAGGAAGTAGTTCCACTAGAGGTCCCCATTTGGAGGTATCCATTATAGGTGTAGCATCCAAAAAATTATTTACCTCATCAATGGACTTGTCTATATTAAAATCATAGTTAAAGTGTGCTAGAGTGGATCTAGGATAGACAATGGTAGATTAGCATCTTGAAGTGGACCTTTAATTCAATTGACTACAAAAGAATCATTTAGATTTAGATGCTAATGATTAGTATTAACATTGAGCTTAACTTTTACATTGCTGAAAGTTTAACTTCATCACACCATTTCTATAATTGATGATAGCATTGGACATTGACAAAAAATGGACGTCCAAGGATTTTCGGGATCTAACTACCAAGATCCTATACATGTTGGGTATCCAAGATAATAAAATCTACAGGAAAGTAAAACAAGTCCACTTGTATTAGAACATCCTCAACCATACCATGTGAAGTCATCACTAATCTATCTGCTAACTACAAAGTGGTATTAGTTGGCTTAAGGTCACCAAGCCCAAGTTACTCATAGACATATTATGGCAAAAGGTTTACACTAACCCCTAAATCAAGTAGTGTCCTACAAATGACATGGTTTCCTATAACACAAGAAATGGTAGGACAACCTGGAACTCTAAATTTGGGAGGGGTCTAGTGTTGAATCAAAGAGCTCACCTACTCGGTGAGGAAGGCTTTCTTTTGCACATTAAACCCTTGCTCTTATGTGTAGAGCTCTTTAGAAAATTTCCATACGTATGGATGTCTTTAATAGCATTGAGTAATGAGATATTTATTTACACATGTTTAAACACATGCACTATCTCATTGAAATTAGTTCCCTTCTTTGCCTTGTTTAATAATTGAGGGAATGCAGCTTAAGGAACATAAGTTGCCTTCACTACAGGCTCAAATAAAGTAGGAAATTTTTGCATGTTCTCTTTCTCCTGTGTTTTAGCTAGTTCATTCTCGTCAAGTTTTTCCTCAATATGCCCTACCTTGTTTTCAACCTGATAGCCACTCCTAAGGGTAGTTATGGATTTTACTTGTTCATGTGGTCTACTTGAACTTATTCCTATTTCAAACTAGCCCTTAGGGTTTGGAATTGGTTTACTAGTAAATTGTCCCTTTCCTCTATAATTCAATACTACAGACAACTATCTCATTTGCATTTCTAATTTGGCAATAGTTAGGAATTTATAGTTGATGTCTATCTACTCTAATTCAAGATATTGTGTAAGGCCTTATTAGTCTCCTCTTATTTATTAAGAAGCAACTCTATATTGCCCTTAACTAATGGTGTATTTTGTTGTTGAGGAAGCTAAAAACTAGGTCGTTGCAAGGGAACTGAAGCTTTACAAAAGTTTTGTCTAGAGGGTTTCATAGGTGGACCTCCCTAGTAATTATTTTTAAACCATGACAAGTTAGGATGCCTAGTCCATCTTGGATTATGCATTCATTTCATTCACCTATTCCATAAGTTCTACACACTATTAGATGGACAAGTTGAAGTTAAGTGTGCAAGGCTAAAACAAATAGAGCAAACCTCTTGTGGAGGTTTCGTGGATGCCTTGATAGCCATGATGGCATTTAGTTGGTCAATAATTGTTTGGAACATATTTTCTTCCTTCTCTACTCATCCTGCCAAGGAGTTAAATTCATGACATATATGTGATCACTCTTATTTCATACATGCCTCTTTTCTTTTAAGGCTGGGTATTTCTCTCCCTTCCATTAGATTGATCCCATTTCTGGGAATTTTCAGCTAAAATTTGGAAAAAACTCTAAGGCCTCTATCTCATTGTTCAACATGAGGACAGCTCCACTAGCTGCATCTACCATTCGTCTATTTTGAGGTGTTAATGCCTCATAGAAGTACTAAACTAGCTGCTATTTTTCAAATCCATGGTTAGGACACTTTTACAATAACTCATTCTACCCTTCCCAGCATTCGTAATATTGCTCCTCTTCTTTTTGCTAAAAATTAATAATCTCCTTATGCAGGGCATCAGTCTTATGGACGACAAAGAATTTGTTCAGAATTCGGCAATGATTTGGCCTTATCTTCCAATGAGAAGGAAAACAACCTAAGTATAATAGAGTCATCTGAAACATTTTGGAATATGAATGTAGTACAAATATCAAGGAATGCCTTAATATATAGGTATGGGCCGTCCCTTGACCCTAAAATGTTGGGAGTAACTATATAACTCCATGTTTAAGCTCAAAGTAATCTGCATTGATAGGTGGAAAGGTGATTCATGATGGGGTATTTTACTAGAGTGGTGTATAGAAATGTCTTATGGGCTAGTGCTAAACTACAACTTGTGGGTCTGCCATGAGGTTAAGAATTTGATTTCTTACCCATATCTATGGGTACGTTCAATCTCAAGATCTAATGGTACTAACTCTATTTTTTGACATCCACGACCTTGCATGCACTATAATGAAAAATCTATCTAAATGATGCAACCTAACTCTAAATGTGACTCCTAACTCTATATGATGCATAATCAATCCTAATAGTTCATTATCGAACTATTTTGATAATCTTTGTTAATCTATAGTGTGGTAGCCTTTACACCTAGATCTAGATGGCTCCTCCTTTTATCCAGGCTTGACTATTGCTTACTACTTAGGTCCTACTCAAGGTAGTTAGTACAATTCTCATGGAAGGAGGCATTTAGACCCCAACAACCATCAATGAAAGGTGTGAGAAAATCACTTGGATTTTGCATACCCACTATAACCACAATGATCAAGAGTCACTAGAGTGGCAATAGATGTCTTATATCTTAAAGGGTCTACAAGCTCAAAACTCACCCTAAGTCTCTTGCTACTTGATTTTCAATTAAGATTTGAAGGGCTGGGATCATGAATATATAATGAATTAATTTGATTACCTAGATGAGCCAGTGATCTAGTGATGAAATCTAGTCATTATTTTATGTTGGTTCCTGTGGGGTCCTTACTATCAATGTGTTCCATTGTAATGACCCCAATTTTTGTAATATTAAAAGCCCATAAAAAGTTCAGTTTTAAAGATAAGGGCATTTTGGTCGTTTCACTAGTTGCCTTGACTAAACCCAGGAATCCTAAAAGTGGTTCCATTAGATGCGTCTTGGAAAAAACAATCCAACGAGACCAAAATCACTCAAAACGGAGTTAAAATGAGCAAGATATGGCCCTTTGAAGTTCAGGGGCAAATTTGTAAATTTCACAAAAACGACTTAACCTGAAAAACACAGGTGCCCGTTTTGATATGGGCACCCCGTCGTCTTCAAGCTCCTAGAGGCTTCTGGAACAGCGGTGTTTCAAGGAGAAACCACCGCCATTCTGGAGGTTTCTCCACCGCCATTCAAAGGCGGTTAGAACCCCTCCAGAACCCTCTTTAAAAGCTCTATAAATAGAGCTCTTGGGTGCCTCTAATGGCAGCCCAAAACCTTGGAGAAAACCCATCGCGGAGCAGTGACCAAGAGGGGAAAACGTGGAGAGAAAACCACCCATGAAGCAGGTATGCTCAAAAACTCCTCAAACCCATCTCACCCATAATCCTAGGCTCAATTCCCCTAAGTTTTTGCATGAAAAACCATGCAAAACGGAGCCTGGGAGCGCCACCAAGGACCCTGGGACATCCCCAGGGCTGCACTGGTTTGACAGGGTCGAACCAGGGTGACCTGAGGACGACCTAGGTCTCTAACGGGCGGGACAATCCAATAGGAACGTCCCACATCGACGCAGGTCGACGCCCGTTTGAAAAACCAAACGGGCGCGTCTAAGGACACGCCCGCTAAAGGGACAAACGGGCGGAGGTATAGCTCGCGTCTGCAGACGCGCCCGCTGAGCTGCACGCCACAGACGCGCAGCGCGCTAGCGTGCATCATTTTTTTTGGTTACTTAAGGAAGCTGGGCGCACGTCGCAGACGCGCAGCGCCCTAGCATTCCTCCTTTTTTGTCTTTAAGACTCTATGTATATATAATACTAAAACGCTTATAACGTGAGATCTAGAGCTCCGATTGAGGCGCCGCAAAAGGCATTGTGTCCGTATCAACAACACGAACACATCCAAATCATAAAATCCCTGATCAAGGCCCAATCAAAGTAGGGCATGACCCTTAGAATAGGGTGGTGGCGCATGACCACTAGAACTTTGGAAAACTGAGAATACCAAGGCCCAATTAGGACCTTAGGACACCCATAGGCATAGGGATGGACCCCTAATTCCTAAGTAATAAGACCCAACAACTCTAAACCCATCAAGATAGGTTAAACTAACCTTGAGTCCCCAAACCATGTTCAGGAGCGTACGAGGACAAAGGGGTTAACGCGACCTAGTCAGGTAGGTGCTCTATCATTATTAGATTCTTTTAAAAGATCTATTATTATTTTGAGAACATATGTTATAAGTATATGACTTGTTTAGCATGACTTGATTTAGCATGCATATGATAAACTTTTTGTATATAGACATGTTTCGTAAAAGATTGCATATACATTATGCACACATATGCTTTGTAAACAAGTGCATACATTGCATGATTTAAGTACTTGCAAAGATTGCATGTCCTTGAGGGTTGCCAAAAGACGCTGGAGTGCCGAGGGCCAGGCAGTTGTGAGGGATCCAAAGAGGACTGATTTTGAACAGAGGTTTTTGGCTTATTCGATTGAACATGATTTGGGCTTGTAAGCTCGTGGGTGCTATGCCGAGGGGTGTGGGTTGGCCACCCAGCCTCTACCACTATTAGGTGGATGGGTACCACGCCCAAAAAAAAAGGGCATGTCCCTGCTTCGACTGCATGTGGTATAGGGGGCTACCACTGGTGTCACGGCACTGGGTCGAAGTGTCATATGCCCCATGGAGGTATATGATCCTGTGTCCCTAGGTACCCGGGGACCACACGACGGTGAGGTCGTGCGCATAGTGAGACCCTATGGTTTCATGGATTTATGTGCATTGCATATGACATGATATGAGGTTGGTCGACCATACCATACTAGAGGTCCATAAGTTGGACTCCATGAAGCATCTATTGCATATCATGATGTCATCATATATATATGATACTTTCAGTTTTGGATTATGTGATCTTTTAAGTCATGAGTATTTCAGTTGATTATGGATTCTTATACTGATATTGAACTCGAGTATTCAAACATACGCATATTTCGAATTTCAGTTGATTATGGATTCTAATACTGATATTGAACCCAAGTATTCAAACATACGCATATTTTGAATGAGCATATGATTTTAAAACATCTCATGCATTTATAAAACTAGTAGTGATAGACTCCTACTGAGTATATTATATACTCACCCAATCCTTAACATTTTTCAGACATCAGTAAGTACTCAAGGACAGGATACGTCCGTATATATCATGGTTCAGGACAGCTCCACTGACAAAAAGAGGACATATATGTTAGTGCTATGAGCAAGTGAATCCAAAAGGAAACAAATATACATGTAAGTAAACTCTCAACCCTTTGGACATGTGTTTGTACTTAGTTACAGTCGGGCTCTGCATTGTGACTGGAAAGACTTGGGGAAAAACATTTATGATTTCTGAAGTTTTTCAAAAAACTACCTTAGTTGTTGTGAAAGCAAATGACACTCGGGGTTTTCAAAAATGAGTTTAAAACTAAAGGTTTTTCGCTGCATTGCATGGTTTTTATAGAATGGTTTTCAAATAGGGATGCATCCCGCCTTAGGAAATTAGACATTGCATTTAAAAATGCATGAGAAAACCCGGGACGTCACATCCATCCACCATAAATCCATTAAACATGCAATGCAATGCAATACAAGGAAAGAAAAACTAATGCCTACCTGTATGCTATCTAACAAAGGGTCCACATCTTAATAGACAAGACATTATAACTAAACAACCTATGCCTTAATTGTAACCAAGCTCAGGCTAACTTTTGTTAAATAGGTGCAATCTAATGGAACAATCCCAAATAAGATGTAACAAGTATAATGTATTATCCTAAAATATATGAATTACACTACTAACTAATGATGTAAATTACACTAAATGCAACTATCCTAAGAAAATAAAAGAGAGTGAGAGAAGCTTGCAATAGGGTCTTTGTTGAAGAACAAGTGTGGGCCACCATACCCCATACTCAGCCTATATTATTACAACCCATTGAAAATAAATAAATGTGAGTTACAATAAGGCCTCACTACAAATTCACTCAAAAACCTAATCTAATAAAGCAAGGAAATCCTGTCTTATTCAATGAAGCTTTGGCCCACAAGATCGTCGTCACTCCTTTTGCAAAATCCCCTTGCACAAAACAAAGAAAGATGGTGAATTTGTGAGGAATTTGCAAAATATATGAGAATGATGCAAAAACTCTAATCTAATACAAGCTAAAACTATGACTAGAGATAAATAATCTAAACAAAGACCCAACTACAAATCCATTAGGATTCTCTGGTAATAGTGCGAAAAACTTGATGTAGCTTTAATATTACTCACAAGCACACCAATCAAAGTAGTAATTCCATGTGAATGAGGCTGACCCAAGGAGAAATATCATAGATTTTCAATCAATCGGATGTTGTTTAAATCAATTTTCTTTGGCCAAAGAGAGATGGTTTTGATTAAACTAGGAAAGTAAGCAACACAAAAATGGGAAACATGCATAAAATTAGAAATATGAACTAAATTGAATAAAGATATTCAATTCAACAGAATTAAAACCTTTCCTCACTAACATGCACTCAATAAAATAAACTAATGCAAAATTAAAATGATCAAAGCTAGGAAAGCTTACTTAGGGAAACTTAAAAATGAAACTTTCCTAATCCTAAAAATTTCGAAAAATAAAACCTTCTAAAACTAAATAATGAAACTTCTTAAAACTAAACTAAGATGCAAATAACTAAACAAGTAATACTAAACTATCATAAAACAAAGAAACGGTTAACCAACTTAAAGGAAAATCATCCAATCAACACCTACATGACCCGTAGAGTTGCGCACATGGTGCATGGAGTGAGATTACCGCTAAAATGCATGCAACCCAAGCTAGTTAATAAGTGACTCTAACCAAAGTAGTAATTAAACTATCTAAAATAAAAATGGGTTCCAAATGAATTAAGCAAATAAGGTGTATAGACTGCTGGAAATTATAAAAGGTAAAATTCTAGAAATATGGTGCTCATGAAACTTAAATCAAATGAGGCATAAACTGAGACATGGTTCATGTGATTCAAGGCATGAAACACAATCATAAAACCAAAATTTTAATGAACTTCAAGTGTGAAAATAACCAAGAGAAATTTGCATAAATCATAAACTTTATAGGATGGAATTTGGTACATGAATTGTGCACATGCTCATATGAACAAACTTGAAAATTGTGTCCTATTCTAAGGCCTAGAACTTGATTCAAATAAAATCTTAGATGCAATCCAACAACCTCAAACTAATCTTAGATATCATGCATATGAAACCCAAAAGAGAAATCAAAAGAGTAAGAGCATGAAGATGGACACGGAAGCAACAAGAACTAGTCCTAAATCTAAGTGAGAAACAAGGAAAAGATGAAAGGAAAACAAAAAGATTCAAATCTACTGTTCTCTTGGCTGTCACTACCAGAGATAAGATAACTTTGAACTTGAAGAATTAAGCAAGAAAAGTAAGAGAAGTCAAAGTAAAGAAAGAGGAAACAAAGTGAAACTATGTATATGGAAGTAAGCAACACAAAAAGTAACAAACAAACAAACAAACAAAGCAAGGCACCAACCAGGAATTGAAGTGTAAAAACTAAAGAAAAAAAGCAAGGAAGAAGTTGTGGAAGACAAGGAACACAGCCAAGGTGTTGAAGTCCAAAACTCTAAGAGTATCTCCAAGTAGATGTGCTTGATTTCAAGGAGGTAGAACCAACCCCTATACTTGAATTGGGCATGGACTTCCATGGGGTATTTATTGAGGTTTATTAGTTTCTAATCTTGATGAGATGTAATCCAATGATAAGGAAAGAAGCTAAGCATTGAAGTTAGGTAGGACTCGAAGAAGGTAAGTGGAGGAGGATTAGGAAAGCGAGGCGGAAGGTGGAAACCCTAAGGACTAGAGAGTGGGGAGGCATCACTTTTCAAGGAGCTACCACCCTTCCTAAGTGTGTAACATGGAAAACTCTAATGGAAGAGAAAATAAGAATAGAAAGAGTGAAAAAGATGGGAAGGAAAGATAAGGAATGTAAGTCAGAAGTAGATGAAAGTTGGTTGATTGGAGATAGAAGATTAGAAAGTGAGGTGAATTTGACTTTCTAAATATAAGCAAAGGGAAGCAAGAGGCATTAAATTCCAACCTACAATGGAGCGTAGAATTCCTACTACTAAGGTGTCTCACATGATTGAATGGAAAGGTGGAAAGATATAGGAAAGAAGGAGGAAAGAGATAGGAAGGTGAGGTAGTTGAGTAGAAAATGAATTAGAGGGTACAGTTGGTGGAATGGATGAAATTAGAAGGGGGAAGGTGCCACTTTTGAAGTAAGGTGGCATGGAACTCCTTCCCTTTCTAATTCTATAATGTGGTGGGTAGGAAAGAGAGAGGAAAAGATAAGGAAATTTGCACTACTAAAATTTGGGCTTTATAAGATGAAAAAAACAAGACGGTTTTAATACAACCATCTTATAAAAAATTTGGTAGGATGGTTTTGAGAAAATTTCTCATATGTTATATTATTATAAGATAGCTCTGACAAAACTGTATTATAAAACTTTATATAAGATGGTTCTGGAAAACCAACTTATATTCTTAACATTATATAAGATGATTTTCAAAGCTATCTTATATTTTCAAAATAATATAAGACATCTTATATAAAGTTTTTATAAGACAATTCTTGAAAACCATCTTATATTATTAACAATCTAAGATGTTTTTTGAAAACCGTCTTATATTTTTCATGTCCTATAATTCAAATTTCAACCTTTAATTTTTTACTTTTGGTTGCTTCGATGAAAACTCGAACATTGGGTTGGATTTACATGCACTTTGTCTCAAACTTGTATTTTCTTAAATTATATCAGTTGGGTAGTATTCATTCTCGTTTTTTGTCATATGTTTACTTTATTTGATGTTTATGGGTATGAAATTCCTTTTTTGTAAAATGTTTTTTCTTCTTGTATTTGTGTGATATAGCCATGTGTATGGATCAGTGTGTGCAACATTTATGTGAATGGATTAGTCATGTTTTTGCAGCATTCTTACTTTTCCCAATCCTAGACATGAAAAGTATTGACTAGTCTAATATATATTAATTATATATATTTTTACTAACCATGTATGTACATTTTATGTGCACATCAAGTATTTGGTTAAATGCTTAACCCATGTTATTAATCTTTTCATGCCTAGAAAGCCTTCGCACACATTTGAATTTCAACTTTTGGATAAAATGGACAAATAAGCTTGGATGCATGCTGAAAGATCATCAAGTGAATGTGAGGAGGGAATAGAAAAGTTCATTGAGTTTGCACTTAGGGCAGGTGGTGATTGTAATCGAATGCGATGTCCATGCTCAAGATGTGGAAACTTGAAAAGGTTATTGTCAGTGAGTTGAGAGAAGATTTGTGCTTCAGTGGAGTTGACAAATGCTATCACCCTTGGATGTGGCATAGAGAGGAAATACTTCATAGGCCCTTTATAAGGGATGAATGTGTATTGAAAAAGAAGCCACTCTAGGAAGTGGTGAAGATAGTAGTATAGCTGCTCCTATGTTTCAAGATATATACAATGACCTCCAAGACAACTCTAAACAATTTCAGACTGCACAAGAGGAAGCTGATGAGCCATTGTATACTGGGTGTACAGATTATACCAAGTTGTCTATAGTGGTAGAACTTTAAGACGTGAAATCAAGATTTAGTATTTCAAATCATGGTTTTATGGAATTATTGAAAGTCATGGGTAAAATGTTGCACGTGGAGAACAAATTGGTTAGGTCAACATGGGAGGCAAAGAAAACCTTGGCTACACTAGGGTTGAAGTATGAAAAGATACAAGCATGTCCCAATGATTGCATCTTGTACAAAAAGGAGCACAAAGACAAAATTATATGTCCAACTTGTGCACATTCAAGATGAAAGATGAGGAAGAATTCAAGTGATCGGCAAGTGAAAGATGTCCCTGTCAAGGTCCTATGGTATTTTCCCCCTATTCCAAGAGTCCAAAGAATGTTTTATATTAAAGAAATAGCTAAGAAACTAGTATGGAATGTCGAGGAGAGACTAGGTGATAACCATTTACGTCATCCAACAGATAACCCTGCATGGAAGGTTGTAGACTTCATGTGGCCTGATTTTGGAGAAGAACCTACAAATCTACGACTTATAATATCTGTCGATAGGATTAATCCTCATGGTTCTATGAGTAGCAAGTATAGTTGTTGGCCTGTTATAACAGTTTGTTACAACCTTTCACCATTGTTGTGCATGAAGAGGAAGTTCATGATGTTAACTATGTTAATATTGGGTCCCAAGCCACCTAGGAATGACATCTATGTGTACTTGGCTCTATTGATTGATGATCATAAGATATTGTGGGAAGTAGGGGTTGAAGCTTATGATGCATACAAGAAAGAGACATTCACGCTTAAGGTTGTACTAGTATGAACAATAAATGACTTTCTAGCATATGGTAATTTGGGGGGATGCACCGTGAAGGGATACAATGCTTGTCCCATTTGTAGTGACCAAACTTGTATCTCACGACTTCAACATGGTAAGAAGATGGCATTCCTAGGCCACAGAAGATGGTTGCATAGAAACTATCCATACCATTTTAAAATGGGGGAATTTAATGGTAGTGTGGAGACTAGGACACCTCCAAAGAGGTTGATTGGATGACAATTATTGGACCAAGTTGAGAACCTTAATGTATCATAGGGGAAGAAGAAGGCAACTTCGCATACATATGAAAGCAACTTTAAAAGCTGTTGGAAAAAGTCAATATTCTTTGAACTTGTATACTAAAAATCCCTACACATGTGGCATGTGCTTGATGTCATGTACATTGAGAAGAATGTTTGTAAAAACTTGACCAGCACCTTACTTGACATGTCGAGAAAAATAAATGATGGACTTGTGGCTCAAATGGATCTCATGACAATGGGTTTCAAGAGAAGGTTGCTTCCATAGGATAGGGGCAACCAAGGAACATACTTACTAAAAGAAAATTATGTGCCTTACAGAGAGGAGAAAAGAATCGTATGTAAAACACCATCAAATATCAAAGTTCCAGATGAGTAGTCTTCAAGCTATAGAAACATTGCCTCTATGGAAAAGTTGAAACTATTAGGGATGAAGTCTCATGATTGTCATGCATTGATGCAACAATTTCTACCCGTAGTAATATATTCATGTTGCCAAATAAAGTTAGAGGATCTATTAATAAATTCTTCTACTTCTCTAATACTTTGTGCAAGAAGGTGGTGGATACTTCTAAATTATAAGAAATCTGGGAGCATTTATTGACAACCTTAAGTGAGCTTGAGACAATCATTCCACCATCCTTCTTCCATATCATGGTACAATTAATAGTGCACCTCATTGATGAGGTTAGGTTGTGTGGACCTATTTATTTGTGATGGATGTACTCATTTGAAAGGTACATAAAGGTGTTAAAAGGGTATGTATGAAATCATAATCGACGGGAGTGGTGCATTGCTGAAAGTTACATTGTAGAAGAAATAGTTGAGTTTGGATGATATTGGAATCCAAGAAAGAAACATTTAGGTGCATTAATGTAATACCCCTAACTTTTGTAAGGAGATTGAATAAATAATGAAATTAAAATTTTCAAGGAAAATTAGGCTGGAATGTTAGGGTTACTAAAAGTGCACTTCTCATAGAAGTAGAATCAAGATATAAGACATGCAAAAATTGAAAACATACTCAACAAACCCTTCAAAATGACTATATGTATGTCAAAGTCTGAGTTCAAATGAAAATTTCTTATGTTTCTCCACTTTTAAGAATAAAAGGGTCAAATGGTAATTTTACTAATAACTGAGACCTAAGATATCAAAATTTGGAATGTACTTAGAAATACAAATCCAACGCCACTAAGTAGCTCAATTCCAAGTCCAGGAGAATAAAACGAATTTTTCTCCATTGAAGGGCAAAATGGCCTTTCCACACCTCCATGAGGCCCACAACGGGCTCACAAAGGGATCCAATGGCCAGAAAACAAGTCATCATGAGTCAAACCACTACCAACTACTAGTGGAGAAGGAGGTGGTAGTGGGAATCCAAAGACAATTTAATAATCAAAAGAAATCAGACATGATAATTACAAGTAATCATAGAAATTTCCAAAACTCCCTATCAATAGCTCATAAAATTCCCAAAAATTCTCCTAATGTTCTTCACGAGGTCCCCTAGGATGCCTCAAAATCCAAGTTCCAAAATCATCCCCGATCTCCCCCAATTCCTCTTTCTTTCTCTCTTTCTCTCTTATTCTCTATGGGTGGGTCCCCAGACACACCCAGGCAAACAACCCCATGTCTGCATCAAGCGCATCTAGGGACACGTCGTCCCTGATGAGACAGGGTTTCCACCTAGGAAACCCTATTTGAATTAGCCATCATAGTTGAGCCGTTAAGTTTCAATCTCCTCTATTGGATCTGGTCAGACAGGGGTGATCTTCAAAAGCCCTTTGGTTCCATGATGATCCACCTCATGGATCGTCAGGAAATCCCAAACGAAGAACCACTCCAATACTGGTTATTGTCTCCGGCTAGGTTTTTAAGCTATTCGAGCCAATCTGGCCATTAAATGGTGATCTTGCACCATTGAATGCCTTCAGCACATGGTGATCTTCAAAAGCCCCATAGTCCCCCCACCTTCTCCAACAACAACAATAGCTAATTTCACGACTGTATGCGTTTGCCGGCATCTAGGGTTTTCTTATCTTCTTTCAGGTGAAATATCTCTCTTCGGTGAAATTTTCTTCACCAGACCCAACCAAGTAAGTCACCCTTCGCTCCTCTTTCAATTTTAGCAGTTTCTTGGTGTTTTCTGACCACCTGGAGATCTCTCCGGCCGTTGACCTATCGAGAATGATGGATCTAGCATGAAGGGTTGAGATCCCATCCATCCATAGCTCATATACAACTTCTAAGCCATTGGATGGATTCTTGGGGCCCAACAACCCTAGGAGATGAAATATGAGCCTTTGGATCACAGGGATGGAGGAGATCTAGTGACAGGTGATTCAACTGTCCAGATCTAGACCATCTCGCCCATAGCCGGTCACCTCTGCTTGACAACTTGTAACAAGCGGTAACAGGCGCAGGCCACTGGTCGTCCCTGCATCCATAAGCCCCAATTTTATCTGGGCCATCAAATCTTGAACTGAAACCATATTTTGTCAATTAAGAGCTCAATTTAGCTCTAATTTTAGATCAGGAAATTTCTATAGACTCCATATCACTTGTAGAAGTTACTGAACTCATAAGATCTGTGTTTTCAATTGTATTAACTAGTGATAATTAGTAAAATCTATACCAAAGGTAGTGGATCCTGATCCAAATGACTTTAAAATGAAAATCTAAATCAATAGGTGGATTTAAGAGGTCTCAAAAACCTATGGATCATGATCAAAGAAAAATTTCTATATATTTAGGTCAAGAAATTAAACAAAAATATTAAGATCCAATATCAGCCCTTAAAACAGGCTAAAATCTTAAAATCCCAATTTTGACATCAATTTAACTCCAAATTGAGATCGATAAGTTGGGTTGGATTCCTCTTAATGAGGAGGACCTACTGAACTAATAAAATCATAAGTTTAATTCATTAAATGTTCTGAATTTAAGTAGATAAGTGTACTAACATCCTTAATCTACAAGATTTGGGATGATCAGATCATTCAAACCATGTTGTATGATGATTTAATAATATACTAACTTAAATAAATGGGTTATATGCAATTGAATTGGCAGATCTTAAAAGATCTAGCCTTAAAAGTACTAAAATCCATAAAAATGAATGGTAATCTCCTTGATCAAGTTGACTAAGGAGGATTGGATAGCATGAATGTATTTGGATGATGATATGAAGCTAATATCATATGAATTTATGGACTTGATGATGATAATTTGGGATAGATTTAGATCTATGCCCTTAAATGGGATAAAATGACTTGAGATCTTCTTGATCGGTTGGATCAAGAAGGATCGGATCACTTGATGACATGCATCAATGATCTAATGATGAAATTATATCAAGAAGATGTATTAGATCTAAAGGAAAATGAAAAGATCAAGATCTAAACCCTAAAAGAGATGAAAAATGAATAATGACCATTGGATCATGATGAATAGTTATGGCATGTTTGATTTTCATTTGAATTATTGAACATTATTATAATTTTCATTTTTTCTTAGTAGATTTAATTGTATATTTATTTATTTATGCTTTAATGCTTATGTTATGAAAATTACATTGAAAATGTAATTAAATGAAATTAGAATTAAAGGGCATTTACATTTACATAGACTTAATTATAGTAAGGGCTATAGTTAGTAGGATAATATAAGAAATATCATTTCCCTGGCCATTATTAGGAGAATAATGAAACTCCATGAATGACATTTTAATGTTCTTGGATTTAATTAAAATCAAATAGAAAGAGTACTTAGGGTTGAAATGCTTATAGGAACCTTATGAAAGGTTGAGCTAAGGTCACTCTAGTGAATGATGAACATGGTGATTAAGGGGGTTCTTTAATAGAACCTCGCTCATCCCCTACCTTCCATTGACGTTTGTGAGGTCTAAGTGCCTCCTTACATGAGGATTGAAGTAACCTTTTTGTGTTTAGCCATTTAACTAGTAAGCCTTAGCCAATTTGACATGAGAGGAGCTGTCTAAACTTAGGATGGAGTAACCTATCCTCAACCAGTAAAACATTAACTGGTTGAGTAATAATAATAAGAACATAAAAGGTTAGTAAATTATCTAATCTTAATAAAAATTGTAAATAAGATAAGGAAGATCAAACAAGATCCAAGAGAGATATTGAAACATCACAAACAAAAAGAAAAGAAATATAATGTAGATTGTAGTATTGTTCTATGATTTTACTTATAGTATAGATTGTGAACTTAGAAGGTTTGAAACCTTGATCATATATGATTCAAGGAAATTTAGGGTATCCCTCATATGATAACCCAAATACATGTAGAAAAAAAATACTTGTATAGAGGAATAATTGTATATGTATGGTTTGATAGATGTATGAATCAAGACCATGATGGACAATATGGAGTGAATACCACCTGAGATGTATGAATCAAGACCATGATACCACTTTGAGGTAGGTGGATGTACAAGAATGTATTAAGGATTCATGTGTATATAGACATGATCTTTTGTCTGGATTTATAGACCTTCATGATATAAATATACTTGGTACCTTAGCATAATAATAATCCAATCACATGATCCAACCAAGTGATCCAACCCCATGATCTAATTCAAATGATCCAATCTAATAATCTAATCAAATGAGATGAAAGTAATGAGATGTGTAGACTAAGGAAACCCTAAGAATAAGGCATAGAAAAAATTCCAGCCTTAGTTAAATAGACACATCATCTGATATGTACAATGTATTTTACATATAAGCATGACGGCTTGTGATTTGGTTTTACACAGTCCTAGGACTGGGGATGATATGCTAGGGAAGTTATGAGGGTTTGGCCACCCGCTTCCTGAAACTTATATGACGAATTTCATGCCCAAAGTGAGGATAAATGTCAAGTGGGGCAATCATGAGAAGGCTGCCACTGTGACAACCAGGGTTCCCCCCATGCAAACCTAGATTTTGTTATTTTCACAGTTGGTATCAGTGGATTATTATGCAGTTATCTCGGCGCACTATATGGATTGAGACTGCGGCATAGTAGTCCTAATGTATTTTGCATTGTGATGCACATATGATAGGCATAGTGAAATGTCATGGCATGATGACATGCCACTACATGAGTTCCTGGAAAGAAAATTCCCATATGAGAATTGGTTGAATATTGGTCTCCTAAGTGGAAGTATAGCCAGGGGAAGGAACAAGTTTTGAGAAATCTTCACTATTTTAACTAATTTACCCTATACTACCTAAATAACGTATATACTCTATGTTGAGACAACCCATGAGTAGATAACCATGATGGAATAATGACTGAGGTATGTATTCTTACATTGGTGAAGTAGTATATTTTTGTATCCCCTACCAAGCATAGCTTGCTAAGATATATTAAATGTTTCAATGTTTACGATATCTTAAATACAGACAAGGAGAATTAGGAGCTCAAGACTTAAGAAGATTTGGAAGAATAATCAATCAAAGTATATCCCTTGAAGACATGTATTTTTATTTGAGAGCATTGTATTGTATTAAGAGTTTTTAATGTATGGTGAGGTTTAAAATTTGGAATTTAATAAAAATATATTTCTTCAATGGAATTTTATCTTGTACAAAAATTCTACTTATGTTATGTATGAAGTGATGACTTGGATTTTTCAAAACAAGTTTTAAAGAAAAGAATTTTTGCTATTTTGTTTTGCAAAAAAATTTTACTACTAAGGGCGCCCTACCTTTGAAAAATGTATTACAAAATGCATTACAAAAACCAAGGTCGTCACAATTAATTGATCTAAGAGTTGGTGAACCTCTATCCAATGGTCATATATTGACCATTGATCGTAAGGAATGGGACCAAGAACACCTTTACGTCCTCCAAAATATTAATGTTGATGAATTTCAGCCATACATTGAGTACATAACTAATGTTCTCACTTTGGTTTCCTTCACATTAATTAATTTAATCATTAATGTTGATGAAGTTTAGCCATATATATAGATATATATATAGTAAAGGGTATGTAATGTATTATTAACGTAGGCATATTACATATAATTTTCATCTCTGATCATATTGTAGTATGCACATGGACTTCCTAAAAGAGAGACATCCAAGAGATGTAAGGAAAGAGAAGTGGGTGCAAGATGAGCATTGTCATTCCTTCACCACTTGGCTTCATTAGAAGGTATTTAATTACAATGAATAATGTTGTATGATAAATTAGTTGATTTGTAATAGCTTATGCATATTTGCATTAATTAATATATTATATACTAGTTTTAGATCAACAAGATGTTACAGGTTATAGTATTTATAAACGCTTGGGTTGGGTGGCAATGGGACCTCAACCAAAAGTAATAAAGCATGTTGGCACTACTACGTAGGAGGGTTTTAAATTTGCCATAAAAAAGTGGCTTATACGATTGCCGACTTTATAAATATTTTAGAAGTCGTTTGAAAACAAATGACTTTAAATATATATACTTAAGAAGTCGTTTAAGCCTAAGTAACTTTATAAAATTGGCGCGAGGAAATTTTTCATGAAAAAACATTTAAAGTGGTTTTTATGAAAATGATCTCAAAAGTTGATGACTTTTGAAGTCATTTTCGTAAAATCCTCTTTAAAAATGCATAACTTTTGAAGTCATTTTTAGGAAGCAACCTGAAGAGTACCGGAATAAATTTGGCTATAATATTTTATGAAGAGGGAATGGACTTTTAAAGTCATTTAGTGCTAAGTGACTTCAAAAGTTAAATATTTTCAAAGTTATTTAGCACTAAACAACTTCTAAAGTCTTCATTGGTTTATAAATAAGCTATCAAAGTATGTTTTTTCCTTTATCTTCTTCTTCTCACGATTTCGGCATGACGGCTTTATTTTTGGGCCTTATGCTGCTCTCTTTTTCCCTTATTAGTTTTTATTTTTATATTTTGACAGTTTGTGTCATGGAAAAAACTGTAAGTAAACCACAACTTCTTTTAAATCAAACAAATATTTCTTTTCTTCTTACTAACTTTTCTATTTTTTTATTTTGTAGATCATGTGGGTTTTCACACTACATATCATGGGGTTAAAGAAACTGTTTGATCATCCTAATTTCACCAAAATCCTATGATTTCATTGAAAATGACAACTACTTCTCTCTCAAGCCTCACTATTGAAGAAAGGGAGAACAATATGATTTGTGGTTCTCACCCAAAATTTGGGTTTGGGTGGTTATAACATCAACTTTCGGCCTATTTTGAAGAAAAAAAGTGGTGTCACTAAAATACTATGCCAGATTTTGATGAAAAAGAGCAGATTTGCTATTTGATCTTCACTACCAAGATCTAATAATATGTAACATTTTTATATATGCGTAACATTGGATGTAATAAAAAATAATTTGATTTCCTCGTTGAAGTGTTTGTTTATATATATACACATATGATTGTGTTGTAAAATCAGTTTCATTGTGTAGTTATGTAAATTTGTAATGTATAAAATCTAAATAAATATATTTTTCATTTGAAAAATTAAAAATTATTTGTAGTCATTTTCATAAAAATGACTTTAAAAGCACATCTAACTTTTGAAGTCGTTTTAAGGAAGCGACTCAAAAAGTGTCGCGATAAATTTGGCAAAAATATTTTATTTAGAGGGAATGGACTTTTAAAGTCATTTAGTGCTAAGCGATATCAAAAGTTAAATATTTTCAAAGTCATTTATCACTAAACGACTTCTAAAGTCTTTGATGATTTATAAATAGCTCTCAAAGTACGTTTTTTCCTTTATCTTCTTCTTCTCACAGTTTTAGCCTGATGACTTCGTGTTTGGGCCTTATGCTTCTCTCTTTTTCCCTTCTTACTTTCCATTTTTACATTTTGATTGTTTGTGTCATGGAGAAAACTCTAAGTAAACCACAACTTCTTTTAAATCACACGAATATTTCTTTTCTTGTTACTAACTTTTCTGTGGTTTTATTTTGAAGATAATGTGGGTTTTCACACTATATATCATGAGGTTGAAGATTCTATTTGATCATCGTGGTTTCACCAAAATCATATGATTTCATTGAGAATGACAACTACTTCTCCCTCAAGCCTCACTATTGGAGAAAGGGAGAACAATACGACTTGTGGTTCTCACCCAAAATTTGGGTTTGATGAAGAGGGTGGTTATAACACCAAGTTTTGTCCTATTTTGAAGAAAAAGAGTGGTGTCAGCAGAATACTAGGCCAGATTTTGATGGAAAGGAGTAGATTCATTGTTTGATCTTAGCTTCTAAGATCTAATAATATGTAACATTTTCATATATATGTAACATTGGGTGTAATCAAAAAATAATTTGATTTCCTTGTTGATGTGTTTGTTTATATGCATACATATGATTGTGTGGTAAAATCAGTTTCATTGTGTAGTTATGTAAATTTATAATGTATTAAAGCTAAATAAATATATTTTTTGTTTGAAAATTTAAAAATTATTTGCAATTGTTTTCATAAAAATGACTTTAAAAGTGCATTTAACTTTTGAAGTCGTTTTAAGGAAGATACTTGAAAAGTGTCGCAATAAATTTCATGGAAATATGTTATTTAAAGGGAATGGACTTTTATAGTCATTTAGTGCTAAGCGACTTCAAAAATTAGATATTTTCAAAGTATAGCTATCAAAGGACATTTTTCCTTTATCTTCTTCTTCTCACAGTTTTGGCATGACGGCTTCATCTTTGAGCCTTATGCTGCTCTCTTTTTCCCTTCTTACGTTCCATTTTTTATATTTTGACTGCTTGTGTCATGGAAAAAGCTGTAAGCAAACCACAACTTCTTTTAAATCACATGAATATTTCTTTTCTAGTTACTAACTTTTCTATGTTTTCATTTTGTACAGCATGTGGGTTTTCACACTACATATCATGAGGTTAAAGAATCTATTTGATCATCCTAATTTCACCAAAATTGTATGATTTCATTGAGAATGACAACTACTTCTCTCTCAAGCCTCACTGTTGAAGAAGGGAAGAACAATACAATTTGTGGTTCCCACCCAAAATTAGGCTTTGATGAAGAGGGTGGTTATCACATCAACTTTTGGCCTATTTTGAAGAAAGAGAGTGGTGTCACTAGAATACTAGGCCAGATTTTGATGAAAAAGAGCAGATTCACCATTTGATCTTGGCTACCAAGATCTAATAATATGTAATATTTATATATATATATATATACATGTAACATTTATATATATATGTAACGTTGGATGTAATCAAAAAATAATTTGATTTCCTTGTTGATGTGTTTGTTTATATATATGTATATATATACATATAATTGTGTTGTAAACAACTTTAAAGTCATTTTGTTGGTAACAACTTTAAAATTCTATACTATTAAAGTCATTTTGTTGAAAATGACTTTAAAAGTATATACTTTTAAAGTCATTTTAAAAAAACAACTTTAAAAGTATAGACTTTTAATTGAAAACGACTTCAATTGTTCTTTTGTTTTAAGAATTATTTCATCGACTTCCGCCTTGTACTCTCTTTTTATTATTTGTTTATAGAAACTAAACCAGACTTTGATTTCTCTACTCCAAACCAAATAAAACCTGTGTGAATTGAAATTACATTAATTAACAAATTCTGGGTTAATATCTATTTTTGAGTGCTGGTTAGTATCTCTACGTTTGTCTCATAAGTATTATGCTTATTTGAAGAATTTTTAGAAGGTTGTGGGTTAGAAATTGTTCTTTTAAAAGTTGATTTTTCTTCGTGGATGTATCTTTCATAATCTACCTTTTTCCATTGCTAATTGAAAATTTCCATGAAATGTTGTTATTTTGAATACTTCTAATTCATGTATATCTAATGTTTCTTAAAATGCTTAACCTAATCTTTTCATGTCTTACAAGTCTCCATGTGAATTTGCTTTGATTTCTTATGATAAAGGAAAAATATGCTTGGATGTCTGTGACAAGGATGTTGAAAGAATATGAGGAGCGTGCAGAAAATTTCATAGTGTTTGCACTTAGGGCAGGTGTTGATCATAATTGCATTCATTTCCATGCTCAAAATGTCATAACTTGAAAAAATTAATTGTAGGGGTGTTGAGAGAATGCTTATGCTTTAATGGAATTGATGAAAGCTACCACCCATGGATTTGGCATGGAGAAGAACTTCTGCATAGGCCCTCAATAAGGCCTAGAATATATGATCAAGACACTATAGGAAGTGTTGGAGACAATAGTACGGCTGTACCAATATTTTGAGATGCACACAATGACTTTTAGGATGACCCTGAACAATTTCATGCTACATTAGAGGAAGCTAATAAACTGTTATACCCTGAGTGTAAAGATTATACCAAGATATTCGCAATGGTATAACTTGACAATGTGAAATCAAGATTTAGTTTTTTTTATCAAGGTTTTACAGAAGTCTCAAAAGTAGTGGGTAAGATGCTACCAAAGGAGAATAAATTGGGAAGGTCCACATGGGAGGCAAAGAAAACCATGGCTACACTAGGGTTGAAGTATGAGAAGATACATGTGTGTCCTAATGATTGCATCTTGTATAAGAAGGAGCACAAGGATAAAACTACATGCCTAACTTGTGGACAGCCAAGATGGAAGTTAAAGAAGAATTTAATTAAGACAGTTATAGGCGTTCCTGTAAAGGTTCCATGGAACTTCCCCCTGATTCCAAGCTCAAAAGAATGTTTTGTATAACAAAAACAGTGAAGAAATTACTATGGCATGCCAATGAAAGAGTAGCTTATAGCTTTTCACGCCACCCAATAGATAGCTCAACATGAAAACTCATAGACGTCATCTCGCCTAATTTTAGTGAAGAACCTAGAAACCTACGTCTAGCATTATCTATAGATGGGATTACTCATGATGGTTCTATGAGTAGTAGGTATAGTTGTTGGCTCGTTATATTAGTTTATTACAATCTTCCACCATCTTTATATATGAAGAGGAAGTTCATGATGCTAACTATGTTGATATCGGGTCCAAAGTAGCCAAAGAATGACATTGACATGTACTTATCTCCCTTGATCAATGATCTTGAGACATTATGGGATATAGGCTTTAAAGCATACCAGGCATACAGGAAAGAGTCATTCACCCTAAAAGCTATATTGTTGTGGACAATAAGAGACTTCCATGCATACGGTAATTTGTCTGGATGCACTATGAAGGGATACAATGCTTGTCCTATCTATAGTGATGAAACATGTGCTGTAAAATTTAAACATAGTAGGAAAATGGCATTCCTTGGGCACAGAAGATGGTTGCATAGAGACCGTCAATATCGTTATAAGAAGGGAGAATTTAATGGGAGTCTAAAAACAAGGACACCTCCAAAGATGTAGACTGGACGTCAAGTATTGGAGCAGGTTGAAAATATTAATGTCCTGTGGGGAAAGAATACGAAGAAATCAAGTAAACGTGTAGGTGAAAGTAATTGTAGAAGTTGTTGGAAGAAGAAATCAATATTTTTTCGTCTGCTATACTGGGAATCACTGCATATTCACTATGTTCTTGATGTCATGCATATTAAGAAGAATGTGTGTGAAAGCTTGACCAATACCTTGCTTAATATCCTAGGAAAAACAAAGGATGGACTTGCAACTCGAATGGATATTATGAACATGGGTTTGAAGAGGCGGTTGCACCCTAAGGATAGCGGTAGTCGAGGAACATACCTACCTAAGGCAAATTATATTCTTGATAGAGAGGAGAGGAGAATAATGTATAAAACCTTGTTCACGCTCAAAGTCCCAGACGGCTACTCTTCAAACTTTAAAAACATTGTTTCCATGGAAAAGCTAAAATTGTTAGGGATGAAGTCCCACGATTGTCATGCATTGATGCAACAACTACTGCTTGTAGCAATATGTTCTGTGTTACCAAACAAAGTTAGGGGAGTTATTATAAAATTATGCTAATTCTTTAATGCTTTATGCAAGAAAGTGGTTGATGTTTCAAAATTACAAAAAATTGAAGGTCATTTGGTGACAACTTTATGTGAGCTTAAGATAATCTTCCCATCATCCTTCTTTGACATCACGATACACATAACAGTGCACCTCATTGATGAGGTCAGACTCTGTGGGCCAGTTTACTTGCCATGGATGTATTCGTTTGAGAGACACATGAAAATTTTAAAAGGTCATGTACGTAATCACAACCGACTAGAAGAGTGTATAGCTGAATCCTATACTGTAGAGTAAGTAGTGGAATTTTGAACAAAGTACTTCATAGGTGTGGATGCCATTGGAATCCCAAGAAAGAAACAATCAACTGTATTTCATGATCCAAAGGTTGGCGAACCTCTATCAAGTGGTTGTGCATTGACCATTGATTATAAAGAACAAGATCAGGCACATCTTTATGTGTTGCAAAATGTTGATGAAGTCCAACCTTACATTGAGTAAGTTGATCATGCATGCACACTTATGTAAAATTTAATTGCTGATGGTTAGTTACATTTTTCATGATTACTCTATTAATTTGTGTGCGTGTACATAGTGAACAAATGAATGTACTCAAATAAAGAATCTAAGTTATGCAAAGAAATAGAAGTGTCTGCAATCTAAGCATTGTCACACTTTCAATAATTGGCTATGTAAGAAGGTAAAATGAAAGAAAGCTCATTTAAGTTAAACAACTACATTCTGTGTGTGTGTGTGTGTGTGTGTCTATATATATATATATATATATGTACATATATATTAATGTTACTTAAGCCTACTTAATATACATAGATTCAAGATCAATGAGAAGTTGCATGCAACAGTATATCAAAAACCTTGGGCTAGATGGTAATGGAACCACGACCAGAAGTAATAAAATATGTTGGATATGCCATCAATGGTTATCACTTTTACACAAAAGACCATGATAGCTCAAGAGTGCAACAAAATAGTGGAGTTAGCATAGTTGCCAATTCAAAACTGTGGTCATGTTTAAGTGCAATTGGGTGGAACACAACAACATCAAAACTCATGACCTTGGATTGACATTGGTTGACCTCAATAGGATTGGCTATAAAAATGATTAATTTATTTTGGAATCTCAAGCAAAACAAGTAATTTACGTACATGATGAACGTGATAAGAGATGGTCAATAGTTTTATCATCTTTCTGAGGGATTTTTATGAGGAAGACGACCTAGGAGATGCTGCAATCAATTACCCTTCTATTACTAAAACAATCCCATCAATTGAAGCACTACTAGGTGAGAATGAGGATTATGTGTGCAACGATGGTGAGGAAGGTGCTTCGGTTTGAAAACAATATATATTTTAGGGTGCATGTATATTAGTCAGTTGTAATATATATAATTTTATGTTTATAATTTTTAGCCCTGCTTTTATCATGTGCTATATAGATCAATATTAACAGTGAGTTATATATATTCATAAAAAGAATGCATGAATCAATGTTCACTATCATAAAAAGGTTGTTTCATTATATACAACTTGTTAGATATTGTGAGGTACTAACACAATAGGTGTATATATTTTGAATTAAAAATTACAAAAAAAAGTATAAAATATTGCATACTTTTAAAGTCTTTTTCAATAAAATGACTTTTAAAGTTATGTCTTTTAAAATGACTTTAAAAGTTAAGACATTTAAAGTCATTTTCAATAAACTGACTTTAGAAGTTAAGACTTTTAAGGTCATTTTTTTTTTTTAATGACTTTAAAAAGATAACACACATCATAATTCATTGTTCTTGTTTTTTTGTATAATGTTCTTTTATTACTATAGTTTTGTTAATTCTTTGGTTATCACATATTCTTTCTACAATATTTTGTGATGCAAGTAAACTTTGAAAGCTTAGTATCAATCAAATACGTACATATTTTACCCCGAACCCTAAACTCGAACCCTAACCCTAAACCTTAATTCCATATTTATATGTGCGTTCAAAGGATATATGCATGAAACTACTACATATGATGACTTCAAAAGTGTACACTTTTAAAGTATATACATCGAATAACAATTTATAAAAGTTTAACTTATGTGAATTTAGTGTCAAGAAAATTTAATATATATATATATATATAAGAACCATAGTCTCTCTCTCTCTCTCTCTCTTACACACACACATGCATATATATAGCTCATGAAATGAACAGGGAAATTTAAGCTAACGTACACACCCACATTCCCACCTCAGGATTAATTTACCATCTTTTTTTGCTTATGTTCTTTTATTACTAGAGTGTTTGTATGTCTTTGGTTATCACATATTTTTATTTCTTTAGGAGTCTTTCTATAATATTTTATGATACAAGTAAACTTTGGGAGCTTAGTGTCAATCAAATACGTACATATATATATATATATATATATTCATTTAAAATTAGGAATATAGAACCCTAACCTAATTAACCCTATGCCCTGAACCTTAACCTCAAACCCTAAACCTTGATTCTTGAACTCGAACCATAACCCTAAACCCTAATTCCATATTTATAATTTTAATTAGCTCTTTTGTCATGAGCTATATATATATATATATATATATAAAGATTGATAACTAGTTATATGTGCGTACAAAGACTATATGCATTGTTAAGTATTTAATTTTGACCAAAAGACCTCTAGTTTAGCATTTAATTAGACCATATAACTCATTAATTTGGTAAATTTTGGATAAAATATAAAATTTAGCTCAAATTGACCATCCAACCATAAATTATCAAAATTAATGGCCAGATGATCAATTGAGCTAAGTGAAAGCTTAGTGTATGGTTTAGATGACTTTAATCTAGTCTTTGGCCTCACAGATCAAGTAAAGGAAGGTTGGATTGCTCAGATCAAATTTCAACGGTGTAGATGAGTTAAGAGAGCAATGATTGGACCAATTCTCTATCAAAATAGAATTTGAAGGTTTCTTAATAGAAGAGGAGTCCTAATTTAGAAGAAGAGGAAGTTTCCTAATAGGAAACTAACTCTTAAAGGAAAGAGGTGGAGGAGAATTAGGAAGGAGGGAAAGTTATAAAGAGGGGGAAGCCATAGGGAGTTGCATGTTGGGAGTTTTCCTTTTTAGTTTTTACTTTGATTTCCTATTCCTTACCATTCCTTTCTTTCCAATCAAGTGCTTTCATCGTTATTTTTTTTCTATCTTTTGTCTATTGCTTTTGTTTCCATTCACAACATCAGCCTTCTCCCATCTATCTCTCACGCACAACTCTTCCCATCATTCTCTCTTTCCCAACCCACAGCTCTGGTTGATGCTCAAATTTTCCACGCACACTCCCAACATCTCCCATCAATCTCCATCTCTCCCTTCCCTGTCTCTCAATGCACCCAATATCTCTCTTGTTCTTTTCTTTTCTCTCTTACTCGCACCCTCTGCCTAACCTCTACCCAAGCCTAACACCCAATACCGACATCTATCACCATACCAGCCACCCAGTCCAGAGTTGGCACCACCCAACCCAACTCCTTCCCAATCTCTGTCGCACAGATGTCCCAGGCTCCCCTGCTTATCATGACCGGATAGCCCAAATCACCACTGGCAAGCCCACCCTTCTTCAATCTTCTCTGCATCATCATCTGCTTAAAGTAGATAGACCGATCTAGAATAGATAAGCTAGCAAACCCATAGCTCTGCTACTAGCCCTACATCGGCATGCCCAGCACTGGCCTAGCATGCATCATCCCCAATTTAGTCCAAACATTCTAGCACTAGTGTGTCTACCCAATTTCCCCTTCTCCATAGTCTTCTTCGGTGGATCGGCGTGGTTTTGGTTGGAGTTTATTATTTTGCGGAAGTTTTAAGGTGGTTTTAGGAAAATTTTCACTTTTGCCCAAAGGAGAATATTTTAAATTACATGTTCTATCCTGTTACTATTACTATTCATGTTTTATGCTATTTCAGTTCTAGTTATTCGCGTTCCATTGTTTTATTTGGTTTCAAAGGTTTAGGTTTAACTACGGGAAAACTCTTATTTCTTGTCTGTTTTAATTCATAATTTTAATTAAATTTTAGAACCTATTTTTAGGATAGTTTCTAGTTTATTTGTTATTCCTGATCTTCAATTTAGGTTCTGAAAATAGATCTAAGCCATTAATTCTTAAATTCCTTAATTAGATTAGATCTCTGAAAATTTGAAGAATCTGACAAATTCATCCATCAAATCATTAATCTAGGACATATTGAATATATTGATGGAATTTGATCAAAGTTTGTGATGCTAGAATTGAAGAATTTGAAAGTACTTAAAGCTAGGGAAGTAGATTTTTCTTAATCTTTTCTAGTTTTAGTTTTAGTTAAGGTTTTGTTGTTTTTTTCTGTTCTTTCTAGAATCAGAGCTCTGGACTTTTACTGTTCAACTAAATATGAAGTCTTATTTCTTTCTGTTAAATTTTGTAAATTAATTTTAATTTTTAAATAATTATATTTTATTAAAAACTCCAATTTCTAAAAGCGTGTTCATGTGGGATTGACCCTTACTTGCATTAGCTATACCACGATAGCTCATGCACTTACAGTTAAACACAACAACAAGTTTTTGGCACCATTTTTAGGGACCCGCAATAGAGTTTTTATAAAATTTAATTAAAAATCCAAAAAAAATCAAAAAAAATCTAGAAAATTAAAAATTTTAGTAATTACATAGTTTTAGTATTGTATTTTAGCAATTTTATGTGCATTTTTCAAAAAAAATTAGTGCATAACCACCAAATTTCCTGAATTTAGTACTTATTTCTAATTTTCTTTTTCAGAGAAACAAGATAGTTGAGGAAATTGGCAAGGAAATCTTCATCAAAATAGAAATTTACCTACTTACCTAGATTAGAATTCTTCTTTTCTTTTGAGTGAATCTTGTAGTGAGGCTCTTTGTAATTTGCAATTTCCATTTCAATTTGTAAAGGGTTGTATACTACAGGTAAGTGTAAGATAAGATGGCCCACACTTGATCTATATCAAAAACCCCACTATAAGTTTCTTCACTCCTTTTAATTCTTAAATTAGGGTTTACATTTGCATTGTTTGGTAGTATAAGTGTATATAGAAAGCATTTTTTATAATTGCTGCATTTTTAGGGTTTTTCATTAGTTTACTATTTTAACTGCATTCTTGGGACACGTTTAATACTTTAAGGTGATTTATATGCTGATCAAATTGTCATGGTATGTGCAAATTAATTAGTAAGGGCACCCTACCCCCACAAGGTTAAGGGTGGATTTCATCACCGCTCCTTGGCCAACCTAGGATAATCACCTCAAGCGCGCCACCCTACCCTTCAAATCAAATTAAAATTAATCAGAAGAGACCTATAGGGCCATCACGTGCTTGTAGGACTCTCTTACTAAGAAGCGATTTATTGTCACTCTAGTGGCTTCTGAGCACTGTGGTTATTAAGGGTTGTCTAATAGAGCCTCACTCTTCCCTCACCTCCTGTTAACGTTTGTTGAGGTCTAAATGCCTCCTTACATAAGGGTCGTATCGACCACCTTGCGCAGAACCTAACTAATAAGCCATAGTCAAATCTTAAAGAGAGTAGGAGTACTAGATTAGGCTAATTTAAAAGCATTGTCCCCACACAATTGAAGAATGTCAAAATATTATTGTTTAGTAGCCTCAATGATTATATTGTGCTCGTTGTTTGTGCATCATTCTATGATGTTAGGTTGCATCATATAGGTTAGTTTTCATATTATTAAAAGAAAAAAGCCTATTAAGAAGGGGATAGATTTTCTAAATTAAATGCATCAAGGGATAGGTTAAATATTATGGAAAGTCAATTGCTTAGGCTAATAGCTTCCAGGCAAGCTACACCACAACCTCAATCCTATAATGACTATACATATTCTGAGCATCCCTATTCCACTCCCTCCTGGCTCACATCATACTCCATAGACAATGAATACTATCCGGAGCCACTAAATGCACCTAATGCATTCACATACCCTAACAATTATTATTCTGAGACAAATTATCAAGACTATAATGGATGGGTGAGGCATCATGAACAACCATGGTCTCAAGATTATCAATATCAGGAAGAACCACAATGGTCCCACGCAAGTCAACACTACCATGATTATTCAAAATATCAGGGTCATGTGTTCAACCTACTTAGACCTTTTTTAGTACCCTAATGCCAAAGCAATACCAACCCCATGAGTCGTTTCCTCCACATGATGAAGAACCACTATTAGAAGAAAATATGCAGCATATTTGTGAAATAATAGAACAAGGCATGGCTGCTAGGAATAAGGAATAAAACAAATGATAGAGGATTTCATTGAGGAAATAAAACTAGGGAGGGGGGAATTTGAGGAGACACTGATGCAAATTACGGATAATGAAGAGCCATTTATTATTGACACTAGGATGGAAATTTCCTATGATCCTTATGAACCACAAAGTCTACAACCATCCTTAGAAACCTTTAACATAGATCTACTCAAGCCATGTCTTACTCCTTACGATTATGATGAAGAGACTTCCATTGAGGAAGAAAATGAAGCTTTAAAAACAGCCAACCCATATCCTCTTGAATCGTCTCCTACTAATTTTTATGAATGTCATGAAGACACATCCATTGAGGAAGAAAATGAAGCTTTAGAAACATCCAACCCATATCCTCTTGAATCGTCTCCTACTAATTTTTATGAATGTCATGAAGACACATCCATTGAGGAGATGAATGAGCCGTTGGATATTGCACCTTTAATGGACACTTCTCAATCGCAAGCTAGAGTAGATCCTTCTAGAGAGCCTAAAATGCATATTAACACCTTACCTATCCCATAAAATAGGAAGAAAAAGAGTTAGTTGATGTACATCAACCTACTTTAGGGTACACATCAAAAGATAACCAGGGTTTAAGCCAAACCTTGTCCCCAAGTAATACAAGAATAAACTTTTACAGAATGGCAGAGTCAGCTTATACCCCTATTTCAAGACAATGTTAGGGAAATGGAGAAAAAAGATAAGCTGAATACAATGATCATTTTTATCCCTCAATTTGGTCAAGAAAAGGACCATTTATTTCCAAATGGTCCTATAAAATGCACAGTCATCCACGAAATCATTGTGTTACCATCACGTCAATTTTTGAGGTGTAGGAATTATATTGACTACCATGAAATTTTGAAGATGGGGGATCATCAATATGATTCCCCACAATTAAAAATTGTGGTGATCTTTACTGTTTTAATGTTACCACCACCAAAAATTTTAGGGTGGAGGCAATATATAGATTATCATGAGATTCTGAAGTGGTGTGAGAACTCTTGGTCATTTCATTTTAGGGTTAGGATTAGGACAAATAAGCTGACCTAGTTAGCTCTAAGTTTAGAAAGTTAGGTTAGGTAATGTCTGGCTGAATACGTAAAACTTAGCTCTTCCTAGGAGGGAACCTAGATGTTTTTCAAATCTCCATCTTGTACACCCTTCCATTTTCATATAAGATCCTATGTTTTCCAAAGATTGAGGACAATGTTGTATTCAGGTTAGGGGCCATAGATGCGTATAGGGATTTTGAATTTTGTTAAATCTTTTGAAAAAAAAAAAAAAGATGGTTGAAATATATATATAATTGATAATAAAAAAATATTTTAAAGAAGAGTTTCCTTACTATGATGAGAACTGAATGTTCAGAATTTAGTCATTCCACTATTTTCAATCCTTAATGGGAATGCATATAATTAGTTTTGCATATCATTCATGTGTAGAAGCATTTTATGAAAGTTAATTCTCAGAAACCATTTACACAGAGCACATAATCATGACTAATATAGAGGTATGACTTAGAAACCCTAAGAAAAATTAGTGGAGACCCTTAACCTAGTAAGATTTAGAGACTATTTTCCTTCAGAGAGTTATAAGTAATTTCACAATTTCTTCAGTGTACATAATTTAGTGTTATCCTGTTATCCTTGTTTTGGTTAAAAATCAAGAATAAATAAGAGTAATAGCTTTAAATCCAGAAAATTTATTGAATCTGATAGGCTTTAGGAAACCTAGAAAATGATATAGACCATCCTTGCTTAGCCCAAATACATAAAGGATACCTAGTATATTACATCATTAGTTAGCCCTTTGAGCCTATTATTATGCTTTTTCTTTCTTAATCCCATTCACCTTAACCGAGAACAAGCCAGTAAAATAAATATCCATTACCCATATTCAAAATGAGTAGAGTTAGTTGTAAAAGTTCAAAAATAGGACAAAAAGTCAAAGAATTCAAAAAAATTAGTAGTCTTTCCTCCATAGAATCCCAAAAAATTAAAAATTAAAAGAATGCAAAAGAAAGACAAGAATACAAAAGAAATAGTCACTTCAATACCACCCGAAAGAAAATTTGTCCTAATACATAGTCATGGAAGACCTCTACTCAATTTTGAACCTTTGAACTCCTTATATGTGACAACCCCAAATTTTGTAAATACTATTCTGGGCATTATTATGTGAAATTAGAATTTTAGAATATAATTGGAATTTTTGACCCAAAGAAAATAAATTTTTATAGAAATGGAATTTGGAGTGGAAACATGAATATTTGGGAATGTACTTGAAAAATCAAGTTCAACGACATAATGAATACTGAAATCAGAGTTCGAATGAATTTCACCCTAAAATTTTACTATTCCATGAGTAGGTTATGAGTTTTCAAGGATTATATATTTTTATAAAATTATAATTTGGAACGAAGACTAAAACCATTAGATACTACTTAGAAAATGGAATCCAACGAGATAAAGAATGCTGAAAACAAAGTCTGGATGAGGAAGTTATGGGACTTCGAAGTCAAGGGTAATACAGTAACTAAAAGATAAAAAACTAAGAACATGAAATTGAAATTAAAAAATATGGATTCTATTCATTGATACAAATCCAACGGCACTAAGTTTGTCGAAATCAGAGGTTGGACAAATAAACGGCAATTTTCTTACAAAAGGGTAGTTTGTAATTTTACCAAGTGGGCCCACTTGTAGTTGGAATGTGACAATCAATGGAGTTGAAAAACATCACTAATTGGTATCAGGGTGTTTAAAATAGTAAGAACATTATGATTAACAACTAATGTAAAATAATTAAAAGAAAAACAAAACCAATTAAAATAACAAAAAGGGGGGTCAAGTTTGATAATGGCACCCCCTCACTTAAATGAAAAGGGAAAACAGACATTGGCTTGTTTCCCAAACCTGACGAGAAGAGGAAACCCAACGGGGGGAAGAAGAGAAGAAGAAGAAGAAGAAGAAGAAGAGGAAAGGAGGAGGAAGAAAGAAGAGAGAAGAAGAAGGAAGAAGGAAGAAGGAAGAAGGAGAAGAGGGAGAAAAGAGATGGGGAGTGGGTCTGCTTATTGAAAAAACCCAGCCGTGTTGAAGAAGAGGGTTGGGGTTTTTTCGTGTCGCCAAAGAAGGAGGAGCATGCCAACAACAATGGTGGCTTGAATTGTTAATCCAGCCATCCATTTTACTCTGCACAAAGAGGGGAACAAAACCCCTTTGGTTTTGCAATGATCAGAGGAGGAATGACTTGAGATTGAAGAGGGAAAGGTGTGCACTAGAATAGTCAACAGAAATGGCAGTGCATTGGCAACTTGTACCCTTCCTTTCAGCAAGAAGAACTTGGGAAAGACTCTCAGATAGCGATCTAGAGAATTTATGTCAGATTTCAAGGAGGAACCCCAACGGTGAGGAGAAATTCGTTGGGTCCAGGGTTGAACAGTGAAAGAGATGACTTGGATTCAGAGATCCAAGCCGTTCATCACATCCTCCATCACCAGACAACAAAATCCCTCTGGTCTTGCTAGATTGAAGAAGAAACTAACGTAAATCGGGGCATAAACAGTGCACGCGGCTAGGGATGGAGCATTTCACGACAGATCAAATGGCGTTCTAGCATGCCTAAGAAGGGGAAAAACAAAGTCACACCTCCTTTAGGTAAGATCTACAAAACCCTGTTCTTAATTTGGTGAAATTTGTTAAATCTATGAATTTCTATCCTAGATCTAAATTTAAGGATGATCCAACCATCCATTCCTTAATCTAATCTTATGGATAGGTAGATACACGGTTGAAAAACCTTAAAATCAACTCAAATTGCTGATCTAGGCTATAAGATCGATCAGACGATCTCAGCCATTCCATTGGGTACTGTTTATACAGTAAAAGTTTGACGTCTGATAACTGTTTAAACACCATAGATGAATTAAACAACCCTGCAATTACTATAATGTAAGAGGAATTGATGAATTTATATGTAAATTGACTGCAAACAGATTGGACGATCTTAGCCGTCTGATCGGTTACTATTCACACTGTAACTTTTTGATGTATGATAGCTTATCAGACACCACAGATGAATTCCACATCTTTAAAAATAATAGGATGGTGACTAAATTAAAGAAATTATATTCAAATTGACTGACCCACTTTAGGAAACATTGAAACTAAATGGATGGACCAGATTAGAGGTGATCAGGTCCTATAAAATGATTAGTAAGGATGTATAAAAAGCTTAATTAACTATCTTAGAGCTTAAAATCATTTTAATAAATTGGTATTAATCATTTAAGACCCAAATTTGGCTTAAGATGTTAGATCTAATAGATTAGAGTTAGATCTAACCGTTAGATCAACATAGACACTGTAAATAAATGATTAAATGACCAGGATTATTAATATGTAGTTTAATTATAATGAAGTAAGTTGTAGATTAGATAACTTCATTTTTATAACCTAAATGGACCATTTTGACCCCTAGGAAGTAAAGATAACGAATCCTAATTGATATCTAGGATTAAAAACCAATTGTAGGTTGATCTCATCAATTTAGATCAACGGCTAAGGTCAATCACAAAATCAAGGTATGGAATAAGATCTAATCTTATAATCCATACCATTAAAGTTGTTTAAAAAGAATTAATTGATTAGAATAATTCATGGTGACTCGAATTGGTAGATCCAGGTGAAGAATAAGGACTAGATCAACATGGATCTTAGAGACTTCGAACGTCGTAGATCAACTAGTGGGAAATGGATGAACTCGCTACATGAGGTAGGTGGAGAATTAAGAAAGCGTGTTTTAATACTAAGATGCATGTTTTTAAAACATGATCTTATTCTTATGATAGATATTATGTCATTTAAATTGTGCATTTCATATGTTATATGATGATGAAAAATGTTCACTTGTAAAAGATAAGAATTTGTGATTTGAAATGCTACATGAATGACATGCTTATAATTGAAGCCTGTTGAATGATATTAATGGATACACACAATCTATTCTTAAAAAAATCATAGATGTTGTTGTGATAAAAAGACATTTATGGTACATGGTACTATTACATCATATGCGGTGTATGAGTCTAGGATTTTACATTACATCCTTGGTGGACAATCACCTAATAAGTGAGGATGTTATGATTATGATGAGATATTCATATATATATATATATATATATGTTATGGACAGGCAAGAAGCCTGTATATTAGTATTTTACATACAAGCATGGTGGCTTGTGATTTTGTTTTACACAGTCCTAGGACTAGGGATGCTATGCTAGGGAAGTTGTAAGGGTTTGGCCACCCGCTTCCTGAAATTTATATGATGGATACCATGCCCAATGAGAGGCTAAACAGCAGGTGGGGCAATCATGGGAAGGCCGCCACTGTGACAATCATGGTCCCCCCCCCCCATGCGGATATGGATTTTGTTATTTTCACAATTGGTATCAATGGATTATTATGCAGTTATCTGTGCGCGTTGTATGGATTTAGACTGCTACATGGTATTTCTTGTGTATTTTGCATTATTATGCACATATGATAGGCATAGTATAATGTCATTGCATGATGAGATGCCTTTTATGATGTAACCAACAATGGCTAGAGTTTTATGAGCCTCGTATGGTAAGGGGTAAATGTATGAGACCTAGTATAGTCTGGGAATGGAAGTTATAAAACCTATGGACTATGTTCATAACTTTGTATGACTTTTAACGATTTCAATATATATGATATAGTCCTATATGTAAATATTTGGAGGGCATAGTTTTATAAAAGTTTTCGTATGGGGAAGTGAATGGGTAGATATATTATGCAGAGTATGGTGCAAAGAATTGGAGTATGGTATCATATGGAAAATGTTAATGATAAATATTTAAAATACCAGTGGATTATATATATATATATATATATATCATGTAAAGTGTAATCTCTAAAGTGGGATTATTATATTCATATGATGAAAAAGAAATAGAAATAGCTACTTTATCAATGACTTGCAGATAATTGAATATTTTAATTGATGTAAAATTCTTAATTCATCTGTAATTAACATGTTTTCTTAACTCTCCCCTACCAAGCATAGTTTGTTGAGATATTGTAAATATTTTATGTTTACAATATCTCAGATACAAATAAACAGGAGAAGACATACACAAGCAAGAGGAGTTCAACGGCCATACTTCTGCACTCAAGTATATATTTTGTTAAAGTTTTTATATTGTATAGTTAGTTATTTGTATTATGCTGCTTGGACATTTAATATAATGATTATAGGGGTTGTGTATGTAAACCACTAGATAGGTCCTGTTGTTTCATAAAATGCATGTCTATCTCGTATAAAAAACTATATTATGTATGGTATGGGAGTTGGGGTGACATCCGAGTTTTGAAAATATGAATTTCAAAGAAAACTATTGTTCTCTACTTTTGAATTTTAAAATTAGAGGCATGCTCCCTTTTGAAATTAAACAGGAAAATTTTTTATGAAAAACCCTAGGTGTCACATTATACCCTTCTTTTCTAAACCTGTCCTAAGCCTATGTTTCACCCTAGCCAAAGACCTATTGACCTTAGGTGGACATAGCCTTAAAGAGGAGATAAAAAGAAGGAATAAAGGAAAAACACCCCTAATATTCTTGGTGATAACATCCACTCTTAAGGATCACTTTCCCTTGTCTCATGAGTGTTTAAGATAATTATGTGAACCATTAATTTGTTGGATTCGGTCACATAATGAGAGAAATATGTTTAAACCCCTTATTTAAGAGTTTCAATTTTGATCGTATACCTGTGAGGATTTGATGTCAAGATATATGTCTAATGGAATTGAAGCACATCTATTTAGAAGTCAAGATTTATGTGGCTATACACACACATGCACTCTGAGAAATAGCTCAAATTAAATGTCTTTAATATGTGTATGATGTGTAAAATTGTCAATTCCTCTCCATTAAGTTGTGAAAAACTAGTAAATTGCTAATGAATGAGGATTCTTGGAGATAAAATAGAGGACTTAGCCTTATTGAATTTTGTGGGTATATTCACTGCAAACCATCACAAGGCCTAACTCGTCTACTAGGGGTTCAAGGGCTTGTTGTATGTGCTATATGCAATCGTGAGTACCTACGAAAGTGGCACCATGTATCAGTTTTTGAAAATAGTTTTCTACATGTTTTTCTTGGGACTAGCAAAATGCTGGTTGGGGGGTGTCTTAAGTGTTTAATTTTGGCCAAAAAATCTCTAGTTAGCATTTAATTAGACCATCTAACTCATTAATTTGGTAAATTTTGGTTAAATTATAAAATTTAGCTCAAATTGACCATCCAACCGTAAATTGTCAAAATTAACGGCCAGATGATCAATTGAGCTAAGTGGATGCTTAGTGTATGGTTTAAATGACTCTAAACTAGTCTTTGGCCTTGTAGATCAAGTAAAGGAAGGTTGCATTGCTTAGATGAAATTTCAACGGTGTAGATGGGTTAAGAGAGCAATGATTGGACCTGATCTCTATCAAAACAGAATTTGAAGGTTTCTTAATAGAAGAGGAGTCCTAATTTGGAAGAAGAGGAAGTTTCCTAATAGGAAACTAACTCATAAAGAAAAGAGGTGGAGGAGAATTAGGAAGGAGGGAAAGTTAGAAAGAGGGGGAAGCCGTAGACAGTTGGAAGTTGGGAGTTTTTCCTTTTAGTTTTTACTTTGATTTCCTATTGCTTGCCATTCCTTTCTTTCCAATCAAGTGCTTTCATCATTATTATTATTCTATCTTCTATCTATTGCTTCTGTTTCCATTCACCTCATCAACCGTCTCCTATCTATCTCTCTATCTCTCACGCACAACTCTTCACATCGTTCTCTCTTTCCCAACCCACAGCTCTAGTCAACGGTCAAATTTTCCATGCACACTACCAACATCTCCCATCAATCTCCATCTCTCCCTTCCATGTCTCTCAACACACCCAATCACTCACTTGTTCTTTTCTTTTCTCTCTTACTCGCACCCTCTGCCTAACCTCTACCCAAGCCAGAAACCTAGTGTAATAGCACCAATTTTTGTAAATTGATTGAGAAAATTAATTTAATTTGAATTTTTAGAAATTTTAGGCTAGAATATTAGGTTATTGAAAATTCTCTTTTTGTAGAGATTAAAACATAATTTAAAACTTAGAATTATGAATGTACTCGACAAACTGATTGAAATGACACTAAGTACATTCAATTTCAAGTTAAAATGAAAAATCCCCAGTTTTCTTTATTTTTATGAATAAAAAGATAAAAATTTTACCCATAATTGAGATCTAAGATATCAAAATTTAGAAAGTACTCAAAAAGAAAAATGCAACACCACTAAGTAAGCTCATTTCTGAGTTCGGGAGAATAAAATGGATTTTTCTCCATAAAAGGGCAAAATGGTCCTTTCATACCCCCATGGCGCCCACAAGGGTCCCACAAACGAATCCAAAGGCCTAAAAACATGTAATGAGTGGTCAAACCACTACCATCTACAAGTGGAGAAGGAAGTGGTAGTGGAGGATCCAATGTTAATTTAACATTTAAAAGAATTGAAACATGATTATTACAAGTAATTATGAAAAATTCAAAAACATCTACAAATGCATCTCCAAAAATCCTCAAAAAAAATTTCTTAAAATTATCATGAAATCATCTTGATTACTCTAAAAATCTAGATCTAAATTCCTTCACAAAATTTCAAAACTCTCAAAAATTCCCTTCTTGCACTTTCTCTCTCCTCTCTCTAATTGGAACAAGAGGCCTAAATTCAATTAGGCACTCTGTTCCAATTGAATCCCATAAATCCCACCTTTCATACAATCCTAGATATCTAATCTACCAAAACCCCAAATCAATTTCAAGATCCAATGGTGCAATCAATGGAAATCACAAAATAAGCGACCAACGAGCTATCTTATCATTAAATGGTATTTATTTCGAATTGGGCTTCAAACCTATGTTCTTTCTCCAATCAAGTAGGTGGGAACACTTCTTATACTTATTTCATGTCATTTTATTGTATTTTTATTTTTTTTGAAATTATTTTTAGGTTAAATTTTATAAAAATAAAGTAAGAACTAGAACCCTTCAATTCTGGATGATGGAGGGCTTAGATGGAAAATCTGAGCCATCCAATTGATCCAAAAGGGGCCAAAACCCCTAGGGTAGAAGAGGATTGATTGGATGGTCAAAAATGGACTATTCGATCTCCCAAATCGGATCGGCTCTAGGGAACCGTTGCAAAACGCCGAACGAAAACACACCCTGGGAGATCGTTTACGTAGGCTTGTGACGCCATTCTGACGGAACGGTCGCTTGAAAGCACAGGTCCTGAGGGATCATGTCACGAGTGCGTCCCAGTGATGGGCACGTGGCGACCGTTTTGCCCTACCATTCCACCCCATTAAATCTAGGTCTTCCATTCTATTGGGCCCAAATCAAATTTGGACCCTAGGACGACTGTAAACTTGACAGTTCAATTGTAGAGTCCTCTAAACTCCAAATTGAGATCAGAAAGAAGCTATGGAAAGCTTATAACATTTATCTTGTTCTAAAACCATAATATTGATATATATATATATAAATTCTAGAAACTTTTTGTTTTCAAGAATTAAGTTTCTAATTTTCAAGATCTAAGATGATCAGATCTTGGGAATCTGATGTACTAATTATATAATGTTGAAATCAAGTGATATCCATAATTTATTTGAACAGATCTAAGATAAATTGAGGGATCCACCCTTTATAGTAGAAAAATCCTAAAAATACAAAGGGACCCACTTGACCAATAAGATCAAGTATGATCAGACCCTTGGGATGGATTGAATGAATGATATTATGATGGAATCCATTAAAATCATGGATTGAATATGACCCAAAACAAAGGAATATGATCTTGGACCTTAATGTAGTAAAAGCCTTAAAATTAATTAAAACCTTGATTTAAAAGTAAAAGATCTAAGATCTAATGGTTGGATCATAAGTAAAGGTTTCTAATAATCTTAATCTAATTAGTTTCATAGTATTTTATTTTATAATAGTATTGTAAATGTGATTTATGTTATTAACCATGATAGTTCTTAAATTTTAGCATTCTATGTTCTATGTGTTATTAGATTGTTATATTAGGTTGATAGATTTAATTATCTTAGAGCCATGTTAGTTTAAATTTGAAGTTTATGCATGATTCCATTAGATTAGTAGTAAAATTACATGTATTTTATAACTTAGGATCCATGTTAGTATATTAGAGTATGAATGCCCTTAGAATGATATATATGTACAATTCTCATATGATTTAAAGTGTATGATTAATTGAATTGCCAAAGTATAGTATAAGCATCTTAATTGTCTTTAAGTTAGTAGATATAATTGTTTAATTAATATTCATAAATCACCAAAAATGAAATCTAATGAAATAGAGAATCATGGACAATTAAGATGAGTGAATGACTTAGACTTAATATTAGTAAGGAATATAGTTAGTAGGACAATATAAGGATTATCAAATCATTGGCCCAAACTAGGAGAATAATAAACCCCATGAATGACATTTTAAATATTTATGAACTTAATTAAAATCAATTAGAAAAAGTACTTAGGGTTAACATGCTCATAGGAACCTTATGAAAGGTTGAGCTAAGGTCACTCTAGTGAATGTTGAACATTGTGGTTAAGGGGGTTTTCTAATAGAGCCTCGCTCTTCCCCTACCTTTCGTTGACGTTTGTGAGGTCTAAACGCCTCCTTACATGAGGATTGAAGTAACCACTTTGTGTTCACTCATTTAGCTAGTAAGCCTTAGCCAATTGGAAATAAGAGGAGCAGTTTAGACTTAGGCTGAAATAAGTTATCTTCAACCAGTAAAACATTAATTGGTTGAATAATAATAATAAAAGTATAAATGGTTAGTAAATTATTTAATCCTAATAAAAATTGTAAGTAAGATAAGGATGATCAAACAAGATCTATGGGATCTTGAATGATCAAGAACAATAAAAAGAAATCAATACTTCTTGAGGATGATATATATATATGTATGTAGATATTGCTTGCAACTTAGATCAAATAGTATAGAAGCTCTTAGATCAAATAGAAGATCTAAACCCTTGATCAATTATGATTCAAGGAAGAGAACTAAGATCATCCTCCTTAGAGATGATCAAACAACCAAACTTAGATCAAAGAAGAACTAGATAGTAGAAGATCTAAGCCCTTGATCTTTATCAACAAGTGTAAATTGTTGATCAAAGGATCTATGAAAGATCAAGATCAAATAAAGGAATACCCAAAGACTTAGAATAGAAAATACTTGAATCTAAAATATTAGAAGATCATTCTAACCATCAGATCTATTGATCAATATGATAGACACTATTTGAGGAAGATAGATCATGATAGGACAAAAGATTTAGATCCTTTATATCAAAGGACAAGATTAGACAAAGAATATAGATAGGATCAAAAATATGGGATAATTCAAATTGTATAAATATTGACATTATGTATGGATTTACAGATTTCATATGTCAATCAAGATCATGGAAGATTTGTAGAGATGAATCGCTACTTAAAGGTAGGAGGATTTTATGAAGTCATCTACATGAGAAGTACATGTTGTATACATGATCTTATGTTTGGAAATGTTGACAAGTATAATGTAAATACTTGTATTAAACTCATTGAAAACCCTTATGATCCAACCAAAACGCATATGAAATGGTTACGTTAGAATTGAGGAAATCCCTAAGTGAATAGGGAATTGGAAGGTATTCCAGCCAGATAAAAAGTCAGATTGTCTGACAAGTATAAAATCAATACATAGGAATCATTCATATAGAATGGTGATCCCTAAAGTTGTATGAACATGGGTGTCATTTATTGTAAATGATGATCCTTAAATTTGAAGTACAATACTATCCTCAGTATAAGAATACCAAAATATGAGGATGATTATATAAACAGACAAGACATCTGATAAGTAAAAAGATTACTTTATGTATAAGCATGGAGGCTTGTGGTTTTGTTTTAAATAGGCATAAGCCTAGGGATGCTATGCAAGGAGAGTAGTTGGGTTTGGCCACCTGCTCTCCAAAATGTGATATATATGATGATACCGTGCCCAAAGAGAGGCAAAACGTCAGGTGAGGTAATATGGGAAGGCCACCACTGTGATGGTCTGTCTACCCATATAGACATGGAGTAGATGATTTTCCACACTTGGTATCCATGGAGTATGAAGGTAGTTATCCGAGTGCGCTGGTACAGATTAGACTATAGCATAGTAGTCCTTTGAGTATTTTTGCATTATGATGCATGGCATAGTGAAATGCCTTATGATATGGCATGATGAGATGCCGGATAATTGTGGATTATCGATACTACCCAAATGAGAGAGTATTTCTAGCAAAGTTTGGATGATTTATTAACTCAACATAAGCTAGCTATGATTATGTTTTGAGACATTAACTATTTTTCACAGTTTTGACCATATGTATATATCTATACACAATATATCGTATGAATGTGTGGGATGTACATATATGACAAAGTAAAGAGATTGATTCATGAGTATGTTATGAACTATGGGATTATGAAGTAGTAGGATTATATTGTCAAATTATTATGCTTCTTGAACCCCCTACCAAGCATAGCTTGCTAAGATATTGTAAATGTTTCAATGTTTACAATATCTCAGAAACAGAGAAGGAGAAGTAGGAGCTCAAGACTTAAGAAGATTTGGAAGAATAATCAATCAGGGTATATCCCTTGAAGACATGTATTTTTATTTTTATTTAAGAGCATTGTACTATATTAAGAGTTTTTAATGTATGGTGAAGTTTGAAATTTGGATTATGTAATTTGGACAAGTATTGTACTGATACCCAGGATGTACTATGAACCACTGGATGGATTTTGGAATTTAATAAAAGTATATTTCTTCAATGGAATTTTATCTTGTGCAAAATTCTACTTATATTATGTATAAAGTGATGACTTGGGTTTTCTCAAAACAAGTTTTAAAGAAAAGAATTTTTGCTACTTTGTTTTGTGAAATTTTTTTACTACTAAGGGCACCCTACCTTTGAAAAATGTATTACAAAATATGTTACAAATACCTAGGTCGTTACACCGAACACCAGCATCTATCACCGTACCGACCACCCAGTCTAGAGTCGGCACCGCCCAACCCAGCTCCTTCCCAATCTCTATCAAACAGACTTTCTAGGCTCCCCTACTTATCATGATCAAATAGCCCAAATTACCACCGGCAAACCCAGCCTTCTTCAGTCTTCTATACATCATCATCAGCTTAAAGCAGACAAACCAATCTGAAATAGATAAGCCAGCAACACCCATAGCTCTGCTACCAACCCTCCATTGGCATGCCCAGCATCGACCTAGCACGCATCATACCCAGTTCAGTCTGAAGGTTCCAACACTGGTGTGTCTACCTGATTTCCCCATCTCTGGTGGATTGGCGTGGTTTTGGTTGGAGTTTACTATTTTACGGAAGTTTTGAGGAAAATTCCACTTTTGCTCATAAGAGAATATTTTAAATTACCTATTCTATCCTATTACTATTACTATTTGTGTTTTATGCTATTCTAGTTCTGGTTATTTGCATTCTGGTTATTTGCGTTCTGTGTTATTCCATAGTTAATCCAAGAACTATCTTATCTATTCCTGTTTAACCAAATCATGGATTCTGGCTTAACTACAGGAAAACTCTTATTTCTTGCCTATTTTAATCTATAATTTTAATTAACTTTTAGATTTTATTTTTAGGATAGTTTCCAGTTTAATTGTTATTCCTAATCTTCAATTTGGATTCTGAAAATAGATCTAAGCCATTAATTCTTAAATTCCTTAATTAGATTAGATCTCTGAAAATTTGAAGAATTTGACAAATTCATTGATCAGATCATTAGTCCAATACATGCTAAATATATTGATGGAACCTGATCAAAGTTTGTGATACCAAAATTGAAGAAATGGATAGTACTTAAGCTAGGGAAATAGATTTTTCTTAATTTTTTCTAGTTTTAGTTTTAGTTAAGGTTTTGTTGTTTTTTTCTATTCTTTCTAGAATTAGACCTCTGGAATTTTACTGTTCAATTGAATATGAATTCTGATTTATTTTTGTTAATTTTTGTAAATTAATTTTAATTTTTAAATAATTAAATTTTATTAAAAACACCAATTTCTAAAAGCGAGTCCCTGTGAGATCGACCTATACTTGCAGTAGCTATACCACGATAGCTCATGCACTTGTATTTAAACACAACAACATGCATGAACCTATGTTGACTTCAAAAGTGTACACTTTTAAAGTATGTACATTGAATAATAATTTATAAAAGTTTAACTTATATGAATTTAGTGTCAAGAAAACTTTAGCATACACACACACACACACACACACATATAAGAACCACAGTTTCTCTCTCTTACACACACATACACATGCATATATATAACTCTTGAAATGGATAGGGAAATTTAAGCTAACACACCCCCATTCCCACCTTAAAATTAATTTACCATCTTATTTTGCTTATGTTCTTTTATTACTACAATTTTTGTACTTCTTTGGTTACCATATATTTTTATTTCTTAATTTTGGTTATCATCGTATTTTGTGGTGTAAGTAAACTTTGAAAGTTTATAGTGTCAATAAAATATATATTTTTTCATTTAAAATTAACTAATGGTTATATATCGGGGGGAAGGTGGGGGCGGGGTGGGGACCAAAGAGGGGGAGATGGGGCGGGGAGGGGGTTCACGTGGGGACCGAGAGAAGGGGAGATGGGGGCAAGGAGGGGTCCGGCTGGGGGCCGGAGGGGGCGAAGTGAGGGGCAAGGAGGGGGTTTAGGTGGGGTACCAAAGAGTGGGGAGGTGGGGGGTAGGGAGACGGGGAGATGGGGAGAGGTGCAGCTAAGGTGGGGTGGATCCGAGCAGTGGGTGGGGGGGTACCTCCATTTACTACTGTTGATTGATTTATTCTTATTGACTAATTTTCATCATTTTCTGAAGAGAATTAAGTGATTCATTGTGCAAATCCTAGCTTTGGAGGTATTCATTAAGACGAATCGAAGTTGACAAGTGCAATCTTACATGTGTGCTTGATTGCTTCCTCTTTTCTTTTGTTAAGATTTCTAGTAATAACATCTAGTAACTCCAATGCATGTTTCCATTTTATTCTAATTTGTTTTCTTAGTTAAATAAAGACCAATCTCTCTTAGGATAGGTGGTGTAGCCTTAAAATTACTCGCAAAGCCAAAACCATGAGTTTGTGCTTTAGATGTTAATGAATTCAATCCAATGTCAACTTACACATCAGCCAAAGAATTTTGGGACAACCTATAAGCAGTCCATAACTATGAATATTTTTATGATGGAAAGTGAATATTTTTATGATGGAAAGTAATGATTCTATTTTTGAAATCTATTACCACATTTACCAATGTTATTAGTGTTTTGAAATCTTTTGGTAAGTTTTTTACTAGCTGAGTTGGTGGATAAGATTCTTAGCTAAGTCAAATCAATCTAATTCGAAAGAGATTCTTATTTATTTCATAATATGAAACACATGGCCCAGCTTTAGGGAAAAAAAAAACAAAAACAAAACAAAAGAGAAATCTCATACATAGATGAAAAACATTGTGTTTCCATGAAAATTCCATTTCTAAAGTATTCATAACCAAAAGCATGAAACATACAAATCATCACATAGTAGAATTTATAAAGTTCAACAATGGTATTAACTACTAATCTTTGTGATTATTCTACTTGACCCTTATCAAATGCATGACTAAATTAATCAACAATAGTTGTATGCTTTATATTTCTAGAGTTAATGAAGTGGTTAATGACACAATAGTCCATTTTAAGGTTTTAAATCTTAAAAAGGCACTAATATATATCAATTTACTTGGTTAACATGTTCATGCCAACACTAGGCCAATACATGTTGTATTGCCTTTCATATTTCCTTTTATCCCAAAATTGGCGCATTCTAGATCCTCCCATTTCCTTGAATTTTTCATGCATGGCTTTTCAATGTTTTTCTAAGCATTTGCCTTTTATAAATTTGATTTTACATATTCTTTAATTTAATTCTTTTCAAAGGAATGTATAACATAACCAAACTACTTGGAAGTATAGTTTCAATTTAGTTTTCACATCATGGATCTATCAATCCTAGCTAGCCATACCAGGTACTTCATGAATATGTCTTCTTACTAGTTCAAGTTCATGTCTTATGATAATTGTTCAAGGGCAGAGGGCTAGCAACAATGGTAAAGGTTATCAAGAGAAAGTTGAAGGGAATTAAAGAAACTATCCAATACAATAGTAGCGGGGATGAGATTGGTGAGAGTGCCCTTGCTTATAGTAGTTTCCTCTACTCTATAGTAAGAACCACAGTTCTTATCACATTTGAGGATTGGAGATATGTACCATCCTCCATAAAAGATTCAATATGGAAAATGGTGAAGGTATGTAAACATTAAGTACATGTATTATTTACATTATAACTTTCCTTATTTTTCAAATATAGTAATTTGATGTGTTCAATTTGCAGTTTTCTTTGACATGCCGAATCAGAAGAAGATGTGTGCTTTATAAGGGGCAAGTGAGCAATGGAGAAAATGGAAGAACTACCTTGTTTGCAATTACATAACTCCAAATGTCAACAAGTCGTCAAGGCTATACACGATGCCTTCCATTTACTCCTAAGTCATTGACCAAGAGGCTTGGAATGCATTTGTAAAGAACCACACCTTCAGGGAGTTTGAGGTATGTGTAGTAATGATGCTTCATTCTTTTAATTACATGTAACGTTCAATTAGTGCACTTGATCACTCATGTAAAAATGTGCAGGTGAAGAGTGAAGGGGAAGAAAGGTGCATGAAACAAATATGTTGTACCACCTATCTAGGATGGGCTACACTCATTTAGAAGAGCTCGAAGTAAGCATCTGTGACAATTTATCCCATTCAATTTAATGCTACTATAGTTATATACATGTTCTCTAACTGTAGTGCCTTTGCTTGACAGTAAAAAAAAGCTAGGACTATGGCCCATTGATCACTCCATCCTCTAGAAGATGGTGCATTCAGTGGGCCGTACTGGAAACAAGTTTGCAGATGAAGCTACTGTGCAAATTTCTTAGCACATAATAAGTGGTTCCACCTATCTATAAATTTTTTACAATTAATTATATGAAATGATCATATCTTTCTAATTAAATTTTGCAAGACATTCTTACCCAAGACAGCACTACTATAAGAACTTTAAGCAGCACTACTACCAAGGATGAAATCTTGTACAAGGCTATGGGCAATAAGCAAGACCACCCTAGTTGAGTTAGGGACATGGGTTGAGGTGTTGTTCCTTCTAAATTCTTTGGTGGAGGATGTATACCTAGACTTCAAGATGATGAGAAGGCCTACAATGAGCTAGTTGAGAAAATAAAGGGTGATTTATTTAGAAAGCTACATGAGGGAGGTATGATGATTGTTCCTAGACCCCCTACTCAGCAATCACGCCTTGCTGTACCTCCATCACATGTAAGCTACAATTCCCCATCTAAAGAAGATAATGAAGGACATTTGCCTCTCCTTGAAAAGAAAATTCCTGCCCATGAGGTATATACATTGACAAGACTATAAATTTTCATTGTCCATTTGTAACAATTCTATATCTTAACCTTCTATTGCATTTACAGGTGGATCAATACCTATTGGCCTTGGATTCCCATCAAAATATCATGGCAGTTGGTTCATGCTATGAGCATGAATCAAACGTTTTGCATGGAATTAGTATGCCACCACATACTAAGCGGGTTTCCATTACCATGGCTTTGAATCCTAATTCCTACCTACCATTCCCATTAGAAATAGAAAATATTATAACAATTGGGGAGGCAATTTCACATCATGTCTCTTAGCTGGAGGCACTAGTCATTCCATGAAACATTTAATTCATCTAAGTTATTACTAATAAAACTTACCTTATTAAAAATGGTATTTATGAGTTCTTTTTTGTTGGCCTTGTTGCACAATGCCCTAAACAATAGTCTAATTGGGAGTGTGGGTATTATGTCCTTAGTTACATGAGGATCCTAATATTTGATTGTACTCCTATCTCCCATTTAAAAAAGGCTAAACACTTTTTATTTTTCGTAATCTTATATTTTTTAATAGTTTTTATGTATCTAGCTAAAACATTTTAACTTAATTAAATATGGTTTATTTTAGGCTACTGTGCTTTCTGAGTGGGCAAACAAGAATAGTTACTCCAGAGTATATCTCAATGAAATACGAAATGAAAGGGCTAAAGTATGTAATAAGCTTCAATTAGATTACTTGGACTTGAAATACATAAAGGAGTACGGATGTAGTAAATTTGGAGTTTGAACATGAAGTGAATATGTGGTGGTTGAATTATATTACTTTTATGAGATGAAGAAAGAGAGGGTTACTTAGAATGTGTATGGATTTACACATAAAGCGAATGTGGATGTCATAGACAATGCATATATTGTAGTTTCTTATATAAATTATTTTTAAGATGGATGTTTATAAATAATGATGAGTATATGATGTTTGATGTTTGGTTTTTCATGTTTATAAAGATTGTTTGCATCAGATGTATAGAATGTTTATTATTCAATGTATATACAAGTGGCAGTTATCAAGAAAGATGACAATGCATTGTAGTGGATGGTGGTTTGGAAGGTGTATGGAAGGTGTATATGATATTTGGTTTTTCATGTTTTTAAAGATTGTTTGAAGTATTAGGTACATAGAATGTTTGTTATTCAATGTATACATAGGTGATAATGTAACAAAAGTTTAAGATGTGGATGCAATGTAGTGGTTATTGGTTTTTCATGTTTGTGAAGATTGAAGTGTTGTAATGTATACATGGTATTGTGTATTAAGAAGTGGATGAATATTGTTTGTAAATAGGTTCTTGATGTTTATAAACATTGATTGAATATCAGATATTTGTCATTCATTGTATACAGCAGGTGGATCAATCAAACAAATTTGTAAATAAAAAAAAACATTACTTTTAAGGTCGTTTTTGAAAAAAATGACTTTATAAGTTCAAACTTTTAAAGTCATTTTGGAGAAAATGACTTTAAAATATTGAACTTTAAAGTCATTCTAGAAAAAATGACTTTAAAATTTAAGAGTCTTTTATTAAAATTAATTATATAATTTTTTAAATGTTTTTACATTGGAAGTTGCTTACATGAAAATGACTTCTATAGTCACAAGCATTTGAAGTTGTTTTTATATAGGCAACTTTAAAAGCTACTCCAAATGAAATTCTTTTGAAGTCGCTTATCCAAAACTGACTTGTAAAGTCAACAACTTTAGAAGTAGTTTTTTCTTAAGCTACTAGCTACTTCAAAAGTCAATTACTATTTGGTTGTTTTTGAAGTCACTTACAATAAAACAACTTGTAAAGTTGATGACTTTAGAAGTTTTTATTTAAGAGACTTCAAAAATAAATGACTTTTGAAGTCGTTTTTGTGAAAACAACTTTAAAAGTATGTCAATTTTAAACTTTAAAAGTTGACGACTTTCCAAGTCACTTCGTAAGAGACTTCTATTATCACTTTTTACTGACTTAAAAGGCCCCTGTGTAGTAGTGTGGATATGCCATCTGTGGTTTCACTTTCACACAAAAAAACATGATAGGTTAAGAGCACAACAAGGTAGGAGTGTTAGCTCAGTTTCTAAAGCTACTTTCTTTTCTAGTTCAAAGGACAACAACCCAATTGTAGCTAACAATACTTATTACAGGGTTATACAAGAGATATGAGAGCTGGATTATACCCATAGAACTATGGTTGAGTTTAAGTGCGATTGGGTGGAACACAACTAAGATAACATTAGAACCAATGCCCTTGGTTTGACATTGGCTAACCTCAATAAGATCAGCTATCAAAATGGCCATTTTATTTTAGAATGTCAAGCAAAATAGGTATTTAATGTACAAGATGAACATGATATGAGATGGTTAACTATTTTATTAGCCTCCCCAAGGGACTTCTATGATGAAGATGACCTAGGTGACATGACAATTGATTACCCTTCAATCACAACAACAATGCCATAAATTGATCTAATCGGGGAGAATGAGATGGAATATGTGCATGATGCTAGTGAGGAGGGTGCTTGGGTTGAATCTGACTACATATGAGGGGACAAATTAAAGTATTTGTATCATCTGATGTATGAAAAATTAATTAATTAATCAATTAAGTTTACACATCACATGTCACACCAAATACTAGTTAAACGTCAAGAAAATAAATGATGGAATAACCTCTGCACTTCACAGGTTTTTAAGATTTTACAACTCCAAAGAACTGGTGAAACTACTTTAATACATATAAGATGGTTATTCATAAACCATATTATATTATTCAAACAAAAATTAAGACGAGTGGACGAATCGGCACAAAAATGAACCCTTATATAAGATGGTTTTTGAAAATCATCCTATATTCAATTTTTAAAAATCATCTTATATAATATGATTAAAATATAAGAAGATTAATATATAAAAAATTCTTATATTAATTTGAATATAGGATGATTTTTTAGAATATAGGACAATTTTTTAAAAACCATCTTATATTAATTTAAATATAGAATGATTTTTAAAAACTGTCCTACATTAAAACTCCCACATGTGCCCCCTTGAAAATTTTAAACCCAAAACCCTTGAGGAGAAGAAGCAGAAGGAGAGAGAGAGAGAGAGAGAGAGAGAGAGAGAGAGAGAGAGAGAGAGAGAGAAGAAATAGGAGAAGGAGAAGAAGATGAAGATGAAGATGAAGATGAGGAAGCGGAGAGGAGAGGAGAGACTATTCACGCAACCCCCCTAACCCCACTAAATTTTCTAACCTAAAACCCTTGAAGAAGAAGACAAAGAGAGGAAAGACCAAATGCAAGCCTTCCCTCACACACTACGTTATCAGTTTTCTCCCATTAGGTTGGATCTCTCCCTTTTCTTGTTGTATATCTTTGAAATTGATCATTATGGATAGAATACATTGAGAATAAGAATACTCATGTGTTAGATTTTCAATTTTCATTCAAAAAGGCATCCAAATACTTAGTTGAAGTATACTTGTTGTAGATATCCACGTGAATAGTAATAGTACCATGCATTTTGAATTATGTGCATGATTTTCTATTTTGTTAATGGTTGTAAATCTTTGAAATTGATCATTGTAGATGGAGGCCATTGAGAATAAGAAGACCCTAGTGTTATATTTTCAATTTTCATTCAAAAATGATTCCAAATACTTGATTGAAATATACTTGTTATAGCCATCTGCATGAATAGTAATAGTACCATGCATTTTGAATTATGTGCATGATTTTCTAATTCGTTAATGGTTCTAAATCTTTGAAATTAGTCATTTTAGATAGAGGGCATTGATAATAATAAGACCTACATGTTAGATTTTCAATTTTTGTTCCAAAAGATGTCCAAATGCTTGCTTAAAATATGCTTGTTGTAGCTGTCCACATGAATAGTAATAGTACCACATGCTTCTAATTATGTGCATGATTTTCTAATTCATTAATGGTTGTAAATCTTTGTAATTGATCATTCTAGATAGAGGAAATTGATAATAAGAAGACCCATGTGTTAGATTTTAAATTTTCATTCCAAAAGATATCCAAATACTTGCTTGAAATATGCTTGTTGTAGCTATCTGCGTGAATAGTAATAGTACCATTTTTTTAATTATGTGCATGATTTTTTGATTCGTTAATGGCTGTAAATCTTTAAAATTGAGGATTCTAGATAGAGGACATTGAAAATAAGAAGACCCATGTGTTAAATTTTCAATTTCCATTTGAAAAGATATCTCAATACTTGCTTAAAGTATGCTTGTTGAAGTTATCCATGTGAATAGTAATAGTATCATGCATTTTTAATTATGTGAGTGATCTTCTACTTTGTTAATGGATGTAAATCTTTGAAATTGATCATTCTAGATAGAGGACATTAAGAATAAGAATACCCATGAATTAGATTTTAAATTTTCATTTGAAAAGGCATCCAAATACTTGCTTGAAGTATGCTTGTTGTAGCTATCTATGTGAATAGTAATAATACCACGTGTTTTGAATTATGTGCATGATTTTTTTATTTGTTAATGGTTTTAAATCTTTGAAATTGATCTTTCTAGATAGAATACATTGAAAATAAAAATACCTATGTGTTAAATTTTCAATTTTTGTTCCAAAAGATATCAAAATACTTGCTTAAAGTATGCTTGTTGTAGCTATCCACATGAACAGTAATAGTACCATGCACTTTTAATTATGTGCGTGTTTTTGTAATTCATTAATGGTTGTAAATATTTTAAATTGATCATTCTAGATAGAGAACATTGAGAATAAGAAGACCCATGTGTTAGATTTTCAATTTTCATTCCAAAAGACATCAAAATACTTGCTTGAAGTATGCATGTTGTAGAAGTCTGCATGAATAGTAACAGTACCATGTATTTTTAATTATGTGCATTAGTTTTTTATTTGTCAATGGTTGTAAGTATTTGAAATTGATGATTCTAAATAAAGAACATTGAGAATAAGAAGGCCCATGTGTTAGATTTTCAATTTTCATCCAAAAGATATTCAAATACTTGCTTCAAGTATGCTTGTTGTAACTGTCCATGTGAATAGTAATAGTACCATGCATTTTTTATTATGTGCGTAATTTTCTAATTCATTAATGGTTGGAAATCTTTGAAATTTATCATTCTAGATAGAGGATGTTGAGAAATAATAAGACTCATGTTTTAGATTTTCAATTTTCATTCCAAAAGACATCTAAATACTTGCTTGAAGTATTTTTGTTATAGCTATCCATGTGAATAGTAACAGTACCATATGTTTTTAATTATGTGCATGATTTTCTAATACTTTAATGGTTGTAAATATTTGAAATTGATTATTCTATATAGAGGACATTGAGAATAGAAAGATCCATGTGTTAGATTTTTCAATTTTCATTCCAAAAGACATCCAAGTACTTGTTTGAAGTATGCATGTTGTAGATGTCTGCGTGAATAGTAACAGTACCATATATTTTTAATTATGTGTGTGATTTTTTAATTCGTTAATGGTTGTAAATCTTTGAAATTGATAATTCTAGATAGAGGACATTGAGAATAAGAAGACCCATGTGTTAGATTTTCAATTTTCATTCTGAAAGACATACAAATACTTGCTTGAAGTATGCATGTTTGTAGTTGTCCATGTGAATAGTAATAGTACACTACTTTCTTAATTATGTGCATGTTTTTTAGCTTCATCAATGGTTGTAAATTTTTGAAATTGATCATTCTAGATAGAGGACATTGAGAATAAGAAGACCCATATGTTAGATTTTCAATTTTCATTACAAAAGCCATCCAAATTCTTACTTGAAGTATGCTTATTGTAGCTGTTCGCATGAATAATAATAGTACACAGCTTTCTTAATTATATAAGTTTGTACTTGTGCATAGTTAGTCAAGGGTTAATATATTATTTTAGTGGTGCTTTCCTAAGATGTAATTGTTTTCTTCATTCTGTCCTATTTTTGTACACCAACTATGCTGTTAGATGGTGGTTTTTTTAAACCAATATGTATGTTGTTATATTATAAATGTATTGTTTTTACTTGTGTAGGAAAAATGGTACATGAAAAAGGTGTGCATCATGAAGATCAATCTAGCACAAGTATGCCTATTAAGAGAAAGGGCAGAGGGCCAACCAAAATGGAGCATGTTATCAAGAGAAAGTCAAAGGGAAAAGAGAGACGATGCATTTCAATAGTAAAGGACAAGCAATAGGTGGTAGTGCACATTCTTATACCAGTTTCATTTCCTACACTATTAGAAGCATGGTGCCAATCTCAATTACTGATTGGAGACATGTATCACATTAATAAAAGATGCAATATGAGAGATGATGAAGGTTTGAAAATCCTTGCTACATACAACATACTAAGTGCCTTATTATGTTTTATTTCATATAGATTAATGTTTGTTTTTACTCTGTAGTTTGCCTTTAACATCTCTTATGAGTATAAGAAGAATGCTCTACATGGGGCTAGTGTACAATGGAGGAAATGGAAAAGTGATCTTGCAAGAAAGTACATACTTCCAACTACTAATGATTCGTCTACACTCCACACAGTCCTTGAGTTGAATTTTAGTGTCATTGACTAGGATGCATGGAATCAACTTATACAGACCTACCTGTCTTTTGAATTTGAGGTATTTACAAGCTAGCCAAAAGCTTGATTTCTCTAATTATAAAAGTCCATTGTGCTTCATTACATGTTCCTTTGATGGGTAGGCAAAGTGGATGAAAGGACAAATGGTGCATGTGACTAATCATATGCAGCACTGCCTCTCCAAGATTGGTTATGCATGATTGGAAGAACAAGAAGTATATGTGATAGTTCAATTCTATCTAAATATACCTGACTTTTATTTCATTAACTCTGAATTAATGTCTCTCTTGACAGCAAAAGAAGGCTGGGACCATAGAGCTCATCGATTGCGGCCTTCTTTGGAAAATAGAGCATTCCAAGAAAAATGCTGCCTTGGTTGCTTCACGAATTGTAAGTGGTTTTATGTGTCTATTTGTGTATCTCTTGGATTATAATACACACACACATATATATGAAAATCATTGTGTTTTATTAATTATATGTGTAGGAAGAGTTTATCCAAGAAAGTGCCACTATAGGGACTCTGAGCAGGACTATTACAAAGGGGGACATCTTGTATATCATTATGGGTAGTAAGGACGAGCACCCTAGCTGAGTAAGGGCCCAAGGCCACAGTGTGGTTCCTTCAATTCTTTCATAAATTAAGGAATAATGGGAACATGCAAGGAGAATATGCTAAATGAGTTATACATGAAGATAAGGAACGATTTCTATAAGGACCCTTAGGGTTTCAAAGGGCCAAATCAAGATGTTGCCCCTTGATCCCCATTTTACAATAGCTGCAAGACTCCATCTAAAGAAGAGATGGAGCAACAATTTCAAGGAGATGTCCCAATCATGGAGGTACTTATTGACATGTTTACCTTTTCAATGTTCTAATGTCTTAGTAATCTTCATTTATTCTTATGTATAGGTGATTTCTGATTTGCAAGTGGGTCAATGCATGCTGCAGCTATATACAACTAAGACCTATGTCAATGTGGCCATACTGTATAAGTTTCTTTCTGTCATGCTGCACAACAGTTGATGCATCCACACACTAAGCATGCATTACTACTGCCCTCCAACCAAATGCCCTCCTACCACTTCCTATAGAAGTATATGATATTCATACTATTGAGGAAGCAATTGGATATCATGTAGCTTGGCCAGAGAAGTATATCAAAACAATGATTTCCAAGGTATGTATATGGAATCACAACATCGTGTTCAAAAATAACTTTAAGACCTTAGCTAAATTTTTAAATATTATTTGCATTGTAATGTTAACCAAAAGAAGCACAAGGCACCATTGAGGGTGACCCCCTCCCCAGCAACAAATTATGGTGTACTGATTGCCCCATCCCAAGTATTTATGTCTATTTTTATGGTAAAATTGAATCTCTTCAACTCTTCATATACATATATATATATATATATATATTATTTACTAATTTTTGGAAAATTACATCTACAATGTAGGGATCAGGTGCAGGTTCCACCCAACACACCTCCATTCCTGAGAAGACTGTACAGAGTGATCAATGAAGATAATGAAATCTGCCCTATAAGGATAGAAGCTAGTGTGCTTGCCCACAATGTAGTTGAGGTTCCAGTCATGAAAGAGGACCTCCTAGCCATATGTAATATAGCTAAACTGGAATACACCCACATCATTGTTTATATTGGGTATGTCTTGTAATTACTCTATTAAGAAGCAGATTGACATTACTTATTAATAGGACATGATAAGTATTTGACATTAAGTTTATGCATGTCTTTGCATGATAAATTACAAAGATTAGAGGTCAAGGGTTTTTGCAGATTCCTTGACCCTGCAAATGTCTCTGGACTAAAGGAGCTTTTTTCCAAGTAGAAACAAATAGAAGATATCATACTTGGGTTCCTAGGTTGTGACAAGGGACAGGTCTTACTGATTCCATAAAATAGCGAGTAAGTTATTACATTTCTTACTACCATTCCACATAAACATGAATATTTATATAAGTTAAGTTTTTCAAATTTCAATTAATTGATCATGTATATAGGTCCCATTGGATGCAGCTACCTTTAGATGTGCATGGTGGAAATGCAATCTTTTTTTATTCTTTTAGAGTGCACATTTGAGGCCCAATGACAGAAGTCATCAATGAGTAAGTTTGAATTTTATTTCATTCATTATGATAGTTGTTAACTGATAAATATCCTCTTTATTCATATATAATGCTTTTACTTTTATATGTGCAATGCATCGTATAAATGGCCTGAGATGAAAAATATTAACTATCTAGTAAAAATGACTTAGAAAAGGGTCAGAGTAAGGTTTACTACTTCTATTGTCTTCTTAGAACTTGCCAACCCTCTTGTGTTACATCTATTGTTGCTGCTACCTCAGCTAACTGAGGTTTGCATCATATTGGCCAAGAAGTCCGTCATCTAACTCCCTTAGTCAGATGCCTCAACAAAGGGGTTTGTTGTTCGCTAACTCATCCTCTTAGGTGGCATCCTTCCCTTCATCACAAGATCCTTTTATGAGTAACAAGCATACTAATAAACATGCATACTAAGTACAATATAATATTATATTTCTTATTGTTCTTGATCATCAAAGATCTAATGGATCTTGTTTGATCATCCTTATCTTACTTATTGTTTTTATTAGGATTAGGTAATTTACTAACTTTTATGCTCTTATTATTATTATTCAACCAGTTAATGTGTTAGATGAAGGTAACTTATTCAAGCCTAAATCTAGACTGCTCCTCTTATTTCCAATTGGTTAAGGCTTACTAGTTGAATGGGTGAACACAATTTGGTTACTTCAATCCTCATGTAAGGAGGCGTTTAGACCTCACAAATGTCAACAGAAGGTAGGGGAAGAGTGAGGCTCTATTAGATAACCCCCTTAACCACTATGTTCATCATTCAATAAAATGACCATAGCTCAACCTTTCATAAGGTTCCTATAAGCATGTTTACCCTAACTACTCTTTCTAATGGATTTTAATTAAGTCCATGAATATTTATAATGTTATTCATGGGGTTTATTATTCTTCTCCTAGTTTGGGCCAAGGATTTGATAATCCTTATATTGTCCTACTAACTGTAGCCCTTACTAATTAAGTCCAAAGTACTTCATTCTTATTTGTGTCATGAAACTCTACTTTCTCATTAGATTACATTTTTTATGTTTATGCTCTTTATCTCATAACAAGTAGATCTACTAATAACATTTAACTATAAATGAATTATAAATTCAAAGCATAAAACTACATAATTTAACACTTAATGATAATGAGACAAGGTACTTAAAATTACTCTAACATGATTTCCAACTAATATACCTTAATAACTCAATTTAAACTAACATGAACTTAAGGTATAATCTCATACTATAGTATAAACTTATATGAAATTCTAGCATGGTCCTAAGTTAGAATGGCATGAAATCATACTAAAGTGCCCCTAAGATAATTAAATCTAGCACCTTATGATAACAATGAAATCACATATCATGCTAAAGTCTAAATGTTATACTAGCATGCTTTATAACATAATCATATTTAAAATGCTATTATATAAAATGAAACTAATTACATTAACATTTTTAGAAACCTTTACTTATGATCCAACCATTAGATCTTAGATCTTTTCCTTTGATTAAGGGTATTAGTTATATTTAGGGGATTTTCTTTATTAAGGTCCAAAGATCATATTGATCCATTTTTGTCATAATCCATCCATGATTTCTTGGATTTCATTATATCAACATTCATTTTATCCATCCTAAGGATCTGATCACACTTGATCTCATTGATCAAGTGGGTCCCTTTGTATTTTTAGGGTTTTTCTACCATAATGGGTAGTTCCCTTAATATATCTCAGATATGTCCAAATAAACTATAGATATCACTTTATTTCAATAGTATATCATTATTAAAACATATTTTCAAGATCTAATCATCTCAGATCTTGAAGATCTAGGTAATTGGAAACTTGTTTCTTTAATACAGAAAGTTTTACTGAATATTATGTCCATTTTATCATTTCATCAGAAAATAAAGGTTTTAAGATTTCCATAGCTTCTTTCCGATCTTAATTTGGAGTTCAGATGACTCCAGAATGTGATATGGAAGTTCACAGACCTTCCTAGGGCCTATATTTGATCTGGGCCCAAGGAACGGGCAGCCCAGATTTTTCGGGCGGTAAACCAAGCCGGGCAGAATGCTTTCGGTTCATCGGACGCATCTGCTACGATGAAATTCAGAAGCACCCGCATGGGGCGTCCATGGACATGCGGGCCGTCGTCTATCCAATCGGGAGATTGGACAGTCCGTTTGGACCATCCAATCAATCCCTTCTCAATTGAGGGACCAAACCTTCTCAGATCATTGTGAAAATTCTACCCTATGGATTTTGGACCCTTCTAGATCTATTCGTGCAGTCAAAAGTTTCATCTGAGCACTCTATAATCCTTAATTAAGGGTTATGTTATTACTTTATTTTTACCTTTTTTATTGTCAAAATAAATTACAGTAAACTAAAAATTAAATAAACCAGTATTAAACATCTATATAAAGTATTCTCACCTACCTAATTGGAGAAAAAACCTTGGTTATATGCCCAATTTAAAAAGAATACCTTGTTGATGAAGATATGGCATAAGATCTACCTTTCTTGCAAATTGCCATTGTTTGAACCGTTAGATCTTGAAATTGCTTTGGGGGTTTTGTAGAATAGATATGGTGGGAAGTTTTGGATGGTATAATTGATGAAATTAGATCTGGAACAGAGTGCCTAATTGATTTTAGGTCTCTTGTTCTAATCTAAAAAGAAAAGAAAAAATTGAAAAGAAAGATGTCTCTTGGAAATTTTGGGTTTTTTGGGAGAGATCTAGGTCTAATTTTTCAGGGAGAGTGAAGAAAATTTTGTGGGGATTTTATGAGCATTTTTTCAGGGTTTTTGGGGTTGTATTTATAGGCATTTTGGTCTTTTTTTTCATGATTATAATATTAATTTTTTATTATTAAATGGCATGAAAGTCTCCCATGCTCCATTTTTTCTTCTCCATGCTCTATTTTTCTTCCCCAAGACCAGCTGGTGTTTGTTGACCCATGACTTCACGTGGGCTGCTCATAAGATTCGTTTTTGGGTCCCTAGTGGGCCTCTCATGGTGTAAAAAGACCGTTTTGCCATTTATGTATAAAATTTTGGGTTTTATTCCCATGATCTCGGATTTGAGTGTACTTAGTGGTGTTGGATTTATATTTATCAATACATTCTAAATTTTGATGTCTCATATTTTGATTTTTGGGAGATTTTGATTTTTGGGTAAAATTACTATTTTACCCTTTTGTCCAAGAAATGAAGAAACTTAAGGATTTTTCATCCAAATTTAGAATTTGTCGTGCTTACAGTCATTTTGAAGGGTTTGCTAAGTTTAATTTCAATTTTACATGTCTTATTATTTTATTATACTTTTATAAAAAATATATTCTAAATAACCCTACTATTTCAGCCCAAAATATCTGAAACTCAAACTTTATTGATTTTCTCAATCAATTACAAAAATTGGGGTTATTACAGAAGGGGCCAAGGATGATTGATGTATAGAATGGAATGTATTGTTAGGGCTGAGTCTGTACCTTTCAACCACTCTTTTTCTTTTCTTTTTTCTTGTTATTTATGTATTTATTTTATTTCTTATTTGTGATGTGCCAAGCTTTTATAAAGCGAAATGACCTATTAAAATTACCTAAAACAAGCCTAAGAAAAGGACGAAGTCAAGAAAACCAGGGAACAAAACACGCGGCTAAGTGCAAGGGTCCCATCATTTTCCACATAGGGTTAGGAATGAAGATAACTTTGTATTGCTATTACCTAAACCAAAATTAGATTCTCCTACTACGGGACATCAATTATACGATAGTACAAATGCCAAGAACTCATACATGGATAGGATTTTGGCGTTTAGCTGGTGTATCAGCGAGCATAGTCCAAGGATTTCGACGTCGCTGCTAAAACTACATGAAGGATGTGGACTTTTGGTGATGCAAAATTTCCTTTGCTCAGTTGCATCAAGACAGCCATTGCCAGGGGCCGCCATTCCCTGACCCTAACCACGCAGCACTTGCACATATTCGACATTTAAGCCCGGTCAGCCTGACTAAGCTCGTAGCCTAGCTTACTTGATTTGCCTTGCTCACTTAATTGAATGATCCTAGCTAGTACTACTCTTTCAGGGTCAGGATGGCCCAAGAAGTATACGAGGGTTAGATCATAGAGTGGAGAAGTTATTTACTGCTAACCAATCAGAAGGTTAAAGTCATCTGTAGGAGAAGCTTCTTGGATTTCATGTATCTAACATGATGTTACTGGTGCTTGAGTTGAAGTGAGCTGCCTTGAAATAAGATGAGATATGATTTGAGATTACTATAGCTTATTGGAGAGGACAAATTTGGCATGAAAGGAAGTGAGATACTGAAATTTCAACTTAACAGTTAACGAAGATGAATAATTTTTGCCTCAACTTATCTCAAGCACTACTAATAGTAAGATGATGAGATATTACTTCATCTCAACCTAGCTCAGGTACCATTCACAATGATAAGACCTCATCTCAAGCGCCTATAACACCCTGTAAGATATTGCTTCTTAATACAAGGACAACACAGTATAGTATGAGGAGCAAAGGTCTTCTTGCCCACTGGCACAAGAAGGAGCTCTCTCATGTCATGGGTGATCAAGGTTCGCTGCCGCTCATGACTGTGTATTCAACATTTAAAAATAAATAATTAAATAAAAGAAAAAACAAGAACCCCAATATGTCCGGACATTTTCAAGCATCCTAAGAGTAGACATTGCCTTTTTCTCAATCATCACGTTTGGAAAGTCTTAAATGGGCTAGAAATCAAACTTCAAGACCACCAAAAGCTTTTACCCTATGTTTCTTTGGGTCATAAATCAAGACCATTCATTTTTATCAAAATTTTCAACAAAACAAAATAAGCTGCTAGGTTTATCCAAATGTGATAATTTCACATCGTTTATCTAATTTATGCACACTGTGATGAACATTTCAGACCTTCCAAAAGAATGCTCTATGGGTATCATCTTCTTCACCTACGAGTATCTACTTTTACAGGGACTCAAAAATATATATATATATATATATATATAATCAAAGTTTTTAAGGGAGTGACTTTGATGCATTATTTAAGAACAAACAGCCTAAAGTTTTAAGAGGAGTTTATCTCCGCTTCAATGCTGGAATTAGCGAATGAGGAAATCATTATATACGTAGATAAGTCACTCAATCCACATCCTGTACCAAATTATTTCCCTTTCGACATGTGTAGGTGTGTGTAAGAAATCCAAGCGCTTAGTTATAAGTAAACGAAATTTTGGATGACGCAAACAGTTTATCTTAATCACATAAAAAGTCTTCTCTACCCAACAAACTATTGCTCTTGGCTTGCAGCTGATTCTGAAAGTTCTAGAAAAAGGATAATAATATCTTAACAACTTGGAGAGTAAATATCAATTAATGTCTCGTGCACAATGTGACATGGCCCACGTGAGTCCACCAAATCAATGGTCTAAATCATTAAACCAAGGGACCCACATGTACTTTCAGCCACAGACAGCATATATTTTCCCAAATCGTATCCACTAAACTAAAATGGTATGTAGATATTTCAATTATTTTATTCATAATACAATCTTCCAAATTACAAACACGTGCCTTAGCTTTCTAATAGCTACTCAAGAAGAATAGAAACTATAAAACAGGAAAGGAAAAACGAACAAGGAAGAAACACAAAAGCAGAAGCAGAAAAAGGGAAAGGGAAAGGGAAAGGTGCACCGACAAAATCGTCGGTAGGAAGGCTCCAAAATTACTAATCGCACCCCCTTTTGGGAACTGGTTTGGGCAGAGAGGACAGTGAAGTTAAGCCGACGGCGACAAACTATCTTCCGGGAGGAGGAACGTCGCCGTCAATCGCTTCCGTTTAGGTGCGTTTTGCGAGTTTTCTATTCATGCTCAATTGGAGTAAAGGACGGTCAGACAGAGACAGCTCAGCCTAACAATTGTAAAGTACAAGCGACGGAACCGATATGGACCCACAATCTACTCTTTGGCTTACGGTAGCCGAGCCAATGCCTACGTCCGGTTCAAACTGTGAAAGGGCCATTATACCTTTTGAAATCTTATGAAATGTTAAATTGACCGCAGGTGCGGTCCACTCATCACATTTTGGAGAGCCTATGTTTGCATGATACGAATCGTTCGTCCCATTGCTGCATAGAACTTTTTGAGTAAAATATTGATTCTAGTTTCTTTTACAAATTATAATATTTTTTAAATGTTAGAATTATTCAAACCACGTACTTTCTATTTATAAGACATCTACATTTAGAGTAACAAAATAAAAGATTTAAACTATTTAAAGATAAAAGACAGTTTCAGTGCACGAAACTCCTAGTAAGATTTGAAACATAAGAGTTTATTATATGCAACTTTATTTTATTTTTTTATAAAAAATTATCCCCTAAGTCAACTGACGACTTTTACCGTTCTTCAAACTACATAAAATACGATCGTTACACCGCATTAGCATTCGGAGACACACATTTAGTTGATGCTGCCTATTTGTACGATGCTTTCACCCTTCAGATGTTGACAAGTCCAAATAGGTGGGGAAAGGATGACTCTTCTATCTACGGGGATCTAGCTCTAGTCCCAATGAATGGATGGTCAAGAACTGTATAAACAACAGTTCACATTCAATCCACCAAGACAAAAACTTAAGGGCTGCTAGAATCGTTCGGGTCATTGCAAGTTTTCGTCTGTCAGAGAAATCAATAAAGTGCGGCCACTGTGTAAAAGTGGGATTCGCATGGCAGTTTCCTGTGGCAAGCTAGCTGCCCCCCTATTATAGCACACAGCTTGATTTGGGTTTACGACAAAATAATGATTTTATTTTCGAAAGCGAAGAATATCAAAGCCGCAAATTACTTACATACTCCGAAATCAAATTCCTTTCTAGCTAAGAGGTATACATGGAAAATCCCGTGATTGTTAATCCATTTTGCAGTTAGACTCATCTTATGGGCCCATCTTTTACATATATACTAAAAAGAAGGAGGTCAAGATGAACGGCCTATCGCTATATGTAAGAACCCAAAGACTCTCCCGGGAGTGTATTCGTACACTGCATTGTCCACAATAATGTCCATGAATATTCAATGTTATCTTTTTTCATATGGCTGACGTCCAATTTTTTTCTTTTTCTAGCATAAGGCAATATAATACATTGTGTTAGTAGTTCTTAAGATAAAATAAGCCAATATGAGATGGAATGAGATCCAGCTTGAAATGACTTAAGCTCACTTGAAATGACCAAATTTAGCTTTCAGATGACTAAAAATTCAACTTAAAGCTATGTTGAGATGAGTTGGAGGAGATGGACTGAGATGATACAGGGAAGATGGGGTGAGATGAGATGGCTTGACATGAGTTGGGGGAGATGAATATAGAAAGTCATATGAAATGATCATAACTAATTTGTTGTAGGAATAAGATTAGTATCCTTGCATTATTATCCATGCAAATATATATTTGGTATTGGTAAAAATTAATGTTAGTATCCTAAATAATTTTGCTCAAGATCTTGACAATTTCATGGATAACATCATGGAAAATTGTAATGGTTCCATTTGCCAAACTAATTTCTATTTCTCATTCCTAAAAAATACCATAACATTGCTCAAGTTGATATCTACACCCGCCCTAAGTTTTTACTTTTCTACCATCTTAAATCCTTTCTTTGTATTACTTATTTACCATTTGTGGGTTTAAAAAAACTATAAACAAAGTCCACTAGTTGGATGACTTTGATTGTGTATGATGAGGAAGATTCTTGAAGTCAAATGCCAAATACTTTAAGTACTTTATTTATATGATGTTTGAGAGGTCTACCATGGAAACTATTTTTCTACTTAGACAATTGATAGAGAAATATATAGAGAAGAGGAAGGACCTCCACATGATCTTCATTGATATAGAAGAAACTTGTAATAGGGTCTTTAGATAGTTAATACGGCGAGTGTTGGGCGAAAAAGGAGTGTAATGGGGGTATATAAACATAATTAAAGATATGTATGAGAGAGTATAACAAATGTTAAAAACAGTAGAATAGAGACCAATAATTTTCCTATCACTATAGGATTATACCAAGAATCAACATTGAGCCATACCTTTTCACATTAGTTATAGATAAGTTAACAAATAGGAGATTCCATGGTTCATGTCATTTGCAAATGACATAATTTTAATTGATAAGATAAGGGGAGGGCTTAAACACAAAGCTAGAGTTGTGGAGAGATGATATAGAGTCTAATAAATTTAAAATTAGCCAAACTTAGACATAATATATAAAATGCAATTTTAACAAGGAGATGAGTACTAGTGAAGCACCAAAAAGATTGACAAACAAGAAGTCCCCCTAAAAGGCCACTTTTGATACATAGGATGAATAACTCATGAGAGTGGAGTAATTGAGAGCTATATTACCTTGAGACCAAATGGAATGAGACAAATGGATATGTGTCTTTAGACAAGTTCCACTTAAATTGAAAAGGAAAATTTTATAGGATGGCTATAAGGCCAAATATACTCTATGGCTCTATGGATTAGAGTATTAAGTAGCTAAGGAACAACATGTACATAGAATGAGCATAGCCGAAATAAAGATGTTGAGATATTTGAATGAAAAAACAAGCAAAGATAGAATTAGAAATGAAAATATTATAGAAAACTTAAGAGTAGTGCTAATAGGTAACAAGATGAGGTCAGGTAGACTTAGATGGTTTGTACATGCTCAATTGAGATGAAAAAACAACACTGGTTAGAAAGAGTAAGTCAATCCAAGTCAAGGCTCTAAAAGAGTAAGGGAAAGTCCCAAAAGGACATAGAGTGTTGAGAAAAGATTTAAAAACTTCTAGACTAAATGAAGCCATGATACTTAATAGAGGAGAATGGAGGAACAAGATTTATGTCGCTAACCCCCTACTCAAGATAAGGCTTCAATGTGATCATGATGATGATTTACATGATGTCCATCTAATAAAAAATTAACATTTCTATTAACATATGGGTTTTTGGAGCTCAGATATTAATCTATTGGGCTTTTCACTAGACAAAGCATATATCAAAATTCGCACCAATCAAACATTTATGAATAAAAGACTAAACATGGAGCCCTTTCCCATTTCCATCTCAAGCAAAATATAAGGTGAGAGTTGAATTTAGTAATGAGAAAAATGAGTTAATTTTACCCTTGGAAAGAGATGTGATAGACAAATTGAGATGGAAATTGATTTGCAAAGCGCTAAAAGTTATTACAATGATATTGGGATTTCTCATCTCATCTCAAGCACCACTAATAATGAGTTAGAATGAGATGGTTTTCGTCTCATCTCATCTTAAGCGCACAATTGATAATGAGCTGGCATGAGATGGTTGTCATCTCATCTCAAGTGGCAGTAATAGTCATTTGAGATTAGATGGCTTTCATCTCATCTCAAGCACCAGTAATAGTGATATGGGTCATATTATCTCATATGACTCAGATCATCTCATCTGAAGCACCACAAGTACCCTAATTGTAACTTACTTTGATATTTTTTGACAATGTAATGTCCATGTTTTAGAATTAAGTAAGGCTAAAATAATGCCTCTTCTAATACAACTAGCCAAACAAATGTTAAGAAATAATAAAAATATTACACTAAATTATCTCTATTTGTTAAATTAGACTTACTAATAATATTAATAGGTCTAATTATTCTTAAACCTTAAATGAAATAATGGCTATTGATAATATTAATGGGCTAATTGAATCTAAAAGCTAGTTAGATTCTAGTGAGTTAGTTGCTAAATTAGGCCTACTAATGTGTCTAATTAGTTACATAACTTTGATGAAATAATTACTTTTAATAATTTAATGGGCCAAATTATAATAGCACTAGTTAATCCTAAAATTAGTTAAATTTTAGTAGGCCATTATTGTCAAATTAGAACTATGAACAATGCTCATGGGACTAATTAATCACAAACCTAGTTAAATTCTAGTGTTGCCATAGTTCTTAAGTTAGACCTACTAATAATTCTAATGGATAATAACATGAGTTAAAGTTTGTTAGGTCATTTGTTGAGAGAGAAATGGGACCACCTAAATAGTGAAATTGTGAAACCATGTCTACACATGAGGAACGACAAGTCCAAAAATGACCCCACATGTCAAATTGTTGATTTCTTTCATTATATGAGCATTTAAAGTAAGGATGTCTTGACAACCATAAACATGGTTAAGTAATATGAGCATTCTTTGCCCAAAAATTGTGACGACCTGGGTTTTTAAAACACATTTTCATAAATATTTGCAAAGGTAGGGCCCTAATTTTTTTAAAAATTTAAAATACAAACAGCGGAAACATATTTTCTTTGAAATTAATTTGTCAAAAACCCTAGTGCCACCTCAAATTACTTATCATACATAGATTTTTGTATAAAATAAAATTTCTATTGAATATCAATAGAAATACTTTTATTAAAATTAGGATCGATCTAGTGGTTCACATACATAGTCCCGGCAGTCACTACATACCTTGTCCAAATATAACAATTCAAATTACAAAAAAATCAATACAATCTTCCTTAAGAGTAAATACCCTGAGCCGTAGTTCAGTGATGATAATCCACAAGTCTCGAGCTTTCAACCTTCCTTAACTGTATCTGAAATATTGTAAACATTCAAACATTTATAATATCTCAACAAGCTATGCTTGGTAGGGGATTTAAGAACTATATTCAATATATCTCAAATATTCAACCAGTTCATTATATTCATGAAATAAATCAATTCATACAATTGGATAACAATTTTATCTTTCACTCATCATATGAATTATATGTATATATTACATATAAATAAAATCATTGAAAATCGTGAATATAGTCAATATCATCAATAATACCATATTAGGAATCATCCTCCAATACAACATTGGTAATAACTTTTACTGGCCATCTCATCATGCCATAAAATAAGGCATTTCATCATGCCATAACATAGGCATCTCATCATGCCATAATCAATTGCGTCATAATGCAAAATATGAAAGGCCTACCATGCTTGCAGTCTCAATCCGTATAGCCTGCCCAGATAACTGCATAATACTCCACTGATACCACGGTGGAAAATACAGATCCATGTTTGCATGGGGTGAACCATGGCTGTCACAATGGCGCCCTTCCCATGATTGCCCCACCTGATGTTTTGCCTCTCTTTGGGCACGGTATCATCGTCATAATCAATTTTGGAGATTGGGTGGCCAAACCCTCATAACTCTCATAGCATTGGCATCCTTAGGCCTAAGCCTGTCTTAAAACAAAACCATATGTCTCCATACTTGTATGAAAAATAATATTTCATACTTTCAAACTGTGTGTCTGGTTATAATAGGACATGCCTATTACTTATTTCCTTAAGATTTGGTAGTCCAACTTATATAGTTCAAATCTTCACATTCTACCCATTAAGTAATTTTATAATTACTTAATCAATCCCTTTGTATTCATTTCAACATCATTTGTTGTCTTAAGTAATTTCATAATTACTTAATCAATCTCTTTGTATTCATTTCAACATCATTTGTTGATTCATAACAATTCCAAGGCAATTATAATCAAAACTCATTTATCAGGATAAGATCATGTGTAAAATACATGTATTTTATATATTGAATATATCCTTAAGGTCCACCCAACTTTACTTTCAACCATCCATCTTCTCATTGATCTTGATCATTATATCCTTCATGTATCTATCAAATCATATGTATACAGTCATTCCTCAACTCATTTATATTTCCTAATTGTTCTTTTGATCATCCTTACATAGGATGATTTGGATCTTATTCCTTGGACCATATTGATCAAGGATCTAATCTATTGATCTGCATTTGAATCTAACATTTATACTACTTCAAAACATACATGCAATATTATGGTTCTTATTATTCTTGATCATTCAAGATCTCCCTATAGATCTTGTTTGATCTTTGATTATCTTAATTACCATTTTATTAAGATTAGATAGTTTACTATCCTTTTATGATTTTATTATTATTCAACCAGTTAATGTTTTACTGATTGAAGATAATTTATTTCTTTCCTAACACTAAATGACTCCTCCTTATTTCAGAATTGACTAAGGCTTACTCGTTAAAAGCTGCTCACAGAGTGGTTAATTGAATCCTCATGTAAGGAGGCGTTAAGACCTCACAAATGTCATCAGAAGGTGGGGGAAGAGCTGTAACGACCTGTGTTTTTGTAATATGTTTTGTAATATGTTTTTGAAAGGCAAGGCCCTTAATAGTAAAAAAAATTTTGCAAAACAAAGCAGTGAAAATTCTTTTTTCTAGAACTTGTTTTGTAAAACCCAAGTCATCACTTCATACATAACATAAGTAGAATTTTGTACAAGATAAATTTTCATTGAAAGAATATACTTTTATTAAATTCCAGAATCCATCCAGTGGGTCACAGTATAACCAAACAAAACTCCTAACTCTCCTTGTCCAAATTACGTAATCTAAAACTCAAAGCTCACCATACAATGAAACTCTCATTACAATATAATACTCTCAAACGAAGCAAAATACATGTCTTCAAGGGGTATACCTTGAAGATTATTCTCTTCAAGTCTTCTCTCGTCTTGAGCTCCTAACTCTCCTTTCATGTATCTGAGATATTGTGAACATTGCAACATTTACAATATCTCAGCAAGCAATACTTGGTAGGGGATTCAAGAAGCATAATAATTGACAATATAATTCTAATACTTCATAATCCCGTTATCCCTAAACATATTTATGTCTCTAATCTTTACTTTGTAATATATGTACATCCATATACATACATACTATACATGGGTAAATTAGTTAAATTTATGAAAATAGTCAAATATCATTCCCAACTAAGTTGATTAATTCTCTCCATTATGAGAATTCAGTATTTCAACTAATCCTACACTAGAAATTTCTCTTCTTGGGAAATATTGGTAATACACAATTACCTAGCATTTCATTATGCTAAAACATAAGGCATTTCACTATGCCTACTCTCATATGCATCATAGTGCAAAATAATAAAAGGGCTACCATGCTGCAGTCTGATCCATACTAGCGTGCTCGGATAACTGCCCTGTTCACCACTAATACCACAATGGAAAATATTATGTCACTGCCCATATGGGGAGACACGACTTTCATAGTGGTGGCCTTCCCATAATTGCCCCACCCGACTTTTAGCCTCTCATAGGGCAAGGTATCATCAAATTTTAAGAAGCGGGTGGTCAAACCCTCATAACTCCTCTAGGATAGCATCCTCCAAGCTTATGCCCATTAAAATAAAATCACAAGCCTCCAAGCTTGCATGTAAAACAGATTTCATACATATCAGACAATGCAATGCATTTTACTTAGGGCTGAAATATCTTCTAGTTCCCTATTTACTTAGAGTCTAGTCCTTAACCATTTTATATGTGTTTGGTTGGATCATAAGGGTTTCAAGGGATTTAATACAAGTATTAACATTACTCTTGTCAACATAAGGTCATGGGTTCAATCATGTACATCCCATGTAAATGCATTCATCAAATCCTCCTACCTTCAAGTAGTGATCCCTTTTCCCAAATCTTCCATGAACCTGACTGACGTATGTAATCTATACATCCATACATACTATCAATATATAAAAATTATGAACAATCCTATTGATCACTAGATCTGATGTTTAGAATGATCTTTAAATCATTTATATCTAAGTATTTTCTATCTGTAAGTCTTTGTGTGTCCATCTCCTTGATATTGATCTTTCATAGATCCTTTGATCAACAATCTACACTTGTTGATAAAGATCAAGATCCTAGATCTTTTATCATCTAGTTCTTCTTTGATCTAAATTCAGTTATTGGATCATCCCTAAGGAGGATGATCTTGGTTTTCTTCCTTGAATCATCTTTGATCAAGGGTTTGGATTATCTAATCTAATGAACTAGATTTGATCTATAACATGCATACTAACATGCATACTACATACAATACAATGTTCTTATTCTTATTGTTCTTGATCATTCAAGATCTAATGGATCTTGTTTGATCATCCTTATCTTACTTATAGTTTTTATTAGAGTTAGATAATTTACTAACCTTTTATACTCTTACTATTATTATTCAACCAGTTAATGTTTTGCTGGTTGAAGGTAACTTATTTCAGCCTAAGTGTAGACTGCTCCTCTTATTTCCAATTGGCTAAGGCTTACTAACTGATTAGGTGAACACAAAGTGGTTACTTCAATCCTCATGTAAGGAGGTGTTTAGACCCCACAAACGTCAATGGAAGGTAGGGGAAGAGCGAGGCTCTATTAGACAACCCCCCTTAACCACTATGTTCAACATTCACTAGTGTGACCTTAGCTCAACCTTTCATAAGGTTCCTATAAGTATGTTGACCCTAAGTACTCTTTCTAATTGATTTTAATTAAGTCCATGAACATTTACAATGTCATTCATGGGATTTATTATTCTCCTAGTTTGGGCTAAGGATTTGATAATCCTTATATTGCCCTACTAACTATAGCCCTTACTAATTAAGTCCAAAATAATCCACTCTTATTTGTGTAATGAAACTCTACTTTCTCATTAGATTTCATTTTTGGTGTTTTATGATCTTTATCTCATAACAAGTAGATCTACTAATGAAATTTAACCATAAATGAATTATAAATTCAAAGCATAAAACTACATAATTGAATAACTTAATGATAATGATACAAGGTACTTAAAATTACACTAGCATGATTTTCAACTAATATACCTTAATAACTCAATTTAAACTAACATGGACCTAAGGTACAATCTCATAATATAGTATAATCTTTCATGAAATCCTAGCATGGTCCTAAGTTACAATGGCATGAAATCATACTAACGTGGTCCTAAGTTATACTTTCATAAAATCATACTAACATGCCCCTAAGATAATTAAATCTAGCAACCTATTATAACAACGTAATCACATATCATGCTAAAGTTTAAAAGTTGCACTAGCATGCTTTAGAACATAAATCATATTTAAAATGCTATTATCAATTAATAGAAAATGAAACTAATTACATTAATATTTTTAGAAACCTTTACTTATGATCCAACCATTTGATCTTAGATCTTTTCCTTTTAATCAAAGATTTTAATTACATTTAGGGGTTTTTCTTCATTAAGGTCCAAGGATCATATTGCTTTGTTTTTTCATATTCAATCCATGATCTCCCTAGATTTCATCATATTAACATTCATTCAATCCATCTCAAGGATCTAATCACACTTAATCTCATTGATCAAGTGGGTCCCTTTATATTTTTAGGATTTTTCTACCATAATGGGTAGATCCCTTAATATATCTCAGATATGTCCAAATAAACCATATATATCACTTTATTTCAATAGTATATCATTATTAAAATAGATTACCAAGATATGATCACCTCAAATGTTGGAAATTAGAAACTTATTTCCTAAATACAAAAAGTTTCATAAGATATTTTCTCCATTTTATCATTTCATAAGAAACCAGAGGTTGTAAGATTTCCATAGCTTCTTTTCGATCTCAATTTGGAGTTCATATGACTCCTGAATTGAGGTTGAAAGTTCACAGTCCATTCCTAGGGTCTAGATATGATCTGGGCCCATCAGAACAGATGGCCAGATCGTTCAGGTGGAACGGGCCAGGTGGAACTGGTCGGGTGGCGCCTTTGTCATTGGGACCAACACGTGATGCACCTGCCCGATAACCGAGGCTTGAGTGTAGTCATCCTGTTGGGACAACGTAGCAAGCACGGCACGTGTGCGAAAACACTGTCGCATGCCGCGTTTTTGTGCGGCATTTTGCATGTTGTCCTGGGGAACCCAATCTAATCGGGAGATCGGACAGTCCGTTTTGGACCGTCCAATCAATCCCTCTCAATTGAGGGTCCCAAACTTAGTATAATTTCATGAAACTTTTACCCTAGGGGTTTTCGACCCTTCTGGATCAATTGGAAGGGTCATATTTTCCATCTAAGTCCTCAATCATCGTGAATTGAAGGTTCTGATCTTTACTTTATTTTTATAATTTTTCACCCAAATCAAATTATAGTAAAAAATTTATTAAACAACAATAAATATGTCTAGGAAGTAGTTCCACCTACCTGATTGGAGAAAAAATTCGGTTATATAGTCCAAATTAAGAGAATACCAGTTTGATGATAAGATAGCCCAAGATCCACTTGTCTTGTAATTTTCGTTGTTTGAGCTGTTGGATCTTGAAATTTCTTTGGGCGTCTTGTATCTAAGGTATGATAGAAAATTTTATACGGTGAGATATGTGATATTTGATCTGGAACAAAGTCCCTAATTGAATTTAGATCTCTTGTTCCAATCTAAAGAGAGGAGGGAGAAAATGAAAGAAAGAGATCTTTTAGGATTTTGGAAATGGATCTATGTCTAGTTTTGTAGGGGAAGTCAAGATAATTTCATGGGAATTTTATAGACATTTTTAAAGGATTTTTGAAGGTGTATTTATAGGCATTTTGTGTGTTTTTCATGATTATGTGTAATGATTATGGTTTATTCTTTTTATTATTTAATTAGCATTGGATTCTCCACCACCACCTTTTTCTCCACTACCAGCTGGTAGTGGTATGACCCATGATTTCACTTGGACTGGTCATTGGATTACTTTTTAGGTCCCTTGTGGGCCCATTGGGCCCCACATAGTGTAAAAAGACCATTTTGCCCTTTATGTATAAAAATTAGGGTTTATTCCCATGATCTCGGAATTAAGCATACTTAGTAGTGTTGGATTCCTATTTCTCAGTACATTCTAAATTTTGATGTCTCAGATCTCGATTATAAGTAAAATTACTATTTTACCCTTTTGTCCATAAAATAAAGAAAATTAAGGGTTTTTCATCTGAATTCAGAATTTCTCTTGCTTACAGTCATTTTGAAGGGTTTGCTGAGTTCAATTTCAATTATACATGTCTTATCCCTTGATTATACTTCTATAAGAAGTACATTCTAAATAACCCTAATATTCCAGCCCGAAATTTTTAAAACTCAAACTTTATTGATTTTCTCAATCAATTACAAAAATTGGAGTTATTACAAGAGCAAGGCTCCATTAGAGAACCCCTTTAATCACCATGTTTAGCATTTATTGGGGTGACCTTAGCTCAACCGTCATAAGGTTCCTATGAGCATTAAACCCTAAGTACTCTTGCTATTTGATTTTAATTAAATCCATGAACATTTAAAATGTCATTCATGGGGTTTATTATTCTTCTAATTTGGGCCAAGAAAATGATATTCCTTATATTGTCCTACTAATATTCATATTCATATTCATTAAGTCCATATTCATATTCATTATAAATGTTCATCAATATCAATTTTCATTTAATTACATTTTTCATGCAATTTACATCACATGAACAATTAAAGCGTAAATAAATAAATCTAACAATTAAATCTACTAAGCAAATAAAAGAATTTAATAATTCACATGCTCATTTGAATACATCATATTTATTCATTTTGATCAAATGATCAAATGTTAATTTCTATTTATTTTTCATCCCATTAAGGGTTTAAATATTAATCCTTTGATTTTTATCCAGATCTATAGCATTCTCTCAATGTGATATCATCACTAGATCATTGATGCATCTCATCATATGATTTGATCTTTCTTGATCCAACCGATCAAGAAGATCATAATTCAATTTATCTAAATCAAGGGTATAGATTTCAATCTATCCCAAATTAGCCACATCAGGCTCATCATTTCTCATGATCTTATCATTAGAGCATTATCCATATTATTTTATAGTTTGTAATCATGCTAGATTATTAAGATCAAATAAATCCATAATTATTTTTAAGATTTCTATTCCATTAATGTTAAACTTCTTAATTCATCCCAGATCAGTCATATCTAACTCTTGATTCCATGTTTCTTTATTAATAGATCATTGATGGATCAAAAATCCAAGGTCTGATCATGTCAAATTTGACTGATCTTGGAAATTAGTACCTATTTTTGTAATTTACAGAATTTTATAGTGAATATAACATAAATTTTATATTTTCATTAGATTTTACTCTTCACCAGAAATCCATAGCTTCTTTCCGATCTTGATTTGAAATTAAAATGAGCTCTAAATTGAAGTTTAAAGGTTTCAGTGTAAGTCGGTAATAGCCAGTAGTACGGGGAGGGGTAACCTGAGATAGCCGAGACAGTCCAATTTGGACCGTCATATCAGCTCTTCCCCAGATCTCCCATAAATGACCACACTAAGGGCCCAGATTTCATCCCCTAAGATTTTTTGGGCCCCAACATCTCATCCAATAGCTCAAATCTCTGATCTGAGCCGTGTACAACTAATTTCCCGTTAGGGTTCACCAGAACTATTCCATCGGTGATCTAGTCGCGGGTGGAATGGATTCAATGGTGAATCCCTACGAATTTTGGCCAAAAAATAGAGGGGAAAGGAGGAGAACCTACTTGGATCCTGTTTGGAGCAAAGAATATAGTTGGAGAAAAGGTTTTCTTGTTGAATTTTGAAGCCCTAGCTGGATGGCTAGGGTTTCTACAAATTTCTCACACCGGGGTGCTTGTCGGTACCATGGAGGAGGAATGGGAGAGGGGTTTTGAAGAAGAAAGTAAGGGGAACTAGAATTTGGGTTCGAGTCCCGTTGCCAACAGCGGAGAAGTGGAAGATAGTAGGAATCTTGCCTAGCTAGGGAAAACCCTAGCCAGCTGGACCAGGGACAATGTTGGGTGGAAGGCGTGTCCCTGACTTTCCAGCCTGGCACAAGTTTGTTCCCGTGCTGGGCACTTGTGTGGACTGCCACTACGATTGGAAAGAGAAAAGAGAGAAAAAAAAAAAAGAAAGAAAAAAGGAGAGAGAGAGAGAGAGAGAGAGAGAGAGAGAGAGAGAGAGAGAGAGAGAGAGAGAGAGAGAGAGAGAGAGAGAGAGAGTCTAGGCATTTGGAATTTCGTGAAGACTATAGGAGGCTATTTATAGGGTCATTTGTGAATTATTTTAATTAAAATTTTAATTATTTTAATTATAAATAATTTTCCACTTTTCTTATAAAATTAAATGCATATTCCTCATCATGTTTATTCTTCTTCATTGATATTCCCTGAGCTGGCTGTCTAGCAGCTCACCTAACTTTTGAGGACCTCACACAAAAGTGAAATGACCATTTTACCCTTATGGGTAAATGTAAATTCACAAAAATTACAAAAAATAGGGCTTTTTCACCCAAGCTCAGATTTCATTGTGCTTACAGTCATTCTGACTAGTTTTCTGTGAATAATTCCAAATATCTATGTTTCAAGACCAGATTCTTTTTCTAAAAAATAATATTATATTAAATATAATATTCCATCTTGATTTTTGTAAAAATTCCAATTCATTTCAAATAATTCCAAAAAAATTGGGGTTTTCACATTCTTCCCCCCTTATTGAAATTTCGTCCTCGAAATTTAATATAACAACTCACATGAGTTATCATCATCTCATTTATAATTTTCCTTATATAACTTGTTCTATAAAATATTGACACTTAAGGAAATCTTTTATTCTCTTTTTGTTTTATCAATCATATCACCTTTTTTATAAAGGTAGACTTTATCAAAGTCATATAACTTGTTGGATAATTTTGCCATCTAAGTTAAATCATAACTACTAATCTGACATTTCCTAACATTTCAAAATGACTTATTCCTTTGAGTAATCCTCTTGTTCATATTTCATTTTTCCTTTATCTAGTGTCATAAATCATTACTTTACCAGTCAGTAATTCCCATAATATTGTTACTCCCCATTTCATTCAAATAGAATTTCTCGTTAACATAACCTCCAAGGTATGGATAGTTCTTTGACTATCAACCAAGGATAAAATGTTAAATCTCAATTGAAGTAATTTATGTTTTCAGTATAACCTTCCAACCTTTGGAAGTAAACATTTCATATCAATTCAAAATATCCATACTTCTATATCATTTTCTTTTGATGATATTTCCTTCCTCAAATTTTCACTATCATCTTGTCATAACTTTTGCAAAAACTATTCTTTTAATATCACTGGGTCATATCAATATTCTTGAAGTTCTTATAATTAGTGATTTACTTTTCCACTTTATAGGTAACATGTGTTACAAATTCTAAAATGTATACTTGAAACTCATTATGAAGCATCCAAAATGACTTTTCTATATCATTTCTAACTCCTTATATGAAATACCATAGTAACTTTCTTAACTCCAATCAAGGATCAACATCAATATTATCCTCATATGTCATTGAAATTTACTTTCTCTAGCTAGTCTTTACACTTACCAAATTTGGTGAACATTTTAATTCATGATGCTTCAAATTAAATTCATATATCTTCAACACATACTATTTCTCATTTATCCAAGAAAACTTTCCTTCATCAAATTCATAAATATCATTTATCCCAAAAGTATAACTCAAAATTTATGTTGAGTTTTGAATGATGTATCTAACTCACATTTTATAAGAGTTAAGGTTACTTAACCTCCTCAATAACATTATTTAGCATTTTAATCAATGCATAATCACAATAATCCATCCTTTTTCTAGTGTGGCTTCTGTTCTCCAAAATAACTTATTTGGTCAAATAAATCCTCTTTATAATAGTCCTTGACTTTTTAATTTATTCAAATCATCTTATGTCATCTTCTAAAATACCAATAAAGAATTATGTTGTACTAAGTAATAATTCAACAATAACTGAATCTCGGATTAGATTGAAAATTTGAAAAACTTCTTAATATATCTTGAAAATTTCTAACTATATCCTTCTCCATAATCTTGAATTATTCATTTTCTATAATCACCATATTTATCCAAATTGCTTGACTTTCAAAACAATGTGTTTAGCTTCCTGTATTTGTTTACAGGGTCTTATTTCTTGTATACCATGAGTATTTCCTCACCAATGTGAAAAAATGTATTTTTCTTCTTAATATATTAAAATCAATCATATCAGTAGTACAAGATGTATGGACTTCGATCTCATTGTGAACCATATACTACCATGGTTAACTTATTTTTCTAAAAAATTTGGGATTATAATTTCTCACTTTCACTATTCTTCTTTGTCTGATTTATATCTAAATTTTTCCTGAAGTGTAAAACAATCATTCCTTCTTACTCTATAAATTAATCATCTATTTATCATATTTATTCTCCTTTATTGAATTTGGAAAGAAATACTCACTATTTCCTTGAATTATTCTCAAGTAACATCATTTCTATTTCTAATATCGATTCTTTAGAAATTTCAGTTTTACCTTTCCGATAAAGGTTGAAAATTTTCTTACCCTTGCCAACTCACTGACTGGAGTTATCACATTTAAGTTATACCTCAAATCTTTCAATAGTATATTTATAATTGATGCAGATTTTTAGGAGATAAAAGAGTGTATAGATCCATAATCAAACAGTACTTTTGCATAGTTATCATATATAAGCAAAGTAGCTTCAATCATTGCATTTGAGGTTTGGGCTTGACCGTTAGTCATAACAAATACCCTCCCTTGCTATCTAGGGATATTCTCTAGTTTTGCATCCTTGATTGTCAGTTGTTTATTGTAGTTATTTGCCATGTATCCTAGTTCTCCACATTTATAACACTAGATTGGAGGTCGTTGTTGTATTGGATTAGGGCATATATTCCCAGGTTGGAATCTTCTACATTTAGGACAATGCCTTTGATTTTGTCCAAAGGTGGGATTTCCTTGAATTCTTAGTGCCCTAAAATTATTCATGGGCCCCTTGCCTTTCTTAAAAGGTCTTGGATTAAAGTTTCCCATCTCTATTCTTTTCCCATTTTGATTTTCCTTAAAATCCTCCTCAAATCTGGAGGCCATTTCTATGCATTCTGCTAGGGTCGTGGGTTTGGTACCCAACACCTTAGTTCTCAATCTTGGATTAAGTCCTCCTAGGAATCTGCCAGTTGTCTACCTATCTGTACCATAGATATGTGATGCAAACCTCTTCAACTGTATGAATTTGTTTTCATACTCTACAACAGACATATTACCTTGTTGTAGGAATTCTTTTTCCTTTCTTGCTTGAACATGAAGAGGAAAATATTTGTTGTTGAAAACCTCTTTAAATTCCTCCCAACAAATATTTTCTGGGTTTGAAAAGAAATTCCTCTTTGCTAATCTCAACCAGAAGGTAGCTTCTTGTTTCAGAATATAAGTGGCCATTTTGACTTTTACCTCTTCAGGAGTTCGTAAAATTTCAAAAGTTTTCTCAACCTCATTTATTCATTCCTTGGCTTTTTTAGCATCGCCCTTTCCATTATAACCTATCACTATTTTCTGAAATCTTTTCACCATTTTGTCCAACTTCTTTAGTGATAATTGAGAATTTCTAGTGACTCCCATATGTACAGGTGAAGAATGATCTTGTACAGGTGTTGGAGTATTATTTCTTTGAACAAGTGTGCTGGGCCCTGCTTCATGCTGAGCTAGAGCTGGTGCATTTTCTATTGCTACAAGCAGTACAGACGCCTGAGGTTGTTGAAGATGGGGAAGAAGACCTCGCAATACTCTTGTTATAATTTTCTCAACATTATTTTCTTGAGATGTATTCTCCATATTGGAATCACTAGTCCTCTGAACCAACCTCCTAGTTCCTTTAAGTGGCATCTGCTCATAAATCAAAATTTCTATATAAACACTCTATTTAACTAATTCTATCCTAACCCTAATTTGGATGTCATCTTAATATTGGACATATAGGAGCTATGAGTGACTGAATGAACTGCTCTAATACCAATTGTGATGACTCGGGTTTTTAAAATACATTTTCATAAATATTTGCAAAGGTAGGGCCCTGATTTTGAAAATTTTTAAAATACAAACAGTGGAAACATATTTTCTTTGAAATTGATTTGTCAGAAACCCAAGTGCCACCTCAAATTACTTACCATACATAGATTTTTGTATAAAATAAAATTTCTATTGAATATCAATAGAAATACTTTTAATAAAATCAGGATTGATCTAGTGGTTTACATACACAGCTCCGGTAGTCATTACATACCTTCTCCAAATATAACAATCCAAATTACAAAAAAATCAATACAATCTTCGTCAGAGTAAATACCCTGAGCCGTAGTTCGGTGATGATAATCCACAAGTCTTGAGCTTTCAACCTTCCTTAACTGTATTTGAGATATTGTAAACGTTCAAACATTTACAATATCTCAACAAGCTATGCTTGGTAGGGGATTTAAGAACTACATTCAATATATCGCAAATATTTCAACAGTTCATTATATCCATGATATAAAACAATTTATACAATTGGATAACTGTTTTATCCTTCACTCGTCATATGAATTATATGTATATATTACAAATAAATAAAATCATTGAAAATAGTGAATATCATCAATAATACCGTATTAGGAATCATCCTCCAATACAACATTGGTAATAACTTTTATCGACCATCTCATCATGCCATAAAATAAGGCATTTCATCATGCCATAACATAAGGCATCTCATCATGCCATAACATGGGCATCTCATCATGCCATAATCAATTGCATCATAATGCAAAATATGAAAGGACTACCATGCTTGCAGTCTCAATCCATACAACCTACCCAGATAACTGCATAATACTCCACTAATACCACGGTGGAAAATACAGATCCATGTTTGCATGGGGTGAACCATGGCTGTCACAATGGCGCCCTTCCCATGATTGCCCCACCTGATGTTTTGCCTCTCTTTCGGCACGGTATCATCGTCATAATCAATTTTGGAGATTGGGTGGCCAAACCCTCATAACTCTCATAGCATTGGCATCCTTAGGCCTAAGCCTGTCTTAAAACAAAACCATAAGTCTCCATGCTTGTATGAAAAATAATATTTTATACTTTCAAACTGTGTGTCTGGTTATAATAGGACATGCCTATTACTTATTTCCTTAAGATTTGGTAGTCCAACTTATATAGTTCAAATCTTCCCATTCTACCCATTAAGTAATTTTATAATTACTTAATCAATCCCTTTGTATTCATTTCAACATCATTTGTTGTCTTAAGTAATTTCATAATTACTTAATCAATCTCTTTGTATTCATTTCAACATCATTTGTTGATTCATAACAATTCCAAGGCAATTATAATCAAAACTCATTTATCAGGATAAGATCATGTGTAAAATACATTTATTTTATATATTGAATATATCCTTAAGGTCCACCCAACTTTACTTTCAACCATCCATCTTCTCATTGATCTTGATCATTATATCCTTCATGTATCTATCAAATCATATGTATACAGTCATTCCTCAACTCATTTATATTTCCTAATTGTTCTTTTGATCATCCTTACATAGGATGATTTGGATCTTATTCCTTGGACCATATTGATCAAGGATCTAATCTATTGATCTGCATTTGAATCTAACATTTATACTACTTCAAAACATACATGCAATATTATGGTTCTTATTATTCTTGATCATTCAAGATCTCCCTATGGATCTTGTTTGATCTTTGATTATCTTAATTACCATTTTATTAAGATTAGATAGTTTACTATCCTTTTATGATTTTATTATTATTCAACCAGTTAATGTTTTACTGATTGAAGATAATTTATTTCTTTCCTAACACTAAATGACTCCTCCTTATTTCAGAATTGACTAAGGCTTACTCGTTAAAAGATGCTCACAGAGTGGTTAATTGAATCCTCATGTAAGGAGGCGTTTAGACCTCACAAATGTCGTCAGAAGGTGGGGGAAGAGCGAGGCTCTATTAGAGAACCCCTTTAATCACCATGTTCAGCATTTATTGGGGTGACCTTAGCTCAACCGTCATAAGGTTCCTATGAGCATTAAATCCTAAGTACTCTTGCTATTTGATTTTAATTAAATTCATGAGCATTTAAAATGTCATTCATGGGGTTTATTATTCTTCTAATTTGGGCCAAGAAAATGATATTCCTTATATTATCCTACTAATTATAGCCATTACTATCATTAAGTCCATATCCATATTCATTATAAATGTTCATCAATATCAATTTTCATTTAATTACATTTTTCATGTAATTTACATCACATGAACAATTAAAGCGTAAATAAATAAATCTAATAATTAAATTTACTAAGCAAATAAAAGAATTTAATAATTCATATGCTTATTTGAATACATCATATTTATTCATTTTGATCAAATGATCATATTTTGATTTCTATTCATTTTTCATCCCATTAAGGGTTTAGATCTTAATCTTTTCATTTTTATTCAGATCTATCACATTCTCTTAATGTGATATTATCACTAGATCATTGATGCGTCTCATCATATGATATGATTTGATCTTTCTTGATCCAACCGATCAAGAAGATCTTAAGTCAATTTATCCAAATCAAGGGCATAGATTTCAATCTATCCCAAATTAGCCACATAAGGCTCATCATTTCTCATGATCTTATCATTAGAGCATCATCCATATTATTTTATAGTTTGTAATTATGCTAGATTATTAAGATCAAATAAATCCATAATTATTTTTAAGATTTCTCTTCCATTAATGTTAAATTTCTTAATTCATCCTAGATTAGTTATATCTAACTCTTGATTCCATGTTCCCTTATCACTAGATCACTAATGGATTAGAAATCCCAGGTCTGATCATGTCAGATTAGACTGATCTTGGGAATTAGTACCTCTTTTTGTAATTTATAGAATTTTACAGCAAATAAACGTAAATTTTATGTTTCCATTAGATTCTACTCTTCACCAAGAATCCATAGCTTCTTCCCAATCTTGATTTGGAGTTAAAATGAGCTATGAATTGAAGTTTTAAGGCTTCAGATCAAAACAAGGGCCAATATGGGAAACATTGATCAACGGATCGATTAGCGGCTTGCCCCCATTGTGTTCCACCGGTGATAGCCTATGGTACAGGAAGGGGTAACCTAGGATAGCCGAGACGGTCCGATTTGGACCGTCAGATCAGCTCTTCCCTAGATCTCTAGATCTAACCACACTAAGCGCCTAGATTTCATCCCTTAAGATTTTTTGGGCCCCAGCATCTCATTGAACAACTCAAATATCTTATTTGAGCCGCTTACAGCTGATTTCCCATTAGGGTTCATTGGTGAACCAGTCGCCGATGGAATGGATTCAACAGTGAATCCTTACGATTTTTGGCTGAAAAATGGAGGGGAAAGGAGGAGAACCTACCTGGATCCCATTTGGAGCAAAGAATATAGCCAGAGAAAAGTTTTCCTTGCCGAATTTTGAAGCTCTAGCCAGACAACTAGGGTTTTTGTAAATTTCTCTCTGCCAGGGTGCTTGTTGATGCTGAGGAGGAGGAATGGGAGAGGGGTTTTGAAGAAGAAGGTAAGGGGAACTGGAATTTCAGTTCAGTCCTGTTGCCAACGTCAGAAAAGTGGAAGATCGAAGGAATCTTACGGGGTTGGGGAAAACCCTAGTTAGCTGGATCGGTGATGATGTCGGGTGAAAGGTGCATCCCCCGACTTTCTAGCCTGACACAAGGTGGTTCTCGTGCTCGGCGTTTATGGGGACTACCGCTACGGTTGGAGAGAGAGAGAGTCTAGGGATGTGGAATTTTATGGAGACTGTAGGAGGGCTATTTATAGGGTCATTTGTAAATTATTTTAATTTTAAATAAATTTTTACTTTTCTTATAAAATTAAAAGCATATTCCTCATCATGTTTATTCTTCATCATTGATATTCCCTGAGCTGGCTGTCCACCACCCCATCTAACTTTTGAGAATCTTATACAAAAGTGAAATAACCATTTTACCCTTATGGGTAAATGTAAATTTACAAAGATTAAGAAAAATAGGGCCTTTTCACCCGAGCTCAGATTTTACTGTGCTTATAATAATTTTGACTAGTTTCTCGTGAATGATTCCAAATATCTATGTTTCAAGACCTAATTCTTTTTCTAAAAATTAATATTACATTAAATATAATATTTTACCTCGATTTTTGTAAAAATTCCAATTCATTCCAAATAATTCTAGAAAAATTGGGGTTTTCACAAAAATAACATCATAAACTACAAACTTTGTGATGGGTTAATTGGATATTGGGATACATTGATTCACAAATAATGTTTTTGTCTTTTTTCATGAATATTAGCTTGGACAATGTGATATACTAATACACTAAAATCCTATCAAATATTAACTCTTTTTTTGTTTGTTAAAAGGAAAAATTACAAAGAAAAACCACACACTCTCATACATCCATCTAATTCCTTAGTGAAATGAAGGTGCAACCTCAACCTCCATCAAGGGTGTCGACTCGAACCCACATCCTACTGTGTACAAGAGGCCCTTGGTTTCATCGTGGATACATATGGTCCAATCTAGTCCATAGGCCATCTTAACTATCGTAGAGAGGTGTAAAATGAACATTAATATGAGATCAGAAAGATAAATTTGACTTTATTCATCCACCCATTCGATCTGTGATTACAATCTAGTCGATTCACAAGATATACAACATAGAGCAGGAGGGCACAATTGTCATTAGGGAGGCAAAATATGACACAACACGATAACATGACTTGAACACAACATAGATTTAGTGGGTCAGCATTGAGTCTTATCGTGTTTGTGTCATTTTCGGGTTGACTCAAAAATGATACGCCTAAAATCATGTTGTGTTTGGGTCAATCAATGTTGACCCATCGTGTTAACTTGTTTGACTCGCAAACTATTAATATGTCGTGTTGACCCATCTGACTTACAACCTGTTAACCCATCATGTTGAAAATATAGGACGATTTTTCAAAAACAATCTTATATTCTTATAGGAATATAAAACGTGACTCGTCTATATTCTTAGATTTTGAAAAAATCATCAATATAGGACGGGTTTTCTTATATTCTTATGATTTTTGAAAAACCATCAATATAGAATATATGACTGATTTTAAAAAACTATCCTATATTTTTGTCAAAATATAAGATGATTTTTTAAAAATTATCCTATATTTTTATGACTTTTAAAAAATTATAAAATATAATATAATTTTTTAAAAATTGTCCTATATTCTTACAGGAAAGATGATCTTATATTAGTTATTATATATCTTTTTAATTGTGCTAGATGAGTCGTGTCGACTCGTTTAATAATCGTAGTGTGTTCGAGTCACAAATTCTTGACACTATATTTGTTTTGACCTGCATATCCTAATAAGTCAGTCTCTGCCTAACACGAATACGACTCGTACACTGTCCCTGGTTGTCATTTAAACTAGTAAAAAGTCTGAGTCAAGAGCCAAAATGGGCAATAAAACCGGACAACAACTTAACTAGCATGAGTAAGATCCATGGGTAAGAAGTAGAGCCGAAGCCAAAGATAAAAGTCGTCGCCTCTCCAGCCTGTCGTGAATGTTTCTCTTCTACTCCCGCCAACAGCGCGTTGCATCCTAGACAAGCCACGTGTACCAAACCGGATCCCACACCCCACAACAAAACCCCACTTAATAACCGGCTTCAAGTCCGCCTAGTGATGACGATCTAACAAGCAACAAAACAAAAAGCACTACACACACACACCGCGAGAAGAAGAAAAACTCCGACCCCCACTCAACAAGAAGAAAGCTATTAACTTTCCGGCGGCCATGGATTTCCCTATCTATGGCTTCGTTACCTTCTTCCTCCTCTGCCTCGGCAGAACTTCATCGACATTGCCCGAATACCAGAAGAACTCCGTCCAGATCAACTCCAATTCTGTTCTGGTAGCTCTCCTCGACTCCCATTACACCATTCTCTCCGAGCTCGTGGAAAAAGCTCTTCTCCTACAAATCCTTGAAGAAGCTGTCGGAAAGCACAACATCACCATTTTTGCACCTAGAAATGAGGCTTTAGAACGAGATCTGGATCCTGAATTCAAGCTCTTCCTACTGGAACCAGGAAATCTCAAATCGCTCCAAACACTGTTGATGTTCCATGTCATCCCGAGAAGGATCCACGCCGGTGAATGGCCGAAACTGGAGAGGTTACAGCATCACAAAACCCTATCCAACGAACATCTCTCACTTTCTTCTAAAAGCACCGGCAAGAAAGTAGATTTGGCAACATTGATCCATCCCGATGCCGTGATCCGTCCCGACGGTGTGATCCACGGCATCGAACGGCTTCTAATCCCACGGTCCGTACAAGAAGACTTCAATCGTCGCCGAAATCTAGGATCGATCTCCGCTATGTTGCCGGAAGGAGCTCCGGAGGTAGATCCAAGGACTTTCAGGCTGAAAAAACCTGCCGTTCCTGTTCCCGCCGGTTCACCTCCCGTACTGCCAATCTTCGACGCGATGGCTCCAGGACCATCGCTGGCGCCAGCTCCAGCGCCTGGACCCGGCGGAGCTCACCGGCATTTCGACGGTGAGAGTCAGGTCAAGGATTTCATCCAAACTCTTCTGCATTACGGTGGTTACAATGAATTAGCCGACATCTTGGTGAATCTGACTTCGTTGGGAACGGAAATGGGCAGATTAGTGTCAGAAGGCTATGTTTTGACTGTTCTGGCACCAAATGATGAAGCAATGTCGAAATTGACCACCGATCAGCTGAGCGAACCAGGAGCACCAGAACAGATTGTGTATTACCATTTGATACCGGAATATCAGACAGAAGAAAGTATGTATAATGCGGTGAGGCGATTTGGGAAAGTGCGTTATGATACTTTGAGGTTGCCGCATAGGGTGGTTGCAAGGGAAGGTGATGGATCTGTCAAGTTTGGGCACGGGGAAAATGCGGCTTATCTTTATGATCCTGATATCTATACCGACGGCAGAATTTCCGTTCAGGGGATTGATGCCGTGTTGTTCCCGCCGGACGCTGAACCGCCGACGGCAGAGGAAAAGCCGGTTGTTCACAAGAAAGTTGTTGCTGCTAAACCCAGGAGAGGTAAATTTTCGTTTCATCTCATTTCATTTTGGATTAACTTTCTGCCAACGTAAATAACCAAAAGCGAGAGAGTAAAATGCGCCTTGCCCCTGGAATTTCCTTTTCTTTTCGAATATTTTCTGAACTTGCTTCCTGAATTTCGGATTTTGTTGGCGATCGGATTTGCCCATTTAGCTTTTCATCTAAGTGGTGTGGGATTTTTATTTGCCCGGATATTCCATTTTTCGGGTAGCAATAGCGTTGCAATCGACCGGAGACGTCAGATTCCTGCTGGACTTTTTCGGTTTCAATTTTCTTTTATTCATTTTTGTCGGTGGATCTAGCCGGTCGTTTCCTTCCGATGCCTTTTCTTCGTCGACATCATAGCGTCTCACTCGATTCCCCAAATTGGAAAAGAGTGTAAAACGAAGAGGAAGAGTGTCATTACCAATATAAGGGATTTGTTGTCTCATAGTTTAGCAAAGGGGGCCTTGTTTATGTTCGGGGTTAACTTCTGGTAACTAATTTGACTGACTCTTGCTCCCGTGTGGTTTGGAGTAAATGCATTGATGAGGGTGGGAAGGCTTGCGGGTATTTTTAGGATCTTTACTGATCTAATAGTCAGCGCGACTTCTTACAGTAGCCGCTGATTTTATCTTGATCGGATGATCCTAATCCCATGATCCATGAAGCCCTAGTTTAGTGTTACACAAGAAAAAGTTATAACCTTTTGTTTCTTTCGGATTTGATTGGGATCAAGTTTCACAGGATGGTTGTCTACAAATTTAACGATCACAATCATATGTACTTATTTTTTTGCGTAGAGATCATTTCTGGCACGTTGAGTGCAAAGACCGGGATTTTCTCCCATGATTTGGAGAAAGTATATATCCTGGTGTCGGTGGAGGTTATTTCAGGCGGCATATTGGGGCTTGATGCAGGCGTATTTAAGGAGGAGACAGTCAAATATCCCCCGGCTCCACTATATTGGAACTAACAGCGAGTCATCAAATAATTTTTTTTTTCAAACATGTATATTTCTTGAAAAAAAAGGTTTTGTGGCAGGAAATATACTGAAGTTGTTGATTTATTTTTTTGTTTTGCATTTTCTGTTGGCAGGGAAGTTGCTGGAAGTAACTTGCACTATGCTAGGGATGTTTGGACAGGATAGTCGTTTGTCCAGCTGCAACCCTTGAAACCAGAAGTCTACTTCTCTCAAATGATAAAATCAAAGGTAAAATTTAGTCATCCTCTTATTCCATTACTTCATTCATCTCTATTCTGCCAAACAGTGGATTGGAGTTGGGGCTAAATTTAATCATCCTCTTATACCATGGATTGTAGTTGGGCGCAGGTGAATGTGTAAAAACTGGGTGGAAGAAGAAGACGACTTTTAGTAGATGCAATTTTTTGTTTTTATTTTATTTTAAGAAACACCTCCGGGGAAAAGAAGTAAAGCAGGAGGTGATTTGATTGGTAAGTGAACCGGTGACTTGCGTTGCAGAATGCCAAGATTCCCGAGGCAAGAAAAGAGGCATTTCATCAGTATATAAAAAGGAGATACTTTGGTATATATAAATATTTTTTGGGTGTTTGATGGTACTTAGCTGTCTTTTGCTTGTATTCTGAGTATTTGGTCTTGTTTTTCTTTTCAAGGAGCTGAGGGAATGAGAAAGGGTGGAAAGGGCATTTTCACGTGGTCATGGCTGTTGCCCACAGATAATAAAGTTTCATAATGATGATGACTAAAAGAAAAAGAAAAATTCTTTTGTGTTAACATGGGAAAATTGTAGTTAAATGGAATTCAACTGCAGGAATGGTTTCATCATGGGCATCATTCTTTCCTTCTTCCTTCTTCCTGGTATCTGGTTTTGTGGTTTTGAAGACGCGTTGTATTCTGTTTTGTTTGTTTCCGTAATATGATATTAAGTGTTAGGTTATTGTGTCAATAAATCCATTCATGTGAAAGTGGCTTCAAGTTGGTGCTTTACAATCTCTGTACGTGGGGACCTGGCAGAGGTGCACTAATCAATTAATTATGTGCTTATTGTATGTGTCTATGCGGGACATTATAATATTGATTTTGGCTACACGAAGTACTGACCGGGGCGCACTGCTCTCAAAGGACGGTAGGCCTCTTCCCAGGAGCTTTCCGATGTCACGGACTTGCCAAATAATTCGCGGGCTTTGCTTGAACAGGTTCTGTTTCCGCTGCCTGAACCATTTGATTTGATCTGAGAGTAGTTATAATGGAGTGTCGCTATGAAGTAGCGGGATAAGATTACCACTCGGGCTCGCCCTCTTTTCAACGATCCGAACCATCCCCATCTCATATCAAAGTGTGAATGAGTCATGCAACAACATCCGATCCATCAGAATATTTTTCTTCAAACAGGCAGTTGGCAAAGCACAATGCTAAATTAAGGTTCGTTCGGATAATGAATCAAGTAAATGGTTTAGGTCATTGAACCAGTAGGGTAAATGACTGTAAGGTACCCCATGTTTACGTAATTGGGCCCCGTGTCTGATTGATCCGACTACGTCGTTTCACCTTTAGGTTGAGCTCCCCTTTCAAAAGTTCATTGTTAAGATGCAAGGGTAACTCTCCCTGTAAATGCATAGAATAGAAAAGGTAGAGAAAAGAATATAAATAATAAACAAGAATGGGCACACATTTGCATAAAGATACGAATTTCCATCGATATGAACAGATAATTATAGAAGACATTCATTCTATTACATGTCAATCGGCCTTAGAAACAAGTATGCTAAAATCTAAAGCAAAGCAACAGAGCCCATCTGTGCCATGTTCAGCTTACTGTTTAAGTGAAGGGCTCTAGATCTTGAAGGTCAGTGGATTGACATTCATCTATAGTAGGATCAGTTGTTTGAGCTTCAGCTAAAGTAGATTCAACTGGTTTGTCTGGAGGTGTTGTAGCCGATGTCTTTGGGCTTGTGGGTTTGGAAGAAGTTTTGGTATCAATCGATGGAAGGTTTGTATGAGAAAGTTTTCCGGATCATTTTTTTTCTCTTTTGGGTAGGCTTTTCTATTGTAATTTTTTTAGAGGCTAGGTGGAAAATATCTTGGTGCGTATGAGAAGTCAATTTGGTACTTCCTCTATGTCTTAGTGGTCTTAAAGACTGAGTACAAGATGGAGTAATAGGTGGATATTTCTTAGTTGCTTTGAGTGGAGGAGCTAAGGCATCCTCTCTGCCTTCATCTTTTTACTCATTTCCTCCCACCTGTTTCCTCTTTTCTTATCTTCGATCTCTTTCATCACCTTCTCGTCACTCTTCTTTACCTCATCTTCTTTCTTCCTGTTCTTTCTTTCTTGCCTTGCTAAAGTAAGCAACTGTAGCTATCATGGATCATCTGGTTTGAAAACAAGTAGGAGCTTTGAAGTATCAGCTGAGAAGTTGGAAGATATGGATTGAGCCAAGGCCTATGTAGCTCTAAGAAGTAAAGGCAAGTTGACTTCCACCACAGATTTGGATGAAAATAATTAATTCCCATCGAACTTCACTGCATGAATAATCTTGCCAGCATCCTGTTCTAGCTCGTTCCATCTTTCAATAGAATCCAACTCCATCAAGTTATGTATTGTTTGATGGACCTTGGTTCTCTTTTCATCTACTTTTCCCAATAAGTAGCTCTTTAATCTCGGAATTAAGAGATGAACTAGTATTCTCTTTTACCATATTATGAGCCATCTGTTCTTAATTCTTCAAAATCTGTTCAAGCATCCTTATCTTTAAGTGTGTGGAAGCGTGGTCTTGGTGGTTCCTTTATCCTTTCAATAGCTTCCAAGCCTTCTGTCATGGCTTGTTCTAATGGATTTGTAGTATATTGGCATCCACCTAGCCACTTCCACGACCTTCTTCTTGAAATCTCTCTTTTGTACCAATAACTACATCTTGTTCTTGCCTCACCAACTCTTGTGCAGAACTAGCTTGCGTTTAATTCTTTGTTTACCATTGACCATTCACAAGATCAAAGTCTATGCACCTAATTGATGTCTCATTGATGAGAAGGTTGTTAGTAAATGATTAGGGCTCCAAGAGGTGTCCTATATAGATTAGTAAGGTGAGTGATAATTTGTGTTTTAAATGACTTTTTATCAATTCTTTTCAAAAAGCAAGGCTTCTAGTTGAAAATTCTTTTAAAAATCAAACAATGGAAACATTTTTCCTTTGAGAAGAGTTATGAAATTCCCCAAGTGTCATTACTACTTTACAAAATATGGATTATATGATAAAAATGAAATGCTTATTTTTTAGAAAATTCGGCATAGTCTCCTCTGTTTTTCTGACCCCACGCAATTAACGCATGCGATGTGATTACCTAATAAACACAATTTTCATCTTGTTTGAAGTTAAGGCATTTAAAAACATTATATATACACATGATAATGACTCTCTTCACCCAAGAATTCAAGTCGCAACACAATCACACAAGTATAATAATTACATATCCATTCAAAATACAAATGCAGACACAATCTCTCTCTCTCTCTCTCTCTCTCTCTCTCTCTCTCTCTCTCTCTCTCTCTCTCTCTCTCTCTCTCTCTCTCTCTCTCTCTCATCAATTACAACAATTTTAGCATAGTCCATGTCTTACCTTTCCTTCTCAAAATCTTCCGTACTCATCTTCAACTCTCTCGTCGTATATATGAAACATGGTCTATAGACAGGTCACACCAACTCTCAAGAGTTGCCCAATTTTAATCATATCAATATAATACAGAATATACATGGGGTAGACCAACTTACATAAGTTGCTTGATTTTAATCATATCTATAATCACATAGATCACAGTCTTTAGATAGGATTGGACTAACTCTTATGAGTAGCCTAATTTTAACTATACTAACATAACATAATTTGTACATGGACCAGGACCAACTCTTGCTAGTCACCTGATTTTAACTGTATCAACATAACATAGTCTACACACGGACCAAGACCAACTCTCGCGAGTCACCTGATTTTAATTATATCAACATAACATAGTTTGTACATGGACTAGACCAACTCTCACAATTCACCTGATTTTAACCATATCAACACAACATAATCTGCATAGGAACCAAGACTAACTCTTGCGAGTCACTTTATTTTAACCTTATCAACACAACATAGATGGATCAGAACCACCTCTCAATAGTTGCTTAACTTCAACCTATCAAAATAACATAGTTTGTGCATAGACCATGACCAACTCTTGCAAGTCGCCTAATTTTAAACATATTTGTAAATCACAGTCTATAGAAGGGCCAAGACCAACTCTTATGAGTCGTTTGTTTTAACCATGTCAGTATAACACATACTTTACACCGGCCAAACCAACTCAAATGAGTTGGCTAATTTTAACCATATAGGTGATTACATGGATCATAGTCTTTAACATTTCTTACTAAAATCACAACGAATAACATGCACTTTTGCATAAGCAGTTTAATCATAAAAATAAAAAATTCAAAATATACTAAAAAACAAGAAATCTTAATTTCACCTACTTGGTGTGACATTTTCATGTTTTGCTAGCTTCATAACCATTAAATCTACTTGCTAATTTGTGGTTAAGATTGACCATTTAAGAGTTCATCCTTGATTATGCACAAATATGCAAACATACACATATTTATATTAAATTTCTTTATAGCTTGCAATCTAGATCTTTAGTGAATATTCATGGTCAAGATTGATCATAAATCACTATTCCATTAGTACTTAACATATATCAATGCAATCATGACCGTTCAATATATTGATTGATCTTTCCCAACCATAGATCATCGATCAGTTCTCTAACAGTTGCTACAAACATAGATCTATAACACTAATTGTCCATCCAAGGTCCAAATAACTCTTTAATATCTAAAATGGCTAATTTGTAAGCTTGCAAGTTATTTTTCATGGGTTGATAATCTCAATCTCTTCATCATGACTAGATCCAATTTTGGATGGTCAGATCTAAGGTTCATGCACTTCTGATGGTTATACATGTTTAAATTTTGGGTTTCTAGTTGACCCAATGATTGGATCAAGTCTTATAAGATGATAATGGTAATTAACAAGTTCAATGTTTTGTGTATCTAATAGAATTCAATGGTTCATAGCCATTGAAATTACTAATGGTGGACTAGCCATTGGATCAAGGGTTATAGGTCTAGATTTGTTGATCAAATAGTGTAAGGCACTAGATTTCACCTACAAGATCTTAATTATGTTCAATTATCCATGAAATTTCTAGTGATTTTATGGTTTACAATGCACGTAATGCTTGAATTAAAATATAAGGTAACTTGGAGAAGATTGATAGTGATCTTACCTACAATCTTGTTGATCCTAGTCTAACTGATCATTAGAAGCATCGAATAACTACTGGATGGTCACAGATAGGTGTGATCGTAGTTGTACAACAATATTGTATTCAAATCTTAGTTGGATCGACCTCGATCATAGATTTTCTTGAGGGGTTTACGTAATGCCAATACTATTCTTAAGGTTTTAGATGGCCAAGAATGTCACTTGGATTCCAAATATGCTAGACAATTGAGAGGAACACAATGAACAGCTCAGGTCACCAATTTGAGTCATTTTCACCCTTGTGCACAGAGTACCCTATGACTATTATGTCGTCGAAGTTCTATCACCAATGATGGAAAAAGGGGAAATGGGAGTAGGGTAGGAAGAAGGGAGGTTATGGAAAAAAGGTGGGAAGGAGAGCATGGCATCATCAAAGGTTGAACTTGAGCTGTAGAAAGCAGTGCCTCAGGCGACACAAGTAGCTTCCAACTGCAGCCAACACATGTTGAGCTCTAAGAAGGTGGGAAATGAGAAGGGGCAAGTCAGTGGATTGCATCATATCGATTGCTTGCATCTTGTTGTCCGATTAGAGAGAGATAGAGGAGAATGGGGGAAAATGAGGAAAAAGCAATGGCGCTAGTAGGGTTTTGACCCGGCCGAATTGGAGGGGAGGAAGAGAAGAGGAGAGGGAGTGGGTGGTGCGATCTGGCATCCTGTCATTAATTGGTTATGGAGCTTAGGTGGCTGGTCGGTGGAGAAGGAAAAAGTGAGGAAGTAAGGGAGAGGAGAGAGATCTGTCGGGTTTTGGTTTAGAAGTTGGGGTAAGGGGTCCCATTATTAAAAGTGACCCCTCTATTTTGCACATTTCTTCTTCTCCTTTTAATTTGATTTTAGTATTCTTAGTGTTGTTGGGATCATTTGTTTGAGTACAATCCAATTATTGAGGTTTCAGGCGTGAATCAGGTGTCCTTCAAAACATTAATTCCCTGAAACTCAAAATACGAAAGTCCAAATTTGATTTTTTTCAAAAATAACTCAGAAATTATCCAAAAATGCAATTTAAAAATTGGGGTTGTTACATTCTGCCCCCTTAAAGAAATTTTGTCCTCAAAATTCTTTTGACATCATTCCTCAAAAGATTTATGATTCCAACTTTAAACTCCTCACTAACATACCTTTTTTGTCCATTTGAGTTGTAAAGAGCTACATCCATTGTGTACTCTATTATGAATCCTTAATTTATAAATATATCAACATCATTTCACAAAGTCTTTTGATCTTACATTTCGTTCTTAATTCAAAATAAAAGGTAAATTCCTACCTTTGGTCTATCTCGATAATTTCTCCAATTGTCATCATAACTTCTAATCTATACTGAAATAATTTCATGTATATGATAAAAAACTGAAAGACCAATCAACTCATAATTAGGTTCATCCAATTATAACTCACATCTTTATATGGACTAGACTTCAAGTTATTCAATAATTGGGGTGAGTTCATAGCTTAGGGTTGAATAAGGATCATATATAAAATACTCTTGTTTAGAGTATCAAGTAGTCTTTCATTGATAATATTTTCATAATATCCTTCCAACATCACAAGAATCACATAGATTTAGTCACTACATAGTCTGTACTCAAGGTACAATGCTCTACTCATATACAGGTCATCGTCATCATTTCTAATTTCTTATGATTCATGAAATGATGTAATATGATTTATGCAATGATATTTTATATGCAGTCATTCATTGGGATCTTTCTTTCATGAACTTGTCGAAACTATACTTCTAAAGAATCTCTTCTTAAAAGAGGGTATATAGTTATATCAGTCACTAATTAAGTCACCCAGATGAACCATGATGTGATAAACCTCGCAATGGATTTGGAGAATTGTCAACAATACCACCCATAATGGACAATCTCGATACAAAAGTATTTGACCTAACATAGTTCACTTCATCGATGTAGAAAGTACATTTCTGTGCCACCAATTGACTCAGTCGTGATGGATCAACAGTTAAAATTAATAGTCCAAAAGGGTAAAATGAAAATAAACCTCGATTACTCAATCCAAGACCGTGACTCAACATACATTGCCTTTAAGCCACACCATTCTCTTGCCTAGCATACATCCAAACTTGCTTGGGAACATCTCTCTCATGTTTTTTGCCTTAGTACAAGCTTATCATATAGGCCTCGTAAGCATAACTTTCAACATTGGTATCTTTTATGTACCTTCGAATTATTCTTCCTGTGTAGGTTTCTAAATTTCTCACCAAAACCATCACTAGTTAATCATTTATAGATGTCACTTGGAAATGACCCTTCCTTATTCAAACAATAGCTTTTAGTAATGTCATATAGATTTTCATCACTCACACTTGCTTATGGTCCACCATATACAATTCCAAACTATGAATAACTTCGAGCATTTCTAGTTTGCCACTAATTTAGACTCAAATTAATTTCTCCTTCGAAAGGAACGCAAGTATTTTAAATGGTCTACCTTCTAACTTATAAGAACTACTTTATTATGTGGGGAACTAGTCCTTCAAAGTGTATGGTTTCCCTTAATCTTTACTATGTTTTGTTTATCCTCTGGTGTCCTACTCGCAAGCCTCAATTGCCTTCATTCATGTATACTCTGTTTTAAAGAGTCATGTGTCACGTCTTCTCTATGACCATCCTTTTCACCAGTGTTCAATCCAACTTGAATATCTTATTAAGGTGAAGAAACTTTACTCTTTTTCTCAGGGATAATAATCCTCTTTCTTTAAATTCCTTTGCTTGGTCATTTTGCTCAAATAAATCACATAATGTCACAAAAGTATCATCCTTCGAGGCATTATACTCTCAGTTATCTAAAACCTATTTTCTTTTCTTATTATCCTTAAATTATTGTAGCATCATAATTATTACACTTCTCAAAATTCCATACACATCTTCCTTTACCTTAAGATCCACATTAATCCCATTTGGATACTTTTCCTTTAATCTCGATATTCAGTCACTTTCAATTTTAAAATATGGTTTATCCCTCTATATTATTTTCATTTTCTTGAGAATCTTTAAACTTTTAAATACAATTGGCTTGACTTTCATGAACATATAACTATAATAATAATGGTAAATGGGCTATCCAAAGTTAAACATTTGGAGTTCTTTTTTTTTCTTTACAAAGTACAATGTCACACATTAGCCAAACTAGACCTTAATCATAGTCAAACACTATTTATTTTCAAGATCACTCTTAACCAATAGAGATGTCTTCTTTCTTATCACATTCTTGAAAAGGATTGTTTACTGTCAATAGTACTCCTCTTACATTTTGTGTCATATAATCATGGTCAACAATTCACAACTGAATTATGTCCAATAACCATCTTCACCAAAGGCAGAAAATTTGAATTTTCTTTTCAGTGTCTTTGGATACATATACTAGGGGGGGTTATTTAATGGCATATCTTGTGCATTTCTGAGATATCACGGCACATCTGATATGTGCAGCTTATTTAACAATGATTTCTTGGGCATACGTGGGATATCAAGTTTATTTAATTGTGATATCTGTATTGTTTTTGAGATATCAAGTTTATTTAATGGCTATATCTTTAGCTTTTCTCAGATATCAGGTTTATTTAACAGCGATATATTTGGCATATCAAGATATTAGGTTTATTTAACCTTTTTATGGATTGATATGTTTGCTGATATATGAGATATGCTAACTCTCATTGTAGTGTAATTTTTAGAGAGAGAAAATGCATTTCAAATGTTGTTTTTTAGTGAGAGAAGAAATGTGCTCCTCTTTCTCCTCTCCTATGATCAGTCGACGACACTTTCAAGGGTGTTAGGATTTTTGTTGTTGGACCAACACTTTTAAGGATTTTAGGGTTTATTAGTCGATGACATCTATTCTCAAGGCGAAGTCAGGTTTGTTTTGTTGGATCGAAGCATTCTCACCCTATGGTTTTTGTTGTTGGACCGACACTATCAAGGCTGTTAGGGTTTTTGATGTCTACGACATCTCTTCCTAGTTCTCATTAGTGAAATGAGGTTTGTGTTGTTGGACCTTAGCTTGATCACTGTAGGGTTTTTGTTTTTGGACTGACACTTTCAAGGCTATTTTGGGTTATCAATGTCGACGACATCTCTTACCAATTCTCATGGGTGAACTGAGGTTTGTGTTGTAGGGTTTTTGTTGTTGGACTGACACTTTCAAGCCTGTGAGGGTTTTTTATGAGTTTATCAGTAGATGACATCTCTTCCTAGTTCACACTGGTGAACTCAAGTTTGTGTTCAGAGAAGGTCTTGCAAGCATTTTGCGGCTGAAGTCCTCTTCCCATTTGTTCTAACTTAGTACCAACAAGAAAATGCTGATCTTTCTTGGGCAAATAGGGTTTGCAAATGACTCTGTAGATGTAATTGTTGGAACTTTTAGATCTAGGATTGTCTTATGTTTCCCTTATAAAGCAATCATCAATATACCTAGTCAGCACCACTCTAATGTCCTCCCTCATTATAAATTAGTAAACATAGTTTAAAGACACTCAACTTTCTTTCATGCATTTACTCACGATCATTACTGATTACTCAAGGCCTATGTACATGCCTAGGTACTTATGGCTTTTGTCTTTATCTATGCCCTTACACTTTTGTCTATATTGTTTGCCACTTCATATTCCTTTCTATTGTTAGTAAACATGTTGATCAGCTTTCTATTTAGTTATATTCTTGTCCTATACTCCATATGTTTCTTTATTATTGCTTCTTTTATCTTATTGCATGCATCTAGCAAGTTCCCTAAACAATATGAGAGGTTCCCTGTAGGCTCAAAGGTTCAAGATATTTGAAGTGAAGATGGAGAGTGGTATGTACAAATGCAAATTAATTTGTTAGTTTGAAGTGGTCTGATTACTTCTTCATTACTTTACGTATTCCTTGTATGTGTTGATTAGTTGAATTTTTAGGCATGATGCCACAATTGAGGGTCTAACTCCAAATTGACACCATGTCTCATTTGATGGGTGGGGAAATAAGGAAGACGTATGATTTCATGATCAATCCTTAATAGTCTAGAATCCATCATCAATTTGCTGCTTGTTTTATTTTGACAAGTTTTTTAATGTCTATTTAAAACTTTGGATACTATTTTTTTTTTAAAGGCTACTAACAGGAGCATAAGAACAAGATAAATTGAGATTTATTTGATGATTGATCCAAGGAGTTTGAGAATATTTGGAACAATAACATGCCAATACTTTGTCTATTCAGTTGGGACATAGTAAAAGTGTAGTAAAGTAGAGTGCCAATTATGTTTCAAGAACCTCTATATAATGCTTATGGTTTATAATCAAACATTATATCAAACCTCTAGTTTTTTCTAGATTTTTTGAAGTATGACTCCATATGGACGTGTTAATGTCAATGCTTACCATCAGCCTAGTGTATCTCTTCCTTTTGTCTCTCCATTGTTGATGGTTTTGAAGTACTACCAAAAATTAGATTTTTTAGAGCTATTGCATGCATATTCTATGAATGATCCAAGTAATTTTGTGTTCTTATCACTTTTAGGCATTGAAGCTGGAAAAAAACCAGGAGGAGAAGTGTTAGCTCTTCAAAAGAGGGTGTTGGCTATGATTGGAACTATTAGATGCTATGATTTGAAATGTTGCTTTTACTCATGTTGTCTTTATTTGGCTAGTATTAGATTATTTTCTTTTTCATTTTTACTGCTCTTACTCCCATCTTACAATATGTTGTCAACTATATTGGCTGATATAGCTTCTATGATTTTCTTTTTCTATTAGTGCTGGACATGCCTACATCTATAAGTGTAGCATATGAGCTCCATGGATTAGGAGGTGCTTCTAGTATGTTTTCTATCCATCTTATCTATAGTTTCCTTTGGCACTCCATGGATTAGGAGGTGCTTTTGTTCCACATTTTTTTTTTTTCTTTCCAATCTCGTCTTTTGGGTTGCATTATGTAAGTTGACATTGAACCACATTGCTAATTTTCTTACTTCTACTAGAAATTTTTGATGCCCAGAGGTGCTCTTCTAGCCATCCATGATTGGGATGAATCTGCTAGCATTCATGAGAAAACTTACAATTCCATCATGAAGTGTGATGTTGATATTAGGAAGGATCTATATGGGAACATAGTCCTTAGCGGTGGGTCCACCATGTTCCCTAGTATTTCTGACCGGATGAGTAAGGAATCACTGCTCTTGCACTGACCAGCATGAAGATCAAGGTCGTGGTTCCTCCTGAGAGGAAATACAGTGTCTGGATTGGAGGATCCATTTGGCATCACTCAGCACTTTCCAGCGGGTGCGTAAAGCTCCTTTTTTCTCTTTCACGAGGCTTCTCCTTTCTTTTGATTGAAGGTTTTGTATGACTTGCAGATGTGGATTGCAAAGGCAGACTATGATGAGTCTGGTCCGTCAATTGTCCACAGGAAATGCTTCTAATCACGCGAGCTTCAGAAATATTATTTTGGAGATTGTTGCTGCTTGTTGTCTTTTTGTGGTTTTTTTTTCCAATTGTGTTGGACAAGGACCTTGAAGTATTACCCGTTAGCCCATTTTTTCATTATTATATTTCTTGAACAGTTAGAGTTGTGTAATTTGAGGTGTAGCATATTAGTAGTGCTTTTCGTTTGGGTTACATTCAATTTACTATCTTTTAGAGATGTAATTGGAAGTCAATAAGAATATGCTTTCCATTTCTAGAAATGTTCCAATTGAATCCAGCAGTTTCTGTACCATGACAGTTGTACTTGGAATTTCTGTATTAAAAAGGCTTCAATTAGAGCCCAACCTTATAACATTATAGGCATGTAGAGTAGCCTGTATTATTTGGATGTCATTTTAGTTGTAGACAAAAAATAGTCGAGCGAGCTTGCCTCAGGTCCTAGAAGTTGAAAGAAGGATTTGTTATCCATTTTTGAAAATGCTCCAACTGAATTCTTCCCTATCAATTTCTAGGACAAATATAAGATGCTCCTTGTGGAAATATCAAAATTGCTTGAGAAAATAGATGGTTGTGGACTTTGGCCAATGTCTTCTATGAGGATTTTTCTTGAATCAAACCTGGTGTCTTACAATTCCTGTAATGGAAACACTAGTAGCTCAGTGTTATTTACATGTCATTTTTAGTTGTAAACAGTAATGGTTGAATGAAATTGCCTTAGTCACTAGAAATACTAAACCTGATAGCCCCAACTTGTTAACCATTACAGTAATCGTAAACAATCCAAGAAGGTGGCTGCATAATTTTCTTCAGCAACTTCTGTGAGCATCTCAGTAGATTCTGTTTGACAGTTAAGCTCAGTCTACATAGGAGATATACTAGTTACATAATGCTGGTGGCCATACCCATATGTTAGTTTTGTTTGCTTTTCATCCAACTTTCATGAGTATATTTCATTGCTTTCAAGTAACACAAAGGTGAGGCCTCACAGAGGGCCTAGATTCTCCATCCTCATGTTTTTCTACCGCACAAAGTCATCCAAAGCTTTCTCACAATTAAACTTTAACCAAGAATATAAGAGGCATAGACCAATCATCAGGCATACTTAAGTGGTCGTCATGAACTTCAATTAGGAATAAATGGTATTGTTATTTGAGAACTACAATGTGCATTATGTTGTTCACTGCATGTGACACAGTAAGACATGAATATCCAATGAATTTCTCACTACTACAAATAAATTGTATTTGCATATTGGTAGAACATGAATATGTTTCCCATTTAGAAGAATGACAAAAAAAGTGATTTGCAATCATATAAAATGTCACTTGTCCAAAATTACATTCCAAAGAAAGATCAAAATTTAGTCCTATAATAATCCATTAAACCTTCTATCTCAAAAGAAAAATCTATTAAGCTAGGAACAGCATCAGAGTTGCAACCAAAGCCACTGCTAATGCTTGATATCCATATGTAGCAATCTTCTTTGTGGAGCTTTCACTGTCTGCTCCTATGGTTGGCAATGTTGGGGCTCCCAAGTTCTCTTCAAAGTTAATACTGAGCTTCTGGCTATTGGCACAATGCTGACTGATATCATGGTATATCTAAGAAATGGAACTTATTTAACTGCAATATCTGAGGCATATGTTTCTCATGACATATTTCAGCTATCATCAAAAATATCACCAGAGATATCATAGAACAAATGTCACATATCTCAGATATCATACAAGATATCATAGAACATATGACACATATCTTAGATATCACAGAAAATATCATCGGAGACATAATAGGAGATGTGCCAACAAAATGAGAAATATATGCAGTTAAATAGACCCCCCTAATTGTCCAATTGGGTTCCCATCCAGGAACCCCTACAAATTCATGTTCATTCATTCAAACTCATGTCATCCTTGTTTTTCTCAAAACTCAAATGGTTTCGCAAATGGTCAGGCTTGTCTTGAGCTCTCAATGGGAAGGTTGATAGATCTTAGTCTATCATCTTGAACAACTTACAATTCAATTTCAGTAACAATCTCTTTATGAGTTGTCTCTATAACTCATACTTGGTTAACCAACTCTCTCTTGTTGACTGTATAAGACTTTTGGGCATGTAAGTCTGTCTGTGAGTTGATAAAACTATGTTATGATAAATTGGTTTTCAAAATATTCCCTTAAAAGTAAAAATATTTTATTTTACAAATTAATGATGAACTTGGAATGGAATGGAGACAAAGTTGTTTATAAACACAAACACACACGCACACGCACAAAAAAAAATAAAAAAATAAAAAATTGATGTCTATTAGGGATACCACATCACATGCAAAAAAAGCACAATATCCAAGAAATAGAGGAAACTCTGCCAGGCTTTTAGTAAAAATGATGATAATTTTACCATCAAATCCCTATTTGTAAAGTAGTAATGACACTTGGGGTTTTTGTAAAAATATTTTCATTAAAAATGTTTATATTATTTGTTTCCTAAAAGGAATTTTTAACTTAAGGCTTCTCTTTTTAAAAAGAATAGAGAAAAGTCATTTAAAAACTCAAGTCATCATAGGTGGTATCAGAGCATGTAAAATCCTTTAATTTGAGCATGACATGCTTTGTAGATCTTAAAATTCTTGAAAATTTATGAGAAATAGAATATAAGGGGGCTTGTAGGTCTATCTAAAGGGGGTTAAGCCTAAGAGGTATGAGGGATTTGAGTAAGACAATAGGCTATGAGGCTTTGGCTAAAGTAGATGATATTGTTACCATTGGAATCCTGGGGTATCATAGTTGGTATTAGAGCTAGTTTCTCTCGTGGTGTTGAGGCTAGCCGCATGTGGTCTACAGCTAGGTTAAGCCATGTGAGAATGTGTGTTCCCTAAGGGGGGGTTGAGGGGGCCTGTAGGTTGGTTTGGAGGGGGTGAAGCCTGAGAGGGGTAAGGGACTCGAGCTGGACAGTAGGTTGTGGGTGACCTTGAGAGTTATTCTCACATCGCCAGGGGAGTGGGAGTTGGGCTAGTTATAAGGGCTCAGGTAACACTAATGTTAACAACATGTTTTCCTAGTGGGAAAGAGAAAAACATGAGGCTTTGGCCAAAGCGAATAATATTGTTATTGTTGGAACCCTGGGATGTTACATAATCCTTCCATAAACTAGGCTTGTCTTTTCTTTCCTTCTATAACTCCACATGTGGTCAAGTATTATCTATGCCACTTTTGTTTGTAGCTCATTAGCAATTCTACACACAAGATATGGTTAAAAATTGCTTCAAAGAGTGAACCTCTTAGATTTGGGAACTAAAATATGGAGCACACACATATAGAACAATCTTATCTCCAGGCTTAAGGAATTGATCTTGATTGGTACCTTCGCATCAATCATCTTTTCCCAATCAAAATTTGAAATTTCTTCTTTGGTAGTAGTCAATTTGAATACCTTCTTAGAATAAGGGTCAACATAGTTGATACTAAGCTTTTGACCAAGTTCACTTTCATTGATCATTAGAGGCATTCCATGAATAATAGTGGTAGCACCATCCTTCAATCTTTCCATGTTAAAGTAGAATACTGTAACTAAGGATTCTTAGGTGCCACTTTTTAGTTTCATTATCTCATCCATATTCAATTCCTTAAACCATTTCTGTAGCTCGAACCATTTGTTTAAGTTGTGAATGTAGATGTTTTGCTTTGTCAAACATCTTGTCAATATAGATGTTCTACTTCTCTATGCTAGGAAACCAAATAATTTTGATGTATACCTTCCATTCTCCTCTGTCAACCAGCTTTTCAACAACCATAGAACCACTGGAACCACTAGGCACCACCTTTCCTTATCTTTGGAACCAAATGAGATCATCCTTTGACTCGCCATTTCTTCCAAAGTCATCTTCGTTGTTGGTTATCTTTCTTCTTCAAGGTCATCTGATTTAGTTGGAATATCCTCCTTTGATGTTTGAGGTTGCTTCAACTCTTCTTCCACTAAGATCTCCTTTCGAGCTCTCTTCTTCCTTACTTTACTCAAAGGAGTCTTCTTTGTTGCATTTTTTTAGGAGGATTTGAGCTCTTAGGACCGTGCCTCCTCCTTGTTTCCCATTGTTCTAGCCATGGATTTCCTTGACTGGATGAAGGTAGATGTTTGTTCTTGAAGAAAGTTCAAATTGGTTGTGGAAAAATAGGTTTGTAATATTGCTAACAGTTTGGATCGAGGTTAAGTGAGTTGTAATAGAAGATTTGTAGTAGTTTTTTAGTTAGGTTTCAAGGAACAATGGATGATCTAGTTAATTGAAATAATAGAGATAAATTGAACATGGTCTTGACGTAATTTTGGGCATGAAAGTTGATTGTACAAATAGTCAGTTGTTTTTTGAAATAGTAAAGTCATTTAAAAAATATTTAACTGTGCTTTAAAAAATAAATAGCTTTTTTGAGATGGAGGAAAAAATAGTTGAAACGTGTTTTCATTCTAGTTGACTATTGATTTTTAGCTAGTCAAATATTTTTCTAAAATCATCAATCCAGTTGATAGTTTTGGTAAAGTAGTTAGCTTTGAAAATTTATTCTGCATGAGTCAATAGGATTTTCCATTCAACTAAGTTTGATATGGGAAATGCTCAAAAGTTTCTATAAAATCTCAGTGGACTCTATTGAAAATACAATAAGTTATTTTTCATGAAAAACTATTTTGGAAAACCAACCCGCTAATTTTCCTGGAACCTTAATGATTTTGATTATAACAAAACCTTTTAATTGTGTTTCTAACTTGCTTTGTCCATGTGCAAGTTTATCTCAGAAGTTTAGAAGCAACTGTACATGGATTGGATCAAAAATCAAAACTTGAAGATCAAATCTTCCATGATTAGGAATCTAGTTGACTATAAAATGAAGATCGGTCAATTTTTTGTGCAAAATGACAAATATTTGATCATTCTAGTTGATTGACTTTAGAAAAGTAGTTAACTCCTTTTGGATGAACTCTTTGATATTGTAAATCTAGTCAAATATTTGTGAAAAATAGTTAACTATCATGGACAAATAATACAAAAAGTTTTTGTGAAATTCATAACATGATTTAACTAATCACGCAAAGCAACTATTCTAAAATAGTTCACTTATTTTAGTTATGATTGACAAAAATAGTCAATTGTAATTGAAATCCAGTAACCTTTTGACGACCTAGTGAGTTTGAAGTGAATGCAAGCAATTAAGAAGGATTCTAACTAAAAGAAAAGGTTAACTATTTAAAGTGAGTTTTGGCTTTTTTTTAAACCTAGTTGACTGTCTTGATAAACTTAGCCAATTACTTTTGAAGCAACTTGCAAAACTTGACAAAGAATTTATTAGACTATTGCAACAGATGAATCAAGTCAATAGTCTTTAATTAACTATTTTGGATCTAGCTAAATTGTACGTGAAAGCTATCTTGTAAGAACAGGAAACTATTTCAGCAAACAAGTTGTTGAGATGTCATTTTCAAATTATAATATGTTCTATGATGACCTGAACATATTTTAAATAGCTAGAATTTCATCTCCAACAAATCAATTGGCTTCAACACTATAAACTAGCGACCTTAGCTTACATGAACTTTGGAATAAATTTAATATCAAGTTTTCAATCTCGCAATCCTACATTCAAGCAATCAGCTTTGAGCTTATTTTGTCCTAATTCTTTCCATCTTTTGCATTGTAAACTCTTGTCTCTCAAATATTCATCATTGAACTTTATGTTCTAAGGCAAAACTTTTTCTTCAAAACTTCTTTGCATTGAGAGATTAGTGTAGGTCTCTTGTTCTTGAACAGTTTTCTAAGTATTTGTTGGAAGGCTATTCTTCTTGCAAGTGCTTTAGTTTTTTAGTTTGTGCCTAGCACTAAAACTTATGATATGTGTTATCTTGAGAAAGTGAAAATAGGTGATTTGGTTTGTTGTGGAACCATTAAATCTTGTTTTTAACTTTTGTTTGCCACACTTTTGAATTTTGAAAATGTTCTACTTTTTGTGAAAGTTTCTAAAACTTGATTATGGCCTGATTCACCACGCTTTTGGGACCTCACAAATACGTGTTTCAATCTTCCAAACAATTTACCTTGTAGGAAATGCATACAAGGAACGAGCTGTGGATCATATTTCAGCCTCATTATGCTTCCCATATGAGACCCCAAACGGATGGTTGGAAGAGATTATATATATGCATGAGCTTACCTATTCACATATCAATGGCTTAGGGGATGGGTTGTACGCATGGAATGAGTTACATTATGACGTAACAAATATATGTAATTAGTTTTATGCAATTGAATTCACTAGTAGTACATGTAAATTCTGGAATTTTCTTTATGCCTAACCTCTTAGTTACATGGATGTATTAGTTACATTGCTTGTGTAACTAATACTCATTGAACAATCCCCACGATCTTAGAAATCTCCACAATTGATGAGGCATAACAAATGGTGTGGACCATTAAAAGCGTGGGCCACCTTGTATTTTGGATGCTTACATTTTTCCGCTGTCGGTTTCTATGTCAATAAATGCAGGACTTTACATGCTCAATCAAAAGTAGATGTAAATCCCACGTTCTAGGGGATTCGAACCGTTAATCTGCCATGCGCCATATTACATAGGCAATAAACCAAAAAGCCCTCCTCTTTGTTAATCTTGACCATTTTCATTTTGTGTGTAAGATAGACTGCTAGTCAAGTGGAGAATTGAGGTAATGAAGTCTTGATTTATTAATAAAAGATTACGATCATCTGGTGTTCGACATGCTATCAACATGGATCTATCTAAAATAGGGTCTAGCAAATAAACAGTTAATTCGGATCACAAAGTAGGGGGACTCATATATACTTTTCGCCCCCTAAAGTACCCTACGATATTTTGACGTTGGAAAGAGGAAATCTATCCATGAAAAGTTCCACTTACTGGTCCTACTTTTCCCACCATCAAGTATATTTCGGGTAATACGGCAAGAAAACATGTTGGTGAAGTGGAATCAAAATATTTCTTGATAAGACTAGTAGGCACTGTCGATCTGGAAGATGTGCCACTAATAATTTCTGAGATAAATAGTGCCATTATCTCACTCATATGAGATTTAAGATGCCACCCAAGTCAAAGCCCATCAAATTGGAAAGCCTTTTGTGAAGGTTATATGGATGTGCTTAAGATTTGCCTAATCCTTTCTTTTGGTAATAGCTTAACCATGCAAAGAAAGCCTTTATACCTGGATGGTATTGAATTCTTTGGTACTAAAGAGAAATGTTTTTCAAAGGTCCTTGCTTTGCTGGCTGGTTTGCGACATTTTCTATTGAGCAAGGCTGTTGCACTACTTTCCCATGACAATCCACTAAAAGATGGCCTTTACTTGGCATAGGAGGTCTGCAAGTGTTTGACTACATAATTATATTGTGCTTTATGAGTTCTTACTTGTTGGTTATGTTTATTTTTTTTACTTTAGGTTGATTCTCTCTTACTTTTTAGCCTTCAATAAAGGTAATTTTAATTTGATTGAAGATAATAATTCTGTCCCTTCTAGTGGTTTTACATCTTATAAAACGGGTGTAAAAAGCACTGGAGGGCAACCATAGTTAACATAGAAGGTATATTTATGATCGGCCTTATTTAATTTAGCTGCATACCTTGATTATGTTTCCCATGGGATTGTTGTCTCCTTGATTGGTGATCTTACTTGTTACATTAGAGGTGGTTCTCTGTTGAGGAATTGCTTTCCGGAATTGGAAGACCTTGTTTATGCTTTTGAGTTGTCCTTCTGGCTAGTCCAGGCATTGCCAAACATGGTTAGCTGTTCATGGATCATTAAGAATAGAATGAAGCACTGTGACCGGCAATTTAAACGGATCAAAGCTGCCGTCAGCAGAATCAAGTAGTGTTTACAAAAACGATTAGTCTCCCAGGGTTGTGGGTGAAGTATTCCTTTTTCATTTGTAAAATTCCAGATGTTACAATTTATAACTCTCAAAACAATGCCGGAAATTGTGGATCATGACTCTATTAATTAACGTAATTTTTTTTAATTCGAACACGATTCTTTCGGACCAAACCAGAATGGTTTTAGATCCTTGGTTTTGTGATATAAATTAGTTTATATAGAGTCAAGTCTTTGCTACATTCTGTAACTGACACAGTGACTGGGGGCTTAGCCGCAGCAGAATCCATTTAGAGTCCACATAGAATCGCTGCCATGATATATCATCTCAGGAGGAATGCTCCTAAAGGCAGGTTGTCGTTAGGCACTCCACTTTTACATAATGGACCCTTCTTGTAGTTGATTAATGCTACATTTGGATATCTAGTGGCCCAAAAACGATACCAATTGGTCTATTTTAACATCCGAAAACATGAGCTTTTTATCATCGGATGAGGACAGTAGGAAACTTTGTATAAGCGACGGTCCACATTCAACAACCAAAATACACGTTTTTGGATGCTAGATTTGTGCAGCCGGCATGACTTTTGGTAGACCAGAGATTCAATGATGGAGGATTAGATGAACTAGACAGTTCGATCATCGGTCGGGTCCATTGCGGGAAACCTGGAGGCTTCATGGGAGCATATCAGGAGGTAGCGCCCTGGTACAGCATTCCTCAGGCATCAATGATGTGCCATGATTAAATCTGGGGCACATTCTTGTATAGAGCGCGACAGCACCCAAAACAGCTGTGTAACTCTTCCGCGTTCTCATATATAAATGATGCTCCCCATTCCTTCATACTTACGGATATTTACCGGTGCAAAGGTCATACTAAAAGCGAGGCATTCGCATCCAACAATGTGTTTTAGTTCGTCGAATGTTACCCTTTGCTTATGGAGAGCCTTTGACCGTCTCTATCTAGCAAGATGAAAGCACACCGTTTCTTGGATGCTAGAGGTACTCTTTTTACATGACTTTTGTAGCACCGGTAGATATCCAAAGGTAGCTACTGAAGATAGATGAACAGAATGCATGGATCATTTGTATGTGAGATCCACCAAACAGAAGTATGAGGAGTTGTACAGGATGTCGGGTTGCTGTCGCGCCTTTATACAGCATAATTTACTCCAGTTGCGCGCATGATTGAATGTTTCCCCTGTGAGTCTTGATTTCTATGTTGAACTTGATTGTGTCTCCTAGATTGAAGATGGATGTAGACTATCAAATTGGAGGTCGTGCTTTTAGGAAAAGTAGTTTAAGGGCCAAAAAAGATGTCTTCCTAGGTAGGTTGAAAAGCTCTTTTGTTTTTCTTCCTTTATCTCATCTCGTATGCCACAGATGGGTAAGTTTTCTTGGATTAGGGTTCATCACCTCATCTATTCAAAGAATTGGGTCGACAAGGTAATGTGAGTAGAATTGTGTGAGAGAGACATTTGGTCCCTTAGTCTTGTTTGTGGAGCATGTTTTTGTTTATCCAATTTTATACTCGAACGGGACATTTTTCACCTATGTGCAATGTATAAATAGAAACCCCCTCTATATATTTTCATGTTGCTTGGTGTAAAAGTAAACCTAAGTTTGGATGTGTCTCAAAATAACAACATTTTGCTGCCTTCTTACATGTACCTGCAGGTAACGGGTAAAACCTGATCGATGCTCCTTCCTATTCTCTCCGAGGAATGCTATACTTTGTGCTCAAACAAAGGGCTAATACCAAAGCCTGGCCCTCACCGCTGGACGATCCCGATCCAATTATCTGATTGCTCTTGCTTTGGGTATCTCCTACCGAAATAGCTTACAAGGTTTGGATGATTATAGCGTCTTAAAAACTGTATTCTGATTGCTAATTTAATGAAATTTCTAATCAGGCATTTACTGTGATGAGTAAAAATTTTCACATGCTAGAATCATGCAATCAGCAAGCTTTGTGAAATACTGCACATTCAAAGCAGAATCAATCAAATGAATGGGTCGGATCATCCAATGGAGCATGCAAAAGAGGGTGCTTTGCATTGATATTTCTCATTCTTTTTACACAGCTTCATAGGTATGTTCACTGTAGTCTACCATACTCTTCTCCTTCTTCTTCCTCTCTCTCTCTCTCTCGAATGTGGACCTTTTACTATAGCAAGTGGGAGAATTTTTTTTTATCATGCTCTGATTATTAATGTTGAATCAGAACATTTATTTGTGGAGCATTTCCATCTTCCAATTCCAAACCTGATTTATAAATCTAAAAATCCAAGTGGGTACCTATTAAAGTTCCTTCATGAATCTTAACGGACCAATTTTACCTAAGACCAATTAAGCTGTTCTAATCAACAACTAGAAAGAACTATCATTGTACAGATTGAATGATGGAGATCATGTCAAATAATGGTAGGTTAAGTGCATTTTACTTTTGGCCTTTTCTAAAATGGGTACAACTGTGGAACCATTTTATTTTATTTATTATCAGGTAAAATGAGAACCATTTGTATGTACATGTTGGCAGGCATTTAGCTGCATGTCTCGTTCACCGGATTTTGGGGTCAACAACCATTTTAAAGACCATAACTTTCCTTCTAAATATAAAAACAAAGGGGATACATACTGCCACCATAATCTTTTAGTTCATGTACTAATTGGAGAGGAGATCTGGGTCCACTTCGGATGCATCTATTTACTTAGTTATTGTATGCTTACAGTATTATTAATTTACAAATGGTTTCACCCGACCATAATTTTCATGATTTGATTTACATTTTCATGACCATTGGGAATGGCTCAATATTTTATTTGCAGGTAAGGCGAAATAAACGAGATCTGATAGGTGGCAGTTGCACGTCCATCAGGCGCACAGAAAATCAGTCTCGTGCTTGTTGATCACAAACACTTCTTGCGGCCCACACGTTCCCAATACTCTGAGAAATGAGCACAAGTGCCCCCAGGTGCTGATGATTTTGTCTGGATCAGACGATCTTGGGTCCTTGATCCTGCCCTTGTTTTAGGGTTTTGCCAACAACATAAAAGGCAGCTTTGGTGCACGAAGCTCTTGCTTATGTGGGGTCCAAGAAAGGGGCGAACCACAAGGGCCTATAATAGGCAGCTTTATCTTGCATTTTGTAAGAAGCTGATTCCACGCCTTGAACTCGTGGCCTCAAGGTCACATGACGACAACTTTTACCCTTGCGCCAAGACTCCTCTTCAAAAATTACAACAGATTTTGCCAACAACATGTAGAGTACTAAATGGTTTTCGACTATATCCTATGGCGGATGTGGTATCCATTTAGCATGGGACCAATACAATGTGGGGTACCTGCTGATTGTCTAAAAGTTTTACACTAATATGATCAGAACATAAATTTGTGAATTTGGGTCCAAATGAAGCTTCGCCCTTGATCGAGACAACGAATATTGTCTCTTTGACCTTTTTCCTCTTGTAAGATTGCCGAGCGATTGGGCCTGCTGGGTGCGGTATAACAATCCATGTATACTGACTGTTGCCGTTTTATTTATCGAACATACATTTACAAATCCCTATTAAAAGAATATACATTTACAAATTGGAAGACTATAATTGTATTACGGGGCCAAATATTGGCGCATGGCTCATACACAGAGTCCTGAAGGATAAATGGTTTGGATCATTAATAAATACAGCGGCTTGTATCTTTCCCTGTCCATATTCCTTCAATGAGAATGTGAGTTTATATGATATTGAGAAGTCTGCATGCAATTGATCTATTGATTATTTGCTGTGGATTTTGAGTTATTGCCATCAGAAGATTATTAGAGTGATTTTAATCCCCTTGCCTTTATATTATCTGTTAATTAACGTGTTTTATCTAATCTTAAAATTCTTCTTCTTTTTTATTATTTATTACCAGTGAGTCGTAAATACCCAAAGCATCTATACTATGTATTAAGGGTAAATTTTCTTAAAGAGTTTGGTTTAGAGATTAATTTTCCTGTATTAATTTCTTAATAAATAGATTATGGTTGTGGAGGTCTGTCATAACTATATTAATAGTCTTAGCTAACTAAATATCTAATAATGGGTTGAATACAGAGTCATGCAATTAAATTAAGTATCGTACATAACTCAATTCACAATTAAATTTAGAATAGCTTTTGAATGCACAACAATATGGTACATCTGTACGTTTTGATTTCAAATATAACTCTCTCTTCACATTTTGGGTAGTTGCTCAAAGTGCCGTATTCTCTCTCTCTCTCTCAATTAGATGATAGAATTGGTTGTATAATGCTTTTATAATAGACGTTCAAGAAATTAAAAAATAGGCCCACTTTTTCTTCTTCTTCTTTTTTTTTTTTTTTCCAGCAATTTAAGATGCTCATCTGATTTGCCTTATCTCATATGGCATAGCTTCCAAATCTCATGTTTGTTTGATGTCTCTAGATCCTCCATCTTTGGACCTTTGAAGCAAAAAAATAGACTATATAATACAACAAAGCCCCGAAACACATAATACTGTCTTTTTTGTTTTTCGCTTCACAAGATAACAAAATTGGAAGATCTAGGGATATCCAACAGTCATGAAATTTGGTGGCTAGGCCATCTGAGATGAGCCAAACCAGATGAACATCTTAAATTGCTCATAAGTTTGAAAAAGTGGGCCCACTTTTTCAATTACTTGAATGTTATGATGCAATCTCTCTCTCTCTCTCTCTCTCTCTCTCTCTCTCTCTCTCTCTCTCTCTCTCTCTCTCTCTCTCTCAATGATGCCTATGATGCAACTATTGTAAGATGATGAAACACAACAAAGCCCCAAAAGAAGAATACTGTCTTTTTTTTTTCTTCTTCAAAACATCCTAAAATGAATAACTTAGAGATGTGCAACAGAAAAGATTTTTTTGTATCTAAGCCTTCTAGGACAAGGCGAATAAGAAGAATGGTTCATATAGAAGAAAAAAATTGAAAAAAGTGAGCCCATCAGCCACTTTTATGGACACTTATGATTCAACCATGATGAGGCTGAATGCATCATATAATTCCTCTCTAAATTATTTGATGCAAACATTCTTATCACAATTGCATATAAGTGCCCTTTCATCATCTGATTATATCATCTTATTTGCCTAATTCTAGATGGCCTGGATATGAAAAATCTTTTTTGCTGCATGTCTCTAAATTCTTCAATTTTTTTTTTTATGTTTTAAAGAAAAAATAGACAATAATACACAAGAAAGTTCAAAAAGAGGAATGCTATCTTTTTCTTTTTTATTTTAAAATATCCAAAAATGAAGAACTTAGAAATATACAACAGATAATATTTTTCATATGTTGGCCATTTAGGATGAGGTTAATAAAATGAATGATTTGGATCATAGAAAAAATTGAAAAAAGTGGGCCCATCACCCACTTTTAATGATGCTATGATGAGACCAGTTATATTGTATATAATAGAACCATTCTTGTCACGGTTGCATTATAAGCGTTCTTGAAGTGAGTGATGGACCACTGTTTCTAAGTTTTCTTGTTATATGAAATGTTCATATTATTTACCTCATCCTAGATAGCCTAGATATCAAAAAACATTTTAGTTGAGTGTTTTCTAAAATTTTCATTTTTTGATATTGTAAAGAAAAAAAGTAATGGTTGAAAACAAGAAAGCCCTGAAAGAAGAATACTGCCTCTTTTTTTTTTGCTTCAAAGCCTTAAAAACTAAAGAACTTATAGATATGCAATAGATGAGGTTTTTCATTCCTATGCATCCAGAATGAGGCGAATAAGATGAACAGTTTAGATTGCATAAAAATTGCCTTCTACAACTTTTAAAGAGGCATATGATGCAAGCGTGATGAGACTGGTTGTATCGCATATTTCCTTGTCTCTTTGAATTATAGGATGCAATCTGTCTCATCATGGTCACATTATAAGTGTTCTTAAAAGTGGGGAGGTAGGTTTACTTTTTCTATTTTATTTTGTGATATAAATTGTTCATCTTATTTGCCTCATGGCCTAAGTATGAAAGATCTTTTCTATTGCATACCTCTACAATCTTTCTTTCTTTCTTTTTTTTTAAAAATGTTTTAAAGCAGAAAGATAAAGATGAAACACAAGAGAGTCCCAAAGAAGAATATTGTCTATTTATTTTTGCTTCAACACCTCTAAAAATGAAGAACTTAAAGATATGCAATTGATAAGATTTTTTATATCTAGGCCATCTAGAATGAGGTGAATAAGATGAATGGTTCAGATAATGAAAAATTGGAAAAAGTGAGCCCACCACCCACTTTTAAGGATATCTATGATGTAATAGTGTGATACTGGATACATCATGATTGTACCATAAGTATTCTTAAAAGTGGGCTAGAGGTTCACTTTTTCTAATTTTTCACGATCTAAACTATTTATCTTATTCACATCATCATTGATGGCCTAAATATGAAAAATTATTTTTACTGTATGCACCTAAATTCTTCATTTTCTTGATATTTTAAAGCAATAAAATTAGATAGTAAAACATAAGAAAGCCCCAAAAGAAGAACACTGCAATTTCTTTTGCTTCAAAACCTCCAAAAATGAAGAAGTTAAAGAGATGCAGTAGATAATATTTAACGAGGCCATCCAAGATGAGGATGAATGGTTTAGTCTCATCACTATTGCAGCATAGACATTATTAGAAGTTGGCAGTGGGCCCACTTGTACTAATATTTTCATGTTTTGAATTGTTCATCTTATTTGCTTCATCCTAAATGAAAAATATTTTCTGCTTCATATCTCTAAGTTCTTCATTTTTTGATATTCTAAAGCAAAAAATAAATAGTGAAACATAAAAAAGCCTCAAAAGAAGAACATGGTCTTTTTTTATTATTATGTAAAATCTCCAAAAATAAAGAATTTAAATATATGAAATAGATAAGATTATCATACATAAGCCATATAATATGAGGCAAAAAAGGTGAAAGGTTTGGATTGTAATTAAAAAAAGTGGGTCCATCACACACTTTTAAGGACACCTATGATGTAACCCTGATGAGAGATGGCGTTATATAATTTCTCCTCTCCCTGAATTATATTATGCAATTAGTCCCATTGTAGTTGCATCATAGGTGTCTTTAAAAGTGCGTTTTTTTTTTTGAATCCTTCATCTTGTTACACCATTCCAAGTGGCCTAGATATAATTTTTTTTTTTTACATCGCTTTGAATTTTCCATTTTTTTGATGTTTTAAAACAAAAGAAAAATAGATGATGAAACACATGAAAGCCCCAAAAGAAGAATACTATCTTTTTTTATTTTTGGGAATTGATATTCCCACATCCCCTTTGTACTAATGCCACACCCTCTTGTGGAGTTTTAAGATACTTTTATTTAAGGGGCCCACTTTCATGATAATCTCAACCATTCATCTTAGTTGTTTTGTAATACATGAGATCTAACCTAGACATCACATATATTGGGTGATTGTACTATGAGTTATAAAATCAATAGTATTAAAAACAACTAAAAATAATCAATGTTAGATTCATTTAAAATGTGATTTTTACGACATGTCTCATCCATAGAAAGACACTTAAGATGAACAATTTGATTACTCATAAAAGTGAATCACACATGTACTTTTACCATAAAACCCAAAAGAGGGTGTGGCATTAGCACCAAAAGCATACTACATATAATATTTTTCATACATAGGCCATCTAGGATGAGGCGAATAAGATGGATGCAATATTACAACGAATGGTTTTTAAGACAGTTAAAAAAATTGTCTTACATCTAGAGGTCTTATAAAGTTACACAAATATAAGATAGTTTAACAATTGTCTTATATTATTAATAAAATAAGACATTTTTTTGAAAAACCATCTTATTTTTTCTTAAATATATAAGATGATTACAAAAATCATCCTATATTTTTTTTGGGATTTTATAAGAAGGTTTGTCATAAACCATCTTATTTTATATTAAAAGTATAAGACAGTTACTGAATAATTGTCCTATTTAATAAACAATATAAGACAATTTCTTTTAAATCATCCTCTTTTTTTTGAACAATATGAGATGGTTCTTTTAAAATTGTCTTCTTTTGTTGGTTTCTATTGTTATATTATTCTTGCATTTTATATATTCTTTTGTTGGCTTTTATTTTTACATTCTTCCTACAATTTTTGTAATTCAACATGCATTCAGCAGTCACCATCAGTAGACAAAATAATTCACATTTACTTCAACTTCATTTTTGTGGGTTACAATCTTTCTACAATTGTCAAACATAAATAATCCTCCACATCTACCCTTATACCTATCATCTTAGAAACCTATAGTAGCAAGACAACGTTTTATTCTCTCCCTTGTCTATTCTTGGAATTCCCTACATGCAAAAATCATGAAAACTCTAACTTCATATTTCACATTTGACACCTTTACTCCAAACATACATTCACTTCTAACTTTCAACATTGAACTTCAAAATTTCAAATACATGAAAAAAAAGTGACAAGTTGTACATTCACACTTCTCCGTACACACCCATATGTTTGGTTCAACACACCTACTTTCCCTTGTTGAAATAAAGAAACCACATACAGACTTCAATCAAAAGAAAAAGAGAAAGATATCCATATAAATAAAGTTGCATTTTTATCATTAATAAAATGTTTACATTTAAGATGATCAGTGATCTACAAATTAAAATTTAAAAGATATTCAGTTTATTCTATTCTAACATCATCTAGATCTAATTGGGAGCAACTCTTGCTTCCCAAATTGGCCTGCAAGACAACCTATATTAAATTAATTTAGGCATTCAATCTTGGAGTCATTCATAAAATGTAGAAAACTATAAGAATGATGCTTTGTAAATTAATAGTCTTACATCTCTAGGTTTTAAAACTACGGCAACCCAAGCATGACATGAATCGAAAATAGACATTCCCTCAAATTCCTTGTATGTTTGCGATCTCATCCCTTGAATGTTAATTTAAAACCAAGTAGCAAGAGACTTAGGGTTTTTGAGCTTGTAGGAACCTTTTTGATGGGTTAGATCTATTATCACTCCAGTGGCTTCTGAGCATCATGGTTATAGTAGGTATGTAAAATCCAAGTGATTTTCCCACACCTTTTGTCAAAGTTGATTGAGGTGTAAATGCCTCCCTACATGAGAATTGTATTCACTACTTTAGAGTAGAACCAAACTGCTAAACAATTATCGAACCTAAATAAGAGGAGGAGCTGTCTAGATTTAAGTGTAAAAGATACCACCCTACACATTATCAAAGATCATCTAAAGAGATCATTAGCAAGCTATTATGATTGGTTGTACATCATTTAGATTTACGAATTGCATTTAGGTTGCATCATATAATAAGGGTTTTAATAAATTTCACACAAAAAGTACTCATTCATTTTATATAATGTTTAGTTCGCTGTATATAAAGTTGAGTAGAATGGTCTATCAAGAAAGCGATAGTCTAAAACCATTGGACTACTATTTCACTGCTAAGCCATTAACTTATGAGAATATGTATGAGATAGAGACAACATTTTCTCTTGATTTGTCTAAGAAATTTGACGTTGTGATGGATAGGATGAATAGTACACTGGATAGGTTAAGTACTTTAAGGAAAAATACCGAGTCATATCAACAACCTTAGTATAATAATGACTATGCCTATTATGAACCTTCATAACCCCCTATGTCATGGCCATCAACCTCCACCTACAATGATTATTATGAAGACAAGTGGATGGACCAAGTGCATTCATAGAACCTAGCTACAATTATTATCTTGAGACAAACTACCAAGACTATAATGGATGGGCCAGGCATCATGAACAATCATAGTCTCAGGATTATCAATATCAAGAAGAACTAATATAGTCCCACCTTGAATAACCCTACCATGATTATCAACCTTATGGTGTACAACTATCATAGGTTCAACTTACTTTGCCCTTTTTTAGTACTCCAATGCCACAACGCTATCTGCCATATGAGTCATTTCTTGAGGAACAATCTTTAGAAGTCATCCAATTTAGTGAAGAGACTCAACAATTGCTTAGATTTGACATAGAAAATTTATGGCCAAACAATATGAATGGGAAGAGAAAATGAAACCAATATATGAAAATACTGTCAGAAACATTGCTGAAATTATAAAAGGGACTAAGGAAATGAAATAAATGAGGGAAATGAAAGAGCATAGATGAGACTTTCTTATGAACCTTCTAAGCCACAGAGTTTTTTGTCATCCTTAACCATTGATACTGATAATGGGATGGAGATTGTATATGATCATTTTAAGCTATAAGATTTCCAACCATCCTTAACGAGTGATACCAATGATAGGATGGAAATATCATCTGATCATTGTGAGCTACAACCATCCTTGCAAACCTTCAATTCATATCTACTTGAGTCTTGTTATGCTCTTTTTTATGGTTATGATGAGGAGATGTCCATTGATGAAGAGAATGAATATTTAATCACTAACCTTCAATGAACAATTCTCAATGGCAAGACCAAGTAGAACCCCTTACAAAGCTTGCAATACAAATTGAGACTTGCAGGGTAGAAGAAGTATCAATTGGGACCTACAGACCTTATTTGATCAAATACAAGATAGTAATATAGGCCCATTTGAAACCTTACCTATGCCAACAGAATAGGACTAAGAAGAGTCAATTGATGTACTGGCCCCATATCAACCAACTCTAAGGTACACATTTGAAAACACTAATTGTTTAAGCCTAACTATGTCCATGCCTCTGGTAATACAAGAACAACCTTCTCGAGAGATGTAGAGCCATCTTGTACCCCAATTTCAAGAAAATGTAAGGGTGCAGGAAGAAAAATATGAACTGAATACAGTGGTCATTGTTATCCTAAAATTGGTAAAAATGAGGACCATTCAATTCTATATGGTCTAACAAACTTCACGGTGGTCTTTTATGCTATCATGTTACCATTGCCTCAAATTTAAAGGAGGTAGATATTTATTGACTACCATGAAATCCTGAAAATGGGGGATCATGATTTTCAATGTGGTCATTCTAAATCTAAAATTACAGTGGTCTATTGTGTCATATTGTTACCACCAGCAAACATTTCAAGGTGGAGAATGTATATAGACTACTATGAGATTCTGAAGTGGCATGAAAAATTTGCCCATTTCATTGTTAGAGTTAGGAAAAATTAGGTTAACTAATTAGGTCTAGGACTAGGGTAGAGAAGAGTATTTAAAGGATATGTCTTACTAAAGATGTAAAACTTAGTGCTTATTGGGAGGCAACCTAGGGTTTTTAGAGTTTGTGTTTTGCATTACCCATTCAGCATATAGGTGTTCTATATTTCACAACATTGAAGACAATGTTTAGTTCAGGTTGGGGGTATAGATATGCAAAAGATTTCTAAGTTTTCTAGTATTTTTGAAATTTTTTTTGAATATTCAACTACATTTTGAACTTTAGCTTATTAATAGAGTTGCATATGAGTAGTTCACTTTTTTATCCTTTTTGTAAAGTTTCATAAAAAATTAAACTCATAATATTAATTGCATAAAATAGCTATATATAGTTCAAGTTAACCAAAAAATACAACTTAGAAATCCTAAAGAAGATCTATGGAAACTTATAACCCAAGTGAATTTAGAGCCATTTTTCCTTTTCTGAGGATTATACATAATCCAAAATTTTGTTCAGAGGACATTAGTTCTTAGTTGGTCTCATTATTCTTCATCTTGGCTAACTATTGAGAAATCACAAAAGACTATACCATATATCTTTTAAATTTATGGTAATTTTAAAGTCATATGAAACCTAGGAAATGATAGATTCCATCCTTATTTAACCCAGAGCCTTTAGCCTTCCTTATGTTATTTTTCATAGTTAGACCCTTGAGACTTTTAAAATATTAGCCTTTTCTTTGTTAGCCAAATAATATTTACTTATATTGATCCCCTATAATATATCCATTACCTATTTATTTTGGAAATATGTATAAAAGATCGATGAACATGAACAATACAATTCAAGAGATAATCATCAAAAAGGTTAAAAAGAAGTAAAAGTTCAAAAAGGCTATATACAAAGTCATGTTAAAAAAGAGAGAGAAAAAAGAATATAGCCAATGGAAAAGAAGAATGTTCACTCTTCTAACAAAAAAAGGAAACATTGTGAATACATTGATCAAAGACCTTTATATATTTTTCAAACAACCTTTGTTTACCTTTATATCCATTCTATTGATAACCCTTACCCAAGCCTAGGTTTCATCCTAATAAAGTCCTCACATGATTTTAGTAGAAGTGTGGCTTGGATATGGTCATGAATGAGAAGGGAATTTGCTAGAGTGTAACATTCTTAATAGTTGTTGTCCTTTCATGAGACCATTAGCATTCTTTCTAAGTTATCATTCTTTTGTATGAAATATGTGAGACTTTTGGACTTGAGAAACCACATTCTCACATATTAATGATAGATTTGTACCCATTTCTAAGTAACTTCTTTTTGAGTGAAAAGTATATCCTGTAAGAATTGACTTCAAAGCATACATTTAGCGAGTAATTTAGGTTATGTTTGACTTGAAAACTGCCAATTTATATATTAACTATATCACACACTCACCTTCTAAAGTTTATCAAAATAATGGGATATTTTTAGCATAAAGGTAAGATCTTGAACCTTTTTATTCATCTTTATTAGTTGGTTAAAGTTAGATATTTAGTATAAGCTGAATAGGAGAAAATTTTCTTAGATGAACAAAGGACTTTCACAAAAGTTTTGAGAATTTTGTGGGTATATTCACTACAAATCCCCATGTGGCTTAACTCATCCACTAAGGGTAACCTAGGGGTTTAAGGGCTTGTTGCATATATTAAATGTAATCATGAGTACCAACAAAAATGACAACCATTTTGAGTTTTAATTTTTTTGCATTCTTTATTCCAGGGTAAAAAAATGCTATTTGGGGGTGTGATAAGTGTTCAAATTTGTATAAAAACTTCCCAATTAGGAGCCCATGTATTACAAAACATAGTGTTATTTTTAGGATTTAAAATTTTTTTTTGTAACATTGTAGTTTTGACCTAATAATTCAAAAGTTTGATACTTTGTAGGTTTAGAGGCTAATTTGGAGTAGTGTGTGAATAATTAGATGAGAATTGAAACTATACATGAGGTTTCCTAATCTAACTAGGAAACTTAAGCAAGCTGAGGCCTAAATGTTATCAATCTATAGTGCACTCAAGGATGGGTTTATAAGATGCTTACAAAACTATCTTATACTTGGCCTTCTTATAAAATGAAAACCCATATAAGATGGTTTCGAAAATCGTCTTATGTAGAAAACCCATATAAGGTTCCCAAAACCATCTTATAAATATGAAAAAATATGGGACAATTTTTTAAAACCTATCCTATAAGTGTGTGTAATATTTGTGAAATATAGGATAGTTCCTAAATAACCATTTTATAAATGTGTTTAATATAGGACGGTTATCCAATAACCGTCTTATAAATCTGTATCATAAAGGATGGTTATTCAATAACTATTCTATATATTGATCAATATAGGATGATTTTTTAAAAACCATCCTATATTATTAAAAAATATAGGATGACTTTTGAAAAACTATCTTATATTGATCAGTATATAGGATGATTTTTGAAAAACCATCCTATATGTTGATCTATATAGGATGGTTTTGTCAAAAACCATCCTATATTTATCAGTGTATATGATATGGTTTTTTTTCAAAAACCATCCTATATTGAATAGTATATAGGATGGCTTTTAGAAAACCATCCTATATTTTTTGAGAAATATAGGACAGTTTTTCAAAAATCATCTTATATTTTCTAAGAAATATAGGATGATTTTCAAAAACTATTCTATATTGCTTATACTTTCTTCATGAATTGTGTGTGTGTTTGTTGGTTTTTGTTTATACATTGTTCCTACACCTTCTAAAGTTCAATACTTCATTTCTGGAGACTACACATCATTTTATAAAATTAATTCATGCACAATCAATATTTCCAAAATTATACATCGAACTTCTCCATACACACTTTTTAGTGGAATAAAGGAGACATACACAGACTTAAATTAAAAAAAGGAACACATGCATCCAATTAGTACCATTGTAAGTTATATTTCTATGTAAAGTTATTTTATGTTCAATAACATTAAATATCTACAGATTAAAAGTTAAAAGATATTCAGTCCATTCCATGTTGATATCAACTATGTCTATTTGGCAGTAACTCTTGTTACCCAAATCAACCTGCAAGACAACAAATATTACATCAATTGAGATATTATTGTTGGAGTCATTTAAGATATGTAGAAAACTATAAAATTGATGGTAAGTTAATTAATTGAACCCTTCTCAATTGGGAGATTGTAAATCATTCTCGAATGAGAGTTCTCATATATCTGAGAATGTAATACCAACACTCGCAATCAAATTGTTGTCTAGGTAAATGCATAATAAAATCAATAGATCATAAGGTTCAAATATCATGTGTTTTTATAAATCTATAGGTTATAGGGTTATACTAAAGAAGTAATAACCTTATCTTGAACCTTTTCCAAGTTGATTTTTCAAGAAATATTTTGCATTCCTTCTTGAATGAAAAATCAAAATATAAAACATGTGTCTTCTTAAACCCAATAGAGGCTATCAAGAATGATCAATTTTAACCATTTACAAGCATTAAAAAAGCAAAAAATTAGCAACATATACAATAAAAAATGCATGGTAATGTTACCATTTAAACACATATTACAACAAGCATACTTCAAGCAACATTTTGCATGCCTTCTTGAATGAAACATCAGAATCTAAAATATGGGTCTTCTTAAACTCAATGGAGGTTATCTAGAGTGATCAATTTCAATCATTTACAAGCTTTCAAGAAGTAGAAAATCAGCAATATATACAGTAAAAAATGCATAGTTGAAACACATTCAAGCAACATTTTGCATGCCTTCTTGAATGAAACATACAAAATGTAAAACATGGGTCTTCTTAAACTCAATGAAATCTATCTAAAATGATCAATTTCAACTATTTACATGCATTAAAGAAGTAGAAAATCAGCTATATAGTAAAAAATGCATATTCAAGCAACATTTTGCGTGCCTTCTTGAATGAAACATCAAAATCCAAAACATAGGTCTTCTTAAACTCAAAGGAGGCTATCTGGAATGATCAATTTCAAGCATTTTTAAGAATTGAAGAAGTAGAAAATCAGCAACATGTACAGTAAAGAATGCATATTCAAGCAACATTTTGTATGTCTTTTTGAATGAAACGTCAAAATCTAAAACATGGGTCTTCTTAAACTCGATGTAGGCTATCTAAAATGATCAATTTCAACCATTTACAAGCATTAAAGAAGCACAAAAAAAAATAAAAAATGAGAGAGATCCAACCTCCTCTCCTCGTCTTCTTCTTCTTCTCCTTCTCCTTCTTCTTCTCCTAAAGGGTTTTAGGTTATAAAAATGTGTGGGAGTAGGGGAGGGGTCACATCTTCTTCCTCTTCCTCTCCCTCTTCCTCTTCCTCTTCTTCTTCTTCTTCTTCTTCTTCTTCTTCTCCTCCTCCTCCTCTTCTTCTCCTTAAGGGTTTTGAAAAATTCATATGGGGGTTGGGGGGGGGTGTGATTTCTCTACTCACCTCTCCTCCTCTCCTATTTCTTCTTCTTCCCTCTTTCTCTCCTTCTCTCTCTTTCTCCTCTCCTCCTTTTCTTCTTCTCCTTAAGGGCTTTGGGGGTTTGGGTTTGAAAAATTCGTATGGGGGCGAGGGTGGAGGGGGGGATGTGGTTTTGATATATTTGATGTGAATATAGAACAATTCTTAAAAACTGTCCTATATTTATTTTAATATATGATAGTTTTTAAAAAACCATCCTATATTCATTAGGAATATTGGATGGTTTTTCAATAACATCCTATATTCATTATAAATATAGGATGGTTTTTCAAAAACCATCCTATATTTATTAGGAACATAGCATGTTTTTTCAAAAACCATTCTTTATTAAAAAAATTAAGGGTGGTTTTTAGCAAACCATCCTTTATTCACATGAATATAGGACGGTTTTGTAAAAACAATCCTATATTGTGATGAATATAGGATGGTTATTTAAAAACCATGCTATATTTGAATAATTATATAAGATGGGTTTTCAAAAACCATGTTATATTAAAGGTCACGTTCAAAGCTATACGTTCCTGCCTAAATTTTTGTTTGAATAATAAAAGATGGTTTATTAATAATAATATGAATTAAAGTAGTTTTACCATTTTTTTGAACCCTTAAAATCTTAAAAACTTGTAAAGTGCATAGGTTATCCCATCATTTATTTAAAATTTATATAAGACATTTTTGAAAAATCATCTTATATTATTAAAATATAGGATGGTTCTTGAAAACTATTTTATATTAACCATCTTATATAAATGTACATAAGACGGTTATGTAGAAACTGTCTTATATTATTATAATATATAAGACGGTTGATCATAACCATCTTATATAAATTTTATATAAGATGATTGTGTTAAAACTGACTTGTAAGCCCAAATTTTAGTAGTGAGATCGTCTTGTGGTGAGCAGAGAAGCAATTGGAATAGCTAAAGGTGATTAAAATGGGCCCATGCACAAGCCATGCATTTCCACCACCTTTGTATGAGAGCCATTCAAGCCAGCTTAGCAATATAAGCCATGAAAGAAGGTGATAAGCTAAGAAAGTCAAGCCAAGCCAAATGAGTCCTCAAAGAAAGCCATTCAAGCCACTTAAGCCAATGCTACATGGAGTGCCACTATTAGAGGATAATTTCACTCAATTATCCTAAGCTAAAGGTGGATTTTTAAGAGGATAATTAGAGAGAGACTTGGGTGAAAATCAAGATAAGTGAGCATGCATGTGGACCAATAAGAAGAACACACCTTTATTTCCTTTTTTCACCTTATCTCTCTCTCTCTCTCTCTCTCTCTCTCTCTCTCTCTCTCTCTCTCTCTCTCTCTCTCTCTCTCTCTCTCTCTCTCTCTCTCTCTCTCTCTCTCTCTCTCCACCCAAAGCCATCCACGATTTCCACTTAAGGGGAAATGCACCTTCCTAAGAAGATGGAGCCTCCCACTTTCCTAGTCCTAGTCTCCTAGATATACCAACAAACCACCTTCTATTTCCTTATCTCCTTTTCTCTCTCCATCCCTTTTCCCATCTCTTTCTAATTTCCAAACTTCATTCCATGATTTAAGGGGAGATGCCCCCTCCTAAAAAGTTTGTGCCTCCTACCTTGATCACCATCTTATGTGTATCCTCAATTGTCCTAGTTATTAATTTAGTCACCCAATACCTAAATGACACCTAACCTCTTTCTAATCCCACATTTCATACTTATTAGGGTTCTTTTATAAAGTGGCCAACTAATATAAGTTATCTTAAGGAGTTTCATCAGGGGGAACACTTTGGGAGAAGGGGAGATGCACCCCTTCCTAAGAAGGAGGCACCTCCACCCTTGTTTCCTCCTAAGTCCTTCAATGGGGTGCTCCTTGGTTCGTCCTTTTCCCCAGTCCTTCAACACCTCATCTCTTTGGGTTTTGATCTCTCTTTGATGTCCTTCAAGTTCAGGTTTGTTTTTTCCTTTAATCCCTGTTGTTTTCTTTAGTTAAAACTTTGTTTTATTTCTTGATTTCATGCTTTATTTCCTTTGGTTTGTTCCTAGCTTCCTTTGATTCTTGCACTTTGTTTTATACCTTAGATCCTTGAATTTAAAGGCTAAAACTCTCTTGTAGTGACAGCCAAGAGAATGTAGTTCTTAGATCAAAGTCCTTGTCCATCTTTTCCTTAAGTTCTTTGTCATCTCATGCCTTCTTCCCTATCTTTTCCACCTTGTTTTTCATTAGACCTTTCTTGGAATACATGCATGATTGCTGTTGCTTGATGTTTGGATGATTAAAGGAGAGTTTTGAATTGGTTTTTGGACTTAAAGAAGGGTGTGCAACACCCTTGTACATACTTGTAACCTTTCTTGCATCAATCAATGGAATGCTTATGATTCAATGTTAATTGCTCGCTATTCATGGTTCTTTTGGGTGCTTTAAATTTACTTTTTCATGGTTATTAATTGAGTTTTCTGTGCTTATATTCCATGTATTTCAATCTAGATTAAGGCTGCATTTAATTGTCACATGAGACACTTCACTTGAACCATGCGCACCACCCATGGGTCATGCACATAGTCTTGTTGTGTGGCCCTTAGAGGCTTATTGTTTAGCTTAGGTTTCCATTTATTAGATGATTAGTTTCATGCATTCCATTCTAGATTAGTTTACATCTTAATTCATGCATACTTTCATGTTCAATTCATGCATTTTAAGTTACTTGATTCTTTGCACTTTTCTATTTTTCAATCATGCATCATGTTAGGTTTACTTGCTTTGATTTCTTAGATTAAGTCATGTTTAGGTATTAGTTGATCATTGTCTATGTTAATTTGCATGTTTGAGTAGCTTTGGTAAGTTTTCATATTTACATTTATAAAGTTCTAAATTTAGAAAGATTCTAATTTCTTGGATTTTTAGTTTTCATGTTAGTTTAGATCCTTAATGTAGGCTAAATCCAATTCTTGTGTTTAGGCTAAATAGTTTAAATAAGATCCCTCTAATAGACAAAATTTTGAGATTCCTTGTGGGATCGACCCCACTCACATACATCTACTATAATTGATTTGTAATCTTGCGAGTAATATTAAAGCTACATAGCTACCCACCATTTCATGACACACTCTAAAAGGTGAGAATCATATTTTTACTTACGGAGACATCCATGTGTCTAATTGAAATGGATGATCCATGATTTTTTCTTTGAAGAAACTTCCTATATGGGATAAGGGAGAGGAGACTTGAGATGAAGAGAGGAAAGATGAGAATAAGGATGGAAGGGAGTTACCAATAGGAAACTTCCACCTTCCTTTCTCCCCATCAAGTAAAACAACAAAGGATGGACTGCTATGCATGATTTTGAAGAGGCTTAACTCTCCACTTCTTCTTAGCTGGTTTTCATTGCATAAGAGAGAGAAGTAGGGAGAACTTCTGAAGGGGATCCTCTATCCTTGAAGACTACATGTAGCAGCCCATTAGGAGAGGAGTACTCCAAGATTATGAGTTCAATAATCCTTTCACCCAAGCCATCCCCCACTTATATTTCTCTCCCATCTATCATTAATGAATGGCATCTCTCTCTTATTCCCTTTTGAAAACCACACACCATACCACCTTCTTTCCCTTCTCTTTTATCTTTTCAAGTAGCTTACTCATCAACTTTTTCCTTTGTTTTTGTTTAGCATCTCACTCATTTGGTTGTCTTTTTAAGCACCTTACTCATCACCCTTTCTCCCTTTAACATCTTCAATGCATAAACTTATTTTATTTTCCCCATCTCTTCACCATAGCTCAAATATACCATGGCTCATTAAACTCTTCAACCATCCACCTCCTTATCTAACCTCCCAAAGCACTTTCTCTTCACTATCATCATGTATCAAGCCTTTTCACCACCACTTTCCATTTTCTTATTCATGCCAATGCACAAGGCTCCATCTTTATTTTATTTTATATTTTTTCTATATTTCTAACTCTTATCCCTATTTTCATCCCCTTCATACAACCATCCTTCATTTGCACCCTGGGATGAAAAGTGTATGTTGAGATCTATACCTAGGCTAGTGGCTTGAGTGGTGGATGACCCATGACCTTGGTTAAGTGACACCACAAGGTTATGTCATAAGTGGACAACGGGAAAACACGATGGTAGTATGTAGGATAGCGAAGTTGGTTGGGAAATTCTTTTGAGTGACATGGAAGAGTCTTTTGGTGATTTCATTCTAACCTATAGTTTTCTTTTCTTGTATTTGTTTGTTCAATTTAATCACTCTTTGTAAATTTTTATAATTGAAATAAAAGTTCGTTTTCATTGTTAGTGAAAGTAATACATGTGATTGTTTGATAGCCTGTGTCTTAAGAAGACATGTTATGCTTAGAATAATTGTATTACTAGGCTAGAGAACTAATATTAAGAAAATCATAAAAGAAGAGCCTTAAAGGACATGTTTTCCTTGGTTTTAGAGCTATTGACATTCTATTAACATGTGTATAAACATGTAGATAGTTTAATCCTAAGAGTACTTAATTCTAATGGAATGGAATTTTAAACCCTCTGCTTATATTTACTTTTTAGAGATTTTTTGTACTTTTGTTATTTCTAGCATTTGTAAGATTAATTAATTGGTTCATTAAAATGTTAAAGTGATTAAAATAGATTTAATTAAATTCATTTACTAATAGTCTCTATGGATTGACTCATATTGGCACAATCTATGTTTCAATAGAGCCATGCACTTTCCATATTTTTAAAACAAACATCAAATTTTTGTTGCATTGCCTTGGAATTGCAATGAATTTTTAGTTAGAATCTAGGTTAATTACTTTATCACTAGTTGTAGATTTTAGGATTGCATTCAATTTAGTTTCATTTTGCATTTCCATTACTCTTATGTATTTTTAGATTCTCACTTTTATATTTATTTTTTAGAGGAATTTAGAGCAACAATTGAAGAAAATTAGTATAGTTTATAAATTTTTTATTTTTTATTTTGAGTGAATTGTAGTGAAGATGTGAATGTATTTTATTTAATTATAATTTATTCAAAAAGGAGTTGTAATAATACAGGTCAAGGGTGGGCCACGCTAACTCGGAAGAGGAGGTGGCATGTGCATGACCCATCCTTGTACTAGAAGATTTGATCTAGGACTCCTCTATAAGCTTTTCTAATCTTCTTACATTTCCTAGATTAGGACTTTCATGATAATTAGTTTTGCATTGTGGTTAGTAGTGAATATCATATAGTTTGCACTCATAAATTAAATGTAGAATATTAATTAAGCCTTTGCATTAGTTGCACCTCTTAACAAGGGATAGCCTAAGCTCGGCTATAACCCATGGACATAGGCTGTTAGGGTTGTAGTGTCCATTCTATTAAGGTTTGAACCCTTTATTAAGTAGCATAAAGGTAGATGCATTAGTTTACTACTTTTCTTACAATTTTTAGGGCATGTTTAATGCCTTAAGGTGATTTTATGATTGATCAAATTGTCGTGTGTGAAGTGTTTAATTTTAGCTAAAATACCATTAGTTTAGCATTTAATTAGATCACCATCAGTTCAAGAATTTTTGGAAAAAAGTATGAATTTTTGCTCAAATTGACCATCCAACTGTATTTTGTCAAATTTAATGGTTAAACGAGCATTCAAGATAATCAGATGTTTAATGTATAGTTTAGATGACTTTAATCTAGTCTTATATTTTGTAGATCAAATAGATCATAGTTTGGATGGGTAATTCTATTGTGCAGATCAATTGGATTGGATATTAGATGGCTTGAATTGTGTTGATTAGTTCAAATAAAAAATCAATGGTACAGAGTAACCAGAAGAAGATTGGAAGGGCAGATTAAAAGTTCACATTGCAGATCATCCATCAAAGATTAATGGTGTAGATGGAATGATTTCTTAATGGAAACTTTGTTTTAAAGGAAAGCATGGGGAAGATGGAAAGCTGAACTTATTTCTAATGTGGAGGAACCAAATTTAGAAGGAAAGGACCATAAGAGGCAGCCATCTTCTCTCTCCCTCTTGGGCTAGAAGAGGAAAATGTTTCCTATTTTCTCCCTTCCCACTCTCCTCTTATCTCTTCCCAATGTTCCTTCACTCTCTATTCTCTATTCCCCCACCTTGGGCCATAGGAGGAGCTAAGAGGAAACACTGCACCCCCCTTCTCTTCTAGTTTTTTTTTTCTTTCATTGTATTACTGTTTTTCCTTTGCTTTCCTTTGTCTTTTTTATTTGTATTTTAGTTGTTTCCTTCATCATTTTGTTTTACTATTATTTCATCGTAATTCTCTACTCCTCTTTTCCCCTCATGTTCCCTTTCTCCTTCAGTCTCCTTCTCTCTGCTTCACCATCCTTGTTCACCCCTCTATTAGTTTCTAGACTTCACCACATAGCCCAGCCCCCTGTTCCTCTTTCCCTTCTTCTCATCTTCCACTTCTCTACCTTCCTTGTTCACCCAATACCCTCCGCCCTAGCAACCCCCGCACCTAATTTCTCTCCTTCTCAGCCAACACTAGCCCCAGGCATGGCCAAGCTCACTCCTTTGTCTAGACCGACTCGCATCACCCTATCCTCCCATCTCCCGTCGCGCCCGTTTCTTCTCTGTTCACCTAGATCTACCCCTGTTTCTACCCATCACCGGCATCACATCTCCCTCCTCTGTTTAGTCTGCTCCACCTCTTGTATTCCCTACATTGGAAATTCCTCTTTGTTTTCTATCTCCCCTCCACAGCACTGTCGTCTACTTTTTTTCTAGCACAGCATCCATCTTCACCAGCGTCTGCCTAGAAATTGTTCTCCTGCCCATCATCATTCTATCCCAGTCATGCTCTGCTCCTCTGCCAGCATCGTTTCTCGTTGTCTACCCTTGCACAACACCCAACAAAGTTTTGCATCTTCACCACATTGCACCAGCCAAGCTTCACCATCGTCATCTCCTCTATTTTCGTTGTTATGGGAAAAAGAAGGAACTTCCAGGGAAAATTCCACTTTTGCCCATAGAAAAAGAATTCCAATTACATTTTTTGTCCTGTGATTGTTCTTATCTACATTCTATTTTATTCTTATTCTATTATATGTGTTTTGTAATATTCCATGATTAATTTAGGAACTATTTTATCTAGCGATGTTTAACTGAATCAAGGGTTTTGCTATAATCAAAGGATACCTTCAATTTCTCATCTGTTTTACATCTGATTTTCAATAAACTTTTAAATCTTGTTTTTAGGACATCTTATAGGTTGTTTATTATTCCTGGTCTTTAATTTGAGATTCAAAAATTATATCTAAGCCGTTAAAATTAAAAAATCTTATTTAGACCAGATCTTTGCAATTTTTCAGAATCTGCCTAATCTATCCATTGGATCATTAATCAGAAGCACCAGAAAAATCATGATGAAGGTCAATCAAGATTTAAGATATCAAATTTGAAGAAATTTACAATAACCAATCTAGGGATGTGGAATTTTCTTGTTTTTTAGCTAAATTCTATCTTTTTGAGTTGGACTTCTATAATTTTCATTGATTAAATATATTTGAAGTTTGATTGCACTTTGATTTAGTTTTTATCTTCTAATTTGAATTTTTGAACAATTAAATTTTATTTAAGCTTCAAATTATCAAAGTGAGTCCCTATGGGATCGACCCGTACTTGCACATGCTACACTACAATAGCCCATGCACTTGCAGTAAAACAACAAGTTTTTTATGGCATTTTCATGGACTCGCAATAGAGTTTTCATAAAATTTAATTAAAATCTAGAAAATCCAGAAAATAAAGAATTTTAGGAATTGCATAATTTTAGCATTTTAGGCAAATTTAGGTGCATTTTTCAATTTTCCTAGTTCATAATCACTCTATTTCCTAAATTTGGCACTTATTTTTATTTTTCTTTTTTAGAAAATTGAAAAGTGGAGGAAATTGGCAAGTGGATCTTCATCAAATAAATAGAAAATTCCCTACTTTCCTTGAATATGATTTTCCTTTTGATTTGAGTGAGTCTTGTATTGAGGATCAATGTAACTTGCAATTTTTAATTCTAATTTTAAAAGGGTTGTATAAAACAGGGCAAGTGCCACACTTGATCTTCATCAGAAACCCCATTGTAAGTTTCTCTTACTCCTTTTATTTCCTAGATTAGGGTTTGTATTTAAAATAATTTTGTATTGTTTGGTAGAATAATTGCATATGGAAAACATATTTTATAATTGTTGCATTTTTAGGGTTTGCATTAGTTTATTGTTTTACTTTGATTCTTAGGGTATGTTTATTGCTTTAAGGTGATTTATATGTTTATCAAACTGCCATGGAGTGTGGAAATTAATTAGTAAGGTCACCAAACCACACAAGATCAAGGGTGGATTTCAACACTACTTCTTCGTCCACCTAGGATAATCACCACAAGAGTGCAACCCTACCTTTCAAATTAATTAGAAGAGACCTATAGGGCCATCACATTCCCATAGGACCCTCTTACTAAGACATGATCTACTATCACTCTAGTGGGTTTTGAGCACTGTGGTTATAGTGGGTGTCTTAAAATCCAAGTGATTTTCCCATGCTTTCTGTTGATGTTTGTTGAGGTCTAAACACCTCCATACATAGAGATTGTATTAACCACTTTAGCGCAAAACCTAACTGGTAAGCAATAGTCAAATCTAAAAGAGAGGAGGGGCACTAAATTAGGCTAATTTAAAAGCATTGTCCCCACACAAACTCAATAAAGTCAAAATATTGTTGCTTATTAGTCTAAGGATTATTTGATTGTTCCCTTTGTGTGTGCATCGTTCTAGGAAGTTAGGTTGCATCATATAGGTTAGTTTTTCCTCTTCAAAAAAAAAAAAAAAAACTCATTTGTTGTATATAATGTTTTGTTTCACTGTATACAAAGTTGAGAACAACAACCTATGAAGAAGGGGATAAATTTCATAGATTAGATATATTGATGGATAGGTTATATATTATGAAAAGTCAATTACTTAGGATATTAACTTCCAGACAAGCTAATCCACAACCCTAGTACCATAATAATACCTATTATGAGCATCCTTATCCCACTTTTTCATGGCCATCATTAAGCTCTGTATACAATGAATACTATCAGGAGCCATTAGATGCACCTAATGCATTCACATACTCTAGCAATTTTTATCCTGAGACAATTTACCAAGACTATAATGGATGGGCTAGGCATCATGAACAATCATGGTCTTAGGATTATTGATATCAAGAAGAACCACAATGGTGCCACCTTGGTCAACACTACCATGATTATTCAGATTATTAAGGACATCCGTCATGGGTTTAACCTACTTAGTCCTTTCAATAACACAACAATACCAACCCTATGAGTTGTTTCCTTTGCAGTATGAAGAACCACCATTAGAAGAGACTACGAACCAATTTTTTGAGAGAATGGAACAAAAAATGGTTGCCCTTTAAAAGGAGACTAAGGAAATAAACAAAGAGAGAGAGGAAATGATTGCAGAAATGAAACCAATATGGGAAAATATTCATAGAAACATTACTGAACGGACTGAGATAATAAAACATATTAGGGATACTAAAGAGCCATTTACTATTAATAATAGGATGAAAATTTCTTATGCTCCTTCTAAGTCATAAAGTACAAAACCATCCTTAAAAACCTCCAACTTATCTCTGCTAGAGCCATGTCCTGCTCCTTGTTATGATTATGATGAAGAGACTTCGATTGATGAAGAAAATGAATCTTCAGAAACATCCAGCCCAAAACCTCTAAATTTGTGTCCCACTTATTTTTATAACGTTAATGAAGACACATCCATTGAGGAGGTGAGTGAGCAATTGGATACTGTGCATTTAATGGACACTTCTCAATGGTAAGGCAGAGTAGATCCCCCTATGGGGCCTAAAATTCATATTGAACCTTGTAATGTAGAAGATGTACCTGATTGAGACTTACCGACCCTATTTGAAAATTTGTAAGATAGTCATGAAGGCCCATTTGACACCGTACCTTTTCCATAAAATAGGAAGAAAGAGAGTCAATTGATGTACATCAACCTACTCTAGGATACACATCAGAAGATAACCAAGGTTTAAGCTAAACCTTGTCCACACCTCTAGCAATACAAGAAAAAGCTTTTGGGGAAGGCAGATTCAGCTTAGACCCCTATTTCAGGATAATGTCAGTGAAATGGAGGAAAAAGCTAAATTGAACATAATGGTCATTGTTATCCCTCAATTTGGTGAAGAAAAGGGCCATTCATCTCCAAATGGTCCAACAAAATGCATAGTAGAACATGAAGTCATTGTGTTACCATCACCTCAATTTTTGAGGTGGAGGAATTATATTAACTATCATGAAATTTTGAAGATGGGGGATCATCAATATGATTCCCCACAATTACAAATCGTGGTGATCTTTGTTGCTTTAATTTTACCACTACAAAAATTTTAGGGTGGAGGCAATATATAGATTACTGCTAGATTTTGAAGTGCTGTGAGAAATCTCGCCATTTCATCTTAGGGTTAGGGTTATGACAAATAAGTTGACATAGTTATCTCTAGTTTTATAAAGTTAGGCTAGGCCATGTCTAGTTGAAAATGTAAAACTTAGTGCTTCCTGGGTGGCAACCCAGATATTTTTCAAAACTCCATCTTCTACATCCTTCCAATTTCCATATAGGATTCTATGTTTTCCAACAATGAGGACAATGTTTCATACATGTTGGGTGGTGTAGATGCACATAGAGATTTTGAATTTTCTTGATTCTTTTGAAAAAAAAAACTTTTTAATATAGAGTTCCCTTATGGTGATGAGAACTGAATGTTTAGAATTTAATAATTCCACTATTTTCATCTCTTAATGGGAATGCATAAGATTAGTTTTGCTAATTATGCATATATTGAAGCATTTTGTTATCTTTGTTCTATATTATTGCATGATTAATTTAGGAATTGTTTTATCTATCACTGTTTAACTAAATCAACGGTTCCGCTTTAATCAAAGGACACCTTCAATTTCTCATCTTTTTACATTTGATTTTCAATCAACTTTCAGATCTTATTTTTAGGATATCCTATAGCTTATTTATCATTCTTGATCTTCTATGTGAAATTTAGAAATCAGATCTAAGCTGTTAAAATTAAAAATCCTTATCTAGACTAGATCTTTGCAAGTTTTAAGAATGTACCTAATCTATCCATTGGATCATTAATCAGAAGCACCAGAAAGACATTGATGAAGGCTGATTAAGATTTAAGATGTAAGATTTGAAGAAATTGATAATAACCAATCTAGGGAAGTGGAATTTTCTTGTTTTTTAGCTAAATTTCTATCTTTTTGAGTTGGTTTTTTATAATTTTAATTGATTAAATATATCTGAAGTCTAATTGCACTTTCATTTAATTTATATAATCTAATTTTAATTTTTGAATAATTAAATTTTATTTAAACTCCAAATTATCAAAGCGAGTCCTTCTGGGATAGGCCCATACTTGCACACGCTACACCAATAGCTCGTACACTTGTGGTAAAACATCATCCTGGTATTTGGAAATTGATTAGTGAGGGCACTCACTTCTACAAGATCAAGGGTGAATTTCACTACCATCCCTTGGCCCACTTAGGTTAATCATCACCTAACGTAGCCCTGGGCTTGTGCAAGTAATTCAAATCAATGTAGAAGAGACCCCAGATCTAGGCTCCTCAATAACAATATTGTCCGCTTTGGGCCCTGGGCCTGCACGGCTTTGTTCTTACCCACGACGGGGTAAAATGCATTGTCACTGGTAAAGCCCACCCAGACCTTTATTAGTCGCCTAGGAACCTTCTCCCTAGCCGATGTGGGATTAAATCTCAGTGCCTCACCTTGCCTAGAAGCCTGCCAGTCTAGAAGCCTACTAGCAGTCTTGGCCCGTCCTCATTGGTCAAGACTAGCCCTCTCCCCTCCTTAGGGGCCACGTGACCTCGTGTGGGGTTAGCCTACCACCCTCGGGGTCGGGGTCCCGCTCTGATACCACTGTAACGCCTCGGGTCTGGGCTCCTCAGTAACAATATTGTCCGCTTTGGGCCCTAGGCCCGCACGGCTTTGTTCTTACCCATGACAGGGTAAAACGAGTTGTTACTGGTAAAGCCCACCTAGACCCTTATCAATTGCCTAGGAACCTTCTCCCTAGCCGATGTGGGACTAACTCTCAATGCCTCACCTTGCCTAGAAGCCTGCCAGCCCTCTTGGCCCGCCCTCATCGGCCAAGGCTAGCCCTGTGATGTAATATCCACCCACTGGTGATGATTTTCCGATGATAGGCACTCCTGACAACCGGACAAACGTGGCGGGCCCTCGCCTACCTCCGACTAGTCGGACCAAGGTAAGCTCGCCCCACTCTTTCCTGTACAATTGTTTTCCAAGTTTATCATCCAGTAAAAAATTAGGCGTTACTGTTGCCCTAGGAAAAATTTGATGTAACGGTGTCAGATGTGGGTTTGGACCATTCATCTTGAGCATGATGATGTAAGGAACCGACCCATGAAATATCGTGGTGATTGGATGGCTAGGGAAGCTAGAAAACCCAAAAAACCATATTATGGCAGTTTTTGAAAATGAGGCAAAAATCATGAAAAAATGATAGATTTAGGTGGGATTTATGAAAATGGAGGGTGAAAATGAAAAATACACAAAAAACTGGACTTAGAGGTGTAAAAATCACAAAAAACGGAGCACCTAAGGTCGTCGACAACGGTGAACCAGTCTGGTCGTCGTCTTCGGCAATGGCGATCAGAACAGGAAGAGAATGCATGGACGAGAGAGCACCACGCGGTGCGACGAGTGCACACCATGTGCAGGGCATGTGGTGCGACGAGCGTGCGCCACGCGGTATGGCTAGAATGCGCCACACGCGTTGTTTGATCCCCACGCGCAGAGCTTGTCCATAGACGCATGCACCACCCATGCGGGTTCCTGACACTCAGTGTGTCCACAAATGTGCCCACCACGTGCGTGCGGATGGTACACGTTGTATAGCGGGCTCGTTTTCTTGGTTTTGAGGGTTTTTACCCTTTATTCATTTAAAACGTGATTGTATGAGCTACAGAGGTCCAAATCACGATCCGAAAGAGGCATTGTGATCGTTTCAACAAGGTGGACCTAGATTTAAGACAAAAATCTAGTTTAGAGTAACTTTTTAATAGAAAAACTACTAAATGATATGAGATGATTCAGATCAAGCTGATCAATAGATGATCAGGCTTTAGATTTTGGTTATTTGTGTTAACCATGACATGATTTATGGCATGACAGCTATATCAGGGCATACACCTTGATATCTTTTACATGTTGTTTGGGATATTACGATACGAGGTAGGTGATTTCATTCATAATTTTTTCATGATTCTCAAATGATGATTTGAGTTTTTGAGGCATGTGATTTATCCTTACCAAATGCATGAGATTGATTTCAACATGTAGCTTCTCATGTGCGTGCTATCTTTCTGGTGGTTATTGCATGCACTGTTCTCTATATCTTTCGTGATATTCACTTGATTGTTGGTCTTCATGACATGTGGGAGTTTCTTTGACTTGATATTTGAGACTATTGATCCTGTGGTAGGATGCGATTTTTCACCCCGTGAGTGCCTGAGGGTCCGTGAGGGTGAAAGGGTGAAAGCAGCTGTGCAACGTGACTTTTCGTGAGTGCCTGAGTACTTGTGAGGGTGAAAGCAAAAGTGATACGCATTGTTCCTGTGAGTGCCTGAGTGCTATGAGGGTGAAAGGGTGAAAAAGGATGGTACAGAGAGTTGACCCCATATTGCCGTGAGTGTACTTGAGACACTCATAGGGCTTGACTGTGTATGATGTTTGATACTTTTGACATGCATTCATGTGTTTCTAGATTTTCTGGGATTGTGCATGTCCTAATATTATGGTTGATGATATCTTATTTATTGCATGGACTTGGTATGTCCTTCATTGCATGATTTAAGGCTTTATATTATGTTTGATCATCTTATGATCTTTATGCCTTACACCATGTGATTTGTTTTTATTGAGTTTACTTTGGATGTATATTACCTACACAAGCATAGCTTGCTAAGGCATTGCTTTGATTTGCAATGCCTCAGATACAGAGAGTGACAATAGGTTGACACGCTAACAGAGCAGGTAAAAGTGATGGCAGCTTCCAGCGAAACATGGATAATGTTCAGAGATGACCAGGTTTGCTCAAGACCTCACTTTGAGTTTTGAATATGGACTGTACTTTAATAAAAATTGTAATGTGACCTGGATGTCAGAATGTGAATGTATGTTGGATGTGATGGCTGTATGGAGGGACCTTGGGTGTTTTATCATGACTATATTTTCTTATCCATTGTTGGAGTACATTTTATTGCAAACAACCTTGGGTTGTGGATGGGTGTGGAGATTGAGTCTCCCTTATGATATGTATTATACCTTGTTTATTAGGTGATTTTGTATTGCACTGGTCATGTGCAATGGTCCAAATTACGGAGGAAACTCTGTTAGATTTTTGGTGGAAATGGTATTTCATTTCACTGTTAAATTCATAGTTTTGTGGTTGTATGACTCCCCATACTTTGAAAGATATGCTTTTGTTTAAGTTTTTATTTTTGGTCACTTTAGAAATCAAAGGCTTTTTTAAAACAGGGATCCCGACTATTTTCGTAACTTATTATCATACATATTGATGTGGAAAATCCAGGGTGTCACACCTTAGTACCTTATGAGCTCATAGACCCTCTTGGAAGGAGGCAACCTATTGCAGCTCCAGTGGCCCCTACTTGATCAACTACATTAGTATTTAAACGACTTGCTTTGCCAATAGATTCTATTACATAGATCAACTACAGTTAATTGAGAAGGGTATGAAATGGTTGATCTAGGTAGGATCTAATTGGTAAGCAATAGGAAAGTTTGAAAGAGAGATAGGCAACTTAGGGTAGAATTAACTTAAAAGTTACTCCCCCTGTGATACCCAGAGTTTTTATAACACTTTCTTAATTCTTTGAAATTCAAACGATAGAAGACATTTTTCAATATAAACTTTTTTCCCAAAATACCCAAGTGTCGTCTCTACCAACAAAATACATTTTAGAGATTTTGAAATATAATAACCCTAATTTTTATGAATATATTTGAATTATTAAAAATTAAAATTTGAAATTCTAAAGTGAAATTAGAACTTTGAGTTCCAAGAAAATTCATTTTTTTATAAAAATAAAATCAAGACTTAAAACTTGAATATTTGTAATGTACTCAAAAAATCGATTAGAATGACACTAAGTATGTCAAATTCTGAGTCTGGATGAAAAATCCTTATTTTTCTTCATTTTTATGAATAAAAAGGATAAAATGGTAATTTTACTCATAACTGAGACCTAAGACATCAAAATTTGGAATGTACTCAGAAAACTGATCAAAACAACACTAATTACGCTCAATTCCGAGTTCATAGGAATAAACCCTAATTTTCTCCTTTTTTTGAATTAAAAGGGCAAAATGGTCTTTTTACAACTATGTGGGGCCCACAAGGTGGGCCAATGGTCTGGAAGACCACCATCATGAGTCAAACTACTACCAGCTACTAGTGGAGATGGAGGTGGTAGTGGGAATCCAATGACAATTTAATAATAAAAAGAAATGAAACATAATTATGAAATGTAATCATGGAAAATTAAAATATTCCTATAAATAGCTCATAAAATTTCCCAAATTTTTTTCTAATGTTCTTCACTAGGTCTCCTACAATGCCCCAAAATTCCAGCTCCAAAATCCTTCCCAATCTTCCCCATTTCTCTTTTCTTTCTCTCTTTCTGTCTCTTTCTCTGTGGGCATGTCCCTAGACGCACCCAGGCAGATGACCCCGTGTCTACATCGGGAGAGTCCAGGGACGTTTCATCCCCATTGCACCTAAGGTTCCTCTTGGAAACCTTCAATGAATTAGCAATCCAATTCTGGCAGTTAATTTTCAATCTCCACCGCCAGATGCATTCGAATTGAGGGTATCTACAAAAGCCCTTTAGTTTCATGATGATCCAACCACTACATCATAGAAAAATCTCAAATGAAGAAAACTCACCGGTGTTATCACTGTCTTCTACAATTATTCAAGGTTATTCTGGCCAATCTAGTTGCTAAACATTGATCTTGAACGGTTTAAGATCTTCAGCACATGGTCTCTCTTCATTTCCGGCAACGGTGCTGGAGTAATCAACATCTGTATATGTATTCTGACGCAACAAGTACTTTTCAGCTTTCTTCCTCTTCTTTGGTGATAATCCTTCACCAGCTGGCAGAGGTAGGTGCTCTCCCTCCTTCCTAACGTTAATTCTGTCATTCCCCTATAGTTTTCAACCTCCAGATGATCTCCTTGGCCGTTGATCTGTCGGAGACAATGGATCCAGTAACAAGGTCAAGATCCCCCTCCATGAATGGCTCAGATGCAACTTTTGAGCCATTGGATGGATTCGTAGGGCTCAGAAACCCCAGGAGATAAAATCTTGGGAGTAGACTAGGTAGGATGAGGGAGATCAAGGGTGAGTGATCCGACAGTCCAGATCTGGACCGTCTCGCCTATCACCAGTTACCCATTCCTAGTGACGGGTAATCCCAGGTAACAGCAGCTGGTTGACCTCCCATTTTTCATTTTTTGTTGGAATGATCTCAGCCATCCAATTTTTGAATTGAAATCTTGTTTCTTCAATTAAGAGCTCATTTTAACTCTGATTTTAGATCTGAAAGTTTTTATAGATTCCTTATTACTTTTATAAGGTACTGAACTCAGAAAATTTATGCTTTGATGCATGTAAAATTTTGTTAATAAACAAAAGTATTACAAATTCTTATAATCAGTGAAATTTGGAATTATCAGACTTTATAATCTTGATCCACTTATGATCTTATGATTTTGGAACATGGAATTAATGGTTATAAGTGACTAATTTGTGTTTTAAGAAACCTAGCCTTAAAAGAAGAAAATTCATAAAAATGAGCATAGATCTTCATGATCTGATTAATCAAGCATGATCAAACATTGCAAAATAGTTTATATGATGATCTAAATATATAATTACAATAATTAGATGGTTGGATGTAATTTATTTTCCTGATCTTAAGATCTTGACCCTTTAAAGTAGTAAAATCCATAAAAGTGAACGGTAATCTCCTTGATCAAGGATGATTGGATAGTGTAGATGTATTTGGATGATGATATAAAGTTAATATCATATGGATTGATGGGCTTGATGATGATAATTTGGGATAGATTAAGATCTATGGCCTTAAATTGGATAAAATGGCTTAAGATCTTCTTGATCGGTTGGATAAAGAAGGATCAGATAATTTGATGAGATGATGCATCAATGATCTAGTGATAAAATCACATTAAGAAAATATATTAGATTTAAAGGAAAATGAAAGATGAAGATCTAAACCCTAAATGAGGTGAAAAATAAATAGATATCAAATATGACCGTTGGATCATAATGAACAGTTATGGCATGTTAAATTTTTATTTGAATTATTGATATTCTAAATGTCTTTTATTTCTTAGTGGATTTAATTATTAGATTTACTAATTTGTTTATTTATTTATGCTTTAATGCTTATGTTATGTAAATTACATTGAAAATGTAATTAAATGAGTAATAGAGTTGAAGGACATTTACATGGAATGATGACATGGACTTAATGATAGTAAGGGCTATAGTTAGTAGTACAATATAAGGATTATCAAATCCTTGGCCCAAACTAGGAGAATAATAAACCCCATGAATGACATTTTAAATGTTCATGGATTTAATTAAAATAAATAAAAAAGAGTACTTGGGGTTAAAATGCTCATAGGAACCTTATGAAAGGTTAAGCTAAGGTCACTCTAGTGAATGCTGAACATGGTGGTTAAGGGGGTTCTCATAGAGCCTTGCTCTTCCCCTACCTTCCGTTGACGTTTGTGAGGTCTAAATGCCTCCTTACATGAGGATTGAAGTAACCACTTTGTGTTCAACCATTCAACTAGTAAGCCTTAGCCAATTGGAAATAAGAGGAGCTGTCTAGATTTAGGATGAAATAAGCCATCTTCAATTAGTAAAACATTAACTGGTTGAATAATAATAATAATAATAATGTGAGCATAAAAGGTTAGTAAATTATCTAATCCTAATAAAAATTGTAAGATAATGATGATCAAACAAGATCCATGGGATCTTGAATTATCAAGAACAATAAAAGAAATAAAAACTTTTTGATGATATATATTGCTTACAATTTAGATCAAATAGAATAGAAGATCTTATATCAAATAGAATAAAAGATCTAAACCCTTGATCAAATATGATTCAAGGAAGAGAACCAAGATCATCGTCCTTAGGGATGATCAAATAACTGAACTTAGATCAAAGAAGAACTAGATGGTAGAAGATCTAGGCTCTTGATCTTTATCATCAAGTATAAATTATTGATCAAAGGATTTATGAAAGATCAAGATCAAAGAGATGGACACACAAAGACTTAGAGATAGAAAATACTTAGATCTGAAAGATTAGAAGATCATTCTAACTGTCAGATCTATTGATCAATAGGATAAACACTATTTGAGGAAGATAGATTGTATGGATGATAGGAACACAAGATAGATCTAGATCCTTTATATCAAAGGACAAGATTAGATAAGGAATATAAATAGGAGATTATCCAAAATTATACAAATAATGACAGTTTGTATGTATTTACAGATTACATATGTCAATCATGGAGGATCTGAAGGGATGGATCACTACATGAAGGTAGGTGGAACTTTAAGAATACAAGACCTATGGTCTGTGGAATTGTTTTATACGTAGATATTATAATTCTTAAGGATGATAATATGCTTAGTTACATTTGAATCATAATTCATGCATATAAGATAGAAATAGCTGTTGAAATTAGATGGAATACATAATAAATACTTGGGTATTATTTATGATTACCCCTAAACTTAGTTAAGAACATCATAATAATGGATATCATTTGTATCAAATGAGTGTCCTTACACTTAATAACATTTGGCATATGAATACCAAATTAAAGGAAATGGGGATCATTTACAATAAATGATTAATCCCTAAACTTTTATGAACATGGGTATCATTCATTGTAAATGAGGATCCCTAAATCTAGAAATGAGATTATATCCTTAGTGTGAGGATATTGAATACGAGGATGATAATATACATAGATAGATTGTCTGAGATGTACAAGAAGTATTTTAGATACAAGCAGGGAGGCTTGTGGTTTTGTTTTAAATAGGCATAAACCTGGGCATGTTATGCTAGAGAAGTTATGAGGGTTTGGCCTGTCGCTTCTTGAAATTTGATGATATTATGATACCTTGCCCAAAGAGAGTCTAAAAGTCGGGTGGGGCAATTATGGGAAGGCCTAACTGTGAAAGTTCTGTCTCCCCATACGGGCAGTGACACAATATTTTCCACCATGGTATCAGTCGTGAATAGGGCAGCTTTCCGAGTGGTCTAGTACTGATCAGACTGCAGCATGGTAGTCCTTTGATTATTTTGCATTATAATGCATGGCATAGTGAGATGCCAATACTACCCTAATGAGGGAGTATTTTCCTAGCAAAAGTTTGGATGATTTATCAACTCCGTATATCTGAGTATGATTATTGATGTTTGAGATATTGACTAATTTTCACAGTTTTTTACTGTATATGTACATAAGCTATAGCGGTGAGTGGTTTGGAATTATCATAGTAGATGTTACATGATAAATTATATGATAGAATGATCATACATGGTATGGTTCATGGAAATTGAATTATGTGATTCATATGGAATATGATGATTATGAATACTGTACTTTTGAATTATACTATTCCATATGTTCTTAAATTCCCTACCAAGCATAGCTTGCTACGATATTGTAAATGTTTGAATGTTTACAATATCTCAGATACAGAAAGAAGATAATGGAGGGATACGACATGGGAAGACGAAGACCATACTGTTGATCAAGACTATGTACTATTGTGGAAAGGATTGAATTGTATTTTGATTTGTGTATTTTGGACATAAGATGTCATAAAGGGTTGTGGATGTGAACCACTAGATCGATCCTACAATTTCAATAAAAGGAGTTTCTTTGAAAACATATGTTGTATACAAAATTATGTATGTATATGTGAGTGAAAAGTGGCATTCGGGTTTTCTGAAAAGAATTTCAAAGAAAGAAAATTTTCGCTGCTTAAGTTTTCAAAATGTTTGCAAAATTGCTCAACCACCATTTGAAAATAAATAATGAAAATGTATTTCAAAAACCTAGGTCACCACACGAAATGCAATAAATTTATTTTTAATATCTTCCAAGATTTCATCTAATCATAGTCCACAATCCAACTATATAACTACATATACATACCTGTCCAGAAAGATCAAATAAAATTCATGTACTTACATTGTTAGTACAAGCTCTTATTACTATTGTCCTCATCCAAGATTCCTTTTGGCTTTAGATATTTATCCTTCGACATTGTAAACAAATTACAATGTCTCAGCAAGCCTATGCTTGGTTGGTATTTTGAACATCAATTTGGTAATTTAAATAAAGCCAAATACAAATTGGATATCCAGGCCATTTATTCTAAGAAACAGTATACATTCATACAGTCTTAACCATGTGATAATATTCATATCACATATATCTCAATTCCTGTCAAGTAATCTCATATCATATCATCCCATAATATTATATCAACTTATAATAGAAACAAGTCTGTATAACATTATATGATCAAATATCAACTCATTATGTAAATAGATCTATGTCAAATCATCTCAAAATCTAATAGCTTTTAATCTACTTAGTGCATGTTATAAGCATTTGTAATGCAATTAATATAATAGAAATCCCATCTAGGATTTAATCTATCCATATAGAACATTAGTAGATGTGAAAGCATAAGATATCCATATGAAGGATAACCCACACTATTAATATGTATAATCACTAATAAAACAATAAAATAATTGAATTGCTTTTCCATTGAATAAATAAATCCATACAACAATGACCTAAAGCATATCATCTCACCAATAGGCAAACCTATGCCAAATCTATATTAGAGCCCCCCAGCACATAGGCAAATCTATGCCACATCCATATCAGAACTTATAAGTTTACCATGGCCAAATCCATGCTAGATCCACAATAGAGTATATCAGATCATCATACACTAATACATGCCAAAACTAAATCTTGAATCAAATCATGCATAAAAAAGCATCTTACAATTCATCTCAGTCCAAACCATGACCATACCTTGAGCACCTAGAAGCTGCCACCTAAAAGCTTGTCAGTGCCTCTTATACCCACCCTCTTAGGCTACCCTTAGTAGCTACCCATATGGGCAAATTGCGAATCAAACTTTGATTACATGCAAGAAAACAAAAACATGATGAAATATAAATCACTCGTCAAATCATGGTTATGCATAAAATTGAAATAAAATATTAAATCCATGAAAAGCTTATATATGAAAATACAAGTGTTAGTAATTCTAAACTAATGTTTTATAGTGAAATTAGCCATTCATTTTTACTAAAAATTTGATAGCCTCTTTTATTTTTCAAACAACACATTTTACACATGTGATGCATCCACATGATAAATCATCATTCACATTTCTAATATAAATATACAGTATCCATTTATCACTGTAATTCACATATCTCAAATAATATCCACATACTAAAGTAATAGTCTAATATCATCATCATTACGGAAAGACATACAACATTCATTTCATCCATGAAGAGTAAATCATTTTTAATTTAGAACCATGTCATTTATCTATTCATTAAAATCTATCTATATCATGTATTTGATTAGGTGTATGTTAATTTGGCTATGCCAATATTCTAGTCATTATAATGTTAGAACAACCTACCTTTGATCGAGCGATTCAGATTTGCTGCCATAAATAACTATATAGTTCACGCACGCACTAAATGATCAAGAACACATCTATAACAATATAAGTACACATTCATATTTATAATCTAGGTTTCATAAATGTGAAAATCTTATCTCATATTGTAATTTAATATAATCAACATTTGATATGATCATTTGATAGTGATCCAACTAACGATCAATCACACATCTATAATAATATAAGTACACATTCATATCTACAATCTTGGTTTCATAAATGCCAAAATCTTATTTGATAGTGTAATTTAATATAATCAGCATTTGATATGATCATTTGATAGTGATCTGACAATTCACAATTGTCGGATCATTAGTATAGCTCACAGATCATTAAATCTAACAATTCCATCATTTGATCTGGGTTTCAATAGTTGGATATGGTTCATATATTACTTAGGGTAACTAGTCAGTACTATGATCTACTAATCATGTGATCAAATGGATGGTTTGTGCATTTGATGCATGGATGATAGTTAGATTCTAATTTCTCAGTCAATTAGACTATTAAAACCTATTCTATACTTAGATCAAGCTATAAATAACTTGGATTTATTTTAGAAAATTTCATCTAATTTTATTCATGAACCTTGGATCGACCTTAATCTAATGGTTCATACTCATTTGAATTAAATCTAGATGAAAATTGAAGAAATTGAGTAAGATGTTACCTCTAACACTTAATTCTCTATGTGGATCATTATTGGGAGTGTCAAATTGCTACTTGATTATCACAGATCAGTACAATCATGGTCGTATATCACCATTGAATCCAAATCTCAATTGAATCAATCTTGATCATTAAATCACTTTTTGGCTTTTTTGTCCATGATGATGAGGGAAATAAGATGAATGGTTTAGATTGTCCAAAGAGTCCCTCTATTTTCTTTGGCAAAGTTACCTACCCTCATCACCTTCGCTCTTCAATTTGTTTGGTGAGACATCATCGGATTGAGGAGGCGGTTTAGGGCTTTGTTCCTCTCATCCTGTTGAAGAAGATGACAGGTTCAGATCATTGATGTGAGCGGTCATTTTCTATAGTGGCTTCAACATCTCCGGTGATTTTGAATGTTGATTTTTTCGTCAAGATGCAGTTGGATTGATGAACTAGGTGAGCAAGATGGTCAGGCCAAATCACTAATCAAAGCCACCATTTTCTCCGGTGAGCTCAATCTTCCCTCTGGCTATTTTCTCTCTATTCTTCTTCAAGCTGGAATTAATGGTTGTTTTTCAACACCCTTTGCTCTCTCTAGTGCTCCGTCATTCTCTTTCTCCTATTCCTTTTCATCTTTCCATATCCTTCTCCTTATTCCTCCCTTCTTTTCATTCTTTCTTGTAGTTGGTAATAGTTGACTCTCTTAAAAGGGAGGGGTTGCCAATATCAAACTGGCCCCCTCTTCTATAAATATTTAGGATATATTATATGAATGTTATATATTATCATATAAGATATTTTCTTATTAAACTATTTTGATTAATTATATATTCTTAGCTTATTTTTGAGGTACACATCATCATGCTAATGTCTGACCAAAACTAAGCAAGTGAGGCTCATATGTGAATTTACTAAAATGCCCTTCAATTATAAAATTTGTTGCTTTTCCATTCGAACTTTGATTTTAGTGTTCATTATGTCATTAGAATTGTTTTTTGAGTACAATTCAATTGTTGAGGTTTTAGGGGTCAATTAGGTATCCTTCAAAAGTTAATTTCCTAGATCTTAAAACACAGAGATGTAATTTTGTATTTTCTTAAAAAATAATCCAAAAATTTTTTTAAATGGAAATTTAAAAATTGGCATTATTATACTTTGAAATAAAATAAATAAAAATTAAACCTTAGAACTTATTTTCTTTAAAGTTGTAATTAGTGTGTGTGCTTTGACTGCATATCATTTGCATATAAGTTGCATCATAATTGCTTAGGTTTCCTTATTTCTGTTTAAAAGAAAAAAATAAAACAAAAAGAAGAAGAAAAAAGGAAGCATTTTATTGTATGAAATTGACTTAATGTTGTTGTATACAAATTTATTCCACTGCACCAACTTTTTTATGTATGCAAGGTCGTCGCTCATTGAACCTATTTTTTGTACAATTAAATCTTGATATCGAATGTACTGCAAAGCAAGAGTTAGGAAATCAAATAGATTTAGTTAACCTTGCAATAGACATGCCTGACAAAGTAGTGGAGGTTAAACCTTTGGAGTTAAAACCAAGTGTAATCCAACTTCTACAGAATATGTGGAGTTAAAACCAAGTGTAATCCAACTTCTACCAACATTCTACAATCTAGATAAGGAGGACCCATGTCATCTTGTCAAGGAATTCCTTTACATCTGTACAACTTTCAAGTACCATAACTTCTCTGATGATTTAATTCATTTATGGTTGTTCCTTTCTCTTTAAAAGATAAAACTAAGGCACTCAATTCTATAGAAGTAGGTTCTATAACTACTTAGTATCAGCTATCCAGGAAGTTCCTTAATAAGTTTTTCCTAATCCACAAAACTAATTTCCTTAGGAGGAAAATCATTAACTTCCTACAGAAAGGAGGTGAACACTTCTATGAATGGTCAAAGAGATGGAAGGGCTTGTTATTGAAGTGTCCACCCTATAGTTTTGAGTAGTGGTAGTAGGTACAATACTTTACAAAGGTTTGATCCTATAGAACCTACATATGATTGATGCACAAATCGTGGGGCCTTATGACTAAGCATGATGTAGAGGCCTAAAATTTCTTTGAGACTTTATCCAAGAATTCTCGTAAATTGGATTATTCTTCTAGAATGGAAAGAAATTCCCTGCCTTAGAAGGAGGTGGTTTGTGAAATAGGGGTTGCGCTAGTTTGTATAGTGAAATCGACATGTTAGTCCATAAAGTTGACAAGATAGATAATTTTCCACCTTGATTAGATGCCTTTATGATTAATGTATCCTCTATGCAACCTCAGTCTAAAGTTTTCTCTATATGTTCCAGTTCATCACATTCCATCCATTAAGTTCTATTTTTCCTATGTATCTCTTAGAGCAAGAGAATCCAATGCATGCATTCAGAAACCCTAGCAATAATAATCCATATTCTTAGACCTACAATCCGAGAATGTCAAGGCACTCGAATTCCCCATCCATAGCCCTTTCCTCAAGCTTCAATGCCACAATAATAAATTCTTTAATAGTTTCCCCAATGACCAAGGAAACTGTTAATTGAGGAAACCTTAAATCTGTTCATGTAGAAGGCTTTACAATTGTATTATGACACTAAACAAACTTTGTAGGCCAACTCAACATCTATTGTGAAGTTGGAGTGCCATATGGGTAAGCTATATGCGACCTTAAGCGAAAGGGAGAAAAGAAAATTACCCAGTTAGTCATTACCGCACCCTAAGGATTACTATGAGATTGTTGTCTTCTAAGGGGCAAAACTATCAAGAACATGCCAAATCAATCACTGCCCTTAGGAGTGGAAAGCAAATAGATAATAAGGCAGGACTAAGTAAGGATTCCCCATTAGTTGAAGAAAGAGAGAGAGAGAGAAAATCCTACACAAGCTAAGAAGGGTGAAGAGAAGGCTAAACCATCTTCGCTAAACCTCTTCTAGATGAATCATATGCTCCCAAGGCTCCCTTCTCTCAATGATTAAATATGATGAATAAGGGCTATAATTTCCACTAAATAATGGATGTGTTCAAATAAGTTAATATTAACATTTGATTATTAAATGCCATTAAAGAAATCCCTTCATATGTAAAGTTTTTAAAGGATATTTGCACACTGAAGCGAAGGGTGAATGTGCAAAAGAAATTCCTTGTAGAGTAGGTTAGCTCTATAATCCAGCATGACACCCCTCCCAAGTACAAAGATCTAGGGTGTCCCACAATATCATGTGTGATAGTGGAACAAATTATTGATAGGGTACTACTTGACTTTGGGCCTTGTGTGAACCTATTGCCTTAGTTTATGTGAAGCTAAGGCTGGACAAGATGAAGCCCACCACCACCGCATTGCAATTACCAGATAGATCAGTGAAAATTCCTCATGGTGTGGTAGAAGATGTCATGGTATAGGTTGAAAACCTTCTATTCCCTATGGATTTTTTAGTTTTACACACCCAACCTGTAGCCAATCTTGGTCGTTAGATACTAGTAATTTTGGGATGGCCATTCTTGGCCACATATAAGGCAATTACAAATTGTAGGAATGACATCATGAAATTGTCCTTCAGCAATACGAAGATTAAGTTGAATGCCTTTATTGCTGGACAATAAATAGACTATGTAGACATGTATGAAGTCAACATGATTGAGAGTCTAGTCCATGATACTTTTCTTACATCCCCCCACTCTAATCCACTAAAGCTTGTATATTCTATTTTAATGGGGATTTTGACATAGACAAGTCCAATAATGAAGTAAACACATTATTATATAATGTGTTAATTTTAGATGCTTCTAGATGGAAAGTTAAAGTGGAACCTTTGATACTTCCAGGCACAACTCATGTACCATCTACTGAGGTACCCCTACTCTTGATCTAAAACCATTGTGTGATAGCTTGAAATAAGTGTTTTTAGGTCTATCTAAGACCCTGCCTATAATAATTGCTCCTAACTTAGACAAAGAATAAGAAGGTAAGCTACTTAATGTTCTTAGGGAACATAAGATAGCTATAGGGTGGTCGATAAGACCTTAAGGGAATTAGCCCCACCATTTGCATGCATAGAGTTCACTTAGAAGATAATGTTAAACCATCTAAGGAGATGCAAAGGGGACTCAGCCCTAATATGAAAGAAGTAGTCAAAGTAGAGGTACTTAAATTAGTCGATGTTGGAATATTTAACCCATTTTAAATAGTTCTTGGGTTAGCCTAGTTCAAGTTGTACCCAAGAAATCAAGTGTCACTATAGTAAAAAATGAGAATAATGAACTAGTCCCCACCTACATGACCATTGGGTGGAGAGTTATTATTGACTATAGAAAATTGAAATTGGTCACAAGGAAAGACTACTTTCCTCTACCTTTTATTGACAAAATGTTAGAAAGGTTGGCTAGATATGAATACTATTATTTTCTATATGAATATTTTGGCTATAACCAAATTTCAATAGAACCAAAGAATTAAGAAAAGACCACTTTCACTTGTCCTTTTGGAACTTTCGCCGACAGACCCACCTAAACTTGATATTATGATGGTGTCAAGAGACAAATCTTGTGCAAACTAGAAAAAATATCATTTTATGTGAAAAAGGTGGCATTGTTATAGGACACAAAATATTGCCCAATGGCATAAAGGTTGACAAATCCAAAGTGGATATTATTTCTAATCTTCCCCTTCTTAGGATGGTGAAGGAAATTTGGTCATTTTTAGTCCATGGTGGATTTTATCGGTGATCCATAAAAGATTTTAGAAAAATTTCTAGGCCCTTATGTAACATACTTGCAAAGGAGGTCATTTTAACTTTGATGAGAACTATGTAAAAGCATTTGAGCGCTTAAAGGCTAAGCTCACTTTTGCGCCTATCATTCAACCACTGGATTAGAGTGCACCATTTATGATAATGGGTGATGCTTTAGACTTCGTGATTGGTGTTGTGGTGGGTCAGCATATTGGTAAATCCCCCATGTGATATACTACACTAAGAAGACCCTTAATGATGCCAAGCTCCATTATTCTACTTCAGAGAATGAATTGTTGGCTGTCATATTTGCTTTGAACAAATTTAGATCTTATTTGCTCAAATCTAAAGTCATCATCTATTCAGACCATGCAACACTAAAGTACATTCTTTCTGAAAAGGATGCTAAACCAAGACTACTTTGACGGATTTTATTGCTACAAGAATTTGATACAGAGATTAGGGATAAGAAAGGATCTAAAAATGTGGTAGCAAACCATTTGTCCAGGTTGATTGTAGAGTCTTCTAGTGACTTGGTGCCTATAACAGAATCATTTTCTGATGAACAACTTTTGCAAATTTCCCAACTACCTTGGTATGTTGGTATTGTCAATTATCTTGTTAAGAGTCAAATGCCTAATCACTGGTCAAAATAAGATAAATTTAGGCTTTTATCTGAGGTAAACCATTTTTTCTGGGACGATCTGTACTTATTTAATATTATAGAGACCAAATTAAATGAGATGTGTGCCAGATAATGATCATAATAATGTCACCTCCTTCTATCATGACCATGCTTGTGGAGGCCACTTAGTGTAAGAAATACCACTACAAAAAGTTTACAATATGGATTTTACTAACCAATTTTTTTTTGGAATTTTCATGCTCACTGTATAACATGTGACCATTGCCAAAATTTTGGAAGTATGGGAGAAAGAAACATGATGCCCTTGAAACCCATATTAATAGCAGAATTTTTTGATGTTTGAGGTATAGATTTTATGGGCCCATTCCCTAATTCAACTATATGTTTATACATTTTTGTGGGAGTAGACTATGTATCTAAGTGGGTAGAGGCTATAACATGCAAAACAAATGACCACAAAGTGGTGGTCCAATTTTGCAAAGATAATTCTTTTGCATGTTTTGGTATTCCATGCACTATTATTAATGATGGTGGGAAACACTTCAGCAATAGGGCCTTTGAAGGATCAATGAAGAAAGATGGTGTTGTGATTTTAAGTCTTAACTTGCAAACGCATGAATTAGTTATAGTAATGTACACAATGAAAGTCGATCCCACAGGGAATCAAATGATTTGTGTAACTAGTGGGTCCTTGCTTAGATTATTTAACCTAGCCAAAGATAGCAAGATTTTTTTCCTAAATTAAGAATGAAAGATTAACACATGACATTTGCTAAAACCAAAACATGCTAAATTTAACAACTTTCCTAAAAACACACTTTCTAAAAATAAAATTTTTCTAAATTTAAAACTTTCTAAAATTAGAACTTTCCTAAATTGAAAATTTCCTAAAAATGTAATTTAGCAACTTTCCTAAATCAAATGTTCTAAACATGAAATTTAGCAACTATTGTAGGGAAACAATTCAATCACTTTTCTAAACTAAAATTAGAAACTAAAATAAGATGCAAACTAGTAACTAATGGAATCTAAACTAAGATTAACTACAATCAAACAAGAAACTAAAATAAAATAACAACTTATCAAGCAAGTAAATGAAAGCTACCCAAGTATCATGTGCATGACCATGAAATGATGCACATGATTCATGGGTTAGGAATTGGCCTAAGTAATTAATTTAATGACCTAGCACATGCAATCTAATTTAAGAAATGACTAAACATTCTAATACTCTAACTAGGTCCTTAAAGAATCAAGCAAACATGAAGTATAAGGTGCTGGAAATTAAACATAAACATTCCATTCATAAATTTCTAGCAGAATGTTATTTTTAAACATTCACTCAACAAGACATTAAAAACATTGAATTGAGCACTTTTAATGCAATAAACCATTCAAGAATTAAGATCATCAATTGCTAGAAACAAGTATGAAATAGGGACTCCAAATAACTTCATTGAATCAACATCAAAACCCATCAACATAGTGTGCACAATACATGTATTCCAAATCTGAAAATTGTGTCCCATGACAATGAATGTTACTTGATCTTAATCAACCCAAAAATACATGCTAAACCTTCTTCAATCATATAACATCAACCATAAGTATGCATGCATTGTGGTAAATGGAAAATCTACTAGGAAGTAAAGGCAAAGCTTGAGGAACACTAAAGAAGTCAAGTAAGAGATCTATGGAATTGAAGGAGATCTAATGGTAAGGAAAAGCAAAGAAAAGGGAGTAAGAGCAACAGATTCAAGGTGGCTTTCCCTTGGATGTCACTTCAAGGGAAAAATAACCTTGGATCTAAACAAGAATAGTTAAAGAACGAAAGGCTTTCAACTAAGTATACAACTAAAATTAAAGAGGATTCACCAAAGTTAAAGCTTACAAGGAAGGTGTGCACCATTCTTATATCATGAAAAACAAAAAATAATAATCCTATAATCCTCCCCTAATCTAGTAAACATGAAGATCAAAGAAGGATTTACTAGAAAGCCAAGATGAATCCTAAGGAATATTAAGGAAAGCAAGCTAAAGAGTAAAGGAATTAGAAGCTTAAGTAAGATGGAACAATGAAAAAAATAACAAGGGAAAAGAGGCCTACCTTGACGTGAAGAGAGTGCATGTAAGTATAAAGGTAGAGAAGTCACCAAAGAAAAAGTTTGTTGAAGATTCAGGAGGAGAGGAGAGAGGGTAAGAAATGGACGCCTCCTCCTCTTGGAGTGGGTGTACTTTTCCTCGAAAAAGAAAAAAAAATTCTTTGTAGAATCCTTGTTGAGAGTCTTTTATACTTTATGTCCTAAGTTTTCTAGGGTGGCTTGAAGTAAAGGTAGGGCGCGGATGAAATGGGAAGAGTATTGGATGGCTAGGATTAAGAAATGGAGGGTTGCCTAGGGTTTATCAAAGAAGGAAACAAGAGAGATATTTTGCTGGGAGATAAGGTGGAAGAAGCCACTTTTTTAGGAGGGGCATCTCCCCCTTGTAAAAATCATGGAAGGCTTTTGACAATTAGCAAGGTGGTTGGAAATATGAGGTAAGAGAGGGAAGGTGAGGTGGAGAATAGAAAGCATGGTGATTGGTTAGGCTAGAGGGAATTTAGGAGGGTGGTGGAGCCGATGAGGCAAGGAGGGGAGGGAAGCTCCTACATAGAAGTTTCACATGAAACTCTCTCCCTTGAGTGTGTTTCAAGTGGAATTTCTAATAAGGAGGGGAAAATGGGAGGAAAGAGAGGGTGTAATAACCCCAATTTTTGTAAATTGATTGAGAAAATCAACTTAGTTTGAATTTTTAGAAATTTGGGGCTAGAATGTTAGGTTATTGAAAATTCTCTTTCTATAGATATTAAAAAATGATTTAAAACTTATAAATTATGAATGTACACAAAAAACCGATTAAAATGACACTAAGTATGTTCAATTCTGAGTTAAAATGAAAAATCTATAAATTTCTCCATTTTTATGACTAAAAGAGTAAAATGGTAATTTTACCCATAATAGATATCTAAGACATCAATATTTAGAATTTACTCAGAAATATTATTCCAACGCCACAAAGTACGCTTAATTCCGAGTTCGGGGGAATAAAATAGATTTTTCTCCATAAAAAGGCAAAATGGTCCTTTCACACGTCCGTGGGGCCCACAAATGAATCCAATGGCCATAAAACATATAATGAGTAGTCAAACCACTACCATCTGATAGTGGAGGATCCAATGTTAATTTAATATTCAAAAGAATTGAAACATAATTATTATAAGTAATTATAAAAAATTCAAAAACATCTATAAATACACCCCCAAAATTCCTCAAAAAATTTCATTAAATCTTGCCTCCCCCAAAAACACCAGATCTAGATTCATTCCCAAATTTCCCAAAAATCCCCCTTCTTCCACTTTCTCTCTCTCCTCTCTTTAAATTGGAACAAGAGACCTAAATTCAATTAGGCACTCTGTTCTAGAACAAATCTAACCAATCCCATCATTCATATTGTCATAGATTACTTTATCTACAAAACCCCCAAATAAATTTCAACATCCAAAGGTGCAGTCAATAGAAAATCACAAAACAAGTAGTTATCGGGCATTCTTATCATCAATGGGATATTTCTTTAAAATTAGGATGCAAAAACTACATTTCTCTCCAATCAGGTAGGTGGAAACTCTTCCCATACTTATTTCATGCTAGTTTATATAATTTTTATTTTTCAAAAATTAAGTTGAGGCTAAAAATTATAAAAATCAAGGATAAGCACCCTTCATTTTTGTATGATGGAGGGATCAAATGGAAAATTTGAGCCATCCAATTGATCCATAAAGGTCCAAACCCCTAGGGTAGAATTTTCAAGAAATTTCATCAAGTTTTTAGCCCTTGATTGAAGAGGAATTGAAGGGACAGTCCAAAACAGACTGTCTGATCTTCTTTATAAGATCCATCTCTCGGGACATTGTAGCGAGACGTCGCACAAAAACATGCCCCACCAAAGCGTCTTCGTGAGCGCGCTCCGTGTGTGATGACGTCTCAATGGAAAGTCTGCTTGGCAGTGCAGGTCTCGGACAGCATGCTACTGCGTGCATCCTGGTGACGGGAGCGCGGCGACCGCTCTGCCCGATTGGACCCACTCCACCTGAATGATCAGGACCGTCTGTTCCACTGGGCCCAAATCAAATCTGGACCCTTGGAACAACTGTGAACTTCATTCGTCAATTATGAAGTCATCTGAACTCCAAATTAAGATAAGAAAGAAGCTATGAAAAGATTGTAATGTCTATTTTCTTCTGAAACCATAAAATTGATAAACATCTTCAAGAAACTTTTTGTTTTCAGGAAATAAGCTTCCAATTTTCATGATCTTCAAGATATGATGGAGATCTGATTTAATGATGAAATAATGCTGAAATAAAGTAAGATCTACGATTTATTTTGACATATCCAAGATAAATTGAGAGATCTACTCTTTATGGTAGAAAAACCCTAAAAATACAAAGGGACCCACTTGATCAATGAGATCAAGCATGATCAGACCCTTTGGATAGGTTGTATGAATGGGACTATGATTAAATCTAGTTAGATCATGTATTAAATGTGACAAAAACAAGTGGATATGATCTTTGGATCTTAATGGAGTAAAAGCCCTAAATGTAATTAAAACCCTTGATCTAAAAGAAAAGATCTAAGATCTAATGGTTGGATTATAAGTAAAAGTTTCTAATAATCTTAATCTAATTAGTTTAATTATCTTGTATTTGATTATCTTAGGGCCATGTTAGTTTAAATTTAAGATTTTAGCATGATTCCATCAGATTAGTAGTAAAGTTACATATTTTTCATAACTTAGGATCATGTTAGTTTAAGTATAATCTTATTCCATTAGGTTAAGTTACATTCATAGGAAGCATGTTAGCCTCTGAACCTACAAAATATCAAATTTTTGGTCTTTTAGGTTAGAAATGCATGTGCTATGAATTTCGGCCAAAAACCCTAATTTACTCTTATAAGTTATAACACATGGGTAACTAATTGGGTGGTTTTTATGAAAAATTAGACAATTATCATATGGCATCACCCATAGAGCTGCAATTCCCTACCATCCACAAACTAGTGGCCAAGTAGAGGTGTCCAATAGAAAAATCAAACACATTCTTGGGAAAATGGTAAATCCTAAACGAAAGGATTGTCTTTAAAACTTAGTGATATACTATGGGCTTACCATACTTCTTTTAAGACACCTATTAGAATGTCACCCTACATACTAATTTATGAAAAGTCTTGTTATTTGTTGGTTGAGTTAGAGCACAAAGTTTATTAGGCACTAAAAGAACTAAACTATGACTACACTAAAGTAGGAGCCCATAAGAAACTCCAACTCCAAGAGTTGGAGGAGATTAGGAGAGATGCTTACAATTCAGCTAAGTAATGTAAGGATCGAATGAAAACGGTTCATGATAGACATATCATTAGAAAATCATTCACACTAGGTCGAAAGGGCCCTCTATACAATTCTAGATCATCTCTTTCCAGGAAAGTTAAGATCTCATTGGACTAGCCCTTTCATTGTATGCATTTTGTCCACACAAGGCAGTCAAGATTGAGAAAGATGGGGTCATATCAAAAGTCAATGGTCAAAGATTAAAACCTTTCCTAGTGCCTAGGAAACCCTAAATAGGAGGAGATAATTCCTCTAAAAAATTTTGTCTATTGGGATTGAGTCCATAGTAGTTTTGTTGTACATTAGTGTAGGATTAGGTCTTGCATTTGTATTAGCATGCATTATATATTATTTTGCTTTCTCTTTTTCATATTAGTAGGTTTGGGTACCTTCACTGAAGTGCAAGATGAAACACTTCCTACCTTATCTCTTAGGTTTATTATTTTCTTTGTGTATGTTTTTTAATTTTAAAAATAGGGACAATTTTTAATATAAGTCTGAGGGCAGGTTATTTTAAATTTTGAAGTGTTCATTTAGGTTTTTAGAATCATTTTATTTAAAAAATTAAAAAATTTGAAAAATTTATGAAGAGTTCCTTTACCAAGATGAAATTTTGATTTTCTAACTATTCGAGCTATCCTTTGAACTTTATCTTACTAAATGATTTGTATATAATTATTTCATCATTTTATCCTTCTTCTAAAAAATTTCATGAAAAATTAAACTCAGAATATTCATTGCAAAAGTAGCCACATATAGTTTAAGCTGAAAACAAAATATAGCATAGAGATTCTAAAGAAGACATGTGAAGACTATTAACCCAAGTAAGGTTAAATCCACTCTTCCTTTTTGAGGGTTATATATGAATTCAAAATTTTCTTTAGCAGACATAATTTCCTAGTTGGTCTCATAATTCTCGCTTTTGTCAACTATTGAGAAAACATCTGAAAGACTATACGGTATATCTCTTGAGTTTATGGTCATCTTTAAGTCATAGGAGCCCTAGGAAATGATAGAGGCCATCCTTGGTAAACCTAGAGCCTTTAGCCTTCTCTATGTTATTCTTCAATAGTTATCCCCTTAACCCTCTAAAATTTATGCCTTTCTTTTGTTAACCAACCAACCTTTTCCCATATTGAACCTGTGACGACCCGGGTTTTTGAAAACATGATTTGTAAAGTATTTTGAAAGGCAGGGCCCTTAAGAGTGTAAAATTTTTTCGCAAAACAAAGCAGCGGAAATTCTTTTCTTTAGAACTTGTTTTGAAAACCCAAGTCACCACTTCATACATAACATAAGTACAATTTGTGTACAAAATAAAATTCCATTGAAGGAATATACTTTTATTAAACTCCAGGATCCATCCAGTGGTTCACAGTACAGCCAAATCTAGTACAATACTTGTCCAAATTACATAATCCAAAACTCAAGCTCACCATACAATAAAACTCTCAACAAATAAAAATACATGTCTTCAAGGGTATACCTTGAAGATTATTCTCTTCAAGTCTTCTATAGTCTTCAGCTCCTAACTCTCCTTCCCTGGATCTGAGATATTGCAACAAGTACAATATCTCAGCAAGCAATGCTTGGTAGGGGATTCAAGAACATAATAATTGACAATGTAATTCCAATACTTCATAATCTCATTATCCTCAAACATACTCTTTACTTTGTAAGTTATGTATATCTATATACATACATACCCTTCATGGGTAAACCAGTTAAATTCGTGAAAATAGTCAAATATCATTCCCAACTAAGCTGATCAATTCTCTTTATTTTGAGAATTTCGTATTACAGCTAATCTCATACTGGGAATTTCCCTTCTTGGGAAACATTGGTAATATACAATTACCTAGCATTTCATTATGCTATAACATAAGGCATTTCACTATGCCTATTCCCATATGCATCATAGTGCAAAATAATCAAAAAGGTTGCTATGTCTTTGCCTCGATCCGTACTAGCGCGCTCGGATAAGCGCCCTGTTCACCACCGATACCACGGTGGAAAATATTATGTCACCGCCCGTATGGGGGCAAGACTTTCAGAGTGGTGGCCTTCCCATAATTGCCACCAGCCGACTTTTAGCCTCTCATTGGGCAAGGTATCATCATATCATCAAATTTCAAGGAGCGGGTGGCCAAACCCTCATAACTCCTCTAGCAATAGCATCCCCTAGGCTCATGCCTATTAAAACAAACTCACAAGCCTCCAAGCTTGTATGTAAAATAGATTGCATATATATCAGACCATATGTCTGTTTACTTAGGGCTGAAATATTTTCTAGTTCCCTATTCACTTATAGTTTAGTCCTTAACCATCTTATAGGTTTTTGGTTGGATCATAAGGTTTTCAAGAGATTTACTCCAAGTATTATCATTACTCTTGTCAACATAAGATCATGAGTACAATAATGAATATCTCATGTAAATGCACTCATCAAATCCTCCTACCTTTAAGGATTGATCTCTTTTCCCCAATCTTCCATGATCTTGACCGATGTATGTAATCTGTACATCCATACATATTGTCAATATATAAATTATGAACAATCCTATTGATCACTAGATCTGATGTTTAGAATGATCTTTAGATCATTCATATCTAAGTATTTTTCTATCTCTAAGTCTTTGTATGTTCATCTCCTTGATCTTGATCTTTCATAGATCCTTTGATTGACAATCTACTCATGTTGATAAAGATCAAGGTCTTAGATCTTCTATCATCTAGTTCTTCTTTGATCTAAGTTCAGTTCTTGGATCATCCCTATGGAGGATGATCTTGGTTTTCTTCCTTGAATCACCTTTGATCAAGGGTTTGGATTATCTAATCTAAATAACTATAACAAGTATACTACTAAACATACATACTAAGTACAATATAGTGTTCTTATTCTTATTGTTCTTGATCATCCAAGATCTAATGGATCTTGTTTGATCATCCTTATCTTACTTACTGTTTTTATTAGGGTTAGGTAATTTACTAACCTTTTATGCTCTTATGATTATTATTCAACCAAGTTAATGTGCATGGTTGAAGGTAGCTTATTCAAGCCTAAATCTAGATCGCTCCTCTTATTTCCAATTGGCTAAGGCTTACTAGTTGAATGGGTGAACACAAAGTGGTTACTTCAATCCTCATGTAAGGAGGCGTTTAGACCTCACAAACGTCAACGAAGGTAGGGGAAGAGCGAGGCTCTATTAGATAACCCCTTAACCACTATGTTCATCATTCACTAGAATGACCATAGCTCAACCTTTCATAAGGTTCCTATAAGCATGTTTACTCTAAGTACTCTTTCTAATGGATTTTAATTAAGTCCATGAATATTTATAATGTCATTCATGGGGTTTATTATTCTTTTCCTAATTTGGGCCAAGGATTTGATAATCCTTATATTGTCCTACTAACTATAGCCCTTACTAATTAAGTCCAAAGTACTCCATTCTTATTTGTGTCATGAAACTCTACTTTCTCATTAGAATGCAATTTTGATGTTTTATGCTCTTTATCTCATAACAAGTAAATCTACTACTAACATTCAACTATAAATGAATTATAAATTTAAAGCATAAAACTACTTAATTTAACATTCAATGAAAATGAGGCAAGGTACTTAAATTAACTCTAGCACCTTATGATAAGAATGAACACATAAACTCTAAATGTTATACTAGTATGCTTTATAACATAATAACATAAAATGAAACTAATTAGATTTACATTTTTAGAAACCTTTACTTATGATCCAACCATTTGATCTTAGATCTTTGCCTTTGATTAAGGACTTTTAGTTATATTTAGAGAATTTTCTCTATTAAGGTCAAAAGATCACATTGATCTATTTTTATCATAATCCATCCATTATTTCCTTGGATTTCATCATATAAACAGTTATTCTTTCCATCCCAAGGATCTGATCACACTTGATCTCATTGATCAAGTGGGCCCCTTTGTATTTTTTTGGGTTTTTCTATCATAAAGGGTAGATCCCTTAATATATCTCATATATATCCAATTTAAACATAGATATAACTTTATTTAAGTATTATATCATTATTAAAACATGTTTCTAAGATCTGATCATCTCAGATCTTGAAAATCTATGTAATTGGAAACTTAATTCTTAAATAGAGAAAGTTTTTATTGAATAACATGTCATTTTTATTATTCCATAAGAAAATAGAGGTCTCAAGCTTTCCATAGCTTCTTTCCGATCTCAATTTGGAGTTCAGATGACTCCAGAATTGATCCTGGAAGTTCACAGTCCTTCCTAGGGCCTAGATTTGATCTGGGCCCAAGGAAGGAACGGCCCAGATTAGTCGGGCGGAACGGCAGGCGGACCGAACCGAGCGGAACGAACTGGGGTCGTCGGGCGCGTCCGCTGGGAAGAAACTCCCAAGCGCGACTGCGGGACGTCCACAGACGCGGACGGGACGAGCGGAACGCCCATCGTCCGCGCGCCCGCAAACCGGGCTGTCGCTGGGCGCGTCCGCTCGTCATTTTGGTGGACGCGCCTTCATTGCGCTTGAACCGACGCCCCACGCGTATCGCACGCGCCGTTCCGACGGTGCGTCACGCGGGCGTCTTGGGCGTCGTCTGATCTGGAGATCGGACAGTCCCTTCTGGACCGTCCAATCAATCCTCTTGCAATTGAGGGCCCAAAAGGTCTCTGATTTTGATGAAACTTCTACCCTAGGGGTTTTGGACCCTTCTGGATCTATTGGTACAGTCAGATTTCTCATCTGAGGACTCCATCATCCCTAATTAAGGGTTCTGTTGTTTACTTTATTTTTATCTTTTTATTACCAAAATTAATTACAGTAAAATAAAATTTACGTAAAACAATACTAAAAATATATGAAAAGGATTTCCACTTACTTGATTGGGGAGAAAACCTGATTTACATGCCCAATTAAAAAAATACCTTGTTGATGACGATATAGCCTAAAATCCACCTTTCGCGTAAATACCGTTGTTTGAACCGTTGGATCTTGAAATTCCTTTGGGGGTTTTGTAGAATAGATGTGTTGGGATGTTTTGGACGGTGGAATTGATCAAATTAGATCTAGAACAGAGTGCCTAATTGAATTTAGGTCTCTTGTTCTAATCTAAAAAGAAAAACAAATTGGAAAGAGATTTAGCTCTTGGAAATTTTGGGGTTTTGAGAGGAATTCTAGATCTAATTTTTCAAGGAGATTGAAGATAATTTCGTGGGGATTGTATGAGGATTTTTGGAAGATTTTTGGGGTTGTATTTATAGGCATTTTGGGTCTTTTTCATGATTATAATATGTTATTTTATTAATATAAAATGGCATGAAAGTCTTTAATGCTCCCATACCTAACCCCATGACTAGCTGATCTTTGTTGACCCATGTTTCACATGGGCTGCTAATCAATTTGGTTGTTGGGGACGTGGTGGTCCCCATGTGGGCCCCATGTGGGCCCCACATGGGTGTAAAAAGTCCGTTTTGCCCTTTATGCATAAAACTTTGGGTTTTATTCCCATGATCTCGGATTTGAGTGTACTTAGTGGCGTTGGATTCGTATTTCTTAGTACATTCTAAATTTTGATGTTTCATATTTTGATTTTTGGAATATTTTGATTTTTGGGTAAAATTACTATTTTACCCCTTTTGTCCAAAAAATGAAAAACTTAAGGATTTCTCATCCAAATTCGAAATTTGTCGTGCTTGCAGTCATTTTGAAGGGTTTGCTAAGTTTAAATTTCAATTTTATATTTGATTATACTTTTATAACAGTATATTTTAAATAACCCTAATATTTCAGCCCAAAATATCTGAAATTCAAACTTTATTGATTTTTCTCAATCAATTTACAAAAATTGGGGTTATTACAATCTTCCCCCCTTACAATAATTTCGTCCTCGAAATTTGTAATACAACTCACTTAGGAGTTTTCACAATTCTTTCATATCCTTACACATGTGGCCTTGCCACTTGTGGAAATTCTATTTCCTTTCGTCTCTTTTCTATACTATCTTTTTCTCAAAGGTTAAAATGCTCATCCATGACTAACCTTAATAATGCTCTATATAATAAAGCTGGTTATTGCTAGAATTTCCCAAAAAGATGATTAATAACACTTATTGAGTTATCCCTTTTTGTCTCAAAACCTTCCATTTCACTTCATTGGTAATTTTCACCAATCTTTCCTTACTTCACAATTTTCCATTATACCTTCTATTGCTCATCTAATTCTTTTTCAACATATAAAGTTTTGACATAGCTTTCCTACTATGTATCAACATATAAAGTTTGGACATAGCTTTCCTACTATGTATAGTCCTTAGACTTCCTATAATACATATTGATTGGATTCTATAACTTCAACTATTGTTCTTTGTAACAACCTTCCAATCTTTGGAAGTAATTTTCTCTTTTCTTATTCTTCCATTATTTGGAAGTGTATACTTTATTTCTTTTCTACAGTTCATACTTCTTTACTATTTCCTTCTATTGACAACTTCTTGTCAAATTTTGTCTTTGAATAATAGTTTCCTTGTAAGGAATCTTTGTTCATTCCCATCCATTATTTTTGTAACACTCTTTGAGTACCATTTTATTCATAATACTTGACTTTTTACATTTTTCCATCCAAGATAGTGTCGTTTAACTCTGCATATATATTCTTGATCCTCTTTTGTTATTTCTTTCTCATAATTAGAACAATATTCAGAACATTCTCACAATCTATGATAATATTTATCTCTTTTCCTCTTATATATATTTATATGTCATAGGCTTCAAAATTTCTAGATTTTGCATTTCCTCATGCTTCTTTCAAAGCATACCTCATAGCCTTTATCATATCATGCTAACTCTTTATTTGCGATATTCTTGATAATTTCAATTAAAAGAGTCCATATTGACTTTGTAATCATCCCTTCTCAAATCTTTACAAACACCATAATTTATCAACTAGTCTTTAATTCTCAACAATCTATTATCAACTCATTGAGGATTTATGTAACCAATGGAAAAACATCACCAAAAGAATGTCCTTATGTTATAAAATCAATAAGAGACATATTTCTCTAATTGTCATTGTCATTTCATATTTTGATCTTATATTCCACCTTTGTTGGGTCAAATTCCATGCTATCCTTAAAATTTATATAACCTAAACTTTGCTTTCTTTAATCACATGTATAGTTACAAGACAAGTTTTGTAAGTGTCTAACATATATCCCTTGAATGCTCTTGATTTCTTGAAATCTATTTCCATATGTCATTACCACTTCATTCAATATATTTCATTCTCCTCAAATTCATGAACATCTGTTCTCTAACTCATAGAACTTTTAAAATTTGTTTTTTATTTTATACTTTGATGTTGCATTTCCAATTCCCAATTAATAAATTTGAAAATGCTCATCCTTATAGAGAAAAAGGATACTTAATTTCCTCAACATCATTTATGCATCCTTATATTGATTCCTCCTTTTCTTTTCCTAAAAGAAATTTGTTACTCTCATAATGTAAATTGCTATAATCACTCCATATCCTTAAAAGTTGTTCTTTCAACTCATTCATATAATTTGATGTTCTTTTCCTCAACTATTATAGATATTTTCTCATTCAATCTCATGTAAGATTGAAAATCTTCAAACTATCTTAAAATTTCTAGCCACTTATTTCTCCAACAATTTGGATTTATATCTCATTCACAATCATCTTTAAACTTAAATTTAACAACCAATATTTGTTTTCATTTCTCATGTTTTATTTCACCTTTCCTTCAAAAAATTATATTTCCCCTTACTATATTTCTTAAATCTTTCAATATCACCAACTCCATCATGTAATTGGAAGTAATATCTTTATTCATAGTTAGCTCTTCATTTGCCTTGATCAATAAGATGTACTCCTATTCATGATATTCAATGACTATATTTTTCTAATAAATATTTCTGTTTGTTTTCATGTTCCATGACCATGATAATCAATGACTTAATCAATGCTAATCAATATTTCTCTTTGTTTTCATGATCCATGACCATGATAATCAATGACTTAATCAATGCTAATCAATGATAGTCCCAAAATTATTTTCAATAGCACCAAAGTTATTATATCAATAATTATTTAATCCTTGAAAATCCTCTAGTGCTAATTTCCACAATGATTTGTCATACCTTTATAATTTCTAACTCGGTGATTTCATAATTGTTGTACCATATATAGAGCTATAATTTTTTTTTTTTAACCATATATTCTCATGGTTTAATTGTCTTTCTTAATACTTATTTTTGTCCCTTTAACATATCTAACTCTCTTTTTCCTTTTCATTTTATTCTAATATCAAAGATCATCTCTTCATGTTCTAAAATTTTATCATTTCTCCACTAATTCCTTTGCCTCACTAATTTTGGAGAAAAATACTTGCTTAACTCCTTACTCATATTTATTTCAAACTATTCTCATTTACAAATTTTGCACTTTCTTACCTATCTCCTTAAATTTCTTTCAAGCCATATCCTCTCTATTTTGATGATTATTTTCATTTAACTAATTTTCATAATACTATGCATGTAGCAATTCTAATTCCTACATTTATATTTCTTTATATATGTAATGTTAACTTTGAATTTTACAATACTTCTAATGTTTTCATCTTTAACACCTATTTCTCATAAATCTCCATTTCATCTTTTCTATAAGGTTAAATTTTTTCCTTTTTGTTTTTCATTCTCTTTTCCAATTTATCGTTTTTTTCTCTTTATCTCCATTTCTTCACTTAGTAATGGTTATATACATACTTTACTTAATAATGGTTATATACATACTTGTATTAACGTACTTTGTATGTTTACTCAGACTTTAGGTTAGACCTGAACATCATACCTTACATCTATTGTAATGTTTTTCCTATGGATTTCTATATCTTATTATTCCCTTTATTGGAATTCTTATTTGCTAAGTAGTATTTCTAGTCCTTTCACTAAGTATATCGACTTTCCTTTCACTAAGTATTATCGACTTATACTATACTATTCCTTCATTACACTAACTCTTTCTATATTTATTCTTAATTAATGAGTTTAACTCTTTCTATACTCATCCTTCACAAATGAGTTACTCTTTCTTCACAAATGAGTCTACTCTTTCCATATTCCTCAAATAATGAGTTTAACTCTTTCCTCACTAATGAGTCAACTCTTTACATCCTCTTCAACAAATGAGGCTACTCTTTCAAGACTCATCCTTTACTAATGAGTCAACTGCTTCTATATTTATCTCTTAACTAATGAGTTTATCACATAACTCCTTCTCATCAACTGATAACTTATCTCTTATTCACTCACTTTAGGTTGAACTCGAGCTCTGCGTACTTGGTATTTCTACGTAAGATGATGAACCTTGGGTTTGCTATAGGTGAGGAAGAAGGTTCTTCAACACCCTTGTCATCATCTCTTGTTATCATCTCTTCCACATTGCTCATTGTTACTCTTTCCATATTGTCAACTGAGTATTTTGAGTTGCCTATCTTGTGATTCTCTTTGGTGGCGTATGTTCAAAATTTCTATCAATCCTCTATACAACTATTTCTATCTTAATCTAGACATGGATTATAATCTCTCTTTTGGACATATTTGTACTGATCATGGATCGGATGAATCGCTCTGATACCAATTGTGACGACCCGGGTTTTTGAAAACATGATTTGTAAAGTATTTTGAAAGGTAGGGCCCTTAAGAGTGTAAAATTTTTTCGCAAAACAAAGCAAAGCGGAAATTCTTTTCTTTAGAACTTGTTTTGAAAACCCAAGTCACCACTTCATACATAACATAAGTACAATTTGTGTACAAAATAAAATTCCATTGAAGGAATATACTTTTATTAAACTCCGTGATCCATCCAAAGGGTTCACAAGATACAGCCAAATCTAGTACAATACTTGTCCAAATTACATAATCCAAAACTCAAGCTCACCATACAATAAAACTCTCAACAAATAAAAATACATGTCTTCAAGGGTATACCTTGAAGATTATTCTCTTCAAGTCTTCTATAGTCTTCAGCTCCTAACTCTCCTTCCTCGATCCGAGATATTGCAACAAGTACAATATCTCAAGAAGCAATGCTTGGTAGGGATTCAAGAACATAATAATTGACAATGTAATTCCAATACTTCATAATCTCATTATCCTCAAACATACTCTTTACTTTGTAAGTTATGTATATCTATATACATACATACCCTTCATGGGTAAACCAAGCTAAATTCGTGAAAATAGTCAAATATCATTCCCAACTAAGCCGATCAATTCTCTTTATTTTGAGAATTTCAGACATACCTAATCTCATACCTGAATTTCCCTTCTTGGGAAACATTGGTAATATACAATTACCTAGCATTTCATTATGCTATAACATAAGGCATTTCACTATGCCTATTCCCATATGCATCATAGTGCAAAATAATCAAAAAGGTTGCTATGTCATAGCCTCGATCCGTACTAGCGTGCTCAGATAACTCCCCTGTTCACCACTGATACCACGGTGGAAAATATTATGTCACTGCCCGTATGGGGGGCAAGACTTTCACAAATGGTGGCCTTCCCATAATTGCCACCACCCGACTTTTAGCCTCTCATTGGGCAAGGTATCATCATATCATCAAATTTCAAGGAGCGGTGGCCAAACCCTCATAACTCCTCTAGCAATAGCATCCCCTAGGCTCATGCCTATTAAAACAAACTCACAAGCCTCCAAGCTTGTATGTAAAATAGATTGCATATATATCGACCATATGTCTGCTTACTTAGGGCTGAAATATTTTCTAGTTCCCTATTCACTTATAGTTTAGTCCTTAACCATCTTATAGGTTTTTGGTTGGATCATAAGGTTTTCAAGAGATTTACTCCAAGTATTATCATTACTCTTGTCAACATAAGATCATGAGTACAATAATGAATATCTCATGTAAATGCACTCATCAAATCCTCCTACCTTTAAGGATTGATCTCTTTTCCCCAATCTTCCATGATCTTGACCGATGTATGTAATCTCGTACATCCATACATATTGTCAATATATAAATTATGAACAATCCTATTGATCACTAGATCTGATGTTTAGAATGATCTTTAGATCATTCATATCTAAGTATTTTTCTATCTCTAAGTCTTTGTATGTTCATCTCCTTGATCTTGATCTTTCATAGATCCTTTGATTGACAATCTACTCATGTTGATAAAGATCAAGGTCTTAGATCTTCTATCATCTAGTTCTTCTTTGATCTAAGTTCAGTTCTTGGATCATCCCTATGGAGGATGATCTTGGTTTTCTTCCTTGAATCACCTTTGATCAAGGGTTTGGATTATCTAATCTAAATAACTATAACAAGTATACTACTAAACATACATACTAAGTACAATATAGTGTTCTTATTCTTATTGTTCTTGATCATCCAAGATCTAATGGATCTTGTTTGATCATCCTTATCTTACTTAGTGTTTTTATTAGGGTTAGGTAATTTACTAACCTTTTATGCTGTTATTATTATTATTCAACCGCTAATGTGCATGGTTGAAGGTAGCTTATTCAAGCCTAAATCTAGATCGCTCCTCTTATTTCCAATTGGCTAAGGCTTACTAGTTGAATGGGTGAACACAAAGTGGTTACTTCAATCCTCATGTAAGGAGGCGTTTAGACCTCACAAACGTCAATGTATAGGTAGGGAAGAGCGAGGCTCTATTAGATAACCCCCTTAACCACTATGTTCATCATTCACTAGAATGACCATAGCTCAACCTTTCATAAGGTTCCTATAAGCATGTTTACTCTAAGTACTCTTTCTAATGGATTTTAATTAAGTCCATGAATATTTATAATGTCATTCATGGGGTTTATTATTCTTTTCCTAATTTGGGCCAAGGATTTGATAATCCTTATATTGTCCTACTAACTATAGCCCTTACTAATTAAGTCCAAAGTACTCCATTCTTATTTGTGTCATGAAACTCTACTTTCTCATTAGAATGCAATTTTGATGTTTTATGCTCTTTATCTCATAACAAGTAAATCTACTACTAACATTCAACTATAAATGAATTATAAATTTAAAGCATAAAACTACTTAATTTAACATTCAATGAAAATGAGGCAAGGTACTTAAATTAACTCTAGCACCTTATGATAAGAATGAACACATAAACTCTAAATGTTATACTAGTATGCTTTATAACATAATAACATAAAATGAAACTAATTAGATTTACATTTTTAGAAACCTTTACTTATGATCCAACCATTTGATCTTAGATCTTTGCCTTTGATTAAGGACTTTTAGTTATATTTAGAGAATTTTCTCTATTAAGGTCAAAAGATCACATTGATCTATTTTTATCATAATCCATCCATTATTTCCTTGGATTTCATCATATAAACAGTTATTCTTTCCATCCCAAGGATTCGATCACACTTGATCTCATTGATCAAGTGGGCCCCTTTGTATTTTTTGGGTTTTTCTATCATAAAGGGTAGATCCCTTAATATATCTCATATATATCCAATTTAAACATAGATATAACTTTATTTAAGTATTATATCATTATTAAAACATGTTTCTAAGATCTGATCATCTCAGATCTTGAAAATCTATGTAATTGGAAACTTAATTCTTAAATACAGAAAGTTTTTATTGAATAACATGTCATTTTTATTATTCCATAAGAAAATAGAGGTCTCAAGCTTTCCATAGCTTCTTTCCGATCTCAATTTGGAGTTCGGATGACTCTGCACTGATCCTGAAGTTCACACCCTTCCTAGGGCCTAGATTTGATCTCGGGCCCAAGGAAGGAACGGCCCGCATTAGTCGGGCGGAACGGCAGGCGGAACGAACCGAGCGGAACGAACCGGGGTCGTCGGGGCGCGTCCGCTGGGAAGAAACTCCCAAGCGCGATCGCGGGACGACCACAGACGCGGACGGGACGAGCGGAACGCCCATCGTCCGCGCGCCCGCAAACCGGGCTGTCGCTGGGCGCGTCCGCTCGTCATTTTGGTGGACGCGCCTTCATTGCGCTTGAACCGACGCCCCACGCGTATCGCACGCGCCGTTCCGACGGTGCGTCACGCGGGCGTCTTGGGCGTCGTCGATCCGGGAGATCGGACAGCCCCTTCCGGGACCGTCCAATCAATCCTCTTGCAATTGAGGGCCCAAAAGGTCTCTCGATTTTGATGAAACTTCTACCCTAGGGGTTTTGGACCCTTCCTGATCTATTGGTACAGTCAGATTTCTCATCCGAGGACTCCATCATCCCTAATTAAGGGTTCTGTTGTTTACTTTATTTTTATCTTTTATTACCAAAATTAATTACAGTAAAATAAAATTTACATAAAACAATACTAAAAATATATGAAAAGGATTTCCACTTACTTGATTGGGGAGAAAACCTGATTTACATGCCCAATTAAAAAATACCTTGTTGATGACGATATAGCCTAAAATCCACCTTTCACAGGTAAATACCGTTGTTTGAACCGTTGGATCTTGAAATTCCTTTGGGGTTTTGTAGAATAGATGTGTTGGGATGTTTTGGACGGTGGAATTGATCAAATTAGATCTAGAACAGAGTGCCTAATTGAATTTAGGTCTCTTGTTCTAATCTAAAAAGAAAAACAAATTGGAAAGAGATTTAGCTCTTGGAAATTTTGGGGTTTTGAGAGGAATTCTAGATCTAATTTTTCAAGGAGATTGAAGATAATTTCGTGGGGATTGTATGAGGATTTTTGGAAGATTTTTGGGGTTGTATTTATAGGCATTTTGGGTCTTTTTCATGATTATAATATGTTATTTTTTTAATATAAAATGGCATGAAAGTCTTTAATGCTCCCATACCTAACCCCATGACTAGCTGATCTTTGTTGACCCATGTTTCACATGGGCTGCTAATCAATTTGGTTGTTGGGGACGTGGTGGTCCCCATGTGGGCCCCATGTGGGCCCCACATGGTGTAAAAAGTCCGTTTTGCTCCTTTATGCATAAAACTTTGGGTTTTATTCCCATGATCTCGGATTTGAGTGTACTTCGTGTGGGGCGATTCGTATTTCTTAGTACATTCTAAATTTTGATGTTTCATATTTTGATTTTTGGAATATTTTGATTTTTGGGTAAAATTACTATTTTACCCCTTTTGTCCAAAAATGAAAACTTAAGGATTTCTCATCCGAATTCGAAATTTGTCGTGCTTGCAGTCATTTTGAAGGGTTTGCTAAGTTTAAATTTCAATTTTACATGTCTTATGATTTGATTATACTTTTATAACAGTATATTTTAAATAACCCTAATATTTCAAATTTCAAAATAGCTAAAATTCAAACTTTATTGATTTTTCTCAATCAATTTACAAAAATTGGGGTTATTACAATCTTCCCCTTACAATAATTTCGTCCTCGAAATTTGTAATACAACTCACTTAGGAGTTTTCACAATTCTTTCATATCCTTACACATGTGGCTCGCCACTTGTGGAAATTCTATTTCCTTTCGTCCCTTTTCTATACTATCTTTTTCTCAAAGGTTAAAATGCTCATCCATGACTAACCTTAATAATGCTCTATATAATAAAGCTGGTTATTGCTAGAATTTCCCAAAAGATGATTAATAACTCTTATTGAGTTATCCCTTTTGTCTCAAAACCTTCCATTTCACTTCATTGGTAATTTTCACCAATCTTTCCTTACTTCACAATTTTCCATTATACCTTCTATTGCTCATCTAATTCTTTTTCAACATATAAAGTTTTGACATAGCTTTCCTACTATGTATCAACATATAAAGTTTGGACATAGCTTTCCTACTATGTATAGTCCTTAGACTTCCTATAATACATATTGATTGGATTCTATAACTTCAACTATTGTTCTTTGTAACAACCTTCCAATCTTTGGAAGTAATTTTCTCTTTTCTTATTCTTCCATTATTTGGAAGTGTATACTTTATTTCTTTTCTACAGTTCATACTTCTTTACTATTTCCTTCTATTGACAACTTCTTGTCAAATTTTGTCTTTGAATAATAGTTTCCTTTGTAAGGAATCTTTGTTCATTCCCATCCATTATTTTTGTAACACTCTTTGAGTACCATTTTATTCATAATACTTGACTTTTTACATTTTTCCATCCAAGATAGTGTCGTTTAACTCTGCATATATATTCTTGATCCTCTTTGTTATTTCTTTCTCATAATTAGAACAATATTCAGAACATTCTCACAATCTATGATAATATTTATCTCTTTTCCTCTTATATATATTTATATGTCATAGGCTTCAAAATTTCTAGATTTTGCATTTCCTCATGCTTCTTTCAAAGCATACCTCATAGCCTTTATCATATCATGCTAACTCTTTATTTGCGATATTCTTGATAATTTCAATTAAAAGAGTCCATATTGACTTTGTAATCATCCCTTCTCAAATCTTTACAAACACCATAATTTATCAACTAGTCTTTAATTCTCAACAATCTATTATCAACTCATTGAGGATTTATGTAACCAATGGAAAAACATCACCAAAAGAATGTCCTTATGTTATAAAATCAATAAGAGACATATTTCTCTAATTGTCATTGTCATTTCATATTTTGATCTTATATTCCACCTTTGTTGGGTCAAATTCCATGCTATCCTTAAAATTTATATAACCTAAACTTTGCTTTCTTTAATCACATGTATAGTTACAAGACAAGTTTTGTAAGTGTCTAACATATATCCCTTTGAATGCTCTTGATTTCTTGAAATCTATTTCCATATGTCATTACCACTTCATTCAATATATTTCATTCTCCTCAAATTCATGAACATCTGTTCTCTAACTCATAGAACTTTTAAAATTTGTTTTTTATTTTATACTTTGATGTTGCATTTCCAATTCCCAATTAATAAATTTGAAAATGCTCATCCTTATAGAGAAAAAGGATACTTAATTTCCTCAACATCATTTATGCATCCTTATATTGATTCCTCCTTTTCTTTTCCTAAAAGAAATTTGTTACTCTCATAATGTAAATTGCTATAATCACTCCATATCCTTAAAAAGTTGTTCTTTCAACTCATTCATATAATTTGATGTTCTTTTCCTCAACTATTATAGATATTTTCTCATTCAATCTCATGTAAGATTGAAAATCTTCAAACTATCTTAAAATTTCTAACCACTTATTTCTCCAACAATTTGGATTTATATCTCATTCACAATCATCTTTAAACTTAAATTTAACAACCAATATTTGTTTTCATTTCTCATGTTTTATTTCACCTTTCCTTCAAAAAATTATATTTCCCCTTACTATATTTCTTAAATCTTTCAATATCACCAACTCCATCATGTAATTGGAAGTAATATCTTTATTCATAGTTAGCTCTTCATTTGCCTTGATCAATAAGATGTACTCCTATTCATGATATTCAATGACTATATTTTTCTAATAAATATTTCAGTTTGTTTTCATGTTCCATGACCATGATAATCAATGACTTAATCAATGCTAATCAATATTTCTCTTTGTTTTCATGATCCATGACCATGATAATCAATGACTTAATCAATGCTAATCAATGATAGTCCCAAAATTATTTTCAATAGCACCAAAGTTATTATATCAATAATTATTTAATCCTTGAAAATCCTCTAGTGCTAATTTCCACAATGATTTGTCATACCTTTATAATTTCTAACTCCGGTGATTTCATAATTGTTGTACCATATATAGAGCTATAATTTTTTTTTTAACCATATATTCTCATGGTTTAATTGTCTTTCTTAATACTCATATTTTTGTCCCTTTAACATTATCTAACTCTCTTTTTCCTTTTCATTTTATTCTAATATCAAAGATCATCTCTTCATGTTCTAAAATTTTATCATTTCTCCACTAATTCCTTTGCCTCATTAATTTTGGAGAAAAATACTTGCTTAACTCCTTACTCATATTTATTTCAAACTATTCTCATTTACAAATTTTGCACTTTCTTACCTATCTCCTTAAATTCTTCTCAAGTAAGATCATCTCTATTTTGATGATTATTTTCATTTAACTAATTTTCATAATACTATAAATGTAGCAATTCTAATTCCTACATTTATATTTCTTTATATATTTAATGTTAACTTTGAATTTTACAATACTTCTAATGTTTTCATCTTTAACACTTATTTCTCATAAATCTCCATTTCATCTTTTCTATAAGGTTAAATTTTTTCCTTTTTGTTTTTCATCCTCTTTTCCAATTTATCACTTCTTTCTCTTTATCTCCATTCCTTCACTTAGTAATGGTTATATACATACTTTACTTAATAATGGTTATATACATACTTGTATTAACGTACTTTGTATGTTTACTCAGGACTTTAGGTTAGACCTGAACATCATACCTTACATCTATTGTAATGTTTTTCCTATGGATTTCTATATCTTATTATTCCCTTTATTGGAATTCTTATTTGCTAAGTAGTATTTCTAGTCCTTTCACTAAGTATATCGACTTTCCTTTCACTAAGTATTATCGACTTATACTATACTATTCCTTCATTACACTAACTCTTTCTATATTTATTCTTAATTAATGAGTTTAACTCTTTCTATACTCATCCTTCACAAATGAGTTACTCTTTCTTCACAAATGAGTCTACTCTTTCCATATTCCTCAAATAATGAGTTTAACTCTTTCCTCACTAATGAGTCAACTCTTTACATCCTCTTCAACAAATGAGGCTACTCTTTCAAGACTCATCCTTCACTAATGAGTCACCTCCTTCTATATTTATCTCTTAACTAATGAGTTTATCACATAACTCCTTCTCATCAACTCGATAACTTATCTCTTATTCACTCACTTTAGGTTGAACCCGAGTCACAGACTTGGTATTTCTACAGAAGATGATGAACCTTGGGTTTGCTATAGGTGAGGAAGAAGGTTCTTCAACACCCTTGTCATCATCTCTTGTTATCATCTCTTCCACATTGCTCATTGTTACTCTTTCCATATTGTCAACTGAGTATTTTGAGTTGCCTATCTTATGATTCTCTTTGGTGGCATATGTTCAAAATTTCTATCAATCCTCTATACAACTATTTCTATCTTAATCTAGACATGGATTATAATCTCTCTTTTGGACATATTTGTACTGTACTGTGACTGGATGAATCGCTTTGATACCAATTGTGACGACCCGGGTTTTTGAAAACATGATTTGTAAAGTATTTTGAAAGGCAGGGCCCTTAAGAGTGTAAAATTTTTTCGCAAAACAAAGCAGTGGAAATTCTTTTCTTTAGAACTTGTTTTGAAAACCCAAGTCACCACTTCATACATAACATAAGTACAATTTGTGTACAAAATAAAATTCCATTGAAGGAATATACTTTTATTAAACTCCGTGATCCATCCAAAGGGTTCACAAGATGTACCAAATCTAGTACAATACTTGTCCAAATTACATAATCCAAAACTCAAGCTCACCATACAATAAAACTCTCAACAAATAAAAATACATGTCTTCAAGGGTATACCTTGAAGATTATTCTCTTCAAGTCTTCTATAGTCTTCAGCTCCTAACTCTCCTTCTCGATCCGAGATATTGCAACAAGTACAATATCTCAAGAAGCAATGCTTGGTAGGGATTCAAGAAACATAATAATTGACAATGTAATTCCAATACTTCATAATCTCATTATCCTCAAACATACTTTACTTTGTAAGTTATGTATATCTATATACATACATACCCTTCATGGGTAAACCAGCTTAAATTCGTGAAAATAGTCAAATATCATTCCCAACTAAGTCGATCAATTCTCTTCATTTTGAGAATTTCAGACATACCTAATCTCATACTGAATTTCCTTCTTGGGAAACATTGGTAATATACAATTACCTAGCATTTCATTATGCTATAACATAAGGCATTTCACTATGCCTATTCCCATATGCATCATAGTGCAAAAATAATCAAAAAGGTTGCTATGTCAGTAGCCTCGATCCGTACTAGCGCGCTCGGATAATCGCCTGCTCACCACTAATACCACGGTGGAAAATATTATGTCACCGCCCGTATGGGGGCAAGACTTTCACAAAGGGTGGCCTTCCCATAATTGCCACCACCCGACTTTTAGCCTCTCATTGGGCAAGGTATCATCATATCATCAAATTTCAAGGAGCGGGTGGCCAAACCCTCATAACTCCTCTAGCAATAGCATCCCCTAGGCTCATGCCTATTAAAACAAACTCACAAGCCTCCAAGCTTGTATGTAAAATAGATTGCATATATATCGACCATATGTCCGTTTACTTAGGGCTGAAATATTTTCTAGTTCCCTATTCACTTATAGTTTAGTCCTTAACCATCTTATAGGTTTTTGGTTGGATCATAAGGTTTTCAAGAGATTTACTCCAAGTATTATCATTACTCTTGTCAACATAAGATCATGAGTACAATAATGAATATCTCATGTAAATGCACTCATCAAATCCTCCTACCTTTAAGGATTGATCTCTTTTCCCCAATCTTCCATGATCTTGACCGATGTATGTAATCAGTACATCCATACATATTGTCAATATATAAATTATGAACAATCCTATTGATCACTAGATCTGATGTTTAGAATGATCTTTAGATCATTCATATCTAAGTATTTTTCTATCTCTAAGTCTTTGTATGTTCATCTCCTTGATCTTGATCTTTCATAGATCCTTTGATTGACAATCTACTCATGTTGATAAAGATCAAGGTCTTAGATCTTCTATCATCTAGTTCTTCTTTGATCTAAGTTCAGTTCTTGGATCATCCCTATGGAGGATGATCTTGGTTTTCTTCCTTGAATCACCTTTGATCAAGGGTTTGGATTATCTAATCTAAATAACTATAACAAGTATACTACTAAACATACATACTAAGTACAATATAGTGTTCTTATTCTTATTGTTCTTGATCATCCAAGATCTAATGGATCTTGTTTGATCATCCTTATCTTACTTATTGTTTTTATTAGGGTCAGGTAATTTACTAACCTTTTATGCTCTTATGATTATTATTCAACCAAGCTTAATGTGCATGGTTGAAGGTAGCTTATTCAAGCCTAAATCTAGATCGCTTCCTCTTATTTCCAATTGGCTAAGGCTTACTAGTTGAATGGGTGAACACAAAGTGGTTACTTCAATCCTCATGTAAGGAGGCGTTTAGACCTCACAAACGTCAACAAGGTAGGGGAAGAGCGAGGCTCTATTAGATAACCCCTTAACCACTATGTTCATCATTCACTAGAATGACCATAGCTCAACCTTTCATAAGGTTCCTATAAGCATGTTTACTCTAAGTACTCTTTCTAATGGATTTTAATTAAGTCCATGAATATTTATAATGTCATTCATGGGGTTTATTATTCTTTTCCTAATTTGGGCCAAGGATTTGATAATCCTTATATTGTCCTACTAACTATAGCCCTTACTAATTAAGTCCAAAGTACTCCATTCTTATTTGTGTCATGAAACTCTACTTTCTCATTAGAATGCAATTTTGATGTTTTATGCTCTTTATCTCATAACAAGTAAATCTACTACTAACATTCAACTATAAATGAATTATAAATTTAAAGCATAAAACTACTTAATTTAACATTCAATGAAAATGAGGCAAGGTACTTAAATTAACTCTAGCACCTTATGATAAGAATGAACACATAAACTCTAAATGTTATACTAGTATGCTTTATAACATAATAACATAAAATGAAACTAATTAGATTTACATTTTTAGAAACCTTTACTTATGATCCAACCATTTGATCTTAGATCTTTGCCTTTGATTAAGGACTTTTAGTTATATTTAGAGAATTTTCTCTATTAAGGTCAAAAGATCACATTGATCTATTTTTATCATAATCCATCCATTATTTCCTTGGATTTCATCATATAAACAAATATTCTTTCCATCCCAAGGATTCGATCACACTTGATCTCATTGATCAAGTGGGCCCCTTTGTATTTTTTGGGTTTTTCTATCATAAAGGGTAGATCCCTTAATATATCTCATATATATCCAATTTAAACATAGATATAACTTTATTTAAGTATTATATCATTATTAAAACATGTTTCTAAGATCTGATCATCTCGATCTTGAAAATCTATGTAATTGGAAACTTAATTCTTAAATACAGAAAGTTTTTATTGAATAACATGTCATTTTTATTATTCCATAAGAAAATAGAGGTCACAAGCTTTCCATAGCTTCTTTCCGATCTCAATTTGGAGTTCGTATGACCTGCACTGATCCCGGAAGTTCACAGCCCTTCCTGGGGCCTAGATTTGATCCGGGGCCCAAGGAAGGAACGGCCCGCATTAGTCGGGCGGAACGGCAGGCGGAACGAACCGAGCGGAACGAACCGGGTCGCCGGGCGCGTCCGCTGGGAAGAAACTCCTGCAAGCGCGATCGCGGGACGTCCACAGACGCGGACGGGACGAGCGGAACGCCCATCGTCCGCGCGCCCGCAAACCGGGCTGTCGCTGGGCGCGTCCGCTCGTCATTTTGGTGGACGCGCCTTCATTGCGCTTGAACCGACGCCCCACGCGTATCGCACGCGCGCCCGTTCCGACGGTGCGTCACGCGGGCGTCTTGGGCGTCGTGCTCGACTCCGGGAGATCGGACAGCCCCTTCCCGGGACCGTCCAATCAATCCTCTTGCAATTGAGGTCCCAAAAGGTCTCTGATTTTGATGAAACTTCTACCCTAGGGGTTTTGGACCCTTCTGGATCTATTGGTATAGTCAGATTTCTCATCTGAGGACTCCATCATCCCTAATTAAGGGTTCTGTTGTTTACTTTATTTTTATCTTTTTATTACCAAAATTAATAACAAGTAAAATAAAATTTACATAAAACAATACTAAAAATATATGAAAAGGATTTCCACTTACTTGATTGGGGAGAAAACCTGATTTACATGCCCAATTAAAAAAAATACCTTGTTGATGACGATATAGCCTAAAATCCACCTTTCGCAGAATACCGTTGTTTGAACCGTTGGATCTTGAAATTCCTTTGGGGGTTTTGTAGAATAGATGTGTTGGGATGTTTTTGGACGGTGGAATTGATCAAATTAGATCTAGAACAGAGTGCCTAATTGAATTTAGGTCTCTTGTTCTAATCTAAAAAGAAAAACAAATTGGAAAGAGATTTAGCTCTTGGAAATTTTGGGGTTTTGAGAGGAATTCTAGATCTAATTTTTCAAGGAGATTGAAGATAATTTCGTGGGGATTGTATGAGGATTTTTGGAAGATTTTTGGGGTTGTATTTATAGGCATTTTGGGTCTTTTTTCATGATTATAATATGTTATTTTTTTAATATAAAATGGCATGAAAGTCTTTAATGCTCCCATACCTAACCCCATGACTAGCTGATCTTTGTTGACCCATGTTTCACATGGGCTGCTAATCAATTTGGTTGTTGGGGACGTGGTGGTCCCCATGTGGCCCCATGTGGGCCCCACATGGTGTAAAAAGTCTGTTTTACCCTTTATGCATAAAACTTTGGGTTTTATTCCCATGATCTCAGATTTGAGTGTACTTAGTGGCGTTGGATTCGTATTTCTTAGTACATTCTAAATTTTGATGTTTCATATTTTGATTTTTGGAATATTTTGATTTTTGGGTAAAATTACTATTTTACCCTTTTGTCCAAAAAAAATGAAAAACTTAAGGATTTCTCATCCGAATTCGAAATTTGTCGTGCTTACAGTCATTTTGAAGGGTTTGCTAAGTTTAAATTTCAATTTTACATATCTTATTATTTGATTATACTTTTATAACAGTATATTTTAAATAACCCTAATATTTCAAATTTTCAAAATATCTAAAACTCAAACTTTATTGATTTTTCTCAATCAATTTACAAAAATTGGGGTTATTACAATCTTCCCCCCTTACAATAATTTCGTCCTCGAAATTTGTAATACAACTCACATAGGAGTTTTCACAATTCTTTCATATCCTTACACATGTGGCCTTGCCACTTGTGGAAATTCTATTTCCTTTCGTCCCTTTTCTATACTATCTTTTTCTCAAAGGTTAAAATGCTCATCCATGACTAACCTTAATAATGCTCTATATAATAAAGCTGGTTATTGCTAGAATTTCCCAAAAGATGATTAATAACTCTTATTGAGTTATCCCTTTTTGTTTCAAAACCTTCCATTTCACTTCATTGGTAATTTTCACCAATCTTTCCTTACTTCACAATTTTCCATTATACCTTCTATTGCTCATCTAATTCTTTTTCAACATATAAAGTTTTGACATAGCTTTCCTACTATGTATCAACATATAAAGTTTGGACATAGCTTTCCTACTATGTATAGTCCTTAGACTTCCTATAATACATATTGATTGGATTCTATAACTTCAACTATTGTTCTTTGTAACAACCTTCCAATCTTTGGAAGTAATTTTCTCTTTTCTTATTCTTCCATTATTTGGAAGTGTATACTTTATTTCTTTTCTACAGTTCATACTTCTTTACTATATCCTTCTATTGACAACTTCTTGTCAAATTTTGTCTTTGAATAATAGTTTCCTTGTAAGGAATCTTTGTTCATTCCCATCCATTATTTTGTAACACTCTTTGAGTACCATTTTATTCATAATACTTGACTTTTTACATTTTTCCATCCAAGATAGTGTCGCTTAACTCTGCATATATATTCTTGATCCTCTTTGTTATTTCTTTCTCATAATTAGAACAATATTCAACATTCTCACAATCTATGATAATATTTATCTCTTTTCCTCTTATATATATTTATATGTCATAGGCTTCAAAATTTCTAGATTTTGCATTTCCTCATGCTTCTTTCAAAGCATACCTCATAGCCTTTATCATATCATGCTAACTCTTTATTTGCGATATTCTTGATAATTTCAATTAAAAGAGTCCATATTGACTTTGTAATCATCCCTTCTCAAATCTTTACAAACACCATAATTTATCAACTAGTCTTTAATTCTCAACAATCTATTATCAACTCATTTAGGATTTATGTAACCAATGGAAAAACATCACCAAAAGAATGTCCTTATGTTATAAAATCAATAAGAGACATATTTCTCTAATTGTCATTGTCATTTCATATTTTGATCTTATATTCCACCTTTGTTGGGTCAAATTCCATGCTATCCTTAAAATTTATATAACCTAAACTTTGCTTTCTTTAATCACATGTATAGTTACAAGACAAGTTTTGTAAGTGTCTAACATATATCCCTTGAATGCTCTTGATTTCTTGAAATCTATTTCCATATGTCATTACCACTTCATTCAATATATTTCATTCTCCTCAAATTCATGAACATCTGTTCTCTAACTCATAGAACTTTTAAAATTTGTTTTTTATTTTATACTTTGATGTTGCATTTCCAATTCCCAATTAATAAATTTGAAAATGCTCATCCTTATAGAGAAAAAGGATACTTAATTTCCTCAACATCATTTATGCATCCTTATATTGATTCCTCCTTTTCTTTTCCTAAAAGAAATTTGTTACTCTCATAATGTAAATTGCTATAATCACTCCATATCCTTAAAAGTTGTTCTTTCAACTCATTCATATAATTTGATGTTCTTTTCTCAACTATTATAGATATTTTCTCATTCAATCTCCGTAAGATTGAAAATCTTCAAACTATCTTAAAATTTCTAACCACTTATTTCTCCAACAATTTGGATTTATATCTCATTCACGATCATCTTTAAACTTAAATTTAACAACCAATATTTGTTTTCATTTCTCATGTTTTATTTCACCTTTCCTTCAAAAAAATATATTTCCCTTACTATATTTCTTAAATCTTTCAATATCACCAACTCCATCATGTAATTGGAAGTAGTATCTTTATTCATAGTTAGCTCTTCATTTGCCTTGATCAATAAGATGTACTCCTATTCATGATATTCAATGACTATATTTTTCTAATAAATATTTCAGTTTGTTTTCATGTTCCATGACCATGATAATCAATGACTTAATCAATGCTAATCAATATTTCTCTTTGTTTTCATGATCCATGACCATGATAATCAATGACTTAATCAATGCTAATCAATGATAGTCCCAAAATTATTTTCAATAGCACCAAAGTTATTATATCAATAATTCTTTAATCCTTGAAAAATCCTCTAGTGCTAATTTCCACAATGATTTGTCATACCTTTATAATTTCTAACTCGGTGATTTCATAATTGTTGTACCATATATAGAGCTATAATTTCTTTGTTAACCATATATTCTCATGGTTTAATTGTCTTTCTTAATAAGTTTGGGATCATATTTTTGTCCCTTTAACATTATCTAACTCTCTTTTTCCTTTTCATTTTATTCTAATATCAAAAATCATCTCTTCATGTTCTAAAATTTGATCATTTCTCCACTAAATCCTTTGCCTCATTAATTTTGGAGAAAAATACTTGCTTAACTCCTTACTCATATTTATTTCAAACTATTCTCATTTACAAATTTTGAACTTTCTCACCTATCTCCTTAAATTTCTTTCAAGTCATATCCTCTTTATTTTGATGATTATTTTCATTTAACTAATTGAATACTATAAATGTAGCAATTCTAATTCCTACATTTATATTTCTTTATATATTTAATGTTAACGTTGAATTTTACAATACTTCTAATGTTTTCATCTTTAACACTTATTTCTCATAAATCTCCATTTCATCTTTTCTATAAGGTTAAATTTATTATTTTTTTTTTCATCCTCTTTTCCAATTTATCACTTTTTTCTCTTTATCTCCATTTCTTCACTTAGTAATGGTTATATACATACTTTACTTAATAATGGTTATATACATACTTGTATTAAGGTACTTTGTATGTTTACTCAGACTTTAGGTTAGACTCTGAACATCATACCTTACATCTATTGTAATGTTTTTCCTATGGATTTCTATATCTTATTATTCCCTATTTTGGAATTCTTATTTGCTAAGTAGTATTTCTAGTCCTTCCACTAAGTAATATCGACTTCTCCTTTCACTAAGTAATATCGACTTATACTATACTATTCCTTCATTACACTAACTCTTTCTATATTTATTCTTAATTAATGAGTTTAACTCTTTCTATACTCATCCTTTACTAATGAGTTACTCTTTCTTCACAAATGAGTCTACTCTTTCCATATTCCTCAAATAATGAGTTTAACTCTTTCCTCACTAATGAGTCAACTCTTTACATCCTCTTCAACAAATGAGGCTACTCTTTCAAGACTTATCCTTCACTAATGAGTTACCTCCTTTTATACTTATCTCTTAACTAATGAGTTTATCACATAACTCCTTCTCATCAACTCGATAACTTATCTCTTATTCACTCACTTTAGGTTGAACCCTAGCCTCACAGACATTTGGTATTTCTACAGAAGGTGATGAACCTTGGGTTTGCTATAGGTGAGGAAGAAGGTTCTTCAACACCCTTGTCATCATCTCTTCCACATTGCTCATTGTTACTCTTTCCATATTGTCAACTGAGTATTTTGAGTTGCCTATCTTATGATTCTCTTTGGTGGCATCTGTTCAAAATTTCTATCAATCCTCTATACAACTACTTCTATCTTAATCTAGACATGGATTATAATTTCTCCTTTGGACATATTTGTACTGTACTGTGACTGGATGAATCGCTTTGATACCAATTGTGACGACCCAGGTTTTTTAAAACATGATTTGTAAAGTATTTTGAAAGGCAGGGCCCTTAAGAGTGTAAAATTTTTTTCGCAAAACAAAGCAAATGAAATTCTTTTCTTTAGAACTTGTTTTGAAAACCCAAGTCACTACTTCATACATAACATAAGTACAATTTGTGTACAAAATAAAATTCCATTGAAGGAATATACTTTTATTAAACTCCAGATCCATCCAGTGGTTCACAAGATGTACCAAATCTAGTACAATACTTGTCCAAATTACATAATCCAAAACTCAAGCTCACCATACAATAAAACTCTCAACAAATAAAAATACATGTCTTCAAGGGTATACCTTGAAGATTATTCTCTTCAAGTCTTCTATAGTCTTCAGCTCCTAATTCTCCTTCTCGATCCTAGATATTGCAACAAGTACAATATCTCAAAGAAGCAATGCTTGGTAGGATTCAAGAAACATAATAATTGACAATGTAATTCCAATACTTCATAATCTCATTATCCTCAAACATACTCTTTACTTTGTAAGTTATGTATATCTATATACATACATACCCTTCATGGGTAAACCAAGCTTAAATTCGGTGAAAATAGTCAAATATCATTCCCAACTAAGCCGATCAATTCTCTTCATTTTGAGAATTTCAGACATGCCTAATCTCATACCGGGAATTTCCTTCTTGGGAAACATTGGTAATATACAATTACCTAGCATTTCATTATGCTATAACATAAGGCATTTCACTATGCCTATTCCCATATGCATCATAGTGCAAAATAATCAAAAAGGTTGCTATGTCATAGCCTCGATCCGTACTAGCGCGCCTTGATAACTCACTGCTCACCACTAATACCACGGTGGAAAATATTATGTCACTGCCCGTATGGGGGGCAAGACTTTCACATGCTGGTGGCCTTCCCATAATTGCCACCACCCGACTTTTTAGCCTCTCATTGGGCAAGGTATCATCATATCATCAAATTTCAAGGAGCTGTGGCCAAACCTCATAACTCCTCTAAAGAATAGCATCCCCTAGGCTCATGCCTATTAAACAAACTCACAAGCCTCCAAGCTTGTATGTAAAATAGATTGCATATATATCAGACCATATGTCCTGTTTACTTAGGGCTGAAATATTTTCTAGTTCCCTATTCACTTATAGTTTAGTCCTTAACCATCTTATAGGTTTTTGGTTGATCATAAGGTTTTCAAGAGATTTACTCCAAGTATTATCATTACTCTTGTCAACATAAGATCATGAGTACAATAATGAATATCTCATGTAAATGCACTCATCAAATCCTCCTACCTTTAAGGATTGATCTCTTTTCCCCAATCTTCCATGATCTTGACCGATGTATGTAATCAGACATCCATACATATTGTCAATATATAAATTATGAACAATCCTATTGATCACTAGATCTGATGTTTAGAATGATCTTTAGATCATTCATATCTAAGTATTTTTTCTATCTCTAAGTCTTTGTATGTTCATCTCCTTGATCTTGATCTTTCATAGATCCTTTGATTGACAATCTACTCATGTTGATAAAGATCAAGGTCTTAGATCTTCTATCATCTAGTTCTTCTTTGATCTAAGTTCAGTTCTTGGATCATCCCTATGGAGGATGATCTTGGTTTTCTTCCTTGAATCACCTTTGATCAAGGGTTTGGATTATCTAATCTAAATAACTATAACAAGTATACTACTAAACATACATACTAAGTACAATATAGTGTTCTTATTCTTATTGTTCTTGGTCATCCAAGATCTAATGGATCTTGTTTGATCATCCTTATCTTACTTAATTGCTTTTATTAGGGTTAGGTAATTTACTAACCTTTTATGCTCTTATGATTATTATTCAACCGCTTAATGTGCATGGTTGAAGGTAGCTTATTCAAGCCTAAATCTAGATCGCTTCCTCTTATTTCCAATTGGCTAAGGCTTACTAGTTGAATGGGTGAACACAAAGTGGTTACTTCAATCCTCATGTAAGGAGGCGTTTAGTCCTCACAAACGTCAAAGCAAGGTAGGGGAAGAGCGAGGCTCTATTAGATAACCCCCTTAACCACTATGTTCATCATTCACTAGAATGACCATAGCTCAACCTTTCATAAGGTTCCTATAAGCATGTTTACTCTAAGTACTCTTCTAATGGATTTTGAATTAAGTCCATGAATATTTATAATGTCATTCATGGGGTTTATTATTCTTTTCCTAATTTGGGCCAAGGATTTGATAATCCTTATATTGTCCTACTAACTATAGCCCTTACTAATTAAGTCCAAAGTACTCCATTCTTATTTGTGTCATGAAACTCTACTTTCTCATTAGAATGCAATTTTGATGTTTTATGCTCTTTTATCTCATAACAAGTAAATCTACTACTAACATTCAACTATAAATGAATTATAAATTTAAAGCATAAAACTACTTAATTTAACATTCAATGAAAATGAGGCAAGGTACTTAAATTAACTCTAGCACCTTATGATAAGAATGAACACATAAACTCTAAATGTTATACTAGTATGCTTTATAACATAATAACATAAAATGAAACTAATTAGATTTACATTTTTAGAAACCTTTACTTATGATCCAACCATTTGATCTTAGATCTTTGCCTTTGATTAAGGACTTTTAGTTATATTTAGAGAATTTTCTCTATTAAGGTCAAAAGATCACATTGATCTATTTTTATCATAATCCATCCATTATTTCCTTGGATTTCATCATATAAATAGCTATTCTTTCCATCCCAAGGATTCGATCACACTTGATCCCATTGATCAAGTGGGCCCCTTTGTATTTTTTTGGGTTTTTCTATCATAAAGGGTAGATCCCTTAATATTTCTCATATATATCCAATTTACGCATAGATATAACTTTATTTAAGTATTATATCATTATTAAAACATGTTTCTAAGATCCGATCATCTCGCATCTTGAAAATCTATGTAATTGGAAACTTAATTTTAAATACAGAAAGTTTTTATTGAATAACATGTCATTTTTATTATTCCATAAGAAAATAGAGGTCTCAAGCTTTCCATAGCTTCTTCCCGATCTCACTTTGGAGTTCGCATGACCTGCACTGATCCCTGAAGTTCACGCCCCTTCCTAGTGGCTCAGATTTGATCTCGGCCCAAGGAAGGAACGGCCCGCATTAGTCGGGCGGAACGGCAGGCGGAACGAACCGAGCGGAACGAACCGGGTCGCCGGGCGCGTCCGCTGGGAAGAAACTCCCAAGCGCTGATCGCGGGACGTCCACAGACGCGGACGGGACGAGCGAACGCCCATCGTCCGCGCGCCCGCAAACCGGCCGGCGCTACGGGCGCGTCCGCTCACATTTTGGTGGACGCGCCTTCATTGCGTTGAACCGACGCCCCACGCGTATCGCACGCGCTGCTCCGACGGTGCGTCACGCGGGCGTCTTGGGCGTCGTCTGACTGAGATTCTGGACAAGCCCTTCTGGACCGTCCAATCAATCCTCTTGCAATTGAGGGCCCAAAAGGTCTCTGATTTTGATGAAACTTCTACCCTAGGGGTTTTGGACCCTTCTGGATCTATTGGTACAAGTCAGATTTCTCATCCGAGGACTCCATCATCCCTAATTAAGGGTTCTGTTGTTTACTTTATTTTTATCTTTTATTACTAAAATTAATTACAAGTAAAATAAAATTTACATAAAACAATACTAAAAATATATGAAAAGGATTTCCACTTACTTGATTGGGGAGAAAACCTGATTTACATGCCCAATTAAAAAAAATACCTTGTTGATGACGATATAGCCTAAAATCCACCTTTCACAGTAAATACCATTGTTTGAACCGCTGATCTTGAAATTCCTTTGGGGGTTTTGTAGAATAGATGTGTTGGGATGTTTTGGACGGTGGGAATTGATCAAATTAGATCTAGAACAAGAGTGCCTAATTGAATTTAGGTCTCTGTTCTAATCTAAAAAGAAAAACAAATTGGAAAGAGATTTAGTTTTTGGAAATTTTGGGGTTTTGAGAGGAATTCTAGAGCTAATTTTTCAAGGGGATTGAAGATAATTTCGTGGGGATTGTATGAGGATTTTTGGAAGATTTTTGGGGTTGTATTTATAGGCATTTTGGGTCTTTTTTCATGATTATAATATGTTATTTTTTAATATAAAATGGCATGAAAGTCTTTAATGCTCCCATACCTAACCCCATGACTAGCTGATCTTGTTGACCCATGTTTCACATGGGCTGCTAATCAATTTGGTTGTTGGGGACGTGGTGGTCCCCATGTGGGCCCCACATGGTGTAAAAAGTCCTGCTTTTGCTCCTTTATGCATAAAACTTTGGGTTTTATTCCCATGATCTCGGATTTGAGTGTACTTAGTGGCGTTGATTCGTATTTCTTAGTACATTCTAAATTTTGATGTTTCATATTTTGATTTTTGGATTATTTTGATTTTTGGGTAAAATTACTATTTTACCCCTTTGTCCAAAAATGAAAAACTTAAGGATTTCTCATCCTAATTCGAAATTTGTCGTGCTTATTAGGTCATTTTGAAGGGTTTCTAAGTTTAATTTCAATTTTACATGTCTTATGATTTGATTATACTTTTATAAAAAGTATATTTTAAATAACCCTAATATTTCACCTCAAAATATCTAAAACTCAAACTTTATTGATTTTTCTCAATCAATTTACAAAAAATTGGGGTTATTACAGCAAGAATGCCATACACTATACTGTTTAAAGAATAACCGAACATAAGTTCCATAGAAATCATGTATACTAAAATTGCATGCATAGCTACCCTTCTTGTCACATAAAAACATACTAAACATGGAATTGATTTCAAGGAAACTATTTAAGTTTTGAAATTCAATTAAAATTTAGTAGCATCGCATTACCTACCTTCGAGGATGTTATTTAGGTTTTGTTCATGCTTTTCTTTACTTTGAATCATGGATCACCTTTAGGGTCTTTATGTGGTCTGTGCATAATTTAAGTGTAAGAATCCAAGTATTAGTTCCTATTCACATGTTTACATGAGTTCTAGTGAAATTTGTCTTGAAAACTAATCTGGCGGCAAATGTGAATTTTTGCTTAATTAAGATTGTGCCTAAATTTAGAATGACCACCTCTCGTAGATCATTAATTGGATTCGCGTATCAAAAGCCAAGATCTTAACTAGAGTTTGATCCTATTTTATCAATGATCAGATATGTGATCCACAAGTCAATGCCCTTAGATCAAGGTTGATTTGTGTATAGATCTACCATTTTACAAGTACCATATATCAAATGATTAGAGGCCAAAATCAGTAGGCTCTTAGTCCTTGGATTGACATTTAGAGCTTATAATTAGAGAGATCCTAAATGATCTATAGCTTCGGATCTATCCTATTAGCTCACCGATAAATGATTAATGTGTTCTAATAGGTCTAATAGAACCCCGATCCATTATAGATCACACCTCCTTGGTTAAAATTAGGGTATCAAGTTCATCAAATTGAGATACATCGTAGATTGATGGTCAATTCTATCCTTCTATGCTTTATATCATTGATTAGTGTGTTTCCAAGCTAGCTCTTAATTAAAGATCCAATATTTAATGACTATATTTCCTTTAATAACATTCATATCACCAAGATCTTGCAAATGAATAACTAGATCTTACAAATTCCATGCCATGAATCTTGGATCGTGATTGATTCTAATGTGAACAATTGGATAGCCCCCGATTGGGGTGGATTTGACCTTTCCCGTTGGGAAGATTAGGCTAAAAACCCTGTGTGACTAGGAATTTTTCCTTGAAATTGTGTTTTGTTGATGGTGACCTATCAGTGTTTTTTACTTCGGATTGGCATATATTTAAAATGGGATCAAACACTCACTATGGCTCCACTCAATTTTGGAGCAAGACTTAGTCATTTGATGCAAAAAAAGGGGTTTTCTAATCGAACATTTGCTGAAAAAACCATGTAGTTTATACTAGAATCTCAACCCTATCACTTCAGAAACTTGTTCTAATCTAGGAATAAGTAGAAGGTTTTTTATACTCTCTTCAAGGGGAATCCAATGGCGGTGTCGATCATTGATCCACCACTGATATGGGTAACTGAGCAGTCGAAACCTCGACAAGAATTGAGCTTACCGTCATGCAGCAAAAACAGTAGGGGAGGAAAGAAGAAGGGGAGAGAGAGAGAGAGAGAGCAGGAGTTTGTCAGTTTTTCTGCGCCTATCCTGAGCTACACCGACAATGGCTGCAGCTAAGTAGGGGGAAGACTCCACCGGGGGGGAGGGGAGGGGGAGAGGCATCAAAGCTAAAGAGTGGGAGTTGCCCCTTACTAGCTGGCGGCCCATCCTTCCCGCCGGCATGTGTGCGATCACAACCATGATGGTTTGTATTTTCAACGGGGAAAAGAGAAGGACACGTGGGGTGGTATGTGGTTGCCCGTGGGAGATTTGTCTCAGGTGGTGTCATTGTAAAAAATGGTTCCCTCTAAATCTAAATTTCTTAAATGAAGAAGCTATGAATTTTCTAAATTACACATATAAGTAAAAATTACTTAAATCTCTTGTTTTAATCCCGTGTTTTTTTAGTGTTCTTAGTGTAGTTGGATTCCATTTTTTGAGTAGAATCCAATTATTAAGGTAATACACACGATTTGATTTCTATAAAAATTCCACTGGATTCAAAAATTTAAAACTTTCATCTTTTCATTCCAGATCCAAAATTTTGAAAATATAATAATATAGAGTTTATAAATTTAGGTCGCTTTTTTATTATTTTTTTTTTTTTTTTTTTTTTTTTTTTTTTTTTTTTTTTTTTTTTTTTTTAAAAATATGATTATTTTTTGAATGTTTCTAAAAATAGACCAACTAACATCTATAAAATGCTCATTTTTACTGTTGCTCAGTTGATGAATTGTAGTTTCGTGCTGTAGTCTCCAAGACTTTATTGGATCCTACTCCCTCCTTACTCCCGCTATTCTTGCTGACCGTTAGCCTCTTATCTCTAGCAACTTGTAAGTTATTTCAGATTTTTTTATAATATTCTGTTTGGTTTACTAAAATTTACAAGTTATTATGCAATGGATGGGGGATGTTGCTTTTGGAGATTTCTTTCCTAAGTTCTTGCAATGGTATCATCCAATTCAACTACAAGCATTTGGAATGATAGACAACTTGTTAAATTTTAACATATAGTATAACAAAGAAATTAATAGACAAATCACATTATTCTCACAGGTCAATTTTTATACATCTTCATGATGAGAAAGATTAGAAAGTTATAAATTATATTTGAAGTTTTGAATAATAGAAAATGGCGAAGTAAGAAGAAAAACTTCTTCATCTACTAGAAGTACTTCAAGCTAGTATTTCGGAGGTTTTACTTGAATAATCTAAAAAAATTGTTAGTTTTCATTACCTCCAGCCTCCTATCTCAAAAATTTTGAATAACACTAGGAAACTTCAACGAAAAATCAGAACCATATGAACTCTTTTATATGTATACTTGGTTTCTCACAATTCCAAATATTAGATGCTTCATTGATCAAGATGATTCTATTTTCGAACTCTTAACACTTGTAGTCTAGATTATGGAAAACCAAAATAGAAATAAGTAGAGCAAGGGAAAAAAAGACATGGGGCCTATACAAAATGGCTCATGTTCGTTGGTTTCTTCATTTCATATGTATACATTTTCTTAGGTTAAGTATATAATCTTTTCCTTCATCATTTGTTGATGATTTAAATAATTTGTCCTTTAAATGGTTAGTGCTTTGCATATTTATTTGGTTATTGAATTATTTTCATCTTGTAGATGGATGTATAATGTGATCATATGGTTGAGATTAATATCAATTCCAATGCCCATGCCCCCTCTACTACCTATATGAGTGTTAAAAAGATAACAAGAAAGAAAAGCACTCACATGATTTGGGACCATTTAAATAACAACAAGATATATGATCTAATACATAGACAGTTCCTTAATTATTATGGCAAGGATTATGTGCGCCGTCCAAACCTCAATGAGCACTAAGAATTTGAATTTCCACATATCTAGTAACCAAAAAAGCTTCCTAATGGGTGGAAGATATGACCCAAAGCACTTTGGCTGGTAAATGATCAGGTATCTAGTGAGGGGCTCATGGGGAGTTATCTTGTCAATTGGACTTTTAATGCCTAAGTCATATCGAAGAGCCATTGCTAAGATGATAATTGTAAGTTAGTAGCCTTTCAGTTTTGTTGAGAATGCTGGGCTTTAGAGACCTCTTATAGGTATGGCACAGCTTAAGCTCAACATTCCTAAATACACTACTACCACCAGAGTATTGTCGTGTAATTTATACTAAACAAAGAAGAAAAATTTGAAGACCTAGGGACTAAAGTGTAAAAAGAATTTGCCCCACCACTAATACATGGACATCAATACAAAAATTTAAAACTACATGTGTCTCACTGCACACTATATTATTAGTGATTGGAAACTTTAAGAAAGTTTTAAACTTTTGCTTAATTTTCAAATGTTAAGTGTGTGTTAAGGAAAAATAGAATCTGAGGATTGCTTGATAGACTGAGGAATAGACATGCTTTTTACTATTACACTGGATAATGACATTTCAAATAAGGAAAGCCACCAATTTTTTTATGAGGAAGACCAAAAATAGGAAGACCACCATCTTAGATACTGCTTCTGAAGAGTATTATATGTAGTGCCTGTATTTTAAATCTTATTGTGTGAGGGTTTGAAAGAGATGGATGAGGTTATCTTAAAAACTCAAAATGCTATGAGATATGTGAGATCCTTACTATCTAGAATGACCATTTTTGTAATTTGTGCCAGAGAGAAGACATTACTTGCAAAAGCACAAGATAGTTTAGATGTGACAACTAGGTGGAACTAGACATATCTTATGTTCGAGAGGCTATGTAGTTTTAAACATGCCATTCTAGATGCTATTACACACTTATTTGACGGGAACATCAAACATGACATGATGGGAAGGTTGTTGAGGGGGCTAATGGAGGCCAACTCAAGGCAAGAGTCTTTGTTCATGTTGGTTATGATGATAAAAGAGGAAAGCTTGGTAGGTTTATTAACTCCCAAGTATGAGAGACTTGTGTAGGAGAAACAAAGTAGTATGGTTGCCATATTTGAGTTTGAGAGATATTTGATTAGAGGAATGTGGGAAGAACAATCCATCATTTGATATTCTATAAAGGTGTGGAAGCACCCATTCAACAAAATATCACATTTCTCTCACAACTAGCATGTGACATACTAGCACCATGCATTCATAGTTGCCTTCCGATCAACATTTAGCAATAGAGGGTATGTTCTTGACCCTATCAAAGTTCTTTATCATCAATGACAATGGAGCCCTCATTTGGATTTAAAATTGGTTGCAATCTTCACTTTCAAATGATCCTTTAGAAGATGCAAATGACACTCAACTGCTCTAGAAGGTCGAATCGTGTCATATAATTACTTTACTTTATTTAGCTTTATTCTAAACTTCACTTCTTTTGATTTGTTTACAGAGATTTATGGATTAGAATAATTACTACATGGACTTGACATTTATAACTTTCTCATTTGGTAAGCATGTATCGACTCAATATTACTTTTCATACTTATTACTATTTTTTATACTTAACATTGGAATCATACTTGCCCTTTTTATTGTGAAGTGTCATGACCTATATTTGAATTCTTTTAGAACTTTACATTTGTTGAATTGGACTAAAGTTAAAGAAATTCTCTATAGGACATTTGGAGGTAAGTGCTGAACTAATTTCTAAATCATGTATATGTTCTCATTGTTCACGCACTGTGTTGAAAAACTTTTGATTCGCATCATATAAATGAACACTTTCGTGAATAAATTTACTTTTCATGCTTATTATTATTTTCATACTTATTACCCAAGTCATGGAAGACAGGTTTTCGAAAAGAAAAAGCTTACCAGGATCCTCAAAGGATCTAACAAGTGGTATAATATACTTGGTATGTTTTATGTCTTCGTGCTAAGACAAGGATGTCATATATCATTTCCCAGGTTTCTTAAAGCCTATCAAATTCAATAAATGTTCAAGTAAGGAAGTTAGTACTCCTTTTTATTCTTGGCATGTAAGGCGGTTAGTACTACAAAGAAGTTAGTACTCCTCTTTATTTTTGGAAACAAAGAATACTAGTATATTTCAAATTCATGTATGTTAAAGAAATTATGGAATTACATATAATATTCTCTAATACTCAATTCGATATAGTTCTCCATTGATTTTCCTTAGGGTCTCTAAGTTATAACTATCTATCCTGTCTAGACTATGCATTGTGTAAGTGTATTTCGAGATTTAACTTTCATAAAATACTTCAAGACATGAATAAGATGATGTAAATTAATCATATATGCATTTCTATTAAGAAAGTTAAAGTAGGAGAAATACTAAGTTTTGAAAATATGATCTTCATCACAAGTAAAGGAACTTTACCTTAAAAATGTGTGAAAAACTAAAAAAAAAAATTAAAAAAAATAGCATGATAAGAAAAAGAAAAAAAATCAGAAATCTCAAAATATAGGTCTCCTATATCATAAATGGGTAATGTAGAATAATGAGATTCTCTAAAAGCACCTGGTTGCCTACCAATGAGTTGCTAAGTTTAACTTCTTTAACTGTATATATTTGATAAGTGTTCAATTTTGTATAAAAAAGTACCCAATTAGTCCCATGTGCTATAAACTATAGTATTATTTTGGGGTTTTTTCTAAAATTCTGCTACACAAGCATTTTTAACCTAGACACTAAAGTTTGATATTTTGCAAGTTCAAAAGCAAATCTAGAGTAAGTATTTAATTTTTTATAAGTTTTTAGGATTTAATTAGAATTTTTACTCTTTTGTAGGTAGCATGACGATGATCCAACAACCAAGATAGGGATTAGATGAGAATTGAAGATCAAAATTAAAAGATCGCCGCCAAGGCTTAAAATTTAAAATTCCAAAGCTAAATCAAGGTTCAAGGTCATCCAATGTCAAGCAAGGAAGCAATTGGAAAGATCAAAGGTGCTTAAAATGGACTCATGCACAAGCTAAGCATTTCCACCACCATTACATGGATGTAATTTAAGCCACTTTAGCTGTTTAAGCCATGTAAGAAGCTGGTGACAAGCTAAACAAGTTATTCAAGCCATGAAGACAAGCATTCAAGGCACTCAAGCTTAAAAAGGAATGATCCATCAAAGTAAGCTATTAAGTTATTATTGTGGTTTTTAAGCAACTTGTAAGCACATGAATCATTATATTAATTCATGTGAAAGTGTGGATCCCACGAGGAATTGAACGGATGTGATACTAGTGGTCCCTAATTTACCATTATCTAACCTAACCAAATTTAAGAGATCTTTTCCTAAACTAAAAATAGAAATTAGCCATATAAAGATGGAAATTATTCTAAAACTTTAAACATGCCAAATTCAACACTTTATTAAAACACACACTTTCTATAGATAAAAACTATCCTAAATGAAAAACTTTCTAAATTTGTGACTTTCCTAAATTAAAACTTCCTAAAAAATGAATTTTAACAACTTTCCTAAATCAAAAATTCTAAGTATGAAATTTAGGTAATTAACCTAAGAAAACATGCACTAATCAACTTCTCTCCTCTTCATGCAAATTCTAAAGAAGGCAATTAAATTCATGGGAATGAAAAATTTAACAACTAACAAGTAATCAACCACATACTAACCAATCTAAGCAAGATTAACAACAATCAAACACTAATTAAACTAACTTTTCCTACCACTTAGTGGATTCAATGAGCTTAAGATTTAACACCACTAACTCATTCAAAACCATATATGTATTCTTTATGCTTGCTGAGATGAGATATTAGACTACCGGAACATGAATGGGTAAGAGAATTCAACTTTTTCTCTCAAGCCTCAACCCTAAAATTCTGCAATCATGCATCTAACCTTTTGTATTGCATACATGGTTTTAATGAGTTTTAGGTTGGTTTATTTAAAAAGAACAACAATCTTATATTAAGTATCCAATTAGGAAATCAACATGTAAATCAATCCAACATTGCTAACATTCCTCCATCAAAAGAATAAATTTTATTAAATTGAAACCAAGAGATCAATGACTATGCATCCAATATTGATTGTTACGCATCATCATTTACAACATCAAATATCAAATCACTAGTCTCTCTTACCCTAACTAGCATGAAGAATCAAGGGAAAATTCCAACAAGGAACAAGGATCCACAAGAATTCAAGGAAGGAAAATAAAGGACAAAGACTTTGATCTAATACCTATACTCTTTTGGTTATCACTACCAAAGAGTTGTAGACTTTGAATCAATATATTATGAACTTAAACTAAAAGGCTCATAATCAAAGAAACCAAAGAGATTAAGCTAACAACTAAGCATGAAACCAAGGGCAAACAAGGCAATAATGGAAGCAAAGAGAAGAAGGATCAAAGAGAACTAAGCAACCTTTCAAAGAGAACCACAAAAAACCAAGGCCTAGGAAAGAAACACTTGGAGAAGTAGTAGCTCACTTTGGAAAGATAGCTCCCACCCAAAAGGAGAAGAAGGTTTGAGGTAAAAAGGTGAAAGAAGAATGGGAAGGAAAAGGACACCCTCCTCAAAGTGAAGGAGGCATCTTTTTTCTTCCTAGGAGAGATGCCTCTAAACGTTGGCTTTGATGTCTTTTAGATTTTTTTTCTCTCCTATATTTTCTAGGGCAACCTGGGTTAGAGGTATGGTGGGGGATGAACACATGGGAAATTGGATGGCTAAAGATGAGTGGATAGCTAGGGTTTTTAAAGATAGAAAGGTGGGATAGGTGGCTCCCTTTCAATGCATGTAGGTGAGAAAAAAGGATTAAGCCAGGTGATTTTCTAGGAAGTGGGAATCGGTTCGCTGGTTTGAGTAGAAGTTTATAAATATTTTATAAGTCTTATAAAAGCACCTCTGAATAGAAAGCTTAAATTCGTGGTGAATCTTAGTGTTGAGGTGGAAAGTGAGAAAAAATGGGAAAAACATGAAAAAACATAAAAATTGAAGGGGTCTCTTTCTTATCGGGTCCATATGCCACCTTATCATACTGAAAATTTTCTCAATTATCTTTAAAATATTCCCATAAATCCCAAAGATAATTGTGTGAATTCTCCTCTAATCATGGCTTTCCATTTAGCTTAGCTCATGTGGCTTAGATGGTTGGACTTTTGAGGGCGCCATTGGCTTAGCTTCATGGCTAGCTTAGATGGATCTCTTCGCTTACCTTAATTGCTCAATTCCCTAGCTTTAGTATTTTTCTTGGCTTCTTAGCTTGTCCTCTTGTTCTGGGGCTTGAATATGGTCATGTGGATTAAGTGAAACCCATGCAAAGGTGGTGGACTTTGCATAGCTTATGCATGGGCCCACTTTGGCCACTTTTGACTTCTCTAATTGCATTCGTTGCTTGTCCTAAAGATTATCTTGGACTCGATCGCATGTCGGGATTGATGACTTTTAGGCTTTGACTCAATCTTTGGATGTTGGCCCTTAATTTTTATCCCAATTGATCTTGGTCATGCCGGATCACCATCTCGCTTCGCAAAAAAGTGACAAACTCTAATTAAATCTCAGAAAAGTATGATTAATCATATACTTATCTTGGATTAGCTTCTGTGACTCACAAAATATCAAATTTTCGAAATATTAGGTAAAAAATGCATGCGTTATGAATTTTGGTCAAAAACCCTAATTTACCCTCATAAGTTATAACACATAGATAATTAATTGGGTAGTTTTAATACAAAATTAAAATACTTATTACACTCCTTAGCCAACATTTTACTAGTTCCAAGGAAAACACATGCAAAATTTCTTTTGCAAAACCAAAATACAAAGTGCCACTTTAGTAGGTACTCATGATTGCATTTAGTATATTCAATAAACCCTTGAACCCTTGGGTTACCCCTAGTGGATGAGTTTGGCCTAGTGAGAGTTTGCGTGAATTTACCCACAAAATTTTCTAAGGTCAAGTCTCCTATTTTACCTTAGGAGAATCCTTATTCATTAAAGCACTCTACTAGTTTTTCACAATTTAATGGAGATGACTAACAATTTTACAAATTATACACATACTAAAGACATTTTATTCTAGTTATTTCTCGTAGTGCATGTGTGTGCATAGCCACTTAAGTCATGACTTTTATTAGATTGGCGTGCTCAAATTCCATTGAAAATAAGCTTGACCTAAAATCCTCACCAAAGATACTCTTAAAAGTGAAGCTCACGAATAAGGTGTTGATACACTTTCTCATTATGTGACCGCATTCAATAAGACTAATGGTTCACATAAATTGTTAAGTACCTATGAGACAAAGGAAAGTGATCCGTAAGAGTGGATGTTATTACCAAGAATAGTAGGGGTAGTTTACCTTAATTCATTCTTTTTATATCCTTTTAAGGTTATGTTCTACCTAAGATCCTTAGGTATTTAAATAAGACGAAATGTAGGCTTGGGACAAGTTCAGAAAAGAAGGCAGAGAATGATTTCAAAGGTTCAAAATTGAGTAAAGGTCTTCTTATTGATTGTTGGACAATTGGTCCTTGACTATACCGAAGTGAATTTCTTTTGTATTCTCAGATTTTAATTTTTCCCTTGTATTTTTGATATCTCTTTCTTTTCACATTTCTTTTCTTTTCTTTTGATTTCTTTGAAAGCAAATATTTCTAGTGTTTTTCTACTTCTTTTACTTTTTGTCTTCTTTTGAACCTTTCTACTCATTTCGAAAATGGGTGATGGATGTTTATTTCTTTCTTTGGCTCATTCTAAAGTTGGAAGTAAATGGGGTTAAGGAAGAAAGGGCTTAATAATAGGCTCAAAGGTTTTAACTAGTGGTATACCGCATTAGGTAAGTTTTGTCTTTGCGCTTAAATAAGGATGGCCTATATAATTCCCTTTACATTTCCTAAAGCCTATCGATTCAATAAATTTTCTAGAAAGAAAGCTATCAGTTCTTATTTATTCTCGAGTAGTTAACCAAAACAAGGATAACACATGATCACTCTAAATTATATATGCTAAAGAAACTTTGGAATTACTCAGTAACTCTCTTGAAAGAAGATTGTCTTTAAAATCATTGGGTTATAGGTCTCCACTGATTTTCCTCAGGGTCTCTAAGTCATATCTCTATATTAGTTTTGATTCTATGCTGTGTGTAAGTATTTTTTTGAGAATTAACCTTCATAAAATGCTTCAACACATGAATAATATGCAAAACTAGCCATATACACTTCCATTAAGAGGTTAAAATAGTAGAAAATTGTCAAGTTTTTGAAAATCTACTTCTCACTTCATGCAGTAAGGGAACTCTACCCTTAAAAACTTCTTTTCTTATTTTTTTTGTTCTTTTCAAAACAAACTCAAGAAAATCCAAAATCTCTATGTGCATCTACACCCTCAAACCTGAATGAAACATTATCCCCAATGCTTGAAAACATAGGATCGTATATGAAATGCAAAGATGTAAAAGTTTGAGATTTGAAAAACATTTAGGTTGCCTTGAAGGGAGCACTAAGTTTTACGTATTCAGTCAAACGTAATGATGGGGCAAGGGTGATGAGCAGCAAGGGTCCTAAGCAATCTAAGGTGGGTTGTGATAATGCGTTGCCTCTAATAGTGTTTCATCAATTTGAGGGTTAGGCAATTCTAGGAAAGTTTTTAACCTCTAACCATTTACTCTTTGTGTCTCACCATCCTTTTAAATCTTGATAGCCCCATGTGGGTATACTGTGTGTATGATGTAAGGTCCAATCCATGTAGATCTAAATTTTCTTAAAAAGAGATGCAATTTTGAATTATACAATAAGACCTTTTGTCCAAGTGTGAAGGGTTTTCTTAAGATTTGGCTATCACGATTAACCTTCATTCAATCTTTGTATAGTTGTGCAGAATCTTATGCATCCTTTCTCAATTCATCCAACTCACTGAGTTGGAATTTTTGATGGGTCCTAGTAGCATCTAATTCAAAATTGAGCTTTTTGATAGCCCAATATGCCTTGAGAACTAGCGCTAATAGTAAGGGGCATACTTTCCATAGACCAGGCGATAGGGTGACATGCCTATTGGGATTGTATGGGCTATATGATAGACCCACAAAGCTTCGTTTAGTCTCATAGACCAGTCTTTCCTGCTTGAATTGACTACCTTCTCTAAGATATGCTTAATTACCTATTTGAGACATCTACTTGGACACCGGTCCGAGAGTGGTATGGGATAGCAATCCGTGGTTGACACCATATTTTTTGTTAAATTCTCAAATACTTTATTACAAAGTATTTTCCTCCCATCACTTATTATGGCATGTGGAGACCAAACCATGCAAAAATATTCTCCTTTAAAAATCTTACCACACTACCTTATCGTCATTGGTTTTGCTAGGTATAGCCTCCACCCACTTGACACATAGTCTACTCCCAC